>OY728162.1:572116154-573366154 GCA_963277665.1 Viscum album
AGGCGATACATGGGATGTGACATTATACCAAGTCCCCACAAAACAAAAATTTTCTGAATGTGGCCATAATAGCCTCTCATGATCATATTTCATATACCGGTGGTTTATCATGAACCCCTACTTAAACAAGACTATGAAGGACCCAGATGCCCTCTTAGACAACATCCATAGTGAAAATCCTAAATTACCTTCACCATCGATGAATCCGGCAACTTAAGAAACAAAGGACACTTTAAACCTTCTATATGAACTCTCACACATCAAGAGGATCAAAAACACCATGAAATGAAATTTTATATATTCAATCGATAATTACAAAAAAAATTCTTTATATTGATCTACTAGAGGATATTCTAAGGGAAAAACAATCTGGGGTGCACATCAGTCGTGTATTAACTCTTAGTGGGAGCATTATTTATCAAATGAGAGGACCCAAGGACCCATCCAAGATGGTCCATCTGTTTAAATGTTCCTCAAACTATAATCTAATATATGAGGGTACACACAATAAAGGCTTCCAAAAAATTTCTCATAAGAGACCACTAACCATCACTTCAACCTAGCTTACCGACCAAACAAAAACCCAAAACAACATTCAAACAATAGTGGTTCGTGAACTCAAAACACCCAACAATGAAAAATTTCCCATAGAAAATAATACAAACCATCCCAAACTAGTCATTTTGAAGTCATGATTTATTTTAAAATCAACTCTTTGAAAATAAATGGTTAAGCAGTTACTGTATCAACCAATGGTACCCCATGGGCCTCACAAATGAATGTTTCCATGCCACACCAGGAACCCTCCGAAAATTCAACTTGGCACCCATCCATCTATTCCAATAATGATCTATCATCCTTTGTCCATCCACATGGGTCCCCATGGAAATACCAATGTTTAAAAAATTTCATTCCACTTTTCAAAACCAAAACAATCAACCAATACATACGTTTTTCTCACGACCGCTAACCATGAATTCAAAATCCCAATGAACAACATATGAAAATCTTTTTATTAAAAGGTCCCAATCATTAAAATAAGAACAAAATTTCAAGTCATACACATTTATTTCAAATCAACTCTTCCTATTTCAAAAAACACTCAGTTTTAAGAAAAATCCCTTTCATCAACCCCCATTCCTTTGAAAAATAAACCCCTCTTATTTAAAACATGGATCCAATGATTCAAGAAAATTTTCAAAAGATCACCATTCAATCAATAAAAACTCACTTTCAATTCATGTACATTAATTTCAAAACATTTCAACCCATTTCAAAACACGTATAATTACATGAAAAAATACATTTCACGAATCCCTAATAAATTGAAAACTCTACTCTTCTCACATTAAAACAATATTCTAAAATTTCATAAAGCATTTCGAATGAATTATAGTAAACAACAAAAAATCCATTTCTAAACTCCGCACATGACCTCCAAAACATTACATCCCATTAAAACACATTTCAATAGTTTATAGTACTCTATTGGAAACTATTTTTTCATAAAAAACATTAACATAGTTCATGATTTTAAAATATGTGTAATGACACCATTATCCATTATTTTTTTTATTGAAAATTATGTTATATAATTTCCAAAATCAATCCACTTCCACTTTGTTGAAAAATAATTTCATAAAAGTTAACATTTCATAAATAATGTTTTTTCCATAAAACCATGTTCCATTATTCAAACACAAAGAGAAATTGGACAATGCGAGAGGAAAATAGTTTCAGTTAGTGACTATGATATATTGTTGGTAGGCATATGAAAATCAGTTCACCATAACAGAGAGTGTTCTTGAGGAATATCCCTAGCACTACGTGGAATTCCAGGAATTGCGAGCTCACTTCGACCATTTTCAACTCTCTTTTCATTATCCCTAAATGTTATATAACCATAAATCCCAAGGACTCAGATTAAACCAAACATCCCTTTGAAACATAAATCATTTCACATGGTGTGATGCCCATGAAGACTACATGTAATAGAAACTGAACTCCATGAAATTACTAACTCCAGACTATCATGACTCTTCCTAAAATCACATGCCCCGTAGTATTAAACTATCATCCTTTGGTATCATTTTTTCACGAACTGAATATGGTCGCAATCAAAACTGGAACCCTACATGGTCTATGACAAGGCCCGAAGGGTTTTCCCAATCCGCATAGACTGGAAGAAGTTCTACGGAATCATAAAAGGAAATATGGTAATGCTTTAACAGAGTTTTGAAAAGTAAAACAATAAAAAAAATACAAAATAACATTTCAAATTTATTCAAAACAAAACATATTTTACAAAAATTCAGAATGTAATTAAATAATTGAAACCAAATCAATTAATTTAAAAAATAGAGAATCCCAAAATGGACTGCCCAAGAACCTCCTCATGGAAATATGAATCTCCCTTAAGTCATCTCAGCAACATTGCATCATGACGGACTGCTAAAAACCCAAACCATTGGCACAAAAATGGTGTACCCAAACATGCGAAATAAATAACCATGTCTACATACACCCAAGTGTGTTAGTAGGGTGTAATCCAAAGCCAAGTAGGATGCCACCTCTAAAGAATATCATGTATTAAACAATCAAAGATGACATTCATGCATGTTTGTATTAACATGAGACATATTTCAGAATATAAAATAGATGAATCATTAAATAATGAAATTTCAAAATTGTTCCACCTTAAAGAATCAACACATTCATATATAATTCCAATGAAATTGAATTTTACATCCAAACTTATTGTATTCCTTTGGATATAATAATGTATCTAATTAGAACAACCAATGGTAAGAACCCCATAAGAACTAGTTTTTTATGGTTCCAAGGTACCTCATATCTCGATTAAATTATAAATTCAAATACCCAATATCATGCAGATGAGCCTCTACTAGGGATAATACCCATAAAATAGTGGTTCCCTATCTTCATAATCATAATCGTCATATTTCAGTAACTGGTTTCATTGTCTAACTTGAAACATGAAACTACGGAAAAACCCATTGATATCTCCATCATACTAGTACATGTACACCAACATAAATACCCAGGTTTCTCCTCTAGTTCTAAAACATGTTCAACAATCTATGATAAAACATATTCACATTTAAATATCACTTCCACGTCCCACACTAACAAAAATTCCCACACAAATGTCACATAATCCCCGTTCTAATTGAAATTAATTTGGAAATCATACTCACCCCAACACAACACGTAAAATGTTACATATCACATTAACATTTTGAGAAATCATTTAAGAAATTTTAGAAAATGTGTCCTAGATTTTATACATCACATAACTTCCCTTTTAAAAAAATTAGACCATTGTTGGGAAATAATACCTCAAGGTATCATTATAGTATTTTTGGGTTGATTGTGTTTGTTGAAAAAGAAGGTTCTCAAGGTGAATTGGAATGTTCCAAAGATTTTTTTGAAAATCCATGTTGAAAACGAAACATGATAAATGAACGAAAAATATGGAGGTGGTACAAAATAACAGATACATGGTGGTGATGTTTTCTAGTGTTTTATAAATTTTTGGGGTGAAAAATTTGGAGGTTGGTGAGCATCAAGAAAAGTGTATATCCATGAATTTAAAATCAAAATATGGAAAATGCATGAATTTCATGAAGATAGGCTTCATGATTAGGATTTATCAAAAAATAGAAGAATGTTGATGGTGATTCTTAGCGATTACATCAAGCTTCACGAACGACGGAGGATGAAGCACATTGCTGTGTTGAAGGGAATTGCGAGGGAGCTTCATGACGATGGTGTGAAGGGATTGATAGTGACGCTATGTGATTACGTCATGCTCTTCGGTCAAAAAATTGTCGTGGTGCTTTTCTATTTTGAGAGAATTTCGGCAAGAACATCGGAGCTTCATGATATGTGGTGACAAGGCGCTTACTCCACGCTTAATGTTTGAGGGTCGGTGGAATCACCTATAAATAGACCTCAACCCCCTCAAGAGAAGTAGAGAGAGTTCTCAAAGAAAATATTTTTCTCTTGGATCACAAAGGTAGTTCACGAAGGTAGTGTGATTTGCGGAAGGAAGGAGCTTCCTGGATGATATTCTAGCTCAATGAAATTTGTGAGCTCCACATTGGATTAGGTAGTTCACGATGTAAGTCGCTCTGAAATGACTTGAGCATTGCGAGAGTGCTTCACGAAAAGGTAGGAGCTTCGCAATGGCTTGATTGAGCTTAATAAAATTGGGAGCTTTGTGAAGTAGGGTTCTTTGTGATGGTTTTTCCAAAGAAATTGCCTAGTGCTCAGAGGCAAAGTAGTTGGAATTCAACCGAGCAACTATCAATAGTTGAATATGTATGTATTCATGAAAATGAGGAGGCATACAGGTCTATAAACGGTCACTGGATCCCTTCCAAGAGTAGTGAGAAAATGAATAGGAAGAAGGTAATCCATTCTATCGGTAGTAAGCCTGAAAGAGAAGAACATGAAGTGACCATGGGGAAAGCAGTGATCCAACCCTAAAAATTCTCAAGGCGGTGAGGCTGGGCATTGAAGTGATCTACACCGGATATTATTGGCAGTAATTTTAAGTGGATTTATTAAAACGACACATCGCCACTATATGCTCCTCCGATGTATCCCAGCAAGGGTGATCCAAGTAAAAATCTCTCGGTATGCCTGCTTTCTTCCCTACATTGGTTTTAAAGCATCATCATCAGATAAAGAGGAAAAGAAGTGGTCATAATAAACACACAAGTGAAAACAAAGTGACCCTTTTAATATAGAGTTCATAATCCGGTGGGGTAGTAAAACATTTCAAAATAATAGCCATACCATGATTCACCACCCCCCTATCAGCGTATATAGGCCCCTATAGGTCCTAACAATTGGTATTAGAGTGAAGGTTACTTTATAATATTTTTTTCTATTAAATGGTTTAATAAATTTGTTTGGATAATGATTCAGTATCCTCTTATCATATTGTGCCATGAAAAAGGGAAGAACATCAAAGAAGAATTAGAGGTCTGGGGAAATTAGTCACTATAGAAGTGTAAATGGAAAGAGTGTGATTCCGTTAAAGGAATCATTTCATGAATAGAACAATGGTTTGGGTGAATCATACAATGGAAATACTTTCTCATTAAATGATACTGAAGTAATTTTTGAAGATCATGATATTACAAGTGATGTTGTAACCATAGATGATAATGAAATGCCAAGAAGTTGAAAACTAAATGTTTTCTACAAGGCAAAGGTATTGGATCAGAAATTGGATGAAGAGATGAAATATAATGAAATCTGGATCCAAGTAATGGTAATTGAGGTTAACAAGATAATAGGATTAAATCAAATGCTTATTGATGTGGCCACTAATCTAATGGAGAACAATGATTCGCAAGTAGAAGAACTACAAAATCTGTCTATAAAGAGTGAAAAGCTCAAAGCTGATGTTAAGGGAATGAATCTGGACCCAGATGCAATTCAGAATTTGAAATCCAGAAATGATGATCATGCTACACAACAATCTGATCTAGTTAATATTAATCAAAGGCTACAATAAAAGAATGCATCTATCTCTGAATCTTTTTATCAAGAAAAATTGACTGTAATGGAGCAAGGTGGCATGGTGGATAAGGCGATACGTGAATTGGAATATGAGATGAGCAGTGGGAAGATTATTAAGAAAGTAATTGATTCCCAACAAGAATGAAGGGATATTAAGTTTAAAAGGTAATAATAATAGCTATAATCATTAAAGAAGGAACTTATGAAATCTAATTAAAATGGAAATATAAAATAATGGATTCCTTACACTTACTATGTGATTATCCTTCAACAAGTGATGATAAAATGAAGAGAAAATATGCTATTTATGAAGAGAAACAACATCATATTTTATCAGCTCAAAGACCATACAGTTTGGAAAAAACTGGTATAGGATTTGATGAATCCACTCCTTTGCATGACATAAAGAGATCCATGAATAGTTCCAAACATGAAGAAAATCCTAAATGTGCAGAAGAAAGACCTAAGAGGAAATTTACCAGATGTAGTGATGTAATGTGATATTTCTGTGGGACTCATGGCCATACATCATGTTTTTGATCAGAGGATCATGAATACATTTCAGGTTGTGATGATTGAAAATCTAATAAATCAGAGAATAAAAAAAAGGGTCATGCGAAATCCTAGAGTAGAGTCTCTCAGAGGAAAGCATTCATTAGAAGATATTACTGTGGAAGAATGGGACACACCATGAATATGTTTCTAGAATCTAAAGAGATCAATTTCAGAGGAAAAACTCAAGTGGTATCAACATCTCAGCTGAGAGATATCAATATGAGGTATGCCTATAATGGACCATGTATCATATGTCTTAAACATGGTAATTTGGAAAGATATTTCAGCAATAAGAAATCTAAAAAGGAAAAGGAACCTAGAAAGAGATCCACGACTCTAATAGTGTATTAGGAGAAAGCGTACATAGGATGAAGAAGTGGTAAATTGAAAAATATATTTACTACAACAGTAGAATCACAAGGAGATAAACAACAGGTGTATCAATAAACATCTATGTCACACCCACAACAGCCCTCGTGGAGATAATGTAAAAAATAGTGGAAGATTAAGGGACAACCAACAATAGTTCTGAGTATATAGAATTCACATTCAGTATAGTAATCACCACCAATGAAAAACAATGTGGTGACTCAGATATCTGATAAAAGAAAAATAAATGAATAATGTATTGAAAAATTCACATGTCATGTTCCACAAAGAGAAGTAGAAGAAAGATGAAGACCCCTGCAAAGGCTGAATAAGTAGGGGAAGATGGAAAGAAGAGAGATTATTACTTAGAGAAGGAATCAAGGGAAGTGGAATATTGGTGGAACACCAAAGAAGGAAATGTCTACCAGTGGGTTTAAACCCCAAATTGTGAGAAAGTCCAGGCATACAGAATGTACATATATTAAAAAAGGCTTGGTATGTGGGTAATGAATGCTTATTCATATGACCAGAGTAGTTGAAGTTGGCATGGAAATTAGAATAATCATGAAAGAAGTGTGATACTCTACAAGAAAAAATCAATGGTTTGACCCATTGGGATCATCCACAGTCCTCTTCTTGAGGATTCCAAAAGTTCCCCTCTCCCTATTTATATAAATACTATTAACTGATGACTCATTTTTTTTAGGTTTTATGGACATAAAATCCAAGGGGAAGTTAGATCTAAAGATGAAAGGGGGGATGTGATATGCTCCATAGTTTCAATTGACTCAAATCAGGTACCGACGTTGAAGAAGAAATAGAGAAAGATAGTACAATTGGATGTGATTGTGTAATTAACTTTATCTGTTGTTTCCTACACCGAGTTCCAACTCAGTAGGCTTACAGATTTTTTTGATGGCTCAATGTTATATTCCAAATGAGAATAAATGATGCAGGTTAAGATGAATGTTTTTGGGAATAAGTATTTGGTCCAATAACTTGAAGAGGTAAATAATATAGGGAGAGAAATCTATATATTATTTAGGTGCAATATCTCCATGGGATATGAAGGATCGATGTTTATGTTCATGAAGAATGATTCAGTGACAATTTTCAATAGACATGTTTTACTGAATATCTATTTTTTCTTCTAAAAATATGGTATCAGATGAATACTTTCAGGATACCATGAAGCTACAAGATAATTTCAACGATGTTTCAACAAGAATATGTGAAATGTAGTTGAATAAATGTTGGAATTTGAAAATTACCATCTGAGAATTTTTCTGTTGATAGAGATAATGAGGTAAAAGGCTCATGGGGAGAAAAAGTGGAATATGCTACTTCATAAGTACACACTGATAATGACCATGAGAAAGGAAAATCTATAATAACATGAAACTCGAAGAACTGAGATAAAAATGACTTGAAAGATATAGATGGAAATCAGAAAGTGACAGTGAAAACATGGAAGATTAGGACTCTATAGAAAGAATGATACTTATCATAGGTATAGCCTATATTCTAGGAAAAAGGATCTCATGATGAAATTTGGGTTCAAAAAATGTGAAGAGCACGACCAAAATGATATGAATGAAACGTGAGATATTGTTTCGTAGCCAATAGATAAATATTTCATTGGGGATAAGTGGGCCTATCGCAATAGGATGAATGAGGATGGAACATTGATTTGAAACAAATCACAACTAGTGCTCAAGAGATATTCCTAGGTATAGGGAATAGTTATTTATGAGATATTAGAACTGATTTCAAGGATTGAGAAAATAAGATTATTTCTAGCCATTACTGTGCAATGGATGTTCAGAGTGTTCTAAATGCATGTTAAGTCCACATTTTTGAATGGGGTTCTGGAAAAAGAATTGTATATTGAACAGCTCGAAGAGAATAGTATTCAATTATGGATCACTATTTGAAGAAGGTAAGTTTCCAATGAAGCATAGAGAAGGAGGATTTTTTAAATATGAAAAGGAGGTTTTGAGAAGATTTGGAATGGAAAATTCCTAGGAGATAAAGGCTATAGTTACTACCCGGATGAAACTGTCCAAAGATGAGGATGGAAAGTATTGACCACCTTCCATACAGTGAGATATCAGAGTAATCTCTAGGATAGCCACATGTTTTTAGTGAAAAGAATACTTCGTTATATCTAGGGAATGTTGGAATTTGGATATGATGTATAATGGAAAATATCAGATAGAGTTATTGGGATATAGTGATGTAGATTTGGATGGATCAAGAGATGATAGGAAACCAATGCCAGAAGGTGCTTTCTATCTTGGTGGTTGGTGTATTTTTTTGATAGGTAAAAATAAATAATGCATTTCATTGAGCACCTCAGAAGTTTTGTATATTACGGACACTCAAGCGTGCACACAGTTATTGTGGATGAAGCAACAACTTGATGATACGAGCATTTAATTGATGTCTCCGATCAGAATCCAGTGTGATAACTCAGGTGATATCAATCTCAGCAAATATACAGTCCATCACTAAAGGAAAAAGCACATTGAGATAATTTATCATTTTATCAATAAGAAGGTTGATAAGGGAATCATGTCGTTGGAGTACATGCCTACAAAACTATAGGTTGTATAAATTATGGCGAAGGCCTTACCCGAGGAAGCTTTTGAGAGGAGTCGATTGACTCTAGGAGTCCAGTCAACTTCCCACACCTGAAAATGTGTGGATGTGGGAACCCCCCCCCCCTCTCCTAGAGGAATTGTGTGTTCTTCTTTAATGTGCTAATCTGTTTTATTTCTAATGTTTCAGACAATGATGGGGTGACCATTGGGTTCACTGACAATGTGGGAGACTTCTCGAGGGGGAGAAACAGTGGCTAAGAAAGGGAGAAAATTTCATTGTAAAATACATCGGGAGAAGCTGATAGATGGAGCAACGAGATGGGGGGAGTGAAAGAAGATAGTGGGAGAGTTTTAAATCGTAAGATGCTAGAAGTGATCGATCAAAGATCATATATCACAACAGCTGAGGATCGTGATAAAAGCTGAACAGTGATGTTGGAAATGTGTGAGAAGGTTTCCAGATATCATCAATTGGAATCAATGTGGTTCAACAGATGTTATCAATTTAGCAATTGGTATCAATTTTGAATCAACAATTGGTGTCTAACATGAACTGATTCATTGATGATCTTCTCATTCTACCCTTGTTTCTCATGATGAGCACTACTCATATAGGCTAAGGGTAAATGTTATGTGAATACTATAACACTATCAGAATCACAAGAGGTGAATGGTGGTAGCAGATGGATATACCTTTTGAGAGGTATCAACATACAGAATCTTTTTATGATAAGAGTTGTCAACAAACCCAAAGGGGGATATTGTCAGGAAAAAATCCATCAAGATATCATTGCGGTATTTTTGGGTTGATAGTGTTTGTTTAAAAAGAAGTTTTCCATGTTTAATTTCCATGTTACATAGATTTTGTTGACAATACATGTTGACAAAGAACCATGAAAAATGAATGGTCGATCTGGAGGTGGTACAAAAGAATAGATACATGGTGGCGTTGTTTTCTAGTGTTTTCCAAATTTTTGGGGTCCAAAATTTAGAGGTTTATGAGCATCGCGAAATGTTTATATCCTTGAATATATAATAAATATATGGCAAATCCATGAATTCCGCAAAGATATGATTCATGTTTTGGATTTCGCGATGACCGGAATAATGTTGATGGTGATGCTTTGTAATTACGTCAAGCGTCGCGAACGATAGAGGTTGAAGCGCATCGCGGTGGTAAAGGTATTTGTGAAAGATCGTCGCGGTGATTGTGAGAAGGGATTGATAGGGATGCTCTACGATTACATCAAGATCCCCAATCAAAAAATTATTGTGGTGCTTCACGATTTTGAGAGAATTTTGGGGGGAACTTCAGAGAATTGTGATTTTTAATGAAATGGCGTTGAGTTCGGGCAGAAAGTTTAAGGGTCAGTGGAATCACCTATAAATTGACCATGACCCCCTCAAGATAAGTAGAGAGTGTTTTCAGAGAAAATATTTTTCTCACGGTTCACGAAGGTAGTTGGAGAAGGCAGTGTGCTTTGTGATAGGAAGGAGCATCGCAGAGGCTATCATAGCTGTGGAAAGTTTGCAAGCTCCATGTTTGATCAATGAGCTTTGTGACGGTTTTCTCTCTAAAATTACTTGAGATTCGCCAGAGTGCTTCTTCAGAGTGATCCTCAAATATTATAGATCTTCGTGGATTCTTGTTTGACCTTCGGGAAATTGGGAGCCTTGTGAATTAGGGTTCATTGCAAAGGTTTTTCCAAAGGAATTGCGTAGTGCTCAGAGGCAAAGTGTCTATAATTCAACAGAGAATCTATCAATAGTTGAAGATTCATGTATTCATGAAAATGAAGAGTCTTACAGGTCTATAAACTATGATTGGATCCCTTCCAAGATCAGCGAGAAAAGGAAGAGGAAGAAGGTAATCCTTTTTCTTGTAGTGATCCTGGGAGAGAGGAACAATGAGTAACCCTGTGGAAAGTAGTGATCCATCCCAAAACATTGTAAAGGTAGTCATCCTGGGCATAAAAGTGATCTAGCCTGAATATTTTTGGTAGTGAGCTTTAGTTTATTTGGTAAAGCATCACATCGTTGCTGTATGCTCCTTGGACATAGCCCAGTGATGGTGGACCATGTAATAATATTTGTGTCTGCATACTTGCTTCCCTGCAATGCATTTAAAGAATCATCATCAGATAAAGATGAAAATAAGTTGACACAATTAACAATGAAGTGAAACCAAGTGACCCTTTTAATAAAGAGGTCATGATCCAGTGGGGCAAAAATAATTTTCAAAAGAATATCCACACACTGATTCACCCCCCCCCTCCTCAGGGTATATAGGCCCCTATTGGACCTAACAAAAATTTTAAAAACATACACAACCCAAGTAGTATATAAAAATAATTTTCACATATTGTGTTACTAAATATCCCATTTACTATTTTCATAAAATACTTTGATGAAGAAAAAATGATATTGCTCGAAAAACTGAATCAGAACACATATTTTAAAAAAAATCACTCCATGAATCTACAAAAATCAGAATTGGAATCCCAAAACCAGTTAATAATCCACTATCATATGTTATAAAATAATCCCATATATTACCACAAGAGTTACACATGGAAAACACACAATTTAAAGCAAAATTGCAGCTATAAAAATAATCGCTGAACAAACTACATATAAAATGCCTTTTGAACTATGAAAATCATTTATGGAACATTAAAAATAATTAAATAAAGAATGATACCTCATAAAAAAATTCTCACACAAGGAATAACCGACCTTTTGTGTCAAAATTATTACTTATTGTGAAATATTCAACCACACCAACGCTATAGAACAAGGATGAGAAATCAAGCCATAGACCACAATATTTGACACAAAAGACAGAAATTCAAACCCTTGGTACAAAAACAAGATTCTGTCCATTTTATATCATCAAGAAAGGTGGATGAAACTGTATGAAAATGGGAGGAGCATGAGTGGAAACCCACATACTTGAGATATATTAAATAAAAAGACAGAAATACTCAAGTATCTAAATTTCCAAACTCCAAAAAAATAAAGTGAGGTTATAATTTGATTGGTGAGGTCATGTATGAACTAGAAGGGGGGGGGGAGTAATACTTGAAGGAGTTATGAATGAAATAATATAACTCCTTAAATTTTGATGATTTGGGAAATACTGAGAATTTTTCCCCTTATTTGTGATGAATATGTGCCCCTAAGAGTAGGAGTAGAGCATGGGGGTCTGTGGGTCTGTGGGAATAGGTGGGAGTTTGAATAAATGAGGTAAAAAATATATTTAATGAGATGTTAAAGAATAAAATAAACAAGAAGTAGGAAATGATGTTTCAAGATGACCAAATACCTAAATAAAACACCTGAATCGATCATGTTTATCGATTCAAATGAAGTCCAAATGGATATGGTGGTTTTAATGTTGAATGGTATGCTAATTGTGAAGTGGAATGGATGTAAAATTATGATACATTAATGATTTATAAATGAATCAAAATTGTTTTTCAAATATATAAATGAGCTCACTGTTTGGCCCAAATCATGAAAAGATACCCTTTACTCCAGAAACGTATGGGAAACCCCCACAAAAAATCCAGAATAGAAAATAAATAAAAATTATACCATTAAAATATGTCTTGAAAGTGACATTCATTATGACTTATCATTAACTATTATGCCTATGATAATTTCTTATAAAATATCCATCATAACTAAATATAATTATCATTTGGTAATTTCTTATAAATAAAATTTAATAATTTCATAAAATTATAATGTGGAAATTTTAAATAATTATCATTAGACGATTTCAAATACTTATCCTTTGATTAATGTTTAATAATTTTTCTTTTAATATTATTAGAATTATCCTTTGATATTTTTTTAATACTACCATATGATAATCTTATAGAATTAAAAATTAATAATTTACATTGACAATTTATTTATAATTTGATGGAATTATACATTGATAATTCAGGGTCTTATTATTATTTTACATTAAAAACAACCATCTTCCAATAAATGATACATTAGGAAAATAGATAAAAAATAAAATAAATACAAATAAATAAAAACAATAATCCTAAAAACCCGACTTCTATAACAACTAGATGAAGATTAATATCAGACCTTGAACTATGAGAAATCCAAATCAAATCATTAGAGGACCTCAAAATACAAAAATGGTTATCCGTGTTCATAAAAACACAATGGAATCAACCAACTCTAAGGAATATATGGTTATACTTTTTAGATTAATGTAATACAATCTTAAATCCCCAAATTGAAATCAAATTTTAATTTGGATTGATAAGAAAAATTTAATATATATGATTTAGTTTCATCTCATTATGTCATTGTAATAATGAATTTGTAAATGTTCAGTGAGTATGAAAGTTTAGGATCATCAAGTGGTGAGATTAGGGTGTTTGAGGGTTCTATAGAATGAAGGTTAAAGTGGGGGGATAAAAGTATAAAATAAATGATAATAAATAATTAAGGGTAATCAATTTACACATGGGATGTAAATCAAAAGCTCACACACCTAATCTTTATGTCACACATTGGGTAATCCCACATTCTAGACCAAAGGAATGCCCAAATTTCTCATACAAGACACCGATTTGGATATAAATAATTTTTGTAATAAAAATTTATTATATAATTTTTAAATAAATAATCTTGGAAAGAGATTTCACTAAACTCTTTATGCACACAATGTTATTTTTCTCCTTGGGGAAATTCCACATTATAGACCTAATGCGAGTCTCATATTTCATGTATGTAACTTTTAAATCCAAATAATTATAATGTATGAACAAAATATATATAATATTTGACACACTAACTAAATAATACTAAATAAAAAAAATAAAAAAATAAAATGAAATAAAATTAAATTAAATTGAAATAGAGAATTTTTTTTTCAAGACATATCATTTGTTTATGTACCTTTTTTTGATACAATAATTTGTGGAATGATAATTTTTTATTATTATTATTTATTTATAATTATGTATATTTTCAATGAATTTTTTTTAAATCCGCACTTAAAATTTCATTTAAATTATATTAATACTATATTTTATTCGTATACATTTGTTAACTCAAAATGTTATGTTTTGTATCATTAAATTTTCATTGTCATGTAAATTAATTTTTTATTATACATTGGAAACTATATTTATGATAAACTATTTTTTATATTTTTAGTCATAGTTTTAGGATTATTGTAAATTTTACTTATTTTTTATTATTTATAGGCCTCTAAAAATACAAATATTTTTTTGAAAAGGTGGAATATATTATGAATTTCATGAATTAGAATTAAAAATCCAATCAGGTAAAAAATAAACAAAAAATATTTACACCTTGATTTAAAAAAGAACACCATCTTACAGTAATAAAAATTAACCACTTTCTTAATGAAAAAATTGAAGAAGGAAATTTCATCCATCAAATGCTAATCATTCTAATAATAAGTCCATGCATCCAGGGTCTCCCTCTAATTTTTCTAAGGGAATTTATCATAACAAGGAAATTATTCTATATTAGGACCTCGGTATATTCTTTTGAGAGAACAAAATGAATACTCGATATGATAGCACATGACTCCACCACAGTTGGACTCCAAGAATCATGAATTGACCCAAAATGGGTTCCCAGAACCGGGCTCATTCATTTATTAAAAAAATGGTCACAATACCCACACTCGAACTAGCAAAGTATTCCTTATCAGTATGAATTCTTACAAAACCCCACTAATGGGGGAGTCTAGAAGTATAAAAAATTTCCATGGAATCATTATATAGGGTGGTATAATATTTCATCAAAAAACTCATCCATTCAGAGGCCCTAATGATTAAGATGCAATCATGACTTGGATTCTTTTGAAAATCATAATTTTTAATTATTTATTTTGATTATTATTATATTTTAATAAATAAATAATCAATATTTAAAAATTAAATACTTTATATTATAGTAACCAATATTGTTTTCTATTATTTTAAAAATATTGTGCTTCATAGGAACCAAGACATTCCACATGACCTTGAAAGCATGCTTATGTAATGGGGAATCATCAGCAACATTATTCGAATGATCAGTTTCTCAAAGGAGATTAAGGATTACACTTAATCATATAATTATGTGTTGGTTAAGGGAATTTGAAATTTTTGGTTTGATTCTCACAATGAAAAGGTATCAGATAATATTAATATAATAGGATTGACTACTCACATCCTTTCTAATTATGATTCTATTTCATATAGACTCATGATTTTTATGTTTTAGTTTTTTACAATGGTTGTTTTACCATTAATATTTTAACATTGGATAGTTGATGAACATCTCCATAAACTTGTGATGTGGTGAGGTTTTGAAGACTTATGAAAATTCCACCTGGATACGACTACTTTCATGTTATCATCCCCTATTCTAACATTAAAAAATGAGAGCATGGGGGTTGTATTGATAACATTGTGTCCAGGTGTGCTCTATATTTAATATTGGGATTCATAAATTAATCTGTTTGTTGTGAGAAATAGTATATCGAATATTTGGATTCAATTCATTGTTTTGAAATGGATTATTTAACATCTATGGATCTTGTACAACATCACATTAGTGGATGATGTTCCCATATTTAAGTAAAAATAAATATATGATTCTTTGTTTGGATTCTTTTCTTAGGCCCTCATTGATGTATATTTTTCATCAAATCTTATTGAAATTTTTTTTCATGACTTATAATGATAATCTTGATATAAGTATCATATATGAGGAGATTCCTTCATATTATTAATGTAGAAAAATGTTTAGAAATATAAACGAGATGTTAGATATTTATAATTATTGTTCTTCATGCTCTATGAGAGGGAAAAATATGGATAGATGTTAGAAAGCATAAATGGATAAAATATCTATTTTGGAACTGAACATAATGAACATAGGAAATTAAAATGTTAAATTAAAGAATTACTCTAATAGCTTCTCCTATTCTAGTGAAATGGATCTATAAGGGGAATGATATCACATTTATCTCTGTCAACTCATGAACCCATATATATTTCTATATGATTTTGATTTGTTGGTTGGTAATTATCTTCTGATGGCCATTCAATGCTCTAGATAGGATGTGAAGAAGAATTGTGAAGCTCTGTATTATATGGGATAGTATACATATGATTTTGTTTCCATATATGTCATGGAATTGGACACTCCTTTACCAAATTAATGGAAAGGCTGCATTATGTATCCACTAGCCACAGACTACTCAAGATATGATCCATAGGACGATGGGTCCAGAAAATACGATTTTTTATCCAACATGGATTATTATAATGTGATTAGGAATGTTTTGAATTATTCATGAAATTATTTTAAATGGTGTAAAATTTGAAGATATAGGGGTTTCAAAGATAACTGCACGGTTTCATTATACCCCACTCATCTCTGATCTACAAGTAGCGGTGACTAAATATTTTATTTATGTTGTTATAAATAGAAAGGGATAGATGGTCAGCAATGATTTTTTAATATTGTTTCTTCCAAAAATTAGGCTATATAAGGATTATTCAAATCATCTAAGTAAAATTTCTTTCGGGTAAATTCTAGGAAATCAACGATGAAGACAACTCCGAAGCTGGAACTGTCCAATGCCGATAACCTTGAGATCCTCAATGTAGGTAACTCACAGTCGTTGAGGGAAACTACTGATGATGTTGAAGAATCTAACTATGATTATGAAATTGATCCTTAATTTTATCATCAATAACCTTCATTTTTTAATTTGGTAATGTCTCTTTGTGTGACCTCATTAGTTGTTTTGTTCACTTTTCATTTTTTTCCTTCAACATTTAAAAACATTTTACGGAATTTTGCTTCTGGTTAAAACATGTACATATAATTATTTATTTTTAAATATTAATGTAATTATAATATAAATTACTAGTAAATAAATTATTAAATAATAAATAATTATAAATAATGTGTTGTGATTTATTTTGGAATTTATGTGTTATTGGAGAAAATATACTATTAATTAATTGCTGAAAATAGTTGTTTTTATCCAGCACAAGAAATAATGATAATATGTGTAATTACATAGCCTTATAAAAGGCATGTTTGGGTATAATTTTGATTAATATTCTATGAATTATTGAAATACAATTAATATTAAAATAAAAACAATAAATTATTGTTTATTTGTTTGTATATATAAATAGAGAAAAAAAAATAATATTATAAACAATAAGAACAAAGGTGGATATCAATTAATTCACCTCCCATTAATTTTATTTAGGACGAAATTTTTTGATAATTCACCTTCATATATTTTCAATGAAGCTTCTTTTCGATAAATCACCTTATTGAAAAAATTATAAGGAATGTTCTTTTTGGGAAAGTGTCTTCATTAAATTAAATATTAAGAAGTCTCATTCCAAGACTTCATCCACCATTTTATTGAAAAAAAATCATTTATTATGAAATAATATCTAAATTTTTATATTTTTAGTATGTGTTTTAATCAACATTATTGTAATTAGGGTCCTCCATGTTCTTTCAAAAAACATCACTAGTTAAATTAGGCTGCCAGTGGACCATCGTGGAATAAGGGTTATTGATCATAGAGGGGTTGGGTGCTAGTTTTACAGTGAAGGAAATAAAGGACCAATATTTTTACAATGATCCCCAATTACGTAAAGGTAATCCATGGATGGTTTATAATCTATGGATGATGTACTGATTAGATTTGATGGAGGTGAATCATGGTGGTTGTACATCTGCAACGACATCGTGAACACACCATCATAGAGGAATTTGACGGGTGGACATGGTGCGAAAAATTTGGATTTTCTATATCAATCATTCAAATTGTTCCACGAAGGTAGAAAGATGTACATTGATGAGGTGAAAGTGGGGAGGACCTAGAGTGAAATGAATAACTAGATGAAGTAGGAGAAGAACATGAGGCGGTTTTCAGTTTCACTAATGCTAGTGTAAAAGATGAACGATATGATATGGTGGAGATGCCTGATGCATGACCATGTACAGAACGACAACATATAAATTATAGAGGTAGAACCCAAATAAAAGTAAAAATTTAAAAATATACTACATTTAAATGGGACCCATGAATAAATTCAAAATAATAATTTAGGGATTTTAAATGTCCGTACATGAAGAAAATGGAATATGACAAGTCCAGTCAACCAACTACATCCCTACCCCATAATTATCTTCTCCAGTTATCCTGATTAATTGGAATATCCCATATTCCCTGGATGATTCCATGTACATCAAAAAACATGGGTATTGGATTAATGTGATTTGAAAAAAATGGGATTCTAAGATATTTTTTTAAACGTAGTTATTACCATAGCATTGCACAAATCTTTTAATCCTAATAAATAGAAAATATTTAATTAAAAATATTTTTCAAATATAATATATTGAAAAATAATAATTAATTGTCTATCCTTGTAATAAATATTTTTACAGATATATAGTTAGAAATTATTTTTTGTAAACCTTAAAAAATAAATAAAAAATAATTATAAGTTAGAAGTATATTTTAGATTTTTTTTAATAAAAATTCTAAAAAATTATTTTGATAAAATTATAAATATCTTAAAATAGTATTAATTTTTTTATTTCTCAGTGAATTATTTTTGTGACAAGAATTTCTGTGTAATTTTCAAAACCTTATAAAAAAATTAATTAGAATTTATATTTTTTAAAAATAATTTTAAACGTTATTAAAAAAGACAGAAAAAATTATTCTAAAATACAAAAGGTATATTTTTATAAGAAATTTTTCTTTTTAAAAATGTCCATTTGAAAAATATTTTTATTATTTAAAAAAAACATTTTAATAAATTTATAATAAAAATCCATTATGATTTTTTACAAATAATATTAAATTCATGAATATAATTTTTAGAAAACATTAAGAACAAAAATATTATTAAAAATATATGAAGAAGATTTTAATTTAAATTTTGTACAAAAAAATTACATTAAAATGTTTACATAAAAATACATGTCATAAAATTCAAAAAAGTACATGATAATGTTTTAGTATAATTTTATAGTGAAATTTTACACTATAAAACAACATCTATATAATTCCATTGTAAAAATTTAGTTCAAAAATGATGTTTTAAATTCCACTAAATATTTGATGTAATAAATTCAATTTTAATATTTAACTAAATATTAACATAAAATTTTACACATAAAGTTGACAATACTACTAGTATTTTAAAATGAAATATTATAGTTAAATTCATAAAATGTCATGTATAAAATTTAAGTTTTAAATTTAACATCTATTGTAAAACTAAAATTAAACCAACCACTATAAAACACTGATTGGAACAATCACCAAAGGATTTTAGTATCATCAGTGAAGGTAAAATAACACTAGAAACATCCAATTGAAAATTCAATTATAAGAATCCATTAAAAAATTCAAATATTTTAATTGGAATCCAATTGAAATATTAAGTGGAGTGCCTATGTTAAAACATTCACTAGAAATTTTTTTAAGAAATATACAATGTAAAACTCATGTGGAATGATTCTATTGAATATACACTATAATATTCAAGTGGAAGAATAAAGTAGAAAAATAAAATTGAATCATTTTATAGGAATTATTATATAAGTAAATTTTAACGTCATTTTTCACTGAAAATTATAGTTTACAATTACACTCCAAAATTTCAATCGAACCATTTAATAGAAAATTATATTCGAATATTCCTTTAGAAAAAAAACATGAAACTTTCAAAGGAATGTATTAGTATAAAAATTCACTAAAAAACTATACTATCAATTTATGATGCAAATTTTTATTAAAGTGTTCTCACCAAAATTTTATTGAATATCTCATTAGAAAAATCCACCGAGAAGTCCCACTCAAATTTCTAGTTAAATATTATATTAAATGTTCTTATGGAAATATTATTGAAAAAATTTAATTAAAATTATAATGGAAATATTCATTATAAAATGTAGTGAAACATTCACTAGGAGATTCTACAAAACAACCACTTGAATATCTAGTGTAACATTCACTTGTAATATTCAATGACCATTTCCAAAATACAGTTTCATTGGAAAAAAGTAATTCTTTTTAAGGGGAAAATAATGTGAATAAAGGGTCAAAAAAATTAATTAAGGGTAAACTAGTTTTATTTAATGGTGAAATAATGTTATTTAAGGGTGAAAAAGGATGATTAAGGGTAATCTAAGGATAAATAAGGGTAAAAAAACGTTTTTCAAAATGTAAAATAATCCAAATAATGTGTAAGCCAATGTTATGTAATGGTAATCAAATTTTATGTAATAGTTACCTAAATTCGAGTAAGGTTAATACAAAGCTAATTAATGGTAACAAAAGTTAATTTAGTGTTAAAAAATTAATTTAGGTTGAAATTAAGTTTTGTAATGGTAAAAAAATATATAAATAAGGGTAAACAGATGTTATGTAAGGGTAAAAGAGGTAATGGTAAAACTAATGTTAAGTATGGGTACAAATAATTTATATAAGAGTAAAATGAAGTTAATTAAGGATAAAAAAGTTATATAAGGGTAAACTGATGTTATGTAAGGGTAACAATTATTTATGTAAGTGTAAATCAATGTTAATGTAATCTAACATTATGTATGGTTATTAAAAATATATGAAATGGTTAATTTTAAGCTATGTAAGTAAGGGTAAATATAAATTTAATTATGATTAATTTTTTTTAAGGGTAAAATAAAGTAAAATAATTGTAAAAACGTTATTAAAGGATAAACTAATGTTTTATAACTGTAAACTAATGTTAATGGTAAAAATATCTATGTAAGGAAAATCATTTGATAATTAATGTTATAAGAAGTTAATTATAGGTAAAATTAAAGTCAAATAAGGGTAAAAAAATTTCATTTAATGCTAAAAAATGTTCTATAAGGGTAAAATAATGTCATGTATGGAATGAAATAAGTCAGGGTACAAATATTGTTATGTAAGGGTCAATCAATTTTAGGTTGGGGTAAACTATGGGGAAATTAATTATATTTATGTGTAAATATTCACTATAACTTTTACTGGAAGTTTATGTGGAACTATTTTACAAAATATTAATGGTAATACTCACTATATGTTTTAGTAGAACATTCATTGGATGCTACAATGAATTTTATAATGTAAGATCTAATTGAACATGCTGTGGAAGATTTACTAAAAGTCTCATTGGAATCATTCAATAAAATTTTTCCAAATAATGTTTCCTTGAGATATTTCAATAGAAATAATACCAAGTAATCTCTAAAATCTCATTAAAAAATGTGAGTGAAATAACCTTTCGTGAATTTTAAATAAACATTTTAATGGATGTTTTGGAAAAAAAAAATCATTAAAATTCATTGCAAACTTCATATGGAAACATAAAATTATAAAATCATGTGGAAATATTCAATGAAAAAAAACCAAGGATAATTCCACAAGATGATTCTTATATTTTCCTATGAAAAATTCATGTGAGAAAACCTACTAAAAAATTCCAGTGGCATATCCCAATTAAAATTTGAACTTAAAAATAAAAAAATTTAAAAAAATTCTTTCGAAATTCCAGTGAAAAATATATAGAAAATTCTTGTGGAATCATTCACTTAAAAATTCCAATGGTTATATAAAATTCAACTAAAAATATTCTTATAAATTCCACTAGAAATTTCATTGAATCTTCCACAAGAAAGTCAAGTGAAACATCCCCTCAAAATTACAAAGAAACCTCAATGATATCCCTGTTAAACATCCTTTTGGACAATATAGAGGAAAAGTATTATAGAAAATACATACTCTAACATCAAATTATACATCATGATTAGTTAAAACATCCACCATAAATTCCATGGATATTTTCTTTGGAAAATATAATAAAACCTACATGGAAAATTATAATTAATCATCAAATAGAATACTCTAGTATAATATTATTCTAGGAAATTTTAATAGAATAATTAAAAATAACATATAAATTATAGTCAAACACCCATTTCAAATTCTAGTGAAACATATAGTTGGACATTTCAATAGAGACTTCCACCAAAAAAATTCAGGTTGTAATTTCAAATACTACATAAACAAAACTGTTGAAACATTCACAAGAAAATATCATGAATATTTAATTTAAATACAATTGATAGATCCACTAAAAATTCCAAAGAAATGTATAAGAAAAATATTTTTGAAACAACTTGTGATTCATTATAGTGTAAAATTAAATTTTGAATTCTAGTCTAACATACAATGGATATTCAACTAAAATGTTCAATGGAAATTAGAGTGAAACTACCACTAGATCATTCTAGTGGAAACATACCTTAAAAATTTAATTACTAATTTTAATTTCAATATGATAATTTTAGGTGAATCATTCACTTGAAATTCTCAATAAACTTCCACATTTAATTTAAATATCCTTTCACTACAAATTTATTTTAAACATCCCTTGGGAATTATAGTGAAACTTATATTCGAATATTCTATTATAAATGAGAATCATGCACTGATCATCAATAATAATATTCACTAAAAATCATGTAGAAAAATCAAAATAATGGTTATAAAAAATATTTTAATGATTCAACTAGAAACATTAAATATTTAATAATAAATTTAATCCTTGCAATTTTTAATGTTATTTTTATTGATGTAATTCAATTAAAATATCTATAAAAAATGTATAGAAACATCTATATACTAATTTTTTCATATACCATTTTTAGATATAATTTTTATGGTTTATTATTTCTTAAAAATATCAATATATTCATTCATAGAAACACAATTTTCTATAAATGTTTTTATAAAAGTGATTTTTTTATGATTAAAAAAATAATAACTGAAAAAAAATAAATTTTTAAATATGTTGAAAATAATAATAATGATACATGTTTACAAAAATATTAGCACTTATTTCAATTCATAAAACCTGATTTTTTTATACTTTTTGTAAAAGTAATATTTTTTTAAAATATTAACAATATTATAATAATTTAATTTTTCTCAAAAACAAATATTTTGTTATATTTCTAAAAATATATCACGTCTTCAGTGGTAAAAAAATTAATAATTTTATTTTATATTATTTTTTGAAATACTGAAAATTTTCATGAAATTAGAGATATTAATGTAAATATGTTAATTTTCTGCCAGATCATTAAAATAATTACTTGTATCACATAATAATTTTAATATATTATTAAAAGAAGTAAAAAAATATATTTAAATGAACATAAATCTCTAATTCAAAAATGTAATTTTTTAAAATATATAACTAAATAATGAATATATAATATACTTTAAAAATATTTTCAATTAAAAATATTAACTAAAATTTGTTTATTGTATTCAAATTATTAAAAAAATTATTTACTAGTCATTTTAATATTTTGTATCATAAATATTTTTTATTTATGAAAAATATTAATTAATTTAGAATTAAAATCCTTTTTAAAATCTTTTACTGAAGTGCACTGTGTTGCATTTGTTGTCAATGAGGTATGTTGTTGTCAAGGAATGAATGGATGGATGTCAAGGAGTTTCAATATGTGAATGAAAAAGGATGTGATGGTGTTGGTAAGGACAGAAGAATGGCCATGGTACTAAGATGCATGTCACTTAGGAGATTCACTAAGTGACATAGGATGTTGTGGTTGAAACATTCTCTATGCATATCAGACGATTGTAGAACTGATCTTAATGTTTCAATACTTGTATCAAGATGATACTAAGTGACAACACTTGAAGAATGGATGATGATGGAGCATCATCATAAAATCAGACGATTGTTGAGTTGTTCTTAAAGTTCCAAGAACTTGTATCAACTGGATACAATGTCACAACAATGTTTGAAGACCATGCATTGTATTGAAAATGCATGAGGAGATGAAGGTGATCCATCCACAATCTCTAAGTGGATGAAGTGAATTAATGAAGTCCATGCACTATCACTTAGTGCATGTGAATTAGAAGAAGTTCCAATTTGATCTCTGATTAGATCAACAAAGAGAATTGAAGAAGTTATGTGATTCAGGAGTTCGGTTGATGAAGATCCTTGAGAATTCTCTCCTAAGTCAAAAATGAGATGATGAAGAAGAATTATAAATTGAGGAGTTGTTTCTAATCAAGAAGATTAATGTTTGAATTCTCAAGAAGAAGATGAAGGAGAAGAATGGCTTCAAGTGGCATTTGGCATATGGGGATACTTTGTTTTTATACAAAGTCTTTATTCCTATACTTAGCAAAAAATAAGGCCACCAAGGAGGCCAGCCGAGGGTCATCACCCAAGGCACTTGTGGGACTCAAGGTCACCACGCCCATGGGGAACCCTCAAAGGCCAGGGCAGCATCCTTGAGGCAGGGGCGCACCCGTAGGACACCGCATGGGCACCTGGGGCATGCCCGGAGGAGCGCGGCAGGGGCCGTGTATAAGCCCTCGAGGGCACGCGGTGGTGAAGCCCGTGCACCCGATGAAGCATAGTGGGCTCCAGTAGCGCGCCTGCAGGGAGCAGAGAGTGGGCGTAGAGCGCGCCCGCCGGGAGAACACGGTGCGGGGCGGCACCGTGGAGGGAGAAGTTCAACTGAGGGGTTGAGGCGGCACTAGGGTGATAAAGCGCGGAAAAACAGCGCGCTGATTCGATGTGGGACGCCGAAATTTCACCCGGGACAGATCTGAGTCGTCCGTCTCATCGCGCGGTGGATCCAGCCGCTCATCTCATCTGCCGCGCGCCGCGATTTAATCCGGCCGTCCGATGTATCTCAAACGCTTGATCCGATGACTCCCGGCTCGTCTCCTTCGTCGAGCCACCCCGAAGCCACCCGCGAGCTCCGTTCGAACCAGGAGCCTCCCGAACGATGATTTCGAGCTCCTGGCCACCATTTTCGAAGACGAAGGCTCCATTGAGTTCGTCTGAGCCGTATGAACACAACCATGCTTTAAAATGAGCTTGCATGCAACTAGTGGGAGAATTCGAGTGAGGCCGAAGGCAAACGAAGTGCCGAGGCCTTGAGCGTCTATGTTCTGCATGGTTTGGACCGAAAGAAGCCATGCATGCGTTTGAAAGTCGCATGCACGTAGAGGAAAAAATAAAGGAAGAAACCCGCGATGAAACAGCGAAGGAAAACAAGATTTGGAGAAAATATGGAAGATCCGAAATCTTCGGTGATTCGAGATTTATCTCACGCGGAAGATATGAGGCATCTCTGCCTATAAAAGGAGAGGCCGAGACCACATTGTTGCTTGCTGAAACTCTGTTGAAAATCCGAGTCCTGTGAGAGCTCTGCCTCGCGAAGTTGAAGCCCCGCGTAAGTAATCTTGCACTGCTTGAGTTCATTGCGCGCTACTTCTTTGCGCGACAAGAAGAAGGAGGAGGAGGAGATCCCTGTGCGCACCTCTTGCGTGACAGGAAGGAGCCGAGCCGCATATTTGCGCGCTCGAGACTCTTGCCCTCGCTGCCCGCAAACTTATGCGGCAGGAGGTTCTTGCGCGACAAGAAGTGATCTTGCACCCTTGCTATTGCGTGCCTTCCTTGCACCCAAGGAGTTCGGGCTGTGTGTGCAAAAACAGAAGAAGGCAGTGTTGAAGAAGAGAAGCTGCACCCTTGCGCACCTCCTTTGAGTTCGGGAGGAGTATAACTACACCTACGGGTTAAGTTTTTGAAGGCAGTGAAGGCCACCACATCTTGTGTGTGTTTGCAATTGAAGAACCCGAACCCAAGTGTGTGCTAAACAAAGTGGAGGCCGTAGCCTTTGGTATGTGCAAGAAGAAGTGAAGGCCAAGTCATGTGTGTGCAACAAGTGAAGACCACAACTCAACCTATGTTGTGTGTGTGTGCAAATTAAAAGAAGTGGATGAACCTTAGTGTGTGTGAAAACCAAAGTGTGTACACACTAAGAAGAAGAGAAGATTTCCACACTAGTGTATAACAAACATTTATGTGTGTAATCAAAAGAGAATAAAGTGTGTGAAGTTTAGTGAGAAGGTGTGTGCTTAAAGTGACTACACCTTTTAAGGGTTTATTGCACCAAGAGGAGAAAGAGGAGAGTGCATGCATGCATGCATGCACGTACACACGTGAACAGAGCCAAATCAGTGGTGTGCATTTGAGTTGTCCAAGACCAGGAGGTTCTTGAAGAATTGAGAAGGCCATGCTATCAGTGCATGAGGATGAAGAGCTGCCATGCACTCAGTGCATGAAGTTGAAGTGAGTGAGACTGGACCAGACTGAAGTTAAAGACATCAGTTGTCTGAGTATTCAGTAATTGAGAAGAGCCTGATCAAGTGAAGTGATCAGAAGATTGCTGAGCAAGACAAACAGACCTTTTCAGAGGCTGTTAAAGATTCTTGAAGAGAGAGGCCAGGTCATCCTGAGAAGAAGGAGATAAATCCTGAGCAAGATGAGAAGACCTGATCATCACAAGTGATCAGAGGTACAGAGCAAGGCCAGCAGTCTTTATCCCAGACTGCTGAAGATACTTGAAGAGCTGAATAAGAAGAAGAGCTACTCGTGTGACTCGAGCAGCCAGGAGAAGACCCCTGTGAGACTCAGGGTGGAGGAAGTCTCCAGTGGGATTCTTGAGCAGGCCAGTGGGACTCTGGTAACACTGTGGGACGCAGTATAAAGACCCTCCTGTGGGACTCAGGAGAGATACGGTGGGAAGCTGTATCGACCATTGTAATTCTAACAAGTTATAATGGGAGAATCCATGCTGGGAGAGCATGGCAAGGATGTAGGCCTTTTGTGCCGAACATTGTAAATCCTTGTGTCCTGTGCCTTTTCATTACTGCATTATCCGGGAAAGGTTGAGAGACATAAGAAGAGTGGATTGAGGCCTTAACAAGCCATAGAGGTTTAATTGATTAAGAATCAATTAGTAAAAAGTTTTAAAGGATCACTGATTCACCCCCTCCCCTTCTCAGTGATTCACACTGATCTGGGCACTTCAATTGGTATCAGAGGGAGGTTGCCTCTAAAATATCCGAGGGAGTCTTTATGAAGTGCAGATTTGAGGAAATGAGTGACCAGCCTCAAATGGAGATATCTGCCAAGACTCAGAAAAATAGAAAGAAGAAACAGGCCAAGAAAATGATGAAAGCCTGTCCTAGCTGTGATGAAGTTGGAACAATGAAAGATCTTCAAAGTGCAATCGGATATCTTCAGAAGACAGTCCCCAAGGAAGTGGAAATGTGTATAGCTACAGGCATCCTTGATCTTCAAGAAGAAAAATTACAGCTAGGAGAAGAAGCCAATGCAATGGAAGATCAATTGAAAAAAAGGGTTGGCATAACCAACACTCTCAGAAAGCTGGTGAAGGCTAAAGATGAAACTGTTTCTCTTTGAAATGAAAGATATGAAGACACTACTGAAGAATTGCAAAGAAGCCTTTCTGAGAAAGAATCCTTTAAGATTGTGGCCCAAGATGTTTTCCATGCACTGGAAAAGAGGCACAAAGTTTCAATGAATTTCAGAGATGCTCAACTTGAAGACAAAGTCAAAATGGTGAAGGAGCTTGACAATTCATTGCTAGAATTGAAGAAGGTGCATGAAGACCGGTTAGAACAGCTGAAAGAAAATTGGGAAGGAAGGCTAAGAACTATTGAGGATGAGAAGAACTCCCTTAACATGAAATGCTTAGAACTAGAGGTGATATTGAAAAATCTGCAATCACCCAAAGCTGAAGCCTCCCAGTCAGCTGAAAAAAGAAATGTTGCTACTCAAGTTTGCTTTGAGAAGGATGATTCTAAAAGAAAGACATCCTCTAATGAAAGGGCAACATCTTCTACAAAGAAGGTACCATCCATACCATCTTGTACTGATGCTTCGAATTGTGTTTCCACAAAAAGTGCAGGATGGAAGAATAATTCCAAACAAATATGGATGAAGACAGTAAAGAAGCAGAGATCTCCTGAAACAGCACAACAGGTCAAGAAAAGTACCCTACAATCAGAAGGACTGAAGAGGTCAAGATTCGTGGGACAATTCTGGTTTTGTAACAAGTATGGGCATTGTGCAAAGGATTGTTGGTAGAATCCACTGAATGCCAAAGCACAGAAGAAGCCCATGCCAAGGGGGAGCAAGCCAGAAGGAAAGAAGCAACATCCACAGGTCCAGAGACATCTGTTTACTGCAAATAGATTTGGATTACTTGACAACATCTGGGATGGTTGCAAAAGTGGTCAAAGAGTTGATACATATCAATCTCCGAATGTATCCGAAGCTGGAATGAAGAGATGATCACTGAACCTGGCTAAGAGAGATTCCTTGGGAAGCAAGCAGAAGAAAGTGGGAGATGCTCCCAAGAAAAGTTTGAAGAATTAAGAGAAGTCCTTGGAATTGAAATCCAAGAAGGGTGATGCATCCAGAAGGACCACCAAGAAAACATTCTTCTACTGTGGAAAGAAAGGACACATCATGGACCCTTGTAAAGAAGCCATGAAACTAAATAGAAGCAGACTGAACTCCAAAAGACAATCAATCCAGAAGAAGAAGGGATTGATTGAAAATAAGTTGCCTAAGAGAGGTAGCTTAGCAGCATCCAAAGAACCATGTGGAACTTCCAAAACTGAGGCCACTCTTCCATATGATTTACCAGTCATATGGCCAAATCAGTTGCAACTTGCCAAAGATCTGCAAAAAGCTGAAGATAATGTTCTGGAAATTTCTAATGCAAAAGGGAAGAAGAAGATTTCACATGAAGATGTGTTGAGATCCACACCAGCACAAACATCAAAGAAGATCAGATGTGCAAGTGTGAAGAATGGTGAAAATGGGACAACTCGGTTGAGAGAATCTTCTCAACCTTGTTGTTCACATTGATGAACAAAGGAGGTTCCATCTTATTCCCTTATACTATTGGTATTTACATGTGCTGACATTGCAGGGAATTGAAGATGATGATCATTCTCAACTGGAGGATGGTTTGGACAGAATGGAGTGCACCCCTTGAGGGGGAGCCAATCTGAAGAAGATGGGATTCTTAGATTAATACCATCTTGAGAAAAGTAAAGGTATTCCAATCATACTTTCATCCCATGTTTCTTAATTGAGTTTATCATGTCAATTAAGGGGGAGTATGGATTGAAGACAAATGGATGAAAGGGGGAGCTTTATCATTGCACTGAACGTTCTAATGAGTTTTGTGAAGTTGTGCAGGATTTAGCAAATTCATTGTTATATCTGAAAAATTTCAAACCCCCAAGCATGATCTCACATGTGTAGAGAATTATAGACAGCTTTGAATTCCTTGGTCATATCACTCTTGTTTTCTACACCGGGTTAGACCAAGTAGACTTAGAGTTGATTTACTAAAGGTTCTTTTCTAAAGAGAACATGTGACATCATCCCTCTCTTAGTGCTTTTCAAGAAGATGCTATTCGAAGGGAGGAAGAGATATTTTGGGAAGAGAACCACACCACACCTTTGCATTTGATTGCCAATAAGGGGGAGAAAATATTGGCACACATATTGACCCATTCATAAGTGCAGAAGTAGTGTATTGAAAACAAATACAAAGGGGGAGATTGAAGTGCACTGTGTTTCATTTGTTGTCAATGAGGTATGTTGTTGTCAAGGAATGAATGGATGGATGTCAAGGAGTTTCAATATGTGAATGACAAAGGATGTGATGGTGTTGGTAAGGACATAAGAATGGCCATGGTACTAAGATGCATGTCACTTAGGAGATTCACTAAGTGACATAGGATGTTGTGGTTGAAACATTCTCTATGCATATAAGACGATTTTAGAACTGATCTTAATGTTTCAATACTTGTATCAAGATGATACTAAGTGACAACACTTGAAGAATGGATGATGATGGAGCATCATCATAAAATCAGACGATTGTTGAGCTGTTCTTAAAGTTCCAAGAACTTGTATCAACTGGATACAATGTCACAACAATGTTTGAAGACCATGCATTGTATTGACAATGCATGAGGAGATGAAGGTGATCCATCCACAGTCTCTAAGTGGATGAAGTGAATTTATGAAGTCCTTGAACTATCACATAGTGCATGTGAATTAGAAGAAGTTCCAATTTGATCTCTGATTAGATCAACAAAGAGAATTGAAGAAGTTATGTGATTCAGGAGTTCAGTTGATGAATATCCTTGAGAATTCTCTCCTAAGTCGAAAATGAGATGATGAAGAAGAATTATAAATTGAGGAGTTGTTTCTAATCAAGAAGAATAATGTTTGAATTCTCAAGAAGAAGATGAAGGAGAAGAATGGCTTCAAGTGGCATTTGGCATATGGGGATACATTGTTTTTATACAAAGTCTTTATTCTTATACTTAGAAAAAAATAAGGCCACCAAGGAGGCCAGCCGAGGGTCATCACCCAAGGCACTTGTGGGACTCAAGGTCACCACGCCCATGGGGAACCCTCAAAGGCCAGGGCAGCATCCTTGAGGCAGGGGCACACCCGTAGGACACCGCATGGGCGCCTTGGGCACGCCCGGAGGAGCGCAGCAGGGGCCATGTATAAGCCCCCGAGGGCACGCGGTGGTGAAGCCCGCGCACCCGAGGAAGCATAGTGGGCGCCGGTAGCGCGCCCGCAGGGAGCAGAGAGTGGGCGCAGAGCGCGCCCGCAGGGAGAACACGGTGTGGGGCGGCACCGTGGAGGGAGAAGTTCAACTGAGGGGTTGAGGTGGCGCTAGGGAGATAAAGCGCGGAAAAACAGCACGCCGATTCGATGTGGGACGCGAAAATTTCACCCGGGACAGATCTGAGCCGTCCGTCTCATCGCGCGCTGGATCGCAGCCGCTCATCTCATCTGTCGCGCGCCGCGATTTAATCCGGCCATCCGATGTATCTCAAACGCTTGATCCGACGGCTCCCGGCTCGTCTCCTTCGTCGAGCCACCCCGAAGCCACCCGTGAGCTCCGTTCGAACTAGGAGCCTCCCGAACGATGATTTCGAGCTCCCGACCACCATTTTCGAAGACGAAGGCTCCATTGAGTTCGTCTGAGCCGTATGAACACAACAATGCTTTAAAATGAGCTTGCATGCAACTAGTGGGTGAATTCGAGTGAGGCCGAAGGCAAACAAAGTGCCGAGGCATTGAGCGTCTATGTTCTGCATGGTTTGGACCGAAAGAAGCCATGCATGCGTTTGAAAGTCGCATGCACGTAGAGGAAAAAATAAAGGAAGAAACCCGCGATGAAACAGCGATGGAAAACAAGATTTGGAGAAAATCTTGAAGATCCGAAATCTTCGATGATTCGAGATTTATCTCACGCGGAAGATATGAGGAATCTATGCCTATAAAAGGAGAGGCCGAGACCTCATTGTTGCTTGCTGAAACTCTATTGAAAATCCGAGTCCCGTGAGAGCTCTGCCTCATGAAGTTGAAGCCCCGCGCAAGTAAACTTGCGCGGCTTGAGTTCCTTGCGCGCTACTTCTTTGCGCGACAAGAAGAAGGAGGAGGAGGAGATCCCTGTGCGCACCTCTTGCGTGACAGGAAGGAGCCGAGCCGCATATTTGCGCGCTCGAGACTCTTTCCCTCGCTGACCGCAAACTTATGCGGCAGGAGGTGCTTGCGCGACAAGAAGTGCTCTTGCACCCTTGCTCTTGCGCGCCTTCCTTGCACCCAAGGAGTTCGGGCTGTGTGTGCAAAAACAGAAGAAGGCAGTGTTGAAGAAGAGAAGTTGCACCCTTGCGCACCTCCTTTGAGTCCGGGAGGAGTATAACTACACCTACGGGTTAAGTGTTTGAAGGCAGTGAAGGCCACCACATCTTGTGTGTGTGTGCAATTGAAGAACCCGACCCCAAGTGTGTGCTAAACAAAGTGGAGGTCGTAGCCTTTGGTATGTGCAAGAAGAAGTGAAGGCCAAGTCATGTGTGTGCAACAAGTGAAGACCACAACTCAACCTATGTTGTGTGTGTGTGAAAATTAAAAGAAGTGGCGGAACCTTAGTGTGTGTGCAAACCAAAGTGTGTACACACTAAGAAGAAGAGAAGATATCCACACTAGTGTATAACACACATTTATGTGTGTAATCATAAGAGAATAAAGTTTGTGAAGTTTAGTGAGAAGGTGTGTGCTTAAAGTGACTACACCCTTTGAGGGTTTCTTGCACCAAGAGGAGAAAGAGGAGAGTGCATGCATGCATGCATGCACGTGCACACGTGAACAGAGCCAAATCAGTGGTGTGCATTTGAGTTGTCCAAGACCAGGAGGTTCTTGAAGAATTGAGAAGGCCATGCTATCAGTGCATGAGGATGAAGAGCTGCCATGCACTCAGTGCATGAAGTTGAAGTGAGTGAGACTGGACCAGACTGATGTTAAAGACATCAGTTGTCTGAGTATTCAGTAATTGAGAAGAGCCTGATCAAGTGAAGTGATCAGAAGATTGCTGAGCAAGACCAACAAACCTTTTCAGAGGCTGTTGAAGATTCTTGAAGAGAGAGGCCATGTCATCCTGAGAAGAAGGAGATAAATCCTGAGCAAGACGAGAAGACCTGATCATCACAAGTGATCAGAGGTACAGAGCAAGGCCAGCAGTCTTTATCCCAGACTTCTGAAGAAACTTGAAGAGCTGAACAAGAAGAAGAGCTACTCGTGTGACTCGAGAAGCCAGGAGAAGACCCCTGTGAGACTCAGGGTGGAGGAAGTCTCTAGTGGGATTCTGGAGCAGGCCAGTGGGACTCTGGTAACACTGTGGGACGCAGTATAAATACCCTCCTGTGGGACTCAGGAGAGATATGGTGGGAAGCTATATCGACCATTGTAATTCTAACAAGTTATAATGGGAGAATCCATGTTGGGAGAGCATGGCAAGGATGTAGGCCTTTGGTGCCGAACCTTGTAAATCCTTGTGGCCTGTGCCTTTTCATTACTGCATTATCCGGGAAAGGTTGAGAGACATAAGAAGAGTGGATTGAGGCCTTAACAAGCCATAGAGGTTTAATTGATTAATAATCAATTAGTAAAAAGTTTTAAAGGATCACTGATTCACCCCCTCCCCCTCTCAGTGATTCACACTGATCTGGGCACTTCATTTAAACTTTTTCTTATTTATTTAATATATATTATAATACTAATTTTAATCACAAACAATGGGACAATGTGCTATTTGTTTTAGATTTTGGAATGTTTTCCAATAAAGATAATGTACCAGTTCATATATCCCCTTCCGCATCATGAGAGCTATAAAAAATATAGGTGCCATCATCCTTCCTTATCACTGGATGATCCCATATTTCAAAAAACTATAGATGATAAAAATCATTACCAAATGAATCAAGACAAAGGTTTTATTGAACATAGATAGGATTATAGATTAATACGTATTTTTTTCATTGTAAATTTAATTAGAATGATTCGGGAAAATTTAATTTCTAAATATTTACTTTTTACAATAGGGTTGGATTGAAAATTGATAAATTAGCGCATGTTCCATCCACACATTTCCATACCCACATTATTATATTTTATATGTTAATATTAATAATAATAAATAAATAATATAATATAAAATATATTATTATTATATAATTATAATAATTATATTTTTGTAATTAATAAATAAAATATTTATTACGAATTATGGTAATAGTATTATTAATTATTAATTAGTCTCTAAAATCATGGTTCGATAATTTCATGTTTATTAGTTATTGACTACAGTAATTATATTGTTAGTTAATAAAAAAAATTCATGTTTGTAGTTATATTATAAATTGTTATTTTTTTTGAAAATGAAACCCAACCCATCCTTGTACAGCTCATGTTCTGCCCAGTGTAGACCATTCCCATTTGGATATTTATGACCCTAGTTCTCGAATTCACTCAATAGAGTCGACTGGATATAACCAACCCTCTCTATGTGTTTTCTACACTATCGAGATTTTTTAATTGACTTGAAAGTAATTATGATATTGAATCCACCCTAATTTTTATTCAATTAATCATTCTATGGAATCCAATGAGTGTCAATGAACAGTAGGCCACCCACACAAGGTCTATATGATTAATTATTGATTAGAATTATTTAGCTATTAGTTATTAAATATATTAATAGTTTGTAATTGTATTATATGTTATTAATTATATTGTTAGTCAATAATTATTCTAATCATTACTATACTAATAATTACATGATAAATTATAACTAATTATTATTATAGTATAATTAATTAATATGTATTCTATAAATTCATGATTTTGATCTTTTATGATTAATAATTAATAATTACATTAATTATTTGTAATTGTTATTAAATTTGTTAAAATTATTAGTATTATTATTAATATATTTATTCCTAAAAAAGAATCCCAACCCAAAGCATTTACAATTAATTTATATCTCATCATATCCCATTCATCATTGGGTGTACTCGTCTTGGGGATACAATTTCACCCTAAATAGTAAAATAGGTAAAAACCTCCCCTCTATGTGCTTCCATGAGCTATAAAGTGTATTAAGATAAATGAAATGTAATTATGAAGCTCAAGCAAAACCAGTGGGAATCAAATTCTTCTTTCTGTGGAAACGATTGATTTACCCAAACAATATGGACTCCCCGGCATAGGATATATTGTTAATTATTAATTAAAACAATAATTTTATTAGTCATTAATTATATAAATAACTTGTAATATAAAAAATAAATAATAATATAATTAATTAATAAATATGTATTTAATAATTTTAAACACAACTAAGCAAACTTTTGAAATATTGAAAATATATTTTCATTTAAAAAAATGATATGTATATTGGGAAATCTGTAAGAACACACGGTTAAATAGAATGTCTTGGAATTTCACATTTCAAATGAACATTGTCACAAATTAAATATAATGTTATATAATAGTAATTTAATGTAAATACATCATTTTTATAATTCTCCACATTTTTTATATAATATTAGGTAATGTATTATAAAAAATTTAATGTTTCTATAATGGTATATAATGTAAAATATCTTAAATATAATTTGAAGTTGACATAAATATTATATTATATATATAACTTCATACACTCAGTACTATCTCCTGTGACCCTGTCAGTTGTCTATGTATCCTCAGGGGAACCTCCTCATATGTGAGAGGCCTCGAGCTAGAAAAGAGGGTGTAATGATTATATTTGGGATATTATACTCTTTGGAATAGAGTTTCAATGTAAATCTTAAAAAATTTGACAGTTTTGTGAAAAAATAGAAATATTCAAATAAGAAACTCAAGATAAATTATGAAGGAGTAAACAACCCAAATTAAAATAGAATCATGTTATGAGAAATTTAATTTATCTAAATTCTGTGTAGTATATCATACAAAAACTCAATAAATTTTTTTAAAACACACCAACCACCCAGGTCCTGACACCAATGTAGATCATTTTTCTATATTCCAACCCATCCAACTCAAACAAATCAAATAATATCCCTATAAACATAACCAAACTCGTAGAAATGAAACTATCTTGGGTGCTAACTAATTTCCAAAACATGGTGTAAGTACAACTCATTAGGTCACCAAAAATGACATCTAAACAAGTCTAGTTTGAGTATATATTGTATGAAATAAATAGATAATAGATGTATTAATTTAAGAAATTAATACTTCATAGGAACTAAACTAGCTGATCAACAAGATCTAGGATGACACATGTAGCCAAAATCTCTTCCAATAAAAATTTTTTATATATCTATAATCATGTCTTAGAACCATACCAACCAATTCAACAACCCTCCCAGGTTATATCCCCCAAATGAACAACATATAACCTGGTGAGCCTGATAAGTATTATGTCATGTCTGAGTGAAATCCCTATATATATGAATTCTCTATTAACTAGCCACAATCTATCTATAAAATCACATTAGTTTAACAAAGAAAATATATATATATATATATATAACAATTTCTACAAAATTGATACCAAGTCCCATATACAATAATATGAACATAACTACAATAAGTCCCTATATATATAATAATTTCATCCTATCCAAGTCTAATCCTATATATAATCATTCCAATTTATTTGTTCTCATGTATACCGACCATTTTTTCACATTCCACATTAAATAATCAATTTATTACTACAATGATCATTAATTGATTTGGGATAATAAAATAATAATAATCTTAATTGATCCAATATATATTCATGTGTAATATAATTCAATCATAAGTTACATTCATGTATACTCATAATGAACTGTTTTATTTTTCCATTTCAAACTTTCTTGTTATGAGATTTCTATTAAATCCAATTACTCATTTACCATGACATTCTTAAACCATATCCTCCATTTCAATAAATTGAAATTGTTAATCCAAAATACACTTTATCAAAACTATGAAAACATAATGAAAAAGTGGAAGGATAACCTCTTTGTCGGCCATGAGTCTAGTATTAATTCTTATGGAATAAATGTGATTATTGGTTTTTATAAGAATATATATTCTCAACAAGTAGTGGATAAAATTTAATTATGACATGTACATAAAATATAGGCATGATCCCCCTCATTAAATATAGTAGAAGAATTAAAATATGAATTAGGTAATTGGTTTAAAACATCATCTACAAACGTATATTTTATGCAGAGGAAAACAGAACATATGAGGAAAGGTTGAGTGCCCGTTTTATTCAATTCAATAACGAGGGAGAAAATCTATCAATATGAACTTAATCATGATAAATCATCCCAATATAAGGTTATCCTCAAGGGAAAACACCAACAAGCCAATGGGGTATAAAAGGAAATAAGGATCACAATCAATCCTTTAATCCTAATCATGAAGATATATGGAATGAATGATTCTACATCAATTTGGATATGTAGACATTATTTAAATAATGGATATAGTATAAGGAGTGAGATAAAGATTTTCATAAGACACTGAGCTGGATTCTAAATTCATGGTAGGGATAATTTCTGGAATGAATGTTGGATTTATGTCATGATTCCATTAATATTCATATCCACCAAAAAACAATTCTCCAAAATTAAAAGCTTAATATAAATGGATTTTATGTCATAAATCAATTTTATATTTTATATCTCGGTCTCATGGATTTCCCTACTGAATAAATGTCTCCAAAAGGTTTTAGGGTTCATATTACACATGAAATTAAAACAAAAAATCTAAATTTTATATCATGAATTCATTCATTAGTTTGTGCATCATTCAAATGAATAATACATCCTTAGAAGTATCCCATCTTGTTTCAAACTCTTAATCCAAGGATCTGAAAAAAAGAAAACCAACACTGAAAAATCATTGCCAAAAGACAAATAGAGACATAATCTGAAAATATGGGATCTTATAAACTACACAATAAATAATATCACATCCTTATGCTTTGTTCAAATCCTTATTGTGGGTATCGTAAAAAAATATCCTTTTCCCAACATATTAAAATCTCTTTCCTAGGACTCATATTGAAAACTAATATACTTCCACTACAGTCACATAAAATGTACGGTATTTCCTTGAATATTTACCAAAAAACAATACAATATATGAAACAATTAATACTCAAATGAAGCATGAAAATACATCTCAATTTTATCAACATCTGTCATGTGAGAAGTTTAAAAGTAATATTTCCAAAGTTGAAACATGTTAAACACATCATGAATGTCTTTGTATCCATAAATAAGTGATCAATGATATGATACTACTCAAACACTACCCACTCTCTCAAATTCCATAAAAGATTGGGGAGCTAAGTAATTCTCTATTCCTATAGTAAAACTAATAGAAAACATGATGACAAACCTCAAACCCCATATGTCATATATGATTGTCAACATATAATTTCTATCATCACTGTGTGGTTACCAATCACACCAAGGTCAACGAAAATGTATAATATGACCCCTAAACATGAATAGGTCCTATAATCACTAATTCACCTTCCATTTACTAGAAATTTGATGAACTAAATGACCTTCCCTACAATTCCTCAAAAGGATTTATTTGGATTGACTCCTCGGATCATTTTTTAAGATAAATCCATTATTTCTATATGTTTCACAAAATAACCACTAAAATTCGTTAAACATTCTCATAATATATCCTCAAAAAACTATATATTCTATTATTAATGGTCTTTAATTTGAGGAAGATAAGGTATACTGATAAGAACCTATTATCCTATAACCTTCTAAATAATCATCCAAAACTGAGTCATGAATAGATGATCATGATCTAAAAAAATGCAATTCATAAATTGGTGTATTCTAAACACTTACCACATGTAGGTACTACCCATACCATCAATGGTGAATGTCTACCTAAGAGGAAAAAAATTTTCTACCTCAATCAATCAATCTAAAATCACTCACACTACATCATTTTTATGGGGACTCCTGTGTAATATTGTCAAGAAAACCATAGTTACATCATCCTAGTTTTACTCCATAATGGGTAGAGGATACAATAAATCTTCAAGCCTTTGGTGCTTATCCATCACCAATTTAAAGGTGCGGAATCTCCCCTTGAAGCCTCCAATTAGATTAATAAATCCCTAAACTGTAGTTTTATCTATGGGGATCATGATATATCATTTCCCAAACTAGATATTCCACTCATCTAAAACCATTAAAAATTCTCTTTAGGTCGTCACATAAACTTGTACGAACCCATACATGAGCACAAAAAAATAACATCATCACTATTGAAAATCTATAATGATTATGGATCCCCACCATAAATTTGGTCCCCTAGAGCTAATACTTACAGATCAAATAACTATTCAGTCTTGATCTAGTCTAGGAATCTGGGTAAAATAGATGTCGAGGTTAGAAATATTCATCTTTATGAATCTTGAGCAACAATACATATTTTATTGAAGATTTATATCATCCTCCACTAATTAAAAGAATCACACACTACCTATGTATGCATACATTAGTTCATGGAATCAATAATAATGTTCCCATTTCATAATTCTGAATCCAACTTGTAGTCAAAGGAATACTATATTGAACTGAAATCCTCTAATGATTGTTAATTACTCGTGGTAAAAATATATACATGAGACTCTTATATTCTTTGAACACCGAAAATATCTAACACAATATATAATGCCTCTGATATCTTATGGCATGTATCACATTAGATAATTATGTATCTTGAGTATAGTAATTATTTTCACGTAGTCTCTGCTTCCTAGAGACATAAGAAACAACTCAATCATCCTATTTTAGAACTACTCTGAGCACTACTTCAGATACATCATATTACATGGTTTAATATTTTCCTAGAATTGAAAATGTGTGGATTTGGGATGAAGTCATCTGACTCATCATTTTCTATAAATCATTTCCACAACCATCTAAAAATGAAATTATATTACATTATTATCAATACATTACATCGGGGCTTCAAAATTGGATAATTCATAGATAAAATATCGATAATAGATTTATAGACAATGAAAAAACAAAATCCAAATTTAATTCATAGTTCACTACCAAGATAATATGGTTGAATGCTTTTGTAGGTACACATACACTCTAGGCTCTATGATAAAAGAGAACAAGATTATTTTTCTATCAATATTGAAACTATACATAGTTAACTTGATATAAATTTGATACACTATCAATGTAATTTAGAGGATGTAATGATTTTGGAAAATATTGTTTGGTGATTAGGAATACAATTTGGGATTGTTGAAAAATTGTCTTCAAAATGATATAGGAAGGGTTGAATGATCTGATTCATTAATTCTAGGAATATTATTGGTGTATTTTTTAGACAAAATAACATAACCACAAACACATACAAGACATACCTTAACCTAAATGTTTTTAAGGTATGTCTGATAGTCTCGACCTCACCTGATGTTACCCTAGCCACATGTTCATCTTAGAAAACATCGTATAACCTCTCATCCAAAAAAAGATATCATTGATGGATTAAAAGGGATACCAGTTCTTGGATATAAACTAGGCCAACCTCAAACTGCCCAAACATAAGCACAATATAGCATCTTACATATTGGAAAAAATTACAGGATAACCCCATGGAGACATATTAAGCCATGCGAATCCTTTTTGTTCTACATCATTAAATGTAACATTGAACAAAGGAAATTATAATGGTTTAATTATATAATATGGGATAGAATCTAATTGATCTCTCAACAAAAACTATATTATAAAATTAATCTCCTACCCATGTTGTATGCTGTAATAATCTGTCAAAATGGAATCCTAAAATGGTTTAAAAATGAAGATATTTTTAACTGATTTACTCCATGATCTTCTAGAACATGGGTTTTTGTATTACCCACAAGAGAATACAATAGTAACCACATTGTTCTTGCATGAATATCCTTTTCTTCAAACTCACCCTGATGGGGATCGATATCTCCATGAGATAGAAAGAAAACACTTTTCCAGAAAGAGTAAATACGATCCATGTAAAAAGATATCCAATTCATTAAATAAATCAAATCAAATACATTAATTTCGAAAAAAATCATCCTAATGAAAATGGCAACAAACAATTCCGAGAGATTATTCCTTATAACATTTAATATCCTCAAACTGCACTCTAAATGATGTGTTAGTGTTCAAATTTCAAAACACAATTTCCACAACCATGCCCAAACCATTTTTAAATCAATAAGAAAAAAAATAAATACCATTATCATGTGTCAAATAAAATGAACATAAGGATATATGACATAATAGAATGTAAAACCTCGAAATTATCTAGATTAGGCTACCTAGCCTATCGATGAATCTCCCCACTACCATGGAATCCAATCTATCTCCCTTGTGTTTTTCCTACGTGACAGTTCTCTCACACATAAACTAGGGTACTATGTCCCATGATTTGACTAAATCTTTTGTTGAATCTACAACAACCAGAATACTAAGAGGTAGATGAATCCCTCTTATACTCAATTGTTTTTCATCATACCCTTCCACTACTCTAGAGTCATATTTCCCGACAAAACTTTTATTATGGCCCATCCAACTTCAAAAATGGAACTCCGTATTAAGGTGAGAATATTGATAGTTGTTACAGATAAACCTACCACACTAATAACACTCCAATGAGTCGTGAAATGGAACTATTATTTGACATCTCATTCAACATTTTCTACAACTAGAAATAAATTAACTCTCATCATGACACTTCCTAATACCAAAAGTAAACTTACTAGATCACCCAATTCGAACTATCTAAACCCTAATATGGATCTCTCAGATTACCTTGTTTGATAAAATATTGATTCTTCTTTTCTAAGAATATACCCAAGTGAATTGAAATTACCTATGAATTTATCTCATAGTGAAACCCATCATGAAAATGTCTTATCCTATAAACCACATCAGCTTCCAATGGTGGAGAAAAATCTGCAGATTGATGAAGCATCCCTCATACCCCATCATAAAAATCCCATATTATGTAATGTTAATTAAATCATGATCCTTGTCATCCCTCAACATATCAGGATAAATGTGAATCTAAAACAACACCTCAAATTCCTTCCAGGATTACTGTTCATTCTACTCATCATTGTTTAGAATGGACAATCAATGCTTGGATGTACCTCAATTCATGTTAGTAGTAATATTCTAAATCATATTAGTTGGGGTATCATGGTCTTTTATGATTTTATAGAGTGACTCAATGTCGATATCATCTTTGTGATGTCCTCCCTCCTTAGTAAACGTAGGTGGAGTCTATATAAAACTCTTTTTTCATATCAAACATCTATGGTACCATGAAAACAACATCCATTACATTGGATAGCATTATCCACATGAATCATTCCAAAATGTGGTTATCCATATGATTATTAATCTCCATATGAAGATTAGTCTTAGCTGTGTTACAAGAATTATGAATTCCTCTCTAATGACATTCAATTCAAATATGATGATGATTCATTCTATTTAAAATGGTCAACTCACTCTTTAGAAAATGATAATACATTAAGACCAACCGCATCTTCTGATAAAATAGAGAAGCAATAGTTGAATTATCCTATATAAAAGGATTAAAAAATGAAATTTAATATCATATATATTTTTTTCATTTTATTTTATTATGTATGTAAAGGATTCACCTTGAAATTTTCATAATAGAAGATATTTTACTTACCATAAATATCTTCCTCGCAGGAAAAATTCATGTTAACATATATCATAATGATCCTATCATGATACATTCTTACTCATCTCACGCCAAACCCAAACTAAAGTAAAAAATAATTAAATAATAACATAATGTAATAAGTAAATAACATGTGGTGAAAAAACATCTTAATAGTAACAAGAGAAAATGATGAATAATAATCCCAACCCCAGCCACTCATATTTTCAACTGTGAAAGTGTTAGCTACTCTCATACACAAGCACCTTACCATGTCTAATAGTATCATAGTTTCCCTTGTATCATTGTTGAACAGAATTAAATTGAATATAAAAATTCTATTCATAACCAAGTCTAGTTATATAATTAGTGAATTTCTTATATGTTGTAAATGCATTGATATCATTCTATTAAATTTTCAATTAGTAACAATTCATTATTATTTATTTAAATATTCAATATTGGATATAATATATGCTCTCTCGATTTTTTTCATGTCAAAAAATTGATTGTATTATAGTAATAGTTACTGTAAAAAGACGACTGATGATAATCAATATTATCGATGAAGCTTTTTTAGGATCTATTTAAAAAAAATTTATAACAATTCACAATTAAAAATCTCCATCTAATATGATAGTTTGTTTTTATATAAATTACTATTCTGTTTTGTTCTCTAAAAAATATGGTAAACAAAATCATGTAGTTTTTCTACAATTTATAATTATAACAATGATATCATTTTTTGATTGTGTGGATCCTTCTTTAGTTGAATTAAATTAGTTAGTATAAGAATTGGTACCAATTTTATAAATTAATTTTTGAAGGGGTGGTAGTGGTTTTTCATTCCTTTAGCATCCCAGAAGGAGTTTTCTGATAATTATTTTTTTTGGAAGGGTATTCATTGTTTTTACTTAGCACAATGTGTCCTTATTCTTGTTGTTTCATTATGTTCCTCCAAAATATATTTATTTTTAGGACCATTGTGATGTGATTTATAATTTATAGTAGGTAACAATTACATTTAATATTTCAATTAGATATCTGAAGGGAAAACAACAAAACATATAGTATTCCACAATTTTTAGAGTAATGTGGAAGCTGATGACAAGAAGTTACCTTCTATATATATAGTGTGGGTCCTCGATGAATTTGTGGTAATAACTCACTATTATTAATTGTAATATAGTATTCCATGTGGCACTATAAGCCTCTAAAAATGTCAACTATTTATCATCAGAAAACTGAAATAATGTAATGTTTATCCCATAGGTATATCATTTCCAATCTAAACCATTAAAACCCAAAGTCATATTTAATTTTTTATATTAAAATTCCATGTATGAATTCTTGTTTGAGTGAACGGTGTAGAAGATTTTATTACATAGTGGTGGTGATTTGGGTGAAAAAATTTCTACCATGTTATGTAACATTAAGATGTAGAATTCCATTCAGCATTTGTTCACACAGAATGATTCTGAAATAAAATAATCTAATATGATTATTAGGAAATGATGGAGAAATTCCTAAAAAGTGGTATTGTAGAATTAATTCTTCAAGAGGCACAAAATTTCACAAGGAAATTTAATTGAAATACTATTGTTCATAGTTTTTTTTAATTTTATCGGGAATCATTATTTTCAAAATCATGGAGTTGTAAGATGTTATGTTATGGATCAATATGTTATATGTGAAACATTTGTTTATGGAAAATAAAAAATTAATATTATCTCACTCATAATGATCTGGAGCTTATTCAAAAGGGTTTCAAACCAAAATAAACGGAAAATAGTATATGTGAGAATGCATATTGGAAGGAACATAGTTTGACGATATTTTATTTATTCTAGAATGTGGCCTTAAGAAATAAAAATAATAATATTATAGTAGTATTTATGGAATCCCTTGTAGATATATTTGATAATACTTCTACATTGAATAAAATTCACTTTACCTAATTATAAATAATGTATGGGTACATTTATATATAGTTCAAGTGAAAAGAATGATTTTTATGATCACGAATGATCATAAATTTATTTTCAATAAAACTTTCTAAGGTAAATAGAGTGAAATAACATTTCGTGATGTATTAAATATACAATATAGAATATTCTCAGTTCCTCATTAGAGTGAAAATTATACATCGAGGAAATCAAGGGATATGATTAGAAGGAAGGAATCCAAAATTGGACTTTTCTATTGGAGTAATGTAAGGTGAGGTCACCTCCAAATGTGTTTGGTGATAGAGAGACAACTTATGAAATGACATAATCTGGAGAGATGCGTGTGGTGGAATAATGTAGTTAAAAAATTCTTAGGGATATTTTTATACTAATGGAATCATGATTAAAATATTCTAGAGCATCATGAAATTTAATAGTTGAAAGATGGTTCAGATAAATTATTGTATCTGGATATTTTATTAAAGTGCATATTTTTTATGATGAAGATCTTAATATAGTTATAAAGGGATAAATAATTGTTTGGTTCAGTAATGATCATTTTATTATATTAAAAAGTTAAAACATTTCTAGGAAATTATATGTTAGTAATTTCATTAGGTAGGTTGGATGAATCATGTTTCATAATTAGATTTCTGTAAAGAGTATAACATATTACTCATGGTTCTATTTTCCGATACATACGTATAAAATATTGGTCTTTTTATCTTACTATAAGTGATATGGGAGTTACACTCATAAAAGGACATATTTTAAAAAAAATTATTTGGAATAATTTTTTTAATAACCTCAATGAGTATTTTTTGATTGTTCGAGAATATTGATTCAAATTTATGTTTGTCCATTAAAATTTTGAATTAAGTGAGAGTTGATTACTAAAGAAGAAAAAATGGAATCATTCAATCTTTCTAGAAGAACACCTAAACTCAAAAGGTAGAATTATATTATAAATATGTTTGGGTTACATACCATGTTTATTATTAAAAAATATATAGGTACATTATTAACTTTATTTTTTATTCCAAAAGAAGATAATGGGTATAAATTCCAAAAAATTAAAATTAAAGTGTTTGGAATCATTTTTCAATAGATGTATATTGTGGAAATAAGAAATACAAGAATGTTGGAATGTATGAGATCATGTAATAATGGGTATTTTTTCAGAAGATTCATATAAAATTACTTTTATAAAAGAGGGATATTATATTAGAAAATTGTTCCTAAAACACTCGAATATATTGTTGTGGAAAATAGATTCATTAAAGTGATGATGATGTGGAACATTTTTATGTTGCTAAATTATGTAATTATAATAGATTTTGGGATTAAATAATATAACTAGTTGAAAATAATTTCCCATAAAATTTTTTTTTGTGAAAGTTCTAATAGTTTTTCATCTCGGAGTCTTTTATTGTTTGGCATACATTCCTATAGATTAAAACTAATTAAATACTATTAATGAGAATTATTCATTATGAATATTCATAGGTTATACAGATAGTGATTTTTGGATTTAGAAATTTGGATATTTATAAATAAATAGATGTTTTAGATGTCAAAATGTTTTTTTCAATGAGCATATCTTCTAGAATGATCATAACATGATGTAGAAGGTATTTTAGAATAACGAAACAAATTCAATACTAGTTTATATGAATATTAGTGTTGGAGGATCATATGTTTTAAAATTTTTAGATGTATCCAAATATAACTGAAGGAAAAACATTCTAAAAGTAAGAATAGTGTTTACTGTGGAAGGATCATATTCTTATCATTAAAATGGTATATATGAGTTCTTAAGAAAAGAGGATTCTCAGTCAAGAGTTCGGATAGGTGATGTTATAGAAGTTACAATTCTAATGGAATATTAATCACAATATACTTCTCAGTGATCATTGAGTTTCAAATCACTAATGAACGGGTATATAGATGATCTGTTTGATTGAATTATAATGGATGTAAGATAACCAAAAGTATGAAATATGTAGTTAATCTGGGTAATTCTTGAAATTCGGAGTTATCAAAGGAGGAATTGGATTCACAATACATATATTTCACCAGATAAGTAATGTGACCACTCTTTGGAATTAGATAACATGATAATATGTGGATATATAGGTGAGAGGAAATAGATGATAGAAGAAAGAGACCAAAAAATAAACTAGTAGTGAAACTGTTTTAGGATAAGGAACATATTAAATTCTTTAAGATATTCTCTATGGATGTAAAAAATACTTCCATAGAAAAGCTTTAATTTTATTTTCATCTAGAAATATATTCCTTAAAAAATTGAGGTGAGGATGTATTTTTTTCATGGAGATTTAGAGGACCATATTTATGAGAATCAACCTCTTGGTTTTTATAGAAAATTAGTTTAAGGTATTTTCTTGTAAACCAAGATAGAGCCATTATGGTTTGATACAATCATGATGAAGTAATAATTCGATGTTTTATTACATTATAAAGATAAAGGTTTATATAAATGCAATTCAAATGAATTTTTTATATCATTATGTTCATTGGGAATAAATTCATTGTCTTATATTTTTATGTTGATGATATTTTTTCGGTAGGTATAAATATTAAACTTATTTAAAAGTAAAATGATGACATTTATAGAATGTTTGAGATGAATAATATTAATATAAGTGATAATTTTTTAGGCATAATGTTTGAATGGGATAGGAAACCTAGAATATTTGTTTTATCATAGAAGGATTACATATAGACGATCTTAGAGAGATTTTTAATTAGTGGATGTAAGAGAATTCCAACTCCTCTAACAAGTCGACTTTTGTTTTAAAAGAAATAGGCATCATGAATGAATTTTAAAAATAAGCACAAGGAAATAGTTATTCATTACTTAAATGATATATGTTTAATTTATTTTATGTTGTAAATGTCTGTTTATTTCACATGTAGTGAGAGTGGCCATTTTCTACAATGGAAGAAGGGTATAAGTTAGTTACAAAATCAAAAAATATTATTGTATGGATAAGGTATTTAGTTGAAGATATCATATAAATATGTGGGAATTGGTCTTTTATTATTGATTTATATGGTTAAATTAACTTGGATAAGAATAATTTTTTTATTGAAGAACTAAACCAATTGATCTGATGTACAATTATATTCAAAAGATTCAATAAATAGTGAGTTATTGTTATGAATGGTATTAGGGAAACATAATCTAGCAAATTTTTTTACCATGAGTATGTGTCCAAAAATAATGAGGTAATATTGAAAATCAATTAGGCATATGTGAGTAGAAGGATGTAGAGAATAATTGTATACAATAGAAACATATGTATGTTTTGTTAAATTTGATGAATTTTCCCAAGTATTTTATATGATGAAGTGTTAACGATAATGTTTTTTAGGAATGTGTTAATATTAATTTAGATGAATGAAATAATTTTATTGGAAGGTTTCTTTATGAAAATCCATTGATTTTTTGAGTTGGGGGCAGTAGATGTTTTTTTCGTTATCATTCAAAAATATGTTCTTCTGAAGTAGGTAGTTTAGAAGGGGATATTATGATGTGATAGATATAAGGAATCCCTATTCTAGAGGGTTCATTTTCTATATTTAAACTATGCAGATGTTTATTTCAATTTTTATGGGTGTCATTTTTTACTATATGTGGATAATAAAATTAATATTACTACATGAGATTCACAGTGGGAATAGAGAAATTGATGGACTCCCACACTTTTCGATGGATAATGAAAATAAATGACTAGAAATAATTAGTCTATATATAGAGAGAGGGTGGGTCCCATGTGATATGAAGTAATGACTAAATTTGATTATTATTTTTATAGTAATCAAAAGGAATCATGATGTTTCTAAAGTTCAAAAGCATTTTTTCAAATAAATAGACTTCTGTAATATTTCACCTATGACCATATGACTTTCTGTCTGAACCATGTAATACGAAAGCATTATTTACATGATTATATTTACTTTCATTGTATAAATTTTTATTTGAGTTACCAGAGATGATTTTTTTTGACATAGTCATGTTAATTTTGGTGATCTTTTTTTCAACCTTGTTCTGGAACATTATGTCCTTGTGTTCTACACAGTATCTATTTTCAATAGGTGACATCATATCAAAAAATTCTGATTATTTATCATAAGTATAGGGAAGAGTAATTCTCAACAATGGTTTCATTATTTAGAGATATGAATCAATTTTAAAAATTTGTATGGATCTTATATTAGTCATTATTTATTAATGATTCATGTCCCTTCTATTAACACATGACTATATGAGTTTTAAAACAACAAATTTCTATGTTGTCTTTTCTGAAATGTTTTTTTTGATACTATTTCAATGTAGATGTTCTTTAATTACGCTCTCTTAGTCATTTAAATATATAGAAAATACTTCTAGGTCAATCTCATGTCATTTTCACATAAGATATTATGATGATGATCAATTTTTTTATTCCATGATTAACATATTTAAAACCATTGTTGTGAGATACATGATATATTTATTGTTGATTGTCTAAGAAATTTATTGAAGGATGATCTTCACATACAGTAGCATACACCTCTTGGCCTCAAGAATAGAGTGTCAATGGGAGGGGTCATTTCCATGGATCCCATAATGTGGTCACACATTTCTTAAAAATTGATATAGTTTAATATTTTAGTTTCATATATAATTGTTTTCACAACACAGACTTATTTTACAATATTGGTTACTCTTTAATGTATTTTTTATTTTTTCCCCACATATTATTTCTATGATATAATATTATATATTGGTTCATATAAATAGATTTTCTACTATACTTATAGATAATTTAAAATCACAAGATCTTTAGAAGCGTGGTTTTAATGTCAATTTTATTGCATTAAGAATCACATCCTATATTAAGGTTTTAAAAATATGTATTATCCACTTTTCAAGGAAATATTTCTAATTCATGGTCCATTATCATATATAATAAATGGGCCTGATAGCCTTTCTTGGGTTTCCTCACAGGTAAAACCTAGATGAGGTAGAAGAAAAAACAAGTAAGAACTGTGTTTTCTACTTAAACAATTTACACTATGATAATTTTTTAGTCATGTTATCTACAATTAATATAATGTAATGTTAAATAACATGATTTCCCCATTTCTTCATTATATATATTATAGTTCTTGGAAGAAGGATAATATAATTAATTATAATTTAAAAATGTATATTGTGTTCCCTTTTACACCTAAGGTCACTAAAATAAGTATAAATTCACCCGAATGATAAAATTTATATTTATTATAGAGAAATGTACATAGGGTTTAATAGATTAACAAAATTTGTATAATGTTATAGATGTTTTTACAATCCATTAAAAATCCTAAATGGAAGATCCATTTTCAAATTTATATTTCATATTCTATATTATTTTAATTATTTCTTATAAAATTCAACAATATTTTATAATTGTATTATTTAAAAGTTTGAATATATTACCTGTTAATTTCATCCACGTGAGAATATCCCCGAATGTAGGTATGTATATCTAAAATGTGAGGTAATGTCCTATTTTTATTGTATATATGAAACCCTATAGGAATTTTGAAATTAATCAATACAATATTTTGTTGTTATTTTTCTTGAGTAATATATAGTTTTGTTGCACTATTAAGTTTGAATTTTCCTAAATCTACTCTTGATATCTATAAATAAAAATATTTATATACAAAATTACTCTATGAAGAAATACAGTTTATAATACATTATATGTGAATACAAATCATTATTAATATTTTTTATATCTTTTTTAATTGAGTTGTTACTAGTATTTATATTCTCAATCATTAATATTTTTAATTGATTGGGAGATACATTTATAAATTTACTACTATTTTTATATCTATATTTTTGCAATAAAATAGTTTTCAATTAATTATTATATTTTTATTATGTTGAATATTAGTACATATCCTTTCTATATATTCAAAAAAATTAATTGGTTTTCTATAATGGTTTGACATTGATGCATGTTTTTTATTGACATGATTTAATTAAATTTTACCAATCCATATATTAATCTAAATTTATATGTTCATATGCGTATATAAATATATATTTTCTATCATATTTTAAGTAGAGTTAATTTTTTTTATTTACGTATTACATATTAAATGATAATTTTATTGCTTATAATTTATTATAATTTTATATTCATGTAATAATACTATATTAATATTTTCTAAATACCATTAATTTTACATATGATGAATATATCTATATTTTGAAAATTTGATATCCCACCTCATAAACATGTCCCCTCATACATCCTCCATGATAAATATGATATTATAATAGACATAAATATAAATAATAGTAGTTGTGATGGAGTATACACTAATGTTCCTTATTTCAAATCAGTTATAACCATTCTTCTTCCAATTAATAATATTCTCTCATCATGGAATCATTCTACCAGTATTGGTAAAGTACAAAGGAATCTACTCAAAATTTCGACAGATTAGGAAATTATACCTCTATTCATCCTCAAAAATTCATTTCATTTTCATATGTAGTTTCTAGATTTGTAAACACCACACTAGACACTAAAAATCCTCCCTATATTAATAATATAGGGGATATTCCAATTATGATGGTTGTTGATCCGAAGTCTATGATGCTATGTTTAGCGCTTTGTACATTCTCGATCCAATACTGCATCTCTTCTATAAAGGATTTAAAACCTTATTCTTATATTGAACTAAAGTATATGATCTCCCACTATTGGAGCCGTTCTACATTGATGATAGTTTCTATTTTTAAACGATATATCTTTATCATCTTGGGTAGGAAAAAGAATTTTGATGTGCCTTGATGATCTGGAAACCACATCCTCAAATCATGTTTTTTCAGGCTATCTGAATGAGAACCTAATTTTAATACATATTAAAAAAGACACTCTTTATTTCATGTCTATGCCAGAATCATGGGGATTCCCTAGGTATATTGGTACCAAAAAATACTTAAAGATTTGGTTTCAAGAATAGGAACCCCATGAAAATAGACCATATAACTCTTATTGGAGACATCAACAAGTATGTAAGGGTCCTAATTAAGAGTAATATGAATGTACCTCCATCAGATAGAGTCTCTATGTTTCTAAATGATCACCCTATGGAGTTCACCATTTAATTTAATAATTATCCTATGTATTAAGAGAATTAAAAAATGATTTTTCTTGCCTTGAATAATTTTTTTTCATAGAATCGTAAAAAGTAAGCGAACATCACTATGGCCAAGAATGTGGTCTCAATAGGAAAGATAGTTAGTGTTATGGACAATGGACACAATGATGTTGGAGTTACAACTATGGAATTTATTTGGGGAAAGGATACATGTATAAGATCATCATGGGGAACACTGATTGAAGAAGATGACCTACCACAGACAGTTTCTAATGACACCCTAGAGGCAATGCACAATATATCTGAATTGGATAATCAATGTAATTACATAGAGTAATATCACTGAATAAATCTCTCCTAAGATATTCTATTAACTTCAAATTTATGTAAGATGGGATATACCTGGTTGATCTCATATCATCCGGTCTAATTTCTTCATTATGGTCGGATATTTCATTTGATGAAAATTCCGTAGACCTCTAATAGATTATGTGAACAGGTATGGAACCAAGTGAACATCCTATTAAAAAAAAACTTCTAAAAATAAAGGATCTATAACTACTTTAAAATATTTTGGAGGGGGAAAATCAGTTATAGTACAAGATTCATCATATAAGATTCCAAAAGGTACAAAAAATGACAATAATCCCATAGAGTCAAACAACTCCATAAAATAAAAAAGTGTGTAGAAACATGAGAAAAAAGAAAAGGTTTGATCTAACCCAAAAAAAACAAAAATGAAGATTCTTTTCTGGAACTATTATAGAATAACCAACCCAATCATGGAGGGTTCCCAGAAGAACCATGCATGTAAGAATAATACTGATACTATTGGAATATCATAAGTAAAATAAAAACACATCCAGTTAGGGCTCTGATTCTATTTTGAGTGGCTACTCAATTCCATCCACCACACAGTCTATTTACAATCTTGATAAGCTATTGATTTTTGTCAACAGTCAAATCAAAGACCCTTATATTGTTCAAGAGAATGAATATATCATTTATTTTAGTTTCATGAAAAAATGGGGATAAAATTATGATAAGTTACTAATTAATTAAAAAATAATATTGACATAGGGTTCCTCCGGATTAAATTTCAATATATATCTAGAAGCATTTTTTACTCTTGGGTGATTATTGGATATTTGAACTCTATCCATTGTGTCGATGATAATATTGGGATAACATTTAGAACTATCTCTATCATAGCCTTTATAAAATGTGTTTAGGAATCCAAAATTATAGAAATATACTTTATTGTTTCCAAATAAACATTGTATAGAATGATCTTGGGTGGAATGAGATAATTTATAATTTACATGGCCTTTGTGAATGATATCGAACATAGGAATTGGAAATCGATATCTGTTTTCACAATGGCCAAAGTCAAATCTGATTATCATCCCATTCATGGGAGTTTTATTGCTAGAATTAGGGGAAAACCTATTCCTTTTATATTTAAAAATGTATGGAACTCTATTCCAGAGTGCTAAAATATTTTCAAATACACTTTGTTCTAAAATGAGTCCAATTACCATCCTCTGATATGTATATCTAAATTCAAATAATCAATATCATAATGAAATAATGGAGAATAAGAATGTTTATCCTTATGATGATGAGATTGACTACCTTTATTGTACTGTCTATGACTATCAAGAATCCATCTCTAGAAGAAATTTTATGGATACATCGATCAATAAAATAATATATCATTTAATTTATAGAATCTCATCATGAATAGGTAGAAATTTTTAATGGAATATGCCAACATCTGGTGGATTACAGATAGGGATAGAAATATTAGGTTTATTATTAACATTAAATATTTCATAAGGGCCAACATTTCAATTTATATTAACAAATATGGAGATAATATTCTTTGAGAATGTCAATATTCTTCCAAAAAAATTGTCTATGTCTATAGGGATCCTTTAAATGTCATGAGAGAGATTATTAGGCTCAATGAGGGTATCATCACTAAATTTATTACTGAATAAGAAAACTAATTCCTTATATACATCTACAATGATATTATGACCAATTATTCTATCCTAGGTTTCAAGGAATAATGTTTTCCTACACCAGATGGTTTCACAAATGATTTCTTCCATGTTTACAATGATTTTGTTTAGAAGGATCTGTAAAACCTTGTCAATATTTTATTAAAGTTGGTTCTTTCACATAGGAGTTCAATAAACAATTTATTTCATCGATATAGGAAATGGAAAATTCCATATATATTACACAATTTGGGAAAATTTCATTTCATAAAACCACACATATAGTGATCAAAAAAATTCTTTCCAATGGTCTTTCTTATATCCTAAATAGAATTATATCTTGAAACCAATTGGGTTTTTTCAAATTTTGAATCATCTAATATTCATAATCACTGTCTTAGAATTTGTCAACCAACTTAAAAAGTCCAGCAGTGGAGGAAAATTTTCTTTTATGATATATGTAAAGAAAGCCTTTGAAACAATTGACTGGGTTTATTTGTGGTGTTTTTCCCAACATTGTTTTCAACGCAACGTTTATATAGTTGATCAAAGGATTTATGGTTGTAATAATTTTTCTATTCTCATTAATCCATCCACAAAAGGATAAATTTTGTTTTATATTGGAGTGGGGAAAGGATAACTTCTTTCAGCTACCATCTTTTCCATTGTATAGTTTTACCTCAGTAGGCTCTTACTTCACATGGAGGACAAGTGTTAAATTACTACAATAATAGAATAAAGCTGTACCTACTCACCTTCACAATTTTATTTACTATTTTCATTATTATATTTTCTTAGAGTCACATGATTAACATCTAAAATATCAATAATTTCATGTCATACAATGTGAGTGAGTCAGGATTGGAAATCGGTTGGAAAAAATCCATTATCTATTTTGGTAAGAGAATTCAAGATTCTAGGACGGACTTCATCATTAATGATCTTTTAATTTTAGGAGGTTCTCTACCTTTCACATAGCCTTGAGACCCCTTATTTTGGGTAAAGCCTTGGGCTTTTAAAATTGATGATATCTTGATTCATATCATAAGAACCCTCACCTCATAGAAAGGAAAGTCTCACTCAATGGCAGTTAAATTGTGTATTGGGAAACATGTTATGGTATAAAGGTCAGTATATTCATTCATGATGTATTCATAGAATGCCTCAATCATTAAAACCATAAAATCAAGGATGATAAACATTTTCTATAGTAGAACCATCTTGTAAATTAATTTCATCAATGTATCATGGAAAAATTATTGCTTGCCTCATACCTTTGGTAGTCTTGGAATCATAAATCTTGAATTCATTAATCATGAACTTATTTATAAATTCATATAGAGGATTTTTAGTATTAAATATGAGTATATTGGATTCCTTATATATATATTTCTTGATACGATTATTACATGTAATTCATTTTAAATGGAATCCAAAAATCTAGCCCGGTTTGAGGAATCTTTCTCACAAGATTCCCTTCCACTCTAGTTGTCTTGTTAATAGGAATTCATCCTTAAGATTCTGGAATGATAACTAGATTGGATCCCACCATATTAAATATATTAATTATACTGATCAAGATATTGACAATAAGATATAAATTAAAAATCTAATGGATATCAAAAAATTTCTCCCGGATGATATAGCTACAGTTGTCTACAAATACAAATTTCCCATCTAGGATGTCATGCTCATTTGGGAAACATCGCCCAATGTATTAATTGATTATAAGAAATTTTACAAGCATTTTATAAAAAAAATGGATTAGGGATCATAGAAACTATATCCTTTCATCAATATTCAAACTCATTTGGAGACTATACATGAATAATTAACTACTGATGCCAACGTACAGTATGTCGGAATTTCCCATTGCTCCAAATGTGACCTAATCCATAATCATTTGGAAGATGTTGATCAAATTATCCAATAATGTAAAACCACATCATCTCTCTAGAAATTTTTATTCCAATTATTTGAGTTGTGTTCACTATATGCTTTTACATTCTAGGAATTTTTTTGTTTTTTCCTTTCTATAAAATTCTCAATAAAAATCACACTTCTCTTCAGGGTTACATGTGTCGAAATGTTAAATGATATTTGGAGAAGATGAGAAAAGGACATTCATGAGAATAATAATTAAAACCATCATGTCAATATTACAGAGATTATGGAGGTAGTGCGCAATGCTAATTAGCTTCGTGTATTAAACTACAAAAGCATAAATGGGACCTAATTATTCGTTGAAGACTGAACACTACAGGGATCTTTCCAAAACCTCATGAGTCTCTTGATTTTTTATAGATTCTTTTGATTACTGGTTAGATTAAATAAAACACATATGGTGTAACTAGGGAAATTTAAGACCTAGAGGATATGGGGTTATAATTTGTGATTATAATTATGATTTGGTGGACATTCTTCGTGGCCCTTATGGCCATTCGAATTCTCTTCATGTTTAAATTAATGGATTTATTAGAGTATTTTATATTTCAATACAATGAAATTATATAAACAACTCATTTGAATGTAACTCTACCACTATTTTCCAAGCTGTCATAATGGGAGTAAATATCCTCTCATGGAAGATGAAATCTATATTGAACAATTTTCTAGATTATCATTATTACATGAGCAACATTATCACTCACAACTACCATGGATAATATTACAAATTATTTGGTATTGGTAACATGGGAGTTAATGCAGAATAATGTTTCCATTCTAACACTATACCTAGTGATTTACTTCCCACTTTTCAATATGATAAATGAAAAATAGCATCTTATAGATTTTTTAATTTTTATTTTCTTCTATCCATGAGCCTTTGAGATCACCCTTTTCAAAAAAGAAAACAAAATCTTCCCTCCATATGTACATGGCACCCTCGCCTTCCTCCTTTTCACACTTCAATTTTATCACTCATATACAATCCCTTCCATTACACTGACTCTCCATATCCATAACCTACATCCATAACCTTTCCACCCAACATCCCCATGTACTCACCTCCCCACCTATGTATTCCTACCACCCAATATCAAAAATATTCTATATACCCATCACGATTTTTGATAAATCATTATCTTCTTCCAAATATTATTTCATCAGTCATATTTTAGAACCCCATGTCTCTCTACTATATTTTCTCTATTAAACCTCCACCAAATACCTATGTATCAAAATTCATTTTTTCTACATGTTTTAGTATAATAACATATATAAACTAGTAACTCACTGATCTGACACATTGGGTCTGAACATTAGTGTCATATGACCTTATGTGACCCTTACAATATGCATGAGGTTATTGGTTAGTGATGAGGACCTATGTGGAACTTTTTATATACTATTCCATTTCTAATTGATAGAAATAAATATATAAAATATTGGAACCAATAATAAAAGTTAAAATTGAACAAAAAAACAATATTATAATAAACAATTACATCAGCGCATGCTATAAAAATATAGAATATATCACTTAGTATGATTATTCATTAATCCTCACATTAAAAATATCTATTTAAAATAAAAAATGAAATATGTAATTAGGTGGAATATGTTTTATAGATCCTAAATTCTTTCCCATCATCACCTTGACAAACCAGTTCCTCAGGTATAATATACCTAATCAAGGCCAATGACCTTATCTAAAATACACATCAAGGAGTCACCATGAACAATGTTATTCTTATTTATGGTTTGAGTATAAAACCATTAGGACACAAAAATGTGTTTGTAACAAAATTACAAAAAATATAAGTTTTCACTCCATATAAATAATAAAATTCCAAAATAAACAGTCATGTGATGAGTCATTTTCCACTAGAAAAGATGCCTTAAACACCAAATAAATTAGCTTCCACACCATGTTAGATGGATGGTTATATATAGTCATTGATTTACAAGATCATTCATATGGTCCATAGATTGAATCAATTGATTCATCCAATTTTATAAAATACATGATGTACCTTTATGTAAGAATATAAAAATCATTTTATAATTTTACTATTTTTCTCCTATTTTATACGGAAATGATGTCATAAACCCCAAAAGATTGGGATTGTCTTATGATCCGCGTTGAGGATACATATGAGGAACATTGACTTGACCACATTCTAAGAAGTTCTAATTATGTCCCTTTTATGTTAAAATTATCTAAAGGTTGATTTTTTTGGGTCTCCATCTTGTACTAAGTTTAATACAATTGGGTACTCAAGTGGAGAAATTAGAGCCATATCAAAAAAGGATTGTTGAGGAAATGTACTAGGGATGTGATAAGTAGTCAAATAATATCAAGGAGTTATTATGTTCCTATATGTTATATTGTGTTCATTGATTATGTAACTATGCATTTCAATGACACTACCAAAAATTATTGCTAGTTACTCATGAGGTCTGTGAAAAAATTGTGCATCTATATCATTTCTATTTCAGAGAATCATAATTGGGTTTACATTGGAATATATATCAGAAAAATGATCAAGGGGAATATCTAGGTGAACCTCAAATAGGAATTCAAGAAAAAAATTGATGGTTGGGTCAATGTCAAAGAAGGGGTTCTTAGTAACAATTACAAACACCTGAGGGTTCACTAGAGTAGGTGTACCAGGGATTATTGGTAAAAGTTCAAGGATAAAATGTTTTTAGATTATATAAATGGGATGGTATTTCATCTAATGTTTGTTAGGGGACCTCAATTGTTCAAGTTACAATTTTCATTATATATATTCTCTATACCTCCCTATTTGATATTGGACATCCCATTCTAAGATAATTACACAAGTACATATCAGGATATGTTTTCATCTGAAAAATTTCCCCTAATATTTATTAGTTGTCACTAATCTTGAAAATAGGTTATAGTGTACTCATAGATATCGAAACTTTCTGTAATGGATGTAGGCTATTGACATATGGTGGATTTCCATGATTTGATGATGACTAGTTTCGTTTTAATCATTGGTATGTATTGGTTGACTTGTTACAAAAATTATATGAATTGGTAATGGATACATGTGTCCTTTACCTAGTTAAATTGAGATAATACATTATTTAATGAATAATGGGATCTAGTATTTGGTAGAGTGGTATTTTTCCTAAATCATATCATATTCATTACTACATTGGTGGAATTTATAGTTCCTGTAGTAGATTATGTAATGACTCAAATAACTTTTCCTCTTATGATGGTGCTTTACCCAAACATATTTCAATGAAATTTTTCATGCCACCCTCCTCAAAAAGGAATAATAATTGAGATTAAACTCATTCTTTATGCTCAACCCATATTAATCTCCCCATATTGGATGGAACTGAATAAGATGAAAGACAATAAATTGAATCATGAAGATATTAAGGAAAACGGATTTAATCATTTGGGATCATAATCTTGGAGTGATCCATATTCATTTTATAATAAGGAATATGGAAGCATGATATTATGTGCAGATTACTAAAAATTTAATTCATTCAAAATGATGAAACAATATCCATTTTCAACTATCGATGATTTTTATGATTAGTTGAGGGGAGAAGGATTGTTCTCAAACATAAATATATGATCAATATATCACCAAAATTGATTTATAGAGTAAGATATACTGAATATACTATTTAGGAGAATAGTTTTGTTATTTGAGTACCTTGTGATTCCATATGTATTGATAAATACTCCATTAATTTTCATGGACCTCATGAACATAATTTCTTTCCTATACATGAATTCATTTATCAAATTGTTTTTTTGAAAAAATTATAATTTACTCTTGGATCAATGAATTTATTTATATACATATAAAAATAATGTTTCGTAAAATTTGATTACATCTTAATTATTATAACTTTTTAAATTTAAATATTAGATCCAGGTGAAATGATTTATTAGGCATGTTATTTTTGAGACATGGATTTATGTTTATCTGAAGAAGGTATTGGAAATCACATCATTGGAATATTCTAAGGATGTGTTTATGATTTAGTGTATCCTTGGATTATCCATGTACTATAGCTGGTTCATAAATGACCTATTCTTCTTTGCAGCACCTATGACCAAACAAAATATGAATTGGAAAGAGATCGAGTGAACTGACCTATGTAGAGAGTCCCTCATAGATCTTAAAAGATGGTTTCCATCTTTTCTGATACTAATTATACTATAACTATGTATTGAAAACACAATATACTCTCTTGATGTATAATTATTAGTTTTTTTCATATGGGTACCTTAATATAGTAACCCATAACAGAAACTACCATACTATTGTAAGGGAGTTAGTTGTTGTGGTTCATTACTTGTAATTTTTGCATAATTATTTCATTGATGAAATATTTGAGGTCTATATAAACCATTGGATATTATGATACATTTTATCAAAACATGACATGAATCAAATCATGAGACCTTGGGTCAATTATCTGTAGATTTTTTATTTCAATATGGATTATATCCTTAAAACAATTTAAAGTAATTATAGATTCATTATGTCTGAATACACATGATTTTTGGATTTAAGACATTGAAAGTATAGTGGAGGTTGATGTGAATTCTCAAATATTGTTATGTAGATATATTTAAAGAGAAGGGTGGTGGAATCTTTGTTACCCTCAGTTATAATTTTTTAATTTCATGATAAATTCATGGTTTGTAGTGAGATTTATCCATATTTTCAAGTGTTTTAGGAGAGGTCGACCAGATATTAAATTGATCGATGATGGTCATTAGATAAACATGTTTCTATTTATATCCTTGTTATAGTGGTACTTCCTACTTCTATGAGATATGAATTATTGACGGGATTTAATACATAAATATGTGAGGTGAATCCATGATTAAATATGATGTATCATAATTACGGACATCTTTATTGTTGCAATATATGAGAAATGACATAACAAGGTTTGTTTCATTTTTCCCCACATTCTAGATAATCAAAGAGGAAGATAAATGACATATATGTTAACATCAGACCCTTATTATACCTATAAGGATGTATGTTGTGGTAGGGATGGATGTTTTTATAGAGTTTCCCAGTACACTGTGAGATTGGGATGTAGTGTGGGTTGTCATTGACCAGATTTCAATGGTTTTCATTTCTATACTCATTAAGAATCTCAATTCATGGATAGTTGGGGGTAATGTATAAATTTATTATATAGTATCAATACATGCTTTTTATATGAATTTTATGTCATATTTAGATGAACAAATTGGGTTGTGGTTTTAGAAAGGATTTTAGAAGGCGATGGTGGTCACAACTAAATATGGGTTTGAAATATCACCCTCCGCTAGATGGAAATTCTAAAGGGTTAATCCGGATTTTTGGAGATATTATTAGGGAATATATTACCCGTTGTAGTTCAATGTGGGTGATTGAGTTTTCTTGTGGGTGTCACCACAATTGGGACACTGGTGATTATGAATGTAGGGTAAATTTGTACTATGATATGTGGTATAATTTGAGATAATATAATTCATAAGGGTATTTTATTGCAGATGGGATATTTCTCCATGACATAGACGTATGTCTAATTTAATACACATGACTCATATAGGGAAGTACATGATGGATCATTAACATGTTATTGATCAGGATGGAGTTGTGTTAGACGCTATGGCTTTGTTTATGGAATGTCTGGTGTGAATTAATTATTACAATGAAAACACATAGTAAAGTAAGATGAAACCTCTCATTTTAGATTTAAAGAATCATAGAAATGGACATGAAAAACATGTGAATTTGATGTAGTTTTTTGGTAATAGGGGCCTGAGTTATCTAAATAGGGTCTCTAGGAAACAATATGAGGATAAAGTGTCATTGGAGGGGGTTGAAATTGAGTTAAATTTTCTAGGTGTCTTATTCCTCATTATATTCCTTTAATTTATTGATATTAGGATATTCTTTCACGGGGGAGGCATCACGTGTCTTAGAGGATATTTTGGTGAGTGTTATGTGTGTTTATGGGGGGTCACAATTTGAGCATGGTTAAGAGAACCCATAAGGTTTTCACTTGGTAAATGTGTAGATTATTGGATTAGAGAAGAGGGTGGAATATGGTTGGAGAATTGTTTTATCTAATTTTGTTTCATGAACCATTGAACCATGAATCATATAATATAATCAAAATCATAGTTGGTGGAAAGATTAGAAATCTATGGGTAAAAACCATGCAGACACCCACAAGAGGTTTTGAGTCTCGCATGGTTTGGTAACCCATATTGACATACCTTAATCATAGAATTATTAGTCAAAAAATAATATATTAACATAAAACCTAATTTAAACCAATTAATATTAATCTTACATAAGTTTTTGTTAAATCTAGGTACCTTAGTGGTGGTTTTTGGATGCATTCTTTTATTTAGAGATAAATTCCATTAGATCTAGAGAAATCTGTCCTAAGGGCTTCAAGGTATGTGATCTATTATCCTTAAAATATCATATTCCAAATAGATCATCCCACACTCCTTAATGATGATCCTAGATCTAGACATTCATAGTAGGAACAAGCTATTCACATGTTATCTAATGTGATTTCTTCTAGATTCCTAGATAAGAATGTTGGAAACCAAATTATTTGTTGATTATTCTAATATTCATATCAATCCACCTATAACATGGGATCTAAATGGATATCTCTATAAAAATTATATAAATTTAAATATTATTTTTCTTGGACCATATCTCTTGAATCCCCAACTTGTGATTTGTAGTTTTTATAGGTATTTTTTAATGCACAAAGATGATTCAGGTGGTGGACCATTACGTTGGATTTGATAGACTGTTGGTAAGATGTTCTTTACTATATTATGGTAATTTAATAAAATGGTTTGTTGTGGAATGATTATTACTTTACTTGTATAACTAGTTATACATTTCATGATAGCACATTCATGATTGTTAATGTGTGTGTGACCTAAAATAACTCTCTTGATATGATATTCTATAATGTTTGTTTGCGTGTGTGTCTCTGAGACCTCACTTGATATTTTATGCTTCATAATTGGTATAGTTTATGAGTTTTCACAACATGGATTGTTTTTGTTTGTGTGTTTCTGTGGGTGTGGATGTGGATTTATTTAATCTCGTTTCAAAGTGAAAGGTGGGACCTTCATGGGTTGGTAAATCCATTATAGGGGGAGTATATCGAACATGATGTGTGATGATTATGATAGTGTCCAAATGGTAATATATAAGGTAATAATGGTCTTTATGGAAGAACTAAGACTAAAAATTGGCATGATACCCTTTTGGCCTAACAAGTTTCCCGATGTCCTAATGGACTAATCCATGATTTATGATAAACTTGTGGCCTATTATGAGATTCCAACAAAACGATCATAAACTCTTCTCTCAAATGGAGCCAAAGTAGGTAGGATGAGAGTTAATGGAATACTATTTTTCACAAGATGAGATGGCATGTGGTTTTTTATTTTGGTATTTACATTATCTCAATTTCATATCCTTTTATATAAATATGTCAAAAATATATATAAATAATTTTTTATAACTTAATTTTTAATATGATTCATTTAGTTATTAATATGAGGGTAATAATCACATCATATTCAAATTTTGGCACTTAATTTTCTTGGAATCCACAAATTTTTAAGGATGCGTTCATGAGGTAATGTGACACCCCCTAATGGACCCCATAATTTGGTTTGGGATCCCATTAATTAATAAAAAAACTAGAATTTAATAGTGATGCAATTTATCAGCCCTATAAAAAAGCAATAATAAATAGAAAATTTATTTGTGCTAATGAATGTGCTAATAAAATAATCAATTCATTTGTGTTTTTTTATAGTTGATAAATTGAACTCTTATCACTGCTTATAAATGGTTCCCTTTATAAGCTATTCCAAATCATTGATAAAGGTCCAAAATAATAAAAATAGGAAATATTTAATTAAATAATATTTGATATTTCATTAAGTAAATAATTATTGATAAAAATTAATATATTGATTATCCGTTATAGAATATTAAACATTGTATTATTAGATAATTATTATATTTAATGTTAAGAAATTTTATATATTACATATACTGATATATAAATATTAATGTATATAAATATTATTTATATATTAAAATATTTTTATTTTCATTAAATTAAATAATAATATATTTATTGAATAATGGTTTTTAATTAATAATTACTATAAATTATTAATAATGACTAATTTCATAGTGAAATGGACTTAAAATTTAATGTATCATTGAATTTTTCAATTTATCATAGATCAAATTTGTGTTATATTGATATCACATAAACATAATCAATTCATTTTTATATACAATCCGCACACACAAAACATATCCATTTTTCAATATTGTTTTAGTGTATGTTTTTTTAATTTATTCAATTTCACTCAATTTTAAAATATATGCATATGCATGGCCTTAAAATTAGATATAATTATCGTTTTTCAAATAATAATCTTTAATTATAAGTAAATAATTATAAAATCACAATAAATATATTTAAAAAGATATATATTTATTATATTTATATTGACATATATTTATTAAATATATATTTATAAAATTGTTTTATTTATAATTATAATTATATATTATTTAATTATGATTTAGTAATAAGCATAAATAAAATTAACATTTCTCTGTTCTAAAACTTTAGCATTGAAAAAGATGGATTTTATCACTTCTTTTTTGGCATTGATAAATATTACTTTTATCAACTCTTTTTACATAATCACTGATAAAAGAACACATTATTAGTACTTATTTGTATGAACTATAAAAAGTATCTTGATCTATTTAAAAAACTATAAATTTGAAAAACCTTCATGATATCAGATGCATTCTATGGAAGCTAAAAATTATCGACACACCTCCTCAGCTAATCAAAGCTCGAATCACACTACATGACAATATTTGGGTGTTAAAACACTGATGTACATGTTGTATTCCATTACAATTTATTATTCTGATATATATTTTCTTCATCCTAGAGAGGAAGGCCTTCAAATTTTCTTTTTTTATTTTTCTTTTTTCATTTGGTTTCCCATTCGAAGATGTCATGAGTTATTTGTGGCTAAGTCATTGTATAAAATTTTTATTTTATATTATGCACATAATGATTTGTTTATGATTCAGGGTTTTATGGACTACTGATTTGGATATCCTGTTATTGCTTTTTAAAATTTCTATTTTTAACCATTTTTTGCTTTCTACCATGGTACCCTAGCTCCCTCCGCAATCATAATTTTTAGTTTTCAATTTATATTGATCGTTGGATGATAATGGTTCAAATTATACCGTATCTATTTCTATATTGTGATATTGTTCATTGATCCATGTTCAAAAATTAATCATCTTCAATATAATAAAGTTATTATAATTAAAATTCCATTATGACGAAATATGTTCCAAGTTCATTTCATGGATATTTTATTTCTGGATCCCCAACACGAAATCTATAACATTCTTTTTTAGTAATTTTGGAAAAATTTAAGGTTGTTTATTAGGAATACATTGAATTTTAATATTTCCGTTACAAAGCCATGATAAAATATCCTATCATTATAAATATCAAATAAAAAATTAATTATGATTTCATAATAATCCTTGATATCATTTTATATCATTCTTCATATTGGTGGTTAAATTAACATAAAAAAACATGTAATTAAATATGTAAGTGAATTAATATGATGTTAATTTTATTGTAATATATTTTTTATGTAAGTTTAATTATTTTATTCTAATTTCATTAAAGCTATAAATTAGTATTATGAATGGGCATTTAAAGAAGATAAATTGAAAATAAATTTAATAAAATCTTCATTGCATAAAAAAAAATTATCATATGTTGAAATAATTCTTTTTATTTAATAATTTAATGCATAATATTTAGACTAAGACCTCTAAAAATTGAAATGGATGAAAATTATATAGATTATTTTTTGCTTATTTTGAGGGATCATAAGTTTATTTGTGATTCGGAAAGGGTTTTGGAGGGGTTTCTATAAAATAGATAAGGAGTGTCATTTTCTCACATACCCTTTCCTTAATGTGTGATAAAAAATATACATCTCATGTGTATTCCATGTGATTAAATAAAACATATGTTTTGTGCATTATGTATAAATATTAAGGGTTGGTATGAATCATGGAAAATGAAATGAAGACGAATTTTATATTACTATCCCCTTTTAATTAATTTATTGGATAACACCTTCCATAGTTGAGTAATTAATTTTTTAAATACAATTACCCATTATGTTCAAAAAACAAAAATTATTTGAAACAATGAATTAAATTTTGAGTTCAAATTTTTAAAATTTTATATAACTCTCACATTTGATAATGAATATCTTAGGTGTATTTTTTATATATTATACAAAATTAATCTTTTATGATCTTATATGATGGTTATGACCGAAACAATGAACACAATATAGTCATTTGACAAAGGATTATGAAGACACGGTTAAAGAGTTCTTCATGGTAGAAAGAGAGCATGTATATGACCCTTCTATGTCTATTTGTTTGTGTTTACATTGTTTTTATTCAATAAATATTAGTCTAATAGGGTTGAAATAGCATTTTATTTTTCCTATAGTATATCATATATATAAATTATTGAATGAACATAGGGAATAACTAAATGTGAAAACTAATTAGGATAATACAATGGTTTTTGAATCATTATATACGAATACCATTGTAAATTATAATGGTGATCACATGGAAGATATTGAAATGGTAATTGAAGATTACATTTAGGATTTTCCAAACTTGTTTGAGGATTCAAAATGATGTTCCAAGAAACCATTGTATACCATTTTTACTCAATACGCTACATTTTTAGTTGTGCTGAATTTATATTATTTAAAATCTAGAAGTAGAAGGTGTGAAACCAGATTTAAAGAACTACTTATTCTCCTAAAAGATATGCTACTAGAAGAAAATTACATACCACACTAAACATATGAAACTAAATAAATGAAATATTTATTGGTAATTATATCTAAAAATTACACGCTTTTCTAAATTATTCCATATTATTTCTCAAGGACCAGTAATCACTCCTGAAATGACCCAAGTTTGGCGCAAATAAAATCAAGTAAAACGAATCATGTCCTATGAAATATATATGTCACTTTCATATCATTTAATGTTTTATAAGACTATATGGTGTTTATGAAATGACATGAAAATTAACATGGCATATAGATACAATAATTAAAAATGGGAACCGATGTCATCCAATAGATTCTCCCCAGTAAAAGAAATTTGATTATGATTTCCAGGAAATTGGAAATGGTCTTAAAATATTCTGTCTTTCATTTTGTATAGCTGAAATAAATCCTTCAAGTGTATAGAGTAGTACACAAAGTACATATCATGTCATGATGGAAAATTATAACATGTCTCTATGGTTAAGAATGATGCAAAAATAAACTATTATTTCTCTCCTTATATCTGGACTAACACATCCTGGAAATGATATTAATTTCTTTTTTTCTCCAGTTATAAAAGATCATAAATTGATGTGGGATACATTTGTTTTAATATATGGTTCTCATAGATGTAAAAAAATTCACATTGAGGTAAATGTAGTATGAAATTATAATGGAAATCCCCTCTTATTGAAATTTTTCAAGATATTTAATGGAATATTGGGGGGTCCCATTTGGATGAAACATAGATACTTAGTTTGGTTGAAACATTCCTTGAAGACTGTGTTTTGAAGACATTTAATATTTTTTACTTGAATAAATTCAATGGGAATATTGAAAAAGGTAGAACACTATATTTAATAATAGGTGATCAATAGTACAATAAAATAAATATATTGACACTATTTTAAGAATACCAATTTAGAAAAACCATACAAAATTAGGTTGGAAGAAGATTTAAATTTTCATTGAATTATTGTTTTGGAAATTTATGTATGTCCAAAAAAGTATTATTGTCATGCATGTATAACAAATGTATATATGATTGTGTTATTGGGACATTATTAAATGATCCTGAAATATTTAAATATGACATTGAGGCTATGTTCGACTTTATTGAAATGGGGACAAGGGTATTTTTTTCACTAGTAAAGGGTAAAAGAAATAATTTTATTCCTCCAATAGCTTTAATTTTATCCTGACATGAAAAATTAAAAATTTTCCTTTTCCTTACTAGAGTAAAAGTATAAAAATGGTATTCCTAAATTATCAAGAATTTAGTGTAAATTAATAATTTGAATTCAAAATAACTAAAATCAGATGACTATTATTTTTTATACTAGATTTAATTCTTGTTGTTTTCCATTGCATTTTACCTCAAAATGCACCAAATACATTAACAAGATTCTTTTTCTTTATCGAAGACATATGTAGTAATTTTATTGTCCCATCGAAGATTCCCATAATAAATAATAAGATTGATGTCATATTATTTGAATTAGATATGTTCTTAAAACCATTATTCATTTATATAACGGTAAACATGATGGTTCCCTTGGGTAAAGAGGAGCAACTATATGGTCCTCTAAATTATATATATATGTACCCCATAGAAAGATATATGAATATTTTTAAAGGGTATTTCAAGAATCGAATTCAATACAACTCTTGTATTGATGAACAATATATTTTTGATGATGGTATTGATTACTATAGTGATTACCTTTTAGATGCTGAAAGCATAAGCCTCCCAAAGTCTCATAAGTACAAACTCCTTTTAGGTGAAGGGGTTTCTGTAAGATATTTTGTTGCCATAACCTTGATAGAATTCAACAAGCACACCATTACCTATTACATAATAGTGAATATGTTTACCCATACATTGAATCCCACAAAGAAATTCATATAGATTTTACCAAAATGGATGATGGATGGATATCAAATACACATAATCAATAGATTATTGGATGGTTCAGATATTAAATTTATAAGGATTTTTTAGAAAATACAAATTCAAATATTGAATGCCTTCAATTACTAACTAGATGACCGAATGAAAATTTTATATCTTGTACTCTTTTTGTAATCAATGGATAAATGATTTATAAAAAAACAATATGACATCAGTATGATGATAAATAGTGGTGTTACAATGGAAGTGGAAGAGAAGCACATATCTAGATCCAAGGATAGCTATCCAACTTATGAAAATGTTTTATATTTTGTAATTTTTTAACAGATGTACGAGTTGGATTATATAATATTTCATTTTTCGTTTTCTATTGCAAATGGGTAAAAAATATCAATGGAGTTGAAGTTGATGAAATTTTATTTTTGAAGGTAAATTTAATTATTGAATAGGGAAATATGATCCATTCAAAATGTAATCAAAAGATGTCCAGGAATTTTATGTCTCTAATCCATGAAATATGAATTGGTCTATTGTCCTGAAGGCGAATAAAAAAATGTTGAATAATATGAAATATCAATCGATGACGACCCTGTCATCAGGACATCACACTTATTTCATGTTTGTCCCAATGTAGACAATGTATTATATATTATAGGGGACAAGAAATAGAGGATTTTTTTGTAACACCTGAGACTATTAAGTTATATAAATCATAAAAGGAATCTTTTTCTACACACAACACTTTCTTGGCTTGCTTTACACAAAATCACGACCTTCCTCGATAGCTTGCGTCGTACGCAATACCGAGTTTCACTAAACAGTGATATGCTATTGAAATATTATTAAAACTAGCCGTTATGAATAGTAATAAATACTTTTTGAAATTTTATAAATTTTATTTTTCAAAATGGACTTCATTTTTTGATTCAGAATATCGAAATTAGCCTAGGGTAAAATTTTGGTATTTTTCTGAAAACATTCAATTTTTGATGAATAGTGAAACCACTAAGTGGTAGTTAAAAATTGAATTTTTCATAAAACATAATTTTACCGCTTCTGTGAGTGGAAATTCGAAAATCCGAGAGACACTGTTGATGTCAGTAAGTAAAATGTGGTTCAATGAGATGAAAATAATTTGTTTGTGAATAGTAACTTTTTACTTTGTTTTACCACGGTTAAAAGTAAATAGGGTAATTAAGGGTAAACATGATATTATTATTACCCTAAAAGATGTCCTAATTCTATTGGACAAGTGTTATTCGACCAAAAACAACCTTAGGAATAAAATATGACCATTTAGGCCCACATGGATTAGATTAGGACATTTATTATTAATTTATTTAAAGAAGGGTTAAAATAGTTAAAATCAAAGATTCATAAATAAATTATTTTTAATATAAGGTTATACATAAGATAAATTAGACTATAAATATTCATTAGAAATCTAAAAACATTTCCTACATAATGATATTTTATTTGTAACTTTTAGACTTTAAATATTTTAATTTATTTTTGACACAATGATGATGCAGTAATTATCATAATAGTGAAAAATTAGAATAATTGATATTATAAATACCTAAATAAGTATAATTTGAGACGTTTATGAATTAAACTAATTTTATAGGTTAATATGACATGTTATTATTGATTTAATTAACTTTGGTCGAAGTTATCATTCTGTTATGAGTTTCAAAAAAATCCACTATTGAATAGTATCAAAATTGACATAAAATAGTTTTTAAAACAAATATTATATTATTAATTATTATTTTATTCCTAAAAATCTAAGGTTAGGCCAAATTACTTATATAAGGTTATATATATTAATAAAACACAACTTGAGGGTCTCTTGGATGTATATGGTATGTTTATTTACTATATAATATAAAAATAAAAAGTGACATGGTAAATGTCAATCTAATTAACAAAGAGTTAAAACTAAACAATAAGGTTAATATAATGACCTAAACATGTCTAAATTCTATTGTATGAGAGGATTTCGACCCATACATACATTATCTTTGAAATAACTCAATTTTGAACTATTTAAAACTGAACATGACTTTATAATAAAATAATATTTTTAGTTATTCCAAAGGTGCCCCTCACCTCCCTTATAAAAGGGAACCTCCTCCCTCTCTTCCTCACACCACATTGAGCCTTCATGCTAGTCCAACACCTGTCAATTTCTCCTCTCCACTTCCCTGGATACATCCTAGAGGTCCTGGTATTCTTTAAAGACCAATTTTAGTGCCCTAAAAGAAGGTATCAAAGAAGCACTTCAAAGAAGAGGTAATGTTCGTTACCGATTCTTTCATATTTATTTCTTCTTCCTCTTCTTCTTATTTATTTGTTTCATTATGAAGTAATAACATCAGTATCACTCATATACATATATGTTATTATAAGTATGAAACGACCCTATTTCACCAACTATCCATCCTACAGAAAAAGAAATCACCGCGCGTGCGTGCGTACGGAATACCGTCTCCACGCCGTGGTGTAATCTATTTTCCACCACCACCTTAATTGGATGGGTAAAATGGTGTAAATAATGACTATATATGACTATTATAAAGTGATACTGATTCTGAAATAGTATACATACACTCCAATACAATTCCACGATCATTGGAACGATATCATCACTCGTGCGTACGTACGGAATACCGTCTCCACGATGTGATGCGACTCGTTCTACATGGTCTTCATTTAATAATGACTATTTAAATGAATTGAATTAATTAATATGATATATATTACACTAATACCATTCTGGAAATGAGGTATCTATACCCTAAATATAATAATAAGAATTGATTCGACAAAACACGCATAAGAACAAAAAGTAATAAACACCAGAATAACAAGTAGTAATGAAATATTACTAATAATAAGCTAAAAATATGACCATATATGATATCATAAAAATAATTATGATTCTGTAATAGGTCAACAACATTATTTAAATCATTATACATGAGTTTCGGACACGTACAAAGCATATCGGACCAAAGGTAAGGGAAATATCACAATCTCATTTTTATCCGATATTTTTTATACTTTAGTATTTACTGGGATGTATTTTATCATCCACATCCATGTTTCCTCAATATGTAAAATTATTTCCATCCACCTAAAATTTTTTAAATCCAATTTTACCCTTCGGTGAGTTTTTAGTAAAGGATATGGATGGAATCTTTTGTCGTTTTTCGTACGAGGTACTTCTTGACTTTTCCGACAAAAGAACGAAGAATGATTTTTTAACTTATACAGCATGAATGGATTTTTTTTAAAAAATTATTCCCAATAAGCTTACTTTACAAGTTTTCAAGTTTATTTTTAATCAACTTCTTTTAGTTTAAAATTTTATGACATGTTAAGAAAGGAAAATGTTTTTGAAGTAGAAAGGATATTTTCCTCAAGAATGGAGTTCAAGAGTTTTATCAAATTTTTTTACATCTATGATAATATATGGTTTTGTTTTTATCCCTATTATTACATGGAATTGATTATGTTGTGATGGAAATATTTTTATGAATTCTTTTATCTTATATGAATTTTTTTATGATGTCACGATGTTTAGGATTCCCATTTTTATTTCATGGGGTATGCTATGATGCATGGATTATGATATTGTGGCACACATAAGAATGGTATGATTATGAGATGGGTGGGGACTATATCTCCCTCCAATGCATTGGGTAAATATTTTATATCTAATGACATAGACATGGCCGGAATGGTAGGTTATACTGGTTCAGTGAAACAGGAATGAAACGAGGGTGACTCTGTTCAGAAATGGACTTTGTCCACTAAGATAGTCTTGGCAATGAGTCTTGACTAATAAGAAATGATTCTCTTTGATTATGTGTGTATTCCACAAAGTTTCATGTTTTAAGTTATGATTATTGGGAATACATTTCACGTATATGATTTATCCCATGTTATGATATTATGATCTCTTTTGCAGGTTAAGATTTACAAAAGTTATGTTCTTATGTATATGATGTGATTGATATTTCTTTTGTTTACCCTTACTGAGAATTTGAGCTCACCATTTTGTATGTTTTATTTCCCTAGGTCAGGTAGAAGGTTATTAAGTATAATATGCCAAAAAGGGAGTCTAGATATGATGAAATAAATGGGAGGAAAAGTAGATGCTTTATGAACCAGTTGTTTATGTTTCCCAGTTTCTAAAGAAACTATACCTATACGGTCCTTTCTTGGTTTTCTAATATTTTGTAATAAGTGTTCTTCAATTCTGAATTAATAACAATTTATGTAAAGTATGGGTTGTTATAGTTGGTGTCAGTGGAAAGTTATAGTCAACCTTTGGAAACTAGGATGCGAAAGCCTTAGTAAGAACCCTAAGGATAAGTCTAAGCATAGAACACAATCTTAGTGTTTTAGAAATGGCCATGAATAACCTTGGATAAGACCTTAAGTGTGAAATTTTATTCTTGATTATGTGGTTTCCCTATTATAATTACTGTTTCTGAAACTATTCTTCTTGGTTTTAGTCAATGGCTGGAACCCGAAGGAACCCTGTTAATGCGGAATGCGACGGGAAATGCAATGATTGTACCCATGAACAACCAAACGTTATGGGAGCTGGAATGAAAAATCTTGTAGCCATGCTCACACAACTTTCTCAGGCTATGAATCATGCAAGACTTCCAAACGAGCAAAGTAAGGAGAAACATTCTGTTGAATCCTTCATGAGACAGCGTCCACCTTCATTCAGCAGGTCTACTGATCCATTAGTTGCTGAACAATGGATTAGTACTACTGAAAAGATATTTTCAGTTCTTCAATGTTCTGAGCATGATAAAGTCATCTTAGCAGTGTATCATTTGGAGGGTGATGCGGATCAATGGTGGAATCTTATTAAGAATACGAGGTATAGGGATGAAATTGAGTCCATGGAATGAGACGAGTTCTAGAACTTATTTTTCAATAAGTACTTCCCTCGTATTCTCCAAACAAAGATGGAGAAAGCGTTTCTTGAACTGAAGCCAAAGGATGATGAATCTGTTGGTACCTATGAAGTAAATTTTACAATACATGCAAGGTATGCTTCTGGTATTATTATCCAACCTGAGAGTAAGATCGATCGATTCTTTAGTGGCTTAAAACCAAGTCTTCGAAGGGCCTTAGCCATAAGGGACTTCAGTAGCTACGATGAAATCGTTTGATGTGCTCTCACAGTTGAGATGGAGATTGGAGTAACCCATCAGTCATATGAGTTTGATAAGAAGAAGAAAATAGAATTCAAAGGTAAATCTAAGGAGCAATCTGAAAAGAAGATGAGCTCTCCCTTATGATCAAAGTGTGGAAAGAAACATGGAGGGAGTTGTCTTAAAGGGACAAGTAAATGTTTCAAATGTGGAAAGGAAGGTCATCAGGCATTTGAATGTCGCGATGATGGGAAGAAGATGTCTAATGATGCAAACAAAGGAAGGGATACACAGAATGAACATACTACACTTCAATGTTTCAAGTGCAAGGAGAAGGGAAATAATGCCAATAAATTCCCTAATCCAAGGGTTGATGATGATAGTCGTCGTCAACAAACTCTTAAGGCTAAAGACAAAGGAATGTCACATGCAATTTCTATCAGTGATGTGGAGTATGATAACGATGTGTTGAAAGGTACACTTACTATCCACTCTAAAGTAGCAAAAGTTTTATTTGATTCTGGATCCACCCACTCCTTTATTTCTGAAGAATTTTCTAAGGGTATAACCGTATTACCTCAACAATTAGATGTTGAGTTAGCTGTGACAACTCCAAATGGCACAACAGTCGCATCAAAAGTTTATAATTTTTCTTCGATTGATGTTTGAGGGAATGTTCTTCCTGCAAATCTTGTGATCCTTCCTATAGGGGAATTTGATGTGATTCATGGCATGGATTGGATTTCTCTACATGGATCTCATATCAATTGCCAAATAAGGAAATTCACATTTCATATTCCAGATCAATCTATGATCGTCTATCGATGCAAGGATGAACATAACATTCCAGTGGAAATTTCGTCCATTTTATGGGTATTGATTCCACTAAATGAAGGTTATTTATCTCAAATGGTTGGTGAGAAACTCACGATTAAGAATATGCCCATTGTACGGGAGTTTGATGATGTCTTTCATGAGGAATTACCAGGTCTTCCACCGAATCGTGAAGTTGAGTTTTCAATAGAACTCGTACAGGGTGCTTTGCCTATTTCAAAGAAACCTTATAGAATTGCCCCAATTGAATTGCAGGAATTGAAGAAGCAACTCCAATAGAATCTTGATAAGGGGTTCATACGCCCTAGCGAGTCACCATGGGGAACACCTGTTCTGTTTGTTATGAAGAAAGATGGATCAATGAGACTCTGCATTGATTATCGAGAACTTAACAAGATCACTATCAAGAACAAATATCCTCTCCCGTGCATTGATGACCTATTTGACCAACTAACCGGAGCTCAATACTTTTCCAATATTGATCTTCGTTCAGGGTATCATTAATTAAGGGTTAAAAGGGAGGATATACCAATGACGACATTCCGTATAAGGTATGGACACTATGAATTTATAGTGATTCCATTTGGTCATACTAATGCCCCTGCTATATTCATGGATCTGATTAATAGAGTCTTTAGATACTACCGTGATCAGTTTGTGGTAGTCTTTATAGACGATATTCTTGTATATTCAAATAGAAAGGAAGAACATTAAGATCACTTGAGAATTATATTGAAGACCCTGAGAAAGGATAAGCTTTATGCCAAATTTTCCATGTGTGAATTTTGGCTTCAAAAAGTTGCATTTTTGGGTCACATAAAATCAAAAGAGGGGATATCTGTGGATCCAACAAAAACAGAGGTTTTTGAAAGATGGTCGAGACCAACAACAGTAACCGAGATCCAAAGTTTTCTTGGTTTGGCTGGATATTATCGACGTTTTGTGAAAGATTTTTCACGATTAACTAATCCACTCACCAAGTTGACTCAGAAAGGAGTTAAGTTTGTATGGACGGAGGAATGTGAAGAGAATTTCAAGGAGTTGAAAAGAAGGTTATCCAGTAAACATGTGCTCACACTGCCTTGTAGTGGAGAAAGGTCTGTGATCTACAGTGATGCATCCTAGAAGGGATTGGGGTTTGTTATTATGAAAAATGATATGGTGATAGCTTATGCCTCACGAAAGTTGAAAATACATGAGCAAAATTACCCAACACATGATTTGGAGTTAGATGTGGTAATCTTTGTATTAATGATTTGGAGGCATTACCTTTATGGTGAAAGGTGTGATATTTATACTGATCATAAAAGTTTAAAGTATATTTTCACACAAAAGGAGATGAATATGCGCCAAAGAAGATTGTTGGAGCTGATTAAGGATTATGAATTCTCAATTCATTACCACCCTGGGAAAGCAAACAAGGTGGCAGATGAATTAAGTCGACAAGACCATGATACTTTATCCATGATGAGGATCACAAAATATACAATATTTGTGGATTTACAAAGGATGGATCTTGGAATTATAATGAAAGGGGAAAAATCGTATCTTTCTCAAATGAATGTTCAACCATATATACATGTGATGATTAAAGAGGCACAGAAAGAAGATTTCGAGTTAAAAAAGATGGTGAGAAATGTTCCTGAATTAAACCTTGATTGTGATGGGATAATAAAGTTCAGGAATCGGGTTTGTGTTCCTCCCATCCCCGAATTAAAGAACGAGCTGCTAGATTAGGCTCATAGTTCTTCATTCTCTATTCATCCTGGAAGCACGAAGATGTATAGGGACCTAAAAGAGTACTTTTGGTGGGATGGCATGAAAAGAGATGTTGTTGAAGATGTCTCTCGATGCTTGGTTTGTCAACATGTTAAAGCTGAGAGATATACGTCTAAGGGGATGTTACAACCATTACCCATACCCGAATGGAAATGGGATAACATCACTATGGACTTTGTCACAGGACTTCCTAAAACATCCAAAGGCAATAATTCTATATGGGTCATAGTTGATCGTCTTACAAAGTCTGCACACTTCATTGCTATTAGAGAGAATTTCTCTCTGGATCAGCTTGCCAGGATATATGTAAAGGAAGTGGTAAGATTGCACGGATTACCACTTTCTATTATATCTGATTGGGATCCAAGATTTACCTCGAAGTTCTGGCGAAGTCTTCAGCATACTCTGAATACAGAGTTGAGTTTCAGCACTGCTTATCATCCTCAGAGAGATGGTCATCCTGAGATGACAATTGAAACTCTAGAGGATATGTTGAGAGATTTCTCTATGGATTTCAAAGGTGGTTGGATCAACACCTACCTTTGGTGGAATTTTCCTATAATAATAGCTTTCACTCCAGTATTCAGATGGATCCTTATGAAGCTCTCTATGGAACGAAATGCAGGACTCCAACTTGCTTGGATGAAGTTGGTGAAAGAAAGCTATTAGGACCTGATCACGTTGATGAAATGGTAGAAAAGGTCAAATCTATTCAACAACACATTAGAGAAGCTCAGAGTCAATAGAAAAGTTATGCTGACAACCGAAGAAAAGACCTAGAGTTTGAAGTGGGTGATAAATTGTTCTTATAAATATCTCCCTGGAAGAGGGTTATGAGATTTGGAAAGAAGGGGAAGTTGATCCCTTGATATATCGATCCTTTCGAAATACTGGATCATGTTGGGAAGGTAGCTTACCGATTGGCGCTTCCACCGAATCTCTCTCAAGTTCACGATGTGTTCCATTTATCCCTCCTGAGAAAGTACATACCTGATCCTTCACATGTACTCAGTTCAGAAGTTGTACCGCTAGAGCAAGATCTTTCTTATAAAGAACAACCGATAGAGATTCTGGATCGTAGTGAAAAAGTCCAATGAAGCAGGACCACTCGATTGGTGAAAGTTTTATGGAGGAACCACCAATTAAAAGAAGCTACATGGGAGCTTGAGGATATGATGAGGGAGAGGTAGCCTCATCTGTTTGTTACAATGTGACGAATTTCGAGGGCGAAATTCATTTTAAGGGGGGCAGAATGTAACACCCGAGACTTTTATGTTATATAAATCATCAAATGAATCTTTTTCTACACACAACACTTACTTGGCTTGCTTTACACGAAATCACGACCTTCCTCGATTTCTTGAGTCGTACGCAATACCGAGTTTCACTAAACAATGATATGCTATTAAAATATTATTAAAACTACCCGTTATGAATAGTAATAACCACTTTTTGAAATTTAATAAATTTTATTTTTTAAAATGGACTTCATTTTTAGATTCGGAATATCGAAATTAGCCTAGGGTGAAATTTTGGTATTTTTCTGAAAACTTTCAATTTTTGATGAATAGTGAAACCACTAAGTGGTAGTTAAAAATTGAATTTTTCATAAAACATAATTTTACCGCTTCTGTGAGTGGAATTTCGAAAATCCGAGAGACACGATTGTTGTCAATAAGTAAAATGTGGTTCAATGAGATGAAAATAATTTTTTGGTGAGTAATAACATTTTTCTTTTTTTACCACAGATAAAACTAAATAGGGTAATTAATGGTAAAAATGATATTATTATTATTACCCTAAAACATGTCCTAATTATATTGGAAAAGTGTAATTTGACAAAAAACAACCTTAGGAATAATATATGACCATTTAGGCCCACTTGGATTAGATTAGGAAATTTATTATTAATTTATTTAAAGAAGGGTTAAAATAGTTAAAATCAATGTTTAATAACTAAATCATTTTTAATATAAGGTTATACATAAGATAAAATAGACTATAAAAATTCATTATAAATCTAAAAATATTTCAAACATAGTGATATTTTATTTGTAATTTTTAGACTTTAAATAATTTAATTTATTTATGACACAATGATGATGCAGTAATTACCATAATAGTGAAAAATTAGAATAATTGATATTATAAATACCTAAATAAGTATAATTTGAGACTTTTTATTAATTAAACTAATTTTATAGGTTAACATGACATGTTAGGATTTATTTAATTAACTTTGGTCTAAGTAATCACTATGTTATGAGTTTCAGAAAAATCAACTATTGAATAGTGTCAAAATTGACATAATATAGTTTTAAAACAAATATTATATTATTAATTGTTATTTTATTCCTAAAAATCTACAGTTCGGACAAATGACTTATATAAGGTTTTATATATTAATAAAACACGACTTGGGGGATCTTTGGTTGTATATGGTATGTATATTAACTATATAATATAAAAATACAAAGTGACATGGTAAATGTCAATCTAATTAACTAAGAGTTAAAACTAAATGATAAAGTTAATATAATGACATAAACTTGTCTAAAATCTATTGGATGAGAGGATTTCGACTCATCCCCACCTTATCTTCGAAATAAATCAATTTGGATCTATTTAAAACTGAACATGACTTTATAATAAAATAATATTTTTAGTTATTCCAAAGGTTCCCCTCTCCTCCCTTGTAAAAGGGCACCTCCTCTCTCTCTTCCTCACACCACGTTGAGCCTTCAAGCTCGGCCAACCCCTGCCACGTTCTCCTCTCCACTTACCTAGAGACATCCTAGAGGTCCTGGTCTTCTTCAAAGACCAATTTTAGTGCCCTTAAAGAAGGTCTCAAAGAAGCACTTCAATGAAGAGGTAATGTCCGTTACCAATTCTTTCATCTTTATTTCTTCTTCCACTTCTTCTTCATTAGTTGTTTCATTATGAAGTAATAACATCAGTATCACTCATATATTGATATGTTATTATAAGTATGAAAAAACCATATTTCACCATCTATCCATCCTACGGAAAAAAGAAATCACCGCGCATGCGTACGTACGGAATACCGTCTCCATGTCGTGGTGTAATATATTTTCCACCACCACCTTACTTGGATGGGTATAATGGTGTAAATAATGACTATATATGACTATTGTAAAGTGATACAGATTCTGAAATAGTATATATACACTCCAATACAATTCCACGATCATAGGAACTATATCATCACTCGTGCATACGTACAGAATACCGTCTCCACGATGTGATGCGACTCGTTCTACATGATCTTCATTTCATAATGATTATATAAATGAAGTGAATGAATTAATATGATATATATTACACTAATACCATTCTGGAAATGAGGTATCTATAACCTAAAGAAGAGAATAATAATTTATTCGACAAAACACTCATAAGAACAAAAAGTAATACACACCCAAATAACAAGTAGTAATGAAATATTACTAATAATAAGCTAAGAATATGACCATATATGATATCATAAAAATAAGTATGATTCTGTAATAAGTAAATAACATTATTTAAATCATAATACAGGAGTTTCAGACACGTACAAAGCATATCGGACCAAAGGTAAGGTAAATATCACAATCTCATTTTTATCCGAGATTGTTTATAATTTTGTATTTACTGGGGTGTATTTTATCATCCACATCCATGTTTCCTCAATATGTAATATTATTTCCATCCACATTCAATTTTTTAAATCCAATTTTACACTTCGGTGAGATTTTCATAAAGGATATGAAAGGAATCTTTTGTCGTTTTCCGTACGAGGTACTTTTTGACTTTTCCGACAAAAGTACGAAGAATTTTTTTTTAACTTATACGACATGAAGAGATTTTTTTAAAAAAAATTATTTCCATGAAGCATACCTTACAAGTGTTCATGTTTATTTTTAATCAACTTCTTTTAGTTTAAAATTGTATGACAAGATAATAAAGGAAAATGTTTTTGAAGTAGAAAGGATATTTTCCTCATGAATGGAGTTCAAGAGTTTTATCAAAATTATTTTCCATATAAGATAATATAGGGTTCTGTTTTTATCCCTATTATTACATGGATTTGATTATGTTGTGATGAAAATATTTTTATGAATTCTTTTATCTTATATGAATTGTTTTATGATGTCACGATGTTTATGCTTCCCATATTTATTTCATGGGTTCTGCTATGATGAATGGTTTATGATTTTGTGGCACACATAAGAATGGTATCATTATGAGATGGGTGGGAAATTTATCTCCCTCAAATTCATTGGGTAAAGATTTTATATCTCATGAGATATACATGGCTGGAATGGTAGGTTATACCGGTTCAGTGAAACAGGACAGAAACGAGGGTGACTCAGTTCAGAAATGGACTTTGTCCACTAAATAGTCATGGCAATGAGTCTTGACTAATAAGAAATGATTCTCTATGATTATGTGAGTAAGACACAAAGTTTCATGTTTTAGGTTATGATTATTGGGATTACATTTCACTTCTATGATTTATCCCATGTTATGATATTATGATCTCTTTTGCAGGTTAAGATTTCCAAATGTCATGTTCTTATGTATATAATGTGATTGATATTTCTTTTTGTTACCCTTACTGAGCATTTGAGCACACCCTTTTGTATGTTTTATTTCCCCAGGTCAGGAAGAAGGTTATTAAGTAGAATATGCCAAAAAGGGACTCTAGATATGATGAAATTAATGGGAGGCAAAGTAGATGCTTTATGAACTAGTTGTTTATGTTTCCCAGTTTCTAAAGACACTATACCTATACGGTTCTTTCATGGTTTTGTTATATGTTGTAATAATTGTGCTTCAATTTTGATGTAATAAAGGTGTATGTAATGTATGGGTCATTATATGTTTTCTCGATAGTTTATCCAAATCCTTGAAATGATTAAAAATATAAAGAGATTTCAATGAGAAGATTAAAGTGTTTATTAATTTATTATGGTTTCTATAATAACATTATATATAATATATTGAATTAAAATAATATAAATCAATGGTTTGTTAAATATGGAAGAAAATGTGTTCTACAGATGATGATATTACCAACCCATTATAACAACAAACTTGAACGAAGGAAAACCTTTGAAAATATATAAAGGTAATATTATGATATATTTTCCATATTTTACCAAAAAATTATATAATGAAACATTGATTTAATTTTTAGTATTCCTTGTATATTTTTTTGTTTTATTATATTTTTTCCATGTGTCATGATTTCTCATAAAGAGAAACGAAATTTTATTTGATCAATCATATAGGTAATCGTGATGTTTACACAGATAATTAATTTTCCAAAGAATTAATGTATTGTCTCATATTTATGTTTAATTTATTTATTTTTAGTATTACTCACATAATAAATGTTTTATTATATAGGTGGGTTATTTTTATAGATTTGGGGTGGTCTGTCCATCTTTTTTATGTTTCTACACAAAATATTGAACACACGTTTTCTCCCTCATAACATTTTCATACCTGTAGTATTTAATTTATCAAATGATATGTCCACCAATTTTCCAAGAAGATAAATGATTCTACTTATACTCAATTAAAAAAGTAATCTTCATGTTTTCATTGTAACATAATTCTCCATATAAGTAATGTATTTTTAAATGTTTATTTTCAATTATTTTCTGTTTAGTATTACTCAGATGATAATTTTTTCTTATACAGCTGGATTTATTTTTTAGATGGTGGATCTGTCCATATTTCATGCCAATATACACCAAAACATCCACATACTTCTTCTCCAATAAAATTATTTCAATATTGTTGTGTTTCATTTATCATTATATTTTAATTTACCTCCAATCCATTTGTCAGAAGAATAACGATGCAGCCTCTCCTCAATTACAAATGTAATCTTCATGTTTTTATAGTAAAATTAGAGTCTATAGTATAAATGTATTGTTCCATATTTATTTTTAATTTATTTATTTTTAGTATTAATCACATTAAAATTCCTCTCTTATAGGGATTTATTTTTTTGTTTTAGTTGGGGGGATCAGTCCATCTATCACATCTTTCACCACCAAAACATCCACAAACTTCTTCTCCTTCAAAACAATTCACCACTAAAATCATTCATTTATCAGTTTATTTTATATTATCTCCTCTACCAATATAGGAAGTGCAATGAAGGTGCCTCTGCTGAATCAAATTGTAAATATTGATGTTTGTACACCTAAATCATTATCCATAAAATTAATCTATTATTTAATATTTATGATTAATTCATTTCATTTTTATATTAATCACATAATAATTTTTTTCTTGAATAGGTGAATTATTTTTTTTATTTGGGGTTATTTATAAATATTTCATGCATTTCTACACCAAAGAATCCATATAATTATTCTCCCTCAAAACCGTAAACCCTATAGTGTCAACATTAATCAATTTCCTTCATGTTCCCTCCACTACTCAATCACATAGGTAATATAGATAATTGTAAATTAAAATTACTATCCATAAAATTAATGTATTATTTAATACTTAGGTTTAATTTATTCATTTTTAGTATTACTCATAATAACTATTCTCTAATATCAGATGGTTCATTTTTTATGTTGATGTGGTTTGTTTGAAGCTACTATTACTATGTTGGGAGTTGAAAAAATAATGTCAGCGGACCAGTATGACTCCAAGTAAATAATTCAATTTCAAATTGATATTAATATTAGTAAAAAACACAAAAAAATATACACCAAACTGAGGAAATAGATACATATTATTTTGATACATTAAGAAAACAATTCAAAAGTCATTTTGGATGTGTAAAAATCACTCGAAACACAATATTATTGATGATGGGAATGTTATGAATCTATATGTCGATTATCAGTTTGAAATAAAAAATTTAGTTAAAAATGACACTCTTTAAAAGCCATTAAAACATGGTCATATTTTCATTAAAATTTATGGCAATGGTTCATAAATTATTTGTGACATATAGAAATTTATCTTACGTCAAAACGATACACAATGTAATCCATATGAGGCAACATGTATGATTTATTTTTAAAATGACATTTTAATAAAAAATGAAACGTTATTTACTAATAAAAGGTAAAACATAGTCATTTTGTTCTAATACATTAGTCCAATAATCCATATTTGATTTGAAATATATAGGGACCAGTCACCCCTCAATACTATGCACAATGTGATCAGAATGACTCAATGGGTGTCTTTATTTAAAATAGATATCAAATATTGTAAAAAAACATACCTACTAAAAAATGAACAAAGACATGTGATTTGAGATTTGCATAAATCAAGAAAAAATTAATCTAACACAGGGTGTGATTAGTATGACATCCAGTTTCTATTTTTATTTTAAATTTACATCAATTTTAATAACAAGGAATGCTAACATACTCAAAACCGATGAAATAAATTTTAATTACTTATGTTATTTAGAAATACAATGTTGAAGTCATTTTTTATGGGTACAAATCATCCACACAACAAACTGATACATAATTTGAACGGTAAGTGTCTTTTTGAAATTTAAAACGACATTTTTTTTAAAAAGACAAGTGATGTACCAAAAAATTTGAATAAATATTCAAATTGTTTTGATACATTAGGGATACAATACATATGGAATTTGGGATGTGTATGAATTAGTTACATCTCAATGTGACACATAGTATGATCGGTATGACTCGATGTGTGCCATTTTATTTAAAACATTCTTTAGTTGTAGTAAAATGCACAACTGTCATAATCAAAACCAATAAAACAAATTGAGATTCTTTTATACTATATGAAAATTATCCATATGTCAATTATGGTTTATAGGAATCTTTCACACCTCAATCTGATATACGATGTTCCTTTTATGACTCAAAATGTCTGTTATAAATTTAAAATTGATATTTTAGTTAAATAAGTGTCACACAATGAAAAATGATCATATTAGCTCATGTTTTCCTGATAATTTTAGACAATGATCCATAATTAATTTTGGATTTTTAGGAATATTTTATAAATAAAAAGGATACATGATGTGATAAGAATCAGTCATAAGTGACTGTTTCTAGATTAAGTTGATATTTTATTATAAAATAAAACTGGCATACTCAAAACTGGGAAAAAAATTCATATTCTATTAATACATTAGTAAAATGACCCATATGTTATTTGTATCATGAAAAAATTATTTGTATCACAATACAATGAATTTTGTGACTGGTATGACTCCCCATGCATGTTTTTATAAAAACATTCCATCAATATTATAAAAGTGGAAAACATTCCTACTCAAAACCATGAAAACATATTGTGTTTTTTGATAATTTTCAACAATGATCAATATTAAATTTGTGATGTGTGGGAATTAGTCAATCCTCAATCAGATACACAATGTTACTAATATGATTCAATGTGTCTTTATCAGTTTAAAATTGAAATTTTAGCTCAAAATGTGTCACTCCCTTAAAACCGATATAACATATGCATATTTTCTTGATAATTTAGGAAAAATTTTCATATTATATTTTTGACATGTAGGAAATAACTTCCCATCACACCGAAACAAAATGTGGTATAAATGATTCAAAGAGGTGAGTTTCCTGTTTAAAATGACATTTTAGTAAAAAAGACATCTACCATACACAAAACTGAGTAAACACATTCAGATTGGTATGATACTTTATGAAAAAAATACAAAGGTAATTTGAGACATGTAGAAAACTTCCACACCTTAATTTTATACACATTGTGACTGGTATGACTCCAAGTGCATTTTTTTTAATTTAAAATGATATTAATTTTATTAAAATTAAAACTTTATTTTAAATAATTTATTTATATTATTAATAACATTATAATTGTTTTATTGTACAGGTTTAATCTTTTTCTAGTGTAGGGGTGGTTTTTTGGCATTGTCATGAGCTGAAAAAGGATTAAAAGGAAAGGGAAAAAAATTTAATGTAAATTGTAAATTTTATTTACATAATTTTATAAAAAAATGTTTGAAATGCCTTTAATATTTTGTTTTTATTGAATACTTTGGGAAATTTTCATTTCATGTAAATCCTATATTATGAATTTTATATGTTGATATCTGGTGTGTTTCTGGTGTTGTGGTGGTCAGTTACATCCCATTGTAGTTAACACCTTAATATCACTTTTTTGAATTCATTAATAATTGTCTAATTCATCAGTGCTTCAAGGATAACTAATAAAATGTCCATTTTCTGTGCTTTTATAAGCACTAATAAAATGAGATATTATCGAGGAAAAAACTTTACTAATAAATGGTTCCATTATCATCATTTTAAAATCAATGATAAAGGTTCCATTTATCAATAATTTATATAGTTTCGATAAAAGGCCATTTCAATGTGCCTTTTAACCATTGATAAAAGACCCGGTTTTTTAACCTCGCTCATGTTGTCGGCACATTTCTTGAACTATTAAAATTTACTTCTACCACCGTTTAAGGCCATGTTTATTTTATTGACCCTTTCATACCTCCTTAATCTACAGGTGGATCTATATACATTATTTCATTGGTCTTCAATACAATAAGATATGTTATCTTTCATGCGTTCACCCACATAATGGTGCTGAAAACATTGAGGATTAGGACATGATATTCATACCTACCGAACACGTGATGCAAATATACAATAAAGATAATGGTAATTCTCCCTTCAAAAAAATTTCTAAATAATAATGACATATTCAAAAATTCTAATTGAATAACATGAATTAGAATTAGGGTTTTTCATTACAAATTTTTACATCAAATTCATTTGGTCGTTTAAATCAACATCACTTAATTCTATAACATTGGACATACACTAAATTATCTTTATAAATTTCATCAAATCACCTGAGCCTAAAGACTAATGTGATTGAAAATCCCATGTAATGAAAAAAACATATTTAAATTTACTATATAAGAAATAAAATTCATTCTCTTGATATGATATATATTAGATCTCTTCTCAATGTCTGTATCAGACATCACTTTTCCTTAATCCTAAAATTTATTTTGGATTTTTTCTATTAGCATTGGTGATTGGTTTTTTGTGGTTAAAGTTATGGTATTTTATAATTCATTAGGATAGAGTTTAATGTTACATTTTTATGTGATCAAGGAAAACATAAAATGTTTTAGAAGTATTTATTTTAACAAAATATTAAAAAATTTGAAAATTCTATTTAACATTTATATAAATTTATTAAATAACAACCACCAAATGTATTATATGTTTTTGGAATCTTTAAAACATTTTTACTATACGATTTTAAAAATATAAATATATCTCAAATGATGATATTGACATATTATTTTATGAATATAATGAGTTCATGAAAATTTTCATTATAGATTTTTTGAAATATATTTTTAATGTCATCTATTACATTATTTCTTTAAAATATCAAATATTTAAATAAAAAAACAACTGAAAAAACTATATTAATTAAAAAAATAGTTATTATAATAAAAATATATATGAATATAACTGCTATTGGATTATATTTTGAGTAGTTTTAGAAAATTAGTATATATTTTATTTGTCCCCCTCCCAATTCTGTTGACTATGAAACATGAAAAATCTATTAATGTTTCTATTTTGATTTTTATCAATAAATAAATTCTCTATAAAAATTATTAAATTAAATCTATAATATTTTCCAAAAACATAAAAAAATAAATATTCTCAAAACACATTTTATACCCATTTTTCTAAAGACCTTGTATTTTTAGTGAAAGTTATTATAACAACAGTTCCCCCTGTATTCTATTTCTCTGTAATGATGTGAGTAGGAACATAAAAAATATGTTCCTTAATCTTATAGTCCTTGTCATGGTTGTATCGATAATAACATTTAATCATGAAGAATTGTAACACCATGAATATAATTTCATGTGAATGTAATTAAATATCATGGAAAAAAGGACTCTCTTGTGACTAATGAGACCACTATGATTGAAGAACCAATTGAATCCATTAATAGCATTATTTTAAGTCCCAAATCTACCTTTGTGGATTCCACCATATTTTAAATCCAAAAAACAATTTAATATGTTATTCATTTATGAAATATTATTAAGAAAATACATACAAAATCTGAGATATCCACAAGTTATAATAAAAGGTTCATCCTCATTATATCAACCATTATCTATTTTTTTGAATTCCTATATATTACATCGAAATTTTTAGAACTAATATGATAGTATTTATATTTCTTTATTCTATGTCGGATATTTCATTTAATTCAAGTTTGAAATGTGTTTTCCTTTTTACAAATTTGAGTAAAATTGATTCACCAATAGCACGACCTACAAAATGTTTATAACATAGGTACTAAATAACTAGAAAATAATTTTAATATTCTTTTTAGTTAGTACAACATGATCACTATAGACATGAAGGCTTGTTTTCAACATTTATATATCGCAATTGTTATAACTATTTTTGATTCATTAGTTTTATTTAATATAACATTTTTAGTAAATAACAAGGTATTATAGAAATGTATAAATTCTTTTATGTAGTTCTATAAAATCCAATGGAAGTATTTTTTTAAAAAAAATATTTTTTAGTTCTTCAAATATTTATGAAAACCATTTTGTATAATATTTTGATTTTTTGGAAACATGTATATATGTGATTTAACCCCTTCCATTGTCATTTTTTGGGAAACATGTAGGAAATATATTATAATAATATAATTTATTAAAACACATGTTGAAGAAAATTTATCTCAAACTAAAAAAATTTGTATCTAATTTACATTTAAAACATTAAAAAATATTTTTCGTTAATCTTATATATGTAATGATTTAAAAATAAATAGAAACAAACTTGTTATTTATAGGGTACAGTTCATGTTCCTCATTTAATGTAACATATAAACTCAAGAATTTTATCATCATTGAATACTTTACATAGAAATTTCAACCCTGGATTATGTTTCAGACATATTTAATATAAATATCTTCTTAATTTTAACAATCACTATACTTATTTAATGATCGATACATAGTTCATATCAATTTATGAATAAATTATTCATAAACTCACCAAATTAAATAAAAAATACCAATTTATGTAAATTTTAGAAAATAATTATTTTTTTTCATGTTCTTTTTTTCATTTATTATTGTAAAATAAAATGTTTTGATAACCAAAATATGTTATTCTTCATAGGAATAATAATAATTCATCATGATTTGAACATTTATATATTAAAACAACCATATTATTTTCTATATCTAAATGCATCAAATATATTTTCCTCGTGTTGAATTTGAAATCAATTTATTACATGAATTGACTTTCATTAGGTTTCCTCATTATTTTAATGAAATATAATACTTTGCGATTTTAACATAATTGATGAAATTGATTCATAAAATTTTCATCTAACATCGAATATGTTATATGGTATAATGGATTTGTTTTTCATTTTTCAACTCATATTTCTAAATGTTATTTTCCCATATGTTCTATCAAATTTTATCGTCCCTTTTATACCTCCATTATATACTCAATGTGAACCGAGATAATTTTCATTTGATTTATCTATTGTCCTATTAAATTTTGTACTCATATATACTCTATGTGACCTATCAAGAATTCATAAAATGCATAGTTTGAGTAACACATCAGTTTTTTAATTATGACATGGAATATATTTCTAGAAATATTATAGGTAATTTATTTTATATAATTTATGTGTCACTTTTCATGGTGTTATCAGGTATTTTTTCCAAGTATAAAATGTGGTACAAAATCTATTATACAATAAAATTCAAAACAGACCATATGTACTATATATACAGTGCTTCTTTAAATGATATAATTATTATCAATACATTTTACGACACAAAATTAAATATTTCTTGAATTTTTTTTAATGGGATTTAAATACATGTCAAATTATTTGGATAGAGGGAATTTGATTCAGGAAAAACATAATTTTTTTAAAGATAGCATCTTTAAGGACGATAGGGATCCAAAGTTATAGAAGTAATGTTACTTTGTTAAATAAGATATAATACATAGTTTAATGATACTAATACACAATTAGTTGAAAATTTTGTAATAAAAAATAAAAAAAATGTGATTCCTCGATCCCTGAGTCACTTGTTTGAGTCAGGGTCAATTCTCTATCCATCATCCATCATCAATGTTTGTAATAGAATTTCATTGTCAACACCCATCACTGATTACCTATGTAGAAGCTGCCATAATTTATCATTTACATTGTTAATAACCAACATCATTGTCTAAGACTCCAAAATTTCATCATCACTGTTGTGAACCAATGAACCACCATCTTAGGTCCATAATCTTCCATGTCGTACCTCTTAAAATTTCAACCATAGCACATTCAAAACAATCCCAAATCCTCTTCAAGATCTAATTCACTAGGTTGCACGAAACAAAAACCCAAATCACCAGAACCATTATTGTTTTGTAACCAGAAAAATCCATCCAACCTAAAAATGAAAAACATGAACTAATTAAACAAATAAAACCATCAAAAACTCATAGAAAAGATAAACAGAAGAGGTATGAACGAAATTCCATTGTGAATAAACAAATTCTCCATCACCAAATGAAGAAGAAACCATTAGCAATGAAAATCGTAAAAAATATTTGAAAATTCACAAAGAGAATTGAAGAAAGGGAGATCTAGGTAAGACCACAACAAAAAACCACATCCATGATTAACAAAAATAAAAAACCACCTTGAAGATTGGATAACATGAAAAAAATGATTTCTAGTATGGTGGATACATTCGGTAGAGAAACCATGATTCATAGTCGAAGTTTCAAAAACTAGAGACAGAAGACCATATAAGGTAATACAATAAAGGGCAGAATCTACTAACCATCAAAGAAGAACACTATGAACCAATGTCATTGAAGGAGAATGTTCCACCCAAAAGGAAGATTGTGAGGATTAAATAAAAAAACTAACATAAAGTAAGGAGAGACAATTGAGTGAAATAATAATGTAATAGATGATAAAATTTCGACCTCTGTCTTGAGGGGTAAGAAACCCTTGGGGGTGGGTGGGAAAGTACTCAGTGGAAATCTTTAGGTGACAACGAATCCATCCACCTTGAGAGAGATTTTTATTAGTAGCGGGGCCTGTTGGTATTAAATATGGATCACTGTAGTTCTTGAAACATCAAATAATTATACCTATATATTTAGAATAATTATTATTCACATGGGTTTGAAGATAAAAAAATGAGGTAAATTTATTTATGGTAAAGGCCTAGGTATTTTTTCATATAATTCACACATTCAAGGTTGTTTTGAATAGTTTTTCACAATATAATAAATTTATGGATTAGGATAATACTGAACACATTTCATATATCCAATAAGTTCTCTATCTTTTTTAATTTATAAGCTTTAAAAAATTGGATACTGTCACGAATTTACCAGCCATGTCCCACCTGTCTAGCGGTATGTTGAGTGTGATGCCCCAAGACGACCTTTAATAGGTAAAGGGACTATGACTAGTTCCTAGTTGGAAGATCAAACTCAAGGGAGTCCACATACATTGTAACCATAAACAATAACACATATCCAAACTTGTAAAATGATAAAATGTAAATAATAATGAATACCAATAAGGGATAAAAACATAAATCCCAAGTAATAGTGTGAAGAAATATTACATGAAGGAATAAAAGCTCCATATAAAACCTGACTCAAAATTGGAAATAATGCACGGCCTATTTAGAATGAGGGGACAACTGTCAAATTCAACATATGAGTGACCATAATTTTTTCTAGCCCAAACTAGGAACCACATACTCATAGTCATATAATGACTTGGTAAGAAGAATGTCATCTACATAATATGTGGCAAGTGTGTTCATAGTCCTAGTGGGGGTGAGTATAAAAATACCAAGTATAAAACCACGAAATAACCAAACAATATGAATTGGGAGTGGTCATATCATCAATACATAGTTATCTTTATCAAGATATGTGAAATATTGATAGAAAATAATAATAATAGACTTTTAGTATCAAGTATGTCTCAACTACCGCGGACCACTAGATTTTTTTCATGGATTCATGGTAATGATCATATGAGATATATCACTCTATGAGACATGCTTTCACTAAGGATGATAGTATAAGAGGTCATGTTCATTGGGAGTCACCATAGAAGAAACACACTAGATCACTAAATATCTCAAAAACAAGATATGTTGTTGCACCCAAGACCAATGGGGGATACCATTCCATATACTAGGAAATTCCTCTATGTAGGGGATGATATGTATGATGATACTGCAAAACCTACTTAAACAACCTACTAGATAGGGGATCAATTCAATGTTCTTGGTGGTCTTTCCAATAGCACAAACCCTAACAAGGATGTATAAATAATTATAAAGGATCACACAATGAGTCTCATAGAGGTACGCCACACACTTTATCTGATATTCATCTCATATTGGGGATTAGAATACAATGTAGAGGATGTAATGATACCCAACACCCTCATTGGGATGTACTATGGGAGAAAACTCATGTGATATTCGTCTTTACTAAAACTATATAACGGAATGTACCCAAATGAAATTGGCTATGTGTTGCATAATGTAGTGACCCACTTACATCACCTTGCATCATATATCTATTGATAAAAAAAGTCCACCATCATATTTTATACCAAAAAAAAAACACTGGATAGGATTCTCATGGAATAAAAATAACATTTTAAAAATTTCTATTGAAGGCATGAGGGTCATTTTCTGTTTGACTATCTTAATCATAACCCACTAAAATTTCATAAAAAATGGACATGAATGGCCAAATGGAACTTTCTATTGTTATCCTCTTTGAAATAAAATTGAGATATGTATTTAAAATGACCAAAACATACACCCAGTGGAAAAACGTATTTCATATTATCAGGCATGAATAATAATTCAGGGTCCCAAGCAATGAGATTGAATTAAACACAGAATGTTAGTCTAGAAACATCTACCTCTATATCAGGGTCATGATGGTATAGAATGTTCATCAATCTGATGTCATATGGTTGAGATACAACATATAATAATATTTTTATCAACATCATCATCATCATCATAATTACCATAATTTTATCACTCCATCAGTCCACATTTCATCTCTAGAAAGCCACACACCAATGTTTACCACACCCCAACCAACATTGGTAGGGAGGGAAAACTATTTCCACCACCTTCATACACCACTGTTTCCATACATTACAATAACCACCACCACCCCCACTAATTATTGTCAGAGATAGGATCCTAAAATTACACTTTTCATATTGGTGTAGGTGGTGTAACGCGCCATCGACCAGCATTCATAAATGAGGTTTCACCACTCAACATAATTTCCAATTCAACCTTTAAAAACATTGAATTACCTAAATCTTTGATTGATCACACCAGATCCTTTATTAGTGGATGAAATTCAGCATTTGATATATATAAAAACAGAATCATGTGAATTTGTGTCATCGTACTATTCCAAAACACACTTAATGAATGTTTATCTATTCTCTATCCATCGTCAATAATTTCTTACCTTCATTACATCATTTGATCATGATTTAAAACCCATGGTATCAATCCATCATTCTATTGGATGGATTAATTATGAGTAATTACATGGTATTTTTCAAATAGCTGTCGAAATGAAATTTCAATGATGAACACATATTGAATGGGGAGAGAAAATTCTCAAACCACAAACATGAGGAACAAACCTCATCCAATGTTCATTATAAACTCAATAAAATAACGTTTTATGATGAAAACATTATAAATATATAAATAAATAAATAAATCCATATTTCATAAAAAATAAACATCAACCCAAAATCATCCATCGACTCTCAAGTAAAATTGTCCAATGTATTGATTTACATTCGATGTGAGATAATCAATAGCATTATAAATTCCACAAAGGAACATCCTCTCAGGATTTTTGAATAATCATTGAGTAAGAACATGCTTGTTCCAACATCATTCGTGAGATCCAAAAAATCCATAAGTGTATTGATTATCAATTCAACATCTAATGATGTTATCTAAAAATAATCCTCTATGGTATCTGTCTCAATATCTAGGGTTATGAGGCTAATAAAGGTATTTGGTTATGACCATTTATTTATATATATTTCAAGGTTATTATTTTATTAATTAAATAATTAATTAAATATATTTTATTTGTTTAATTATTTCTCCAATGGTGGAAATCAAGGTAAATATCTGACACCAACCACGATTATGTCAAACATAGTGTAGAACCCATATTATGGTCTCAGTGGTGGTCTAATTTTTTTTTCAAAATCTCTATTCATGATTTATTCAACTATTTTAGGAATACTACATTCATGTTATATTAATATATTTAAAATTAATATAATATTAATTCTTATCTCTCTTAGCCTCAAAATCTCATATCATCTTAGTGCCTTGATCTAAAAAATCCTAATAAATATTTAATAGTCATACATGAAAAAACAGGGATGTTTTACTATCTCCAACTTAGGTATTTTAGTCATAAAAACAAAGAAAATACTACTCCCATGAGAGGGTGCTGAGCACTATGATGTGATTACCACTACCTTTTGTGATACTAATGGTTCTTGTGTTTTCAAAAAACACACACAAAAGGGAAACAATTTACCTTTAATTAAAGTCTATGGGCAGTACTCATACATTATTGGGTCCCATCAATTTCATGAAATGGAATCTCCAATATCAATGATCATCCCAACGATGATGACAACATGAAATGGATTATGCACATGTCTCTGTAACTACAACACGTGGATTACATAATGAACCCAATCAATCTATGGTTATAGGTTCATGTGGTATGACAAATTTTTACCCCGACACAATACCATGAAATTTGGTCCATGATCACTGAGATAGTATGAAATCCTATAAAAATGAAATTTTTCCAAAGTGTGAGGAAATCTCTCCGAAAACATGATATATTTATCAAACTCTGAATGCCAATTTTTTCTATCAGCAATAGACACATGACGAATATTAGAAATCCCCATCAATGGTCTGATGAAAAACACTATTTAAAACCTTCATTCACACCAATATTGGGACCATAAGAGTTTCCACCCATTGGATCTAACTAGTAAAATAATTACCCATAGGGTCTCCCATTTTTGGCCTCTAATAGCACAACACTGATTGTAGAGTGATAAATATTGGTATATGAAACCTCCCATAGTGTTATGTGATCCTCCTATATATGTTAGAATAATAACACACTATCCTGAATCATGTTCTCCAAAACCTGAAAAGATATCAATACATGGCCATATAAGAGGGGTAGAAACACTCTACTTAACAACAACTGGATCCCAAATCCTCCATGATACGCTACCTAATCATGATGTAAAGTGATCATAAGGATTTCAAATGATCATTGAAGAAATTCCATGAATCCATACTACCTAATTCAATGATAGGCATCCAAATTCTCTACTATGAACTACTATTTAATGGATAGGAATTGGACTATCATGGTGAGTCCGTCTATGGTAAATGAGATTGAGTAGTAACATCACATTTATATTTGAATCTCAAACACAAAAGAAAAAATATTCCTTCCTGTTTTCAAATCAATTTGGGCACATAATTCATTACCTATTGGCAAGTGAAACATTAAATATTAAATTCAGAATCCTGTAAAAGCATCATTCCCCACAAACCCTAGTTCAAAAGGATTTTTGTACACCAACATCTATCATGAATGTAAATGTAGTGGTAATAAAACTCTTTAGTTCACTTTCTTGTAGTGTGATTTGTGTCATTATCCATCCTATAAAAGATGAAATTATCAACACCTTTATATAATCACTCCAAAGATGCCCGATATATATTTGGTATTGAAATAACTCCCAACTGTTATCCCCATGATATGATTCCCCAAATCACTGAATTTTTAGAGGGGTAAAAACCTTTAAATTGATATACACTCCCCATTCCTCATCCTAAAGGGAAAGCCCAAAAGATGTCCACATATTCATCTCCCCTCTCATCAACCATAGATGAATTTTTTTGAGAATAAAGTACAACATCCACACAATTGGGGGTCCATGATGATAACAATACCTCAACCATTATTGGGTCAAATATCCCTCCACTTTCTAGGATGTGATATCCTATGAAGTATAACTCAATAATCTAGAATATATACTTAACGATATTACCAAAAAAATTGGAACTCTTGAAGCATCTATAGAAACAAACTCATGTGTCTCATGTAATCCACCACTAAGGCTGAGTACACTTTGGTGTCAATAGAGTTGAATAACATGATCCTATCCATAAATTGGTCAACATATCTGGATTGTATGTCTCACAAATCACTGGGTCATTCATCAAATCTAAAGGCATCACCAATATCTCGAAGTAACTATAGTTTCTTTTGAAACATAGAATAAATATGTCCTCAACTCGAACTTAGAGGTGCTAATAACTTATCTTAAGGTAAAAATCAAATATAAACATTCTCTTAACCACTGGTTGAATAATTCATCTATTCATTGGGCGGATACTTCTCTTATATAGTCACGAATTTAGGTGATTCAATCCACACATAACCTAATGTTCTTATCCCCACTCTTAGGCGAACATCACTATGATTCCCACAGAAAAAGAAAAGGTCTTATGAATCCACACCTTTGTAGTTCATCTAATTTCCCCATTAACATTCACAAATCACTCTCGTCATCTAATATAATGGCACAAATATCAGGATTCCACTAGTGAATTTCTACGTAGAAAAAGAAAACATTCATTAGATCGGTTGTGTATGAACATCTTAAAAGAATACTTCTTTATACTTCTCGAATACCCTAAAAAACAAATAACTTGTAGAATACGATGCTCTTGGGGGATATTGGATAACTAATAATACAGTTGTAACCACTTGTATATTATATTATCCTAATCATATTACAGATCATTCCAATCAATGAATAAAAAATCTATCCCACTAACATGGAAATGAAATAAACCACTAATAACAGTCATCAAGGAATGGAAAATAGGCAAATAATACATGTCAAAAAAAGTTAAAGAGCCACAAAAAGGCTGAAAAAAATTTCCATGTGACTATCTCTCTCCTCCCATAGTTTGGACAATAGTTGGTAAAAATTAGTGATTATTGGTCCTCTATGAATGATATTTTATGAATAAGGATCAAGGTAATAGTTCCCTTGGGTATATTTCAACCAAAAACATGAAATATGACCCCTAGAGAAGTGGCATGTGACCATTTACCAAAACAATTAATAGATTAGAGAATACATAGTTCATCCCACAAACACACCTAGTGACTATAGTTTTTAAACCACTACCGAAACCTGTTATCATATCCCATTCCTACCTATAAACCATAAACAATGCTACCTCTGGCACCTTAAAACATTATATTGAATAAAAACACATAATTTGAACTTACGAATCTTCTACACATCAATATTATCCTCTTTGGTTGGTAATGACTAGACCACACAGTTTTTGATCACATCATAAGAACACATCATTGATGTGAATGTGTCCCTCTTTATTGAATGTATGAATCCACATCAAACATCAACATTACATGTCTCTACCGACACCCCACTCCCCCCTAGTTAAGTCTCTCCACAAGGACCTCCGTTAAGAGGGGCCCCAACAAAGTTGGATACTCACACCATAGGATCACCCCAATACTCTACCACCTATAATGGAGGTTATGAACACTAAAATCTAGATAAATCTATTACTATGATTCTCATGATGTGTAGTCAACATTGGTGAGTTATCTTGCAGTACCACATGGACTAACTACAATCTAGATAAATTTATACCTATGATTCTCATGGTCTACACATGTTATAGATAGAAGGTCCACATACTCGTTCCAATATTAAAGTACATAAGGAAATGGATCTCCACATAACCTCAGTGGTTTGTATTTTTGGAACTTGCACAACATAGAAATATTATGGGTATCATCGTATGACCTGATTGAGATATTGAATTCTAATTATGTCATTATCCATCCATCAAATCCATAGACGAATATAGTCACTGCACAATAGATTTTAACAGTACATTGTTGACTCTTGGAGGAAACACATCAATATAAGAGTATCTAAGTAAGGAGACATCACTCTAATGGTCACCTTCATGATACTATTGTAGAATGTTACCAGTTTATCATTATGGAGGAATCTTTAAAATTATCATGATGTAAAATGTCCAAATAGTATATAATGAAAGTTGACTGAAGATGTACATGGAAAATGCAACCCATTCCTATATGATGAATATTACAATGTTTCAACTAATAAAACTTCATTTATGTACTAACACGACAATTATTTTTATTGTTTTTGTGAAAGGATACATCAGCTGGTGCACAATAACTGGATTGATGAACTGTAGATCCAAATATGAAATATTTTCTCATTGTTTCCCTAGTTTTTTAATAAAACATTATAGCTAAAAAATATAAAATCATTGGTCATATGAAGTAACACTACTTTGATACCACCCTCTCATGACCTCAACAAATAGCCTCCCCCCAGTAAAAAAGTGTCTTAAGTGTAAAACCACACTATGTAATTATATGTTTGAACAAATCTCCAATGCTATAAAATGAAAAAATTTAATGAAAAATAGATACTAATATTGTATTCATAATATCTCTACCTTATTTGAGTATGAAAAAAGTAACAGAATGGATAATGGGATCCAATTAAATATTATACAAAAATTCAAAAAAAATTGACCAACTCATAATGAGGGACTACTATAAATTGATAAAATGTTATAAAAATTAGTTGATCTATCAAAAAATAATCCCCATCTAATCTCGATCGTCCAATGACTCCATAAAAGAGATGTAATATCTATACAATATGACATGTATGAATCGATACCATTGAATGGGTGATTATTAAAATACCACGTAGGCCACCTCAATTTAACCAAATAAATCATATAGAGTAGTCATCTCATCAATACACTATTATTTTAATCAGTATATGGGACATGATGATAAATAAGAATTACATAGATTTACAAATGACAAACTCCAACTGTCAAGTGGGTGTAAGAAACTCCCAGCCACTGAAATCCACATTATGCTTCATGTTAATTCTCATCCATGAGATCTCACTACATGATCCATCTTTGTCACTATAATGTACTTTCTAAAGGACATGATCGTCGAGTATTTCCATGTAAGATACACATTGGGTCTCTAATGATCTTAAAACCTAGATTGTGTGTCACTCCTAAGATCCCATGGGGACTCAAATAAACGTACAATAATAACATTATAATTAGTGGATCAAATATATTATGATACCATAAACCCTATAGATTTACCAAGATAGATATTTGATCGATTCCATGTGCATAGTGGTCATAATGATAGAAGAAATCCCCATTACTATGATAATAAACATCAATTGTAATCCATCCATCGACTCCCAAATCAAACTGGTCAATGAATTTATTTGAGTTCAATGTAGTATAATCAAATGATGGAAGGAATCCAGAAAAAATACATTAATCATGTTTGTATACATTTTATTATCAATAATGGGTCCACTACATCATCTTTTGTGAGATCCATAAAAATCATCAATGTATCAATTGTCAAATTGATATTAGACATTGTCAATGTCAGATTAGACATTGTCATTAATGCATGTTCCTCTATGATCACTCTCTCAATCCCTTGGGTTATGTAACTAATCCTTTGATTTTTTATAACAATGTATTTATATATATTTATGAGTTATGATTTTTAAATAAAACACTAAATTAAATTTATTTGATTTATTTAATTATTACTATAGTGGTGGTGCTCAAGACAAACACTTAACTACGTCCAAGGTTATGTTGCGCCTAGGGTAATTCCCACATTCACAATTCAAAAGTTTTATCATATTTCAAATCCATTAATACATTCACGAGTTATTACACTATTTTAGGAAAAATACACGAGCATTATATTAATATATTTAATTTCCTTATAAGATCAATTCATGGATCACTGAGCATTGGAATATCATGATGTCTATGAAATGGGCCTTGAAAATATTTCCTAAAATATTCCAATGTCTTACATTGGAAATGTACAGATGTTACTATTATTATTTATTATGAGTAATTTTGTATGAATGTATTTTTTCTTCATTATCAGGTAATCATTTTATAATCTCTTCATCTTAGTATTATTTTATTTCATTCCATTTTCCATGATCAAATTCAATATTTATATATTGTATGACCAACTTGTATATCCACTTTTAGGGATACTAAATTTATGTATATGTATAATGTATACTACGTTCTCTATTTCTATATTTTCATATTAAAATTTCAAAAATATTATTTTTAAATTTGTTTTCATTATGTCCTGAATATATATTGTTGATATAATTATACTCATAATTGGATTGTTTTTTACAATAATTAGTTTTTTGAAACCAATATAAATCCCTGGGATGTTGAATTCAGTGCTCACATAATATTATTTCAATTAATTTTTTTTTCATTGAATATGTAATATTCAAACAATTAAATATCATATTTTTTTGTACCTATAAAATATTGAAAAATATTTTAAAATTTAATTTAAATTCTTAATCTACATCTATAGAAGAGATATTTCATAGTTCATTATCAAGGCAAGATACGAAGTGTGCACCATATAAATTTTTATGAAAATAATTAAATTTTATTATTTAAATGTATACAACATTCAAGATTGAATTACAAAAATTATAATTTTTTTAGATAAAATATAAATTTAAATTAATTTTGAAACACTATTTTCCATTTCATTGTACCAACATGATATATTTCATATTATTATCATCTAAATAGTTTTATATTTCTCTTCATATAATATTTTAGGATTTTGGTTTTCGAAATCCCAATAAACTTCTTATTATTTTCATCCTATCAAATATCAGTTACATGTAATCTTTCTATAAAATTATTCTTTCTCTACAATTTATATCCTCATATAAGTCATTTACATATATAATTCAATATTAATAAATATTATGAATTATGTACTCTGTGATGCCTATTATCATATGTACTTATCACTAATAATTAATTTACATATATAATTTTTCGTTTCTATATGACATTTCGTAACAATTTCTTGAAACTTTGTATTACATTAAACATATGTATTCCACTATTTTCCCCCTGAACAGTTCTCCCTCCATACTACATGATCCACCCTCGATACCTTAAAAATATATATAACCACTCTATTATTCTCCCCCAATTCCACCTCCCGACACCTTTCCTCAGGATCCCCCTATTTATAAACTCTAAAATGTTCTAAGAAACCGATGATTCTTCCATGAAACCTCTCATACTATCACAAAATTCATTATGACACTAAATTTCTTCTACAAAATAACCATAAGCTTTACTAATTTCATCATCTATAACTTTACATCCTCCATAACCGTCAAAAAAATGTAAAACATCAAGACTGATGAATAGATCAAATCACCTTTGAAAACTTAGATAATCAAAATAAAAAAGTAATGAATCCCTACCGTTGATTTCCATAATTCATTTTCAAACATTTGGTGTCTAACATTATCATTAACCATCAAGACATTTGAAATATTAGTAATGTATTTCTTGTGATTTGTGACCACAATCCAAATCTCCTTAAATTATTCCATTATTCCCGATTTATTGTTCATATTTATTGTATTCTAATTACTATTCCAATAAATTATTCACCATGAAGCGGGATATGAAAATAATTTTACCTATTTCATATTCGTGAATAATTTTTCGAAAACTATTTTTATAAAATTAATTATTTTCTAATTTGATTTTATTTTTTCCTACTATGTAATGTATTTTTTTTTGATATCATTCAACATGTTTTTATTTGAATTATTTTATATCTTTTCTAACCATAGTGTTATCTAATTACATACTTTGACTATTCTATATTTTGAAAATTTTATTTGGCTTCACTTTTCTATGAATTATTTTTTTCCTTTAATAACTTTTACCCTAATTGATCGTCATGAAACAAAATATATAAGAATGTTTATATATATCTAATTTATGTTTTCCTAAATAAATATGTTCCTACAAAACTGAATACTATTATAATAGTATATGAATTTATTTTTATTAGTCTTCCCTTTTAAGCCTAAAATTATTTTTTAATTTCATGTCTTTTCATTATGTTGTATAGAATATATGATAAATCCTTAAAAAACATTTTTTATAAAATATTATTCATTTAAAAAATCCCACAAAAAATGAAAAAAGGAAGGATAAAGATATAAAAAACACCAACATGTTTGTTCTCACTAATTTTAATATATTTACATTCTCCATTTTTTCCATCCATATTTTTTAAATTGGGAATAAATATCTAGAAATATGGGTTCAGAGTTTTCTCATAGAATCTTTTTCATCACATTTCTATTCATTACGTTTATCTATGTATATATTTTTAGATTAAAATCATCTGATACACCTATGGTGGTGATTCTTTGTAAAATAAAAAATTCATTGGATTAATCCGACCATTGTTTGACATGGATGAATGACAGTAGTAGTGAGGATAGGGAATGATTCCTTGTAATATCCAAGATCATTCTCTCCATGAATATGGGAGTACTTGATCTATCATCCAACTACATGAAAAATAATCCTCTATTTAACTATTAAGATTTTGGAACATTTAATTATGTCTCTACAACATTATTTTACTCATATTTGAAATATTATATTCCATACTAATATAAAAAAATTGAGTGGAAGGGTTGAATCAGTTTCCAAATTTTATAAGATTCAATTCTTTTAAAATCACAACCCTTAAAACCAATTAATTTTTATATATTTACAAATTTTATTTAAATACTAATGCATGAAAAAGCAGTGATGCAATTAAAGCATGTGTGATATAAATGTTTGGGCCATAGTATGAAAACTAACATCATTTCCACAACCACTATCATGGATCTATAAACATTCACTAAAATAATGAAGTAAAAATATTGTTCCACCTCCAATTCAGCATATTATATATCTTTATTGGAATTATTATAATAAAAAATATTTGGTTTGAATAGTTTTCTTATAAAAAATAGATTGAAATGAAAATAATAAATACGTTTTTCAAACTACTGCACAAATTCTCCATCTAGAATCCTCACTCCTATGTGGTTGGGTACCATTCTCTTAGTTTGATGATTCTAGGAAAAATGGGCTTAGTTTGATGAATTCCATATGATAGAATAAGTTTGAAGAAACCATTATCAACCTGTATCACTCTAACTCTGCTCAAATTCTTAGCTTGTCCTTCCTCAAACTAATAAACATGATAACGAGATGTTCTTCATTCTAATAAGTTATTTGACTTTAAATTCATCTTTTACATGAATTATGAATCACTTTTCAAATTCATCTAACATTAAGTTTGTAATGTACAAATTTCTTATGCTTCTATTTATAGGATTCATATAATGTAAAAGGTTGGAAACAAAAAAATTTTCCAGCTTACTTAAATTAAAAATATTTTAAATCAACACATATTTGAATTTCATGTTTTCACACATCAGATACACATATATCTTCTTGAATATTTATTATTATTATCTATATTCAGTCTTCTCACACTTTTCAATTTTATCTAATATGATGAAAATTCCAAATCTCATTATGATAGAACTTCATTATGTTAATATAATGGAACATCCTCATCTCATTACGTTGGAACTTCATCAACTCATTTCTATTGAACTTCCTCAGCTCATTCTGAATTGAATATCCTAATTAGAGTTAGATTGGATCAATTTCTTCCATGGAGTATATTTTATTTTCTTTCCCCTTTAGATTCAATTTAATTGACATCTCTCTCCTTAGCTAGTCTGACTAAATCCACATAACTATGGAATTATCCTTATTATGGAATTATAATTAAGAAAGAGTTGAAATTATGATGAAAAAAACACTCTGAAATTATAAATTTATTCAAACCTCCTCATATATGGCTCATTTAGACTTCTCAATATATATATGACGGATACTTATAGATCTCTTGAAAATATTTTATTGATTCATGGAATTGATACATTATTTATGATTCTTCCATATATATAAAAAATATTTCCATGAGAGTTTTCATGATTTATGAGAACATCAAAATTTGGAATGAATCGTCAAAATTTATGTAAGAATATATAAAAATATTCTTACTCTTGACATAGCTATATTCATTCAAACACTACATCAATGTTCATAATTTCTAACCAACCACGATCTTCGATGAAATGTGAAATTTGTGATGATAAAAATGATACTGGTGGGGCCTCTGATCAAAAAATTATATTTCTTGATAACTTTTGAAAAAGGTGTGTCTCATTAAAATAACCTGTGTTTATTGTTTCCCAGCCTAATCCACTACATTTGAAAAAAAAACTTTCACAAAAATAGGCCTTTTTTCTACTTTTATTTTTGTGGCAAAAAATTCAGAAACCTAATACAATTAAGGAATCTGATAAAAGAATTATATTTATAATAACATTAGTTACTATTTATACTCATTTGGATACTCTATGTCTGGTGGTGGACATTGTGGTGCCTTAGGTCATGAGTTTGAGCAGTTACTTAAAACATGATGTTTTCTTCAGCATTAATTATATGGTGGGTGTTCCTCTTAGTTGTAGTTGTTGGTGACCATATGGTGATGTCAAAAGAATTTTCAATTCAGCGATGTTAGGAAGAACTGATTGTGATGTATATTAGGGTTTGTATGGTGCCTTTCATTTCTTGTGGTTCTTAAGACGGCCTATTTTACCGAGGATTAGGGTTTCCCTGTTTTTGGAATTTGAATTTTTAATTTTCAATATATATTTTAGAATTTTGGTTTTTTGGTTATTAGTTTTATTTGGGTACCCTTTTTTTGTATTTGGTTATTGTGAGGTTCCCATTAAACCATAAGGTGTTTTATTTTGAAAATGAAAAATTTATTTGAGTTTAACATTATAATATTTTTAAAAATAATTATTTTAAAAAAGACTTGTTTTCAAAAAATATAAAAAACACTATTAAAAAATTGACTCAAATGTTCTTCAATCAATCCAATTATAAATATAGAAAAACATTAATAATTTTTTATAAAACTCATCATTTTTAAAACACAAGGAATTTTTAACAAAAAATTAGAAACAAAAATATTTTTTAACATTTATCAAAATATATCCTTTCTTAAATCAGTATGTTCTCACCCCACACTACCAGATAATGTAATATTTTTTAGTTAATTATATCCCTCAGTGAAAATTAGGTTTTTCGGCCTTATAATGATGAAGTCCCCCTAAAATTTATCATTCATCACTTTTCCATTTCTCCAAATTTTATTTTTATATCACGCATTATTTAATAACCCCAACTTTGAATTGATAAAACAAATATATATAAATATTTATTATAGAGTAAAAAGTGTTAACTCTCACCACCCCTTTGACAATATTATCCATAGAATGGTGGGGGGACATCCTTATATGTTTTAGGATGCTATTAGAGGAGGATGAACATGATGTTGAATCCTAAAATCAGAAAAACTTTTCTTTTGGCATTTCCATTGTAATGGAATCAGCAATTGGATACATTTTTTAGTTATATTCCAGAAAAAATATATTTAATAGAAAATTTCTCTTTCCTAAACTGAAAAGTTATATCAAAATGTTTTTATATTATAGGTTGGAATATATTTTAAAGAAATAAATTTCACTATTACTATTACATATGTTGGAAGAAAAGATAATTTTTAGACATATCAACGAAAAATTTGGATTTTCAATAGAATTCAATGTAATCCGAAGAAGATATAAATTTTGGATTTTAAATAGCAGTCTAATTATATAATTATCTCAAAATTTATATCTTTTTTTGGATAGTTAAAACTTCTTATATTAAAAGTCATTGAATTCCAAAAAATTTCATTTTTTATTCCAGTTTTCAAATTTTTTGTTTTTAAAAGTCATTGACTTCCAATAAATTTGGTGTAATTTAATTAATGTTTTATTATTATCACACTAATCAGAAGAAGTAATGTTATATTTATATCTCCAAAGACATTAGTTATGAATATGTACAACAGTTCTAATAGAGTCTCTCCAATATTACATTGAATGTTTTTATTCTTCTACTAAACTTCCTCTCATTACTGCCAAACATCTATTCATTATTTTTGTTCCACCATTTTATTTAGGATGGTAAGAAGGATTATAATGATTTTTCATATCTTAATTTCCCATAATAATTTTAAAAGTATTAATTTAGAATTATGTAGGTTTCTTTTTTCATGACTTTGTTATATAAACCCCCAATTACTTCTCTATTTATTTTTCAAATATCCCAGATTCTTTCATTATCCTATAACTTTTGTTTCAAAAACATGATATTTATTATGTTTTAAATCATCAATAAATTTGTAAATTATAAATCTACTTTTTTATTAATGTCTAATTGGCCCAAATAAATCAGAATTAATAAGTTCAAAAAGCCTAGAAGACAAAATGACAACATTCTTATAAATATTAATGGTCATATTCCAATTTCCACAAGTAACACTATCATCTTTAACTATTCTATTAAATTATATAAAATTTTGTAAAACATAAAATTTAGAAATATTCTTAATGTTTTTCTTCCCATGGGGTAAAAGTTTTCGATGAAATAACTTATTATCATCTTTAGTAATTAGATAACATAAGTTGTTATGTCCTGAAACATGAAAAATATTTGACGTAGTTATTTCTACTTTTGTGATAAATTTTTCATATATTAAACTTATAATAATACTAAAATAGTTTATGAAAATAACTTTTTTCCCATCATCATAATTTTTAATGACCCTTTGAATGTTATGTTTTATCCCACCAACAAATAAACTATCCTTATATTTCATCTTTTCTGCTTTAATCATACTAATTCTCATTCCTCTAATATTTAAGGAACTATTGTTACCAAAGTTAATGAATATTCACTCATGATTTTCACCATGTTTCAATATTTTTAAATAATCATTATTTTGTGATGAAAAACCACTATAATGTATCCATCTCCTATTCTATTTAACTTTCCTTCCTGGTAGTCACATAAAAATTATATGTAAGGAAATATATTTTTTCTTGATTCTTTTTTTTTCATTCATAAAAAACATGTCCTTGAAGTGTACTCATAAATTAATCGAAAAAATGAACCAGGTTCCGAATTCATCTAAAAACTTATTTCAGACAATCAAAGAAATTTTTAATTGGAATATTTTTAACTACTTGATATTTCACTTTTTCATATTTCTATATGTAAGGAATGTTACTTAGTAAACATTCAACATTTCATCCTCTACATTCAAACCATCTTCATGGAAGAAATTAGATAATCTATAACCTATAACCATTATTCCCATAGATTCTACAATAACAAAAATAACCATCATGTAATAATTTTCCATTTATTTAGGATCTTTGTCAATAAAAATATATTTTAGGTTGATAACTTCTATCTCCTGTATCATACTCAGGGCATGGAAAAATTTTAAATTTAAATGAGTGTCCAAATTTTAATATGTAAATTTGTATCATATTTTTTCTTAATCCATTCTTTAAAAATAATTTATTTATCACTAAAAATTTAATAATAAATCGACGTAAGAATATTTTATAGGGTGGGGAATTAACATAATACTTGATCTGAGCATTCTTATCAAGATTATAATTCTCAGTTTAAACTCATAAATCATTATAATAGTTTTTATTCATCCTACCATGGTTGTTTTGTACACAATAATTTTATATTGAAAATTATTGAAATCTTTCTCTTTAGCTGATGTTTTCTTAATGAGATCTTCAAGGATAATTTCCTACATAGCAATTCTTACTTTTTAACATATAGTCTCTTAAATTTTTTCTTCCTCATACACGATGGAATCTATTCTTCCTTTATAAATTTCTTAATAATTATTATTTATTAATTCGATTTCTTTTGTCAGGGTTAATTATTTTCAAGATAAGAAAAAAAATTGATATGAGTTGAAACTCCATTTACGATTCTTCACTACCTTCTTCACTCTATGAAAAATAATTTATTTTCCATCATTTTCTATCATGGTTGTGATTTTTATGAACATTCTTCTTCCAATTAATTTTTTTTACAGTTTAGTCCTACTAAACTTCCTTACTGAACATACAGAATTTATTTCAAATAAATTTCATCATGAAATTGTTGTATGAATTTTCTTCTCTAGATATTTCACTCCTCTTCTTCAATAATGGTATTTCATCAGAATCTTCTCGATACTCACGAATATTAATGTTGTGGTAATTCATAACAATGTTTCTAATGCAACCACACTCAAAACATTTGATATAAAATTTTCCTCTGTACATTCCTCTTTCTCTTCTGTAGTTATTAGCGATATGGTTCATAATTTTATTATTCAATTAAACATCTTATTTATCTTTGGAATCAGGAGGATTTTAATCTTTATCATTTTTTTCATTTTTCTCATAGCTTTATAATCAATTTTTTTTTATATTTTATTTTTAGACAATTTAGTTTTCTTTATTTGAAAAGAAACAATCATTTTATGAAATTATTCAATATATATATAGTATTTGACATCTATGTAGAAACATTTAGAGTAAATAATGTCTAGAATTTTTTTCATAAGATTCATTACTATTGTAGGAAAATCCATAACTTTTCCAAATCCTCTTAACATGTAAACAGTTTCACTTACCTTGGGGAAGTATTAATAATATTTTTTCATATATCATTATTTTATATTCAATCATACTACACCATATTTGTATCATTGCATTATTCACATTAGTATTCTCTTTGAAAAAATATTCCACCTTGTCCCACATACTCTTCAATGATTTTAGAACCATCTCATATATATAAACATTTATGATAAGTTATAAGAATATAATATTTTTCCTTTCAATCAGAATTTATTTTTATCAAATCAGTAAATACAAATATGAGTTTCTTTCTCAGTAGGTTGAAAAAAATTTAGTATAGTCAATATATTTCCATCCAATATATTGGAGATAGGGAATAACCGTATCTGTCCATCCATCATAAAATTTTCCAACAAATGTATAAATTCTTTTACCATTGATATAATTGATATTAACCATGACAAGGATTAAAAAAGTGAACCATTGGATCTAATTCCAGTTAAATTTCAAAAGGATTTAATAAAAAGTGATAGGGGTTGAATTAGTTTTTCACATTTATATGTATTAATATGTTCAGAAACATTACCCTTTAATTTTTTTGAAGTTCACATCCTTATAAAATTGTAGTAAATACACATGATTGAAAGGGTATGACAGAATATAAAGCACTTGATGTTTACATGGTTCATCCTCATTGTGATATCCTACATCCTTTCCAGAGCCACATTAGTGGGTCTTTGAATATTTACAATTACGAAGAATTTAATGACACTCATAACAACTCCCATTTGAAACCTTCACTCTTCTTATAATAATAGTTATACTGAACAATGTTAGTTTAAAATATTTCTTACAAACAATTGGGATAAAAAGAATAAATAATTTTTTCCAACTACACCACAGATTCTATATCTGCTATCCTCAATCTGATGTGGTTGGTTCTGTTTCTCCCAGATTGATGAAGCTCAGTCCAATGGAGTCAATAATATGAACTTGACAATATAGACTTTGAATAATGAACCAATTATCAATATTCATTACTCAAAAAGTCCTCAAATTTTTAGTCTAATATTCTATAATCTGGTAAATAAAAAATTCAGATATATGAACTTGTAACAGTGTCTCAGTCTTGAAATACAATTTTGACACTAAGTTTGTAGTTCCTCTCCTATTATACACATATTAATGATTTAATGGTAAGACATTACTATGATTAATTTTATAGTAATATCAATATGGAAAAGGAATGATATAAAACAGTTTCTTTATAACTTAAATTAAAAATCTCTACGATCTACACATATTTTAATTTTATGTTTGAACAATTAAATTATTCACATATCTTATATAATCTTCTTGAGCCTTATACGTAATGATTCTTTTCCTAAATATTAATTTTTCATTATTAGGAGGGAATTTACTAATCACATTATGATGGAAATTCCTAATCTCATTATGATGTAACATCCTTACATAATTACGATGGAACATTTCAGCTCATTATGATAGAAATTCCTAATTTAAATTTGAATTGACATTCATCATCTGAGTAACTCTAATTGAATTTCATAGACATGGTTAATCCAATTTGAATTTACTCCAGATATTTAGATTGATTAAATCCTCATAAAAATTGTATTATAATTAAGATCAAATTATCATTATGATAGAAATGTCATTATAATGGAATATCTACTCTTAGACATTTAAATTCAACAAACCTCGTCATCTATTACATATTCATACATCTGAAAACATTAATTCATCATACATCTGGATTCGCAAAAAAAGATGTGTTCGTTCCTTAAACTGATAAAATCATTATGATTCGTCCATTTAATCTAAATATTTTATCATGAGATATTTTATTATTAATGAGATGTTCAAAAGGGGAAAAGAATCATCTCAAATAAGGGAAAACATCTAAGAAATTTATAACTCCTAAAATCACTATCTTCAATTGAAATATTTAATAGAATTCTATGTTTTTTACAACTGTATTGCACACATGATATTGAACTTCATGAAAATTAAACTGATACTGATGGACCATTTTATTAACAACATAGTATTTCTATTATTGTCTATGACTAGTGAAACTCAGTACGATAATATAGGACCATTGTTGTTCAGTATGATACTCTTTGTCTAAAAAAATGTCCCAGATAAACATTTCTTCCCCAGTATGTCTGGGTTTGAACATTATAAAATATTCACATAATTATCCAATAAAAATCCGTTAAAAATAATATTTGACAAAAAATACAATATCATTGATAAAAAACATCAAAAATGATCTTCAGTATTAATTTATCAAAATGTGATTTTAGTCACATATATATTCTCTTAATTTTTTATGAATGTGTTCATATTGTAGAATTTCCCATCATTAATTAATAATAAGTGTGCACTGATTTTCATATTGCAGTATTGTTTGATATACCTTTCCTAATGAAATTTTGAGTTTTGAACATGAGCATGAATTTGTATATAATGAGAGTTAAAATTAAATAATTTGTATTCTTATCATTAAGATTATGTTATTATCTACATATATTCTTTCTACATTATATACATCATTTATTTATAGAAAATATTACTCTTCATCTATTTAGAACACATCAAGTTACTGATCTGAAAAATATAATATAATACTTATATTATCTATCTTAATAATTGTTTGGGTTCTTTTATGTTTATTATAATTTTTTTCTGTAATCATTGATAAATCATAGTAAGCATTAAATTCACCAAAATGTATTTTTTTCTAGTGAATCATTAATTTGGAAATTCATCCAAAAAAAATTGAGCTACTGCATAGAAATAAAATAATGTTGTTCTATTAAAAAATAATCATTTAAATTGAATGTGTTATGATAATTTTTTAATACATCAAATATTCAAAATATCTAAAATTTTAAATTACATATTTCCAGTTTTATGATTCTTTATTTAGTGACACTCTAACACATTATCTAGTTTTTTTATTCTCATGATTTTTTTTTCATTGAACAAGACTCACTGATTTCTCTAATTTATTTTTTACACTCTAATTATATAAAACACGAAAGTGAAAAGGCCAATGGTTTATCATAGGAGGATTAATATTATACATTATATCTACATTATATGTTCATCCATTATGTTTTATCTATGTTATATATCATTAAAATTATGTTATATTTAGATAATATATTGGTTATAAAACATTATAATTATAGTATATTTGTCCTATATATATGTTTTATTAATATAATATTATTTTATAAATATATATTTTATTCATAATAATTGTATTCTATTTTTAAATTATATAAATATATATTTACATTTTATGATTTATATATACATTATATAAAGTATAATTTAGTTTATATATTGTTTTACTTATGATATACAATTATGTAATATTATATTCATGTATCATTTAGGTTATGTGTCTTTCATATATATCAATTTTTCATTATAAATATGATATATATACAATAATTGGACCTCATATAATACAACTATAATGTAAATATAACATAAATACATTATGTGTATAATTTTATATGAACTAAATATGATATATTTTTTAAATAATTATCTCATTATGTATTATTAATACAATGTAAATATAACATTATTATTATGTTATATAATGTAAAAACAATATATTTATATTATTTTAACATTATATTCTATAACAATAATGTAAATATAACATAAATATATTGTAAATATAACCATATAAACATATATAAAATGTTAATATAACAGTATTGTAATATTATATAATGTAAATATAACAAATTTATAGCATTACATCTGGAACTTTGTGGACCATAGATTGAAATCATTGGTCCCACACAATTATTATAAAAATGAATGTGAAAAAAGAAGGAAATAGAGGGTTAAAATTCTAACAAGTGGTTCCAATAAAGACAATAATGAAAAAATATCATTCAATGGGCACATTGTTTTATATATTCCACCCCTAACTCGGGATTCAGCCTGGCCTCTCATGATTCTGTATCACTTCCCCTAATTATGATCACACCAAGTGTTATCCTAATCTTACATGTCAGATGATTCTTCCATATCATCATGAGAATCAATGCCTCTCATGACATTATTTTTTAATGTAATATTAGGTTAAATAAAAATAATTTTAGCATAAATAACACAAATATAATGTTAAATTTACATTTTTTTTATCTTTTATATAGATTATTAATTTTTTATATGTCATTAAAAAATTTTATATTTTCATTATATAATGTTATAATGACGTTATATTTATATTTTACTTGTGTTACACAACATTATATTAATATTATATAATGGTATATTTATATGGTATTTTCCTTTTGTATAAGTTATATTTAGGTAATATAATGTCATATTAATGTTACATTCACAAAATATTGATGATGTGTTTACATTATATTTCATTATAAATAATTTATAATTGTGTTATATGTCATTATGTAATGTTATATCAAAATTTAATACTGCTTTAATAATTTTATATTTACATTGAATTTATGTTATATATTTCCATATTTGAAGTGTGATATCATTTATTTGAAGGCATTATTCCAGACTATTTATCCCTATATTTCACCATGACATTGTCTAAAGGTCACATTTTTTGGTAAAACATAAATATATTTACACTAATTTAAAAAAAATCTCAATTTTGTAAATAATCCATCATTATTTTATTATTAATTAATTATATTATTTCTAATAATTAAAATTCATGTTTTACAAATAATTAATAACTAATAATATATTTAAAAATAAATAAAATAATTAATAACAATATTAACATAATAAAAAATTAATATTGATGTCAATATTAATTATTATCTAATAAATGATAATATTGTTAATAATATATCCTTTATGTGGGTCGTATAGTGGTTAGGGTCATTTTCTAGTTTCCAGAGATATAGAGGTTTGATTATTAGTGGTTTTCATGTTGTTCATGGAATAAACTGACTATGATATCCTAATATTTTTAATGAAAATATTATATTCAAATAGCATACAATATACGATACACTAATCATAAATAAATAAAGAAATATTATTATTTAAATGTGACTATTATAATATCGTCATAAAACATGTGAGACTATATATTATTTACCACATTATGAAATATATATTATTTTCATACTAAATAAGAATGTATTATTTAATTATTATGAGAGATGAATTCATTATTTCTCAACACTTTTTTTGTTTTAAAATTTTGTTTCCTATAAAAATGGTTTTTATTCATTTCCATGAGGGGAAAATATAATTAATTTTTACCATTATTATAAATTTTATTTTATAATAATTATTAAAAATATATAAATCATAATTTAAAATGTATCATAGGGTGAAATTTTCAGATTTTTTAAAAAAATGTTTTTTTTGAAAATTGTGAAAAATACAATTTTCTGTAAAACAAATTATCATTTCATTAAATAATGTAATTTAAAATCAACCACTACGATTTTAATTTGATTTAAAAGTATAATATATATTAATTATTTTTATATAAAATAATTAGTAACATTTTAATATCCTTTATCCACAGTTATTTTAAAATTAAATGTTTTGGAATTGATAACAAATTTTTTTCCTGAAAACATTTTTTTACAACATTTTGATGGTTTATTTTTAAATAAAATTCTACAAAAACATTTTATTTTATATTAAAATATTTATTTCCTTTTGGGAATTAGAGTGTCTATATTATAAAAATATTTCCTTGTCATTTTTTGTCCTTATGAATTGTAATTATAGTAAATTTTGTTACTATGGTAAATGTAAAATGATTAAATTAATGGTAAAAATATTTTATGATATGGATTAAAAAAATAACCTCAACACATGAATTTATTTTATTGGATTAGTATATAACATCCATGATATTCCAAAATTTGAATATATAATTTATTTTTATTTTCCAATGAATTATACCTTTATAATATTTTATGTATTGAAAATTCGAAACTGAAATTCTCTTGGTTTTCTAATTTTAATATTTCATGATAGTGATGTTATTATTTATATTCTGTTCAATATAATAATTTAAGAGATATTTTTTTTAATTTTTTTTTATTTATAATTTTTATGGATTATATAATTTCCTTAAATTCATACACAACTACAATGCAGTATTTATATAATTAAATGTAATAAAAAATAAATGGTATTAAAAATATTAAATTTATAATAATTTAAATGATTTAATTTGTTCAACAAATTATTTAGAGAAATAATATATTTTAATTGTGTGTTATATGATTATATTATGATTCCACCATATTCATAGAGAGTGTAACGTCAAATTAAATGAATAGTTCCAACATTTACATTAATGATATTTAAAAAAAAACAATGTCCTATTAAAAGAATTAAAATTCCAAAAAATATATATTTGTACATGTTATTATGATAAGGTTAAATATATCACACATGGACCATTTATAGTTAAATTTTATTTTTCATGTAATAATATTTACCTTAAAATTCTAGATACATTGTTATCATGGTAATAATCAGAAATGGTTAGCACGAGTGAAAACAAAAATAAAAGGGTAAAAAATAACCTAGTCACGGATAAATTTTAAGGTTTCAAGTAAATTTGACTAAAAATATTATTATATATTAATCTTATCTATTTGGATCCATTTTAATGTTAATATTTATTTATATTAATTTAATACTTTATGATATTCCAAGAGTTTACACTCTCTTTTTAAAAAGGACACCTCTTCTCATACCATTTTCTTCCTTCAAAAGCCTGTTTTGGAAAAATGCTTCTCTAATCCCTCTTTTTAATAAATATACACATTTTAGAGGTGTTGTTTTGGTAATAAAACCATCATAGGGGAGTTCATGGTGTATTTCTTAATGTATGTGTAGAGAGGAGGTATCGTTCTTAATCGAGCATTTATATTTTATTTCATCTTAAACCATCTTAATGTATTCATTAACCATTATTAAATAATAAAATCATTTATTTATATATATTGAGATACTATTATTTTAATGGTATAGTTTATATCTATATCCAACCACCATTAAATTGAAATGGAATCCATCATTTGTGTATAAAGCGGACTACCTGTTTGCGGGACGGTGCAATTCATTTTCAATCAACACATCTCTAGGAAGGTTGTAATGATGAAATTTAAGCTAATAAATCATATTAATTAAATATTTATCATATTTAGGAATACATATATAATTTATTTTCTTAATATTCCATTCACTAATAGATTATAACATTGTTTGTGCACACATATGGACTACCAACTCAAAGAAGAGATGTGATTAGTTTTACATCCCCACATAACATAGATGACATATGTAAGAGTATTTATTGAAATAATATGGTATTTATGATATAATTATATTATTCTAATGTTATAATAATATTATCTTTTTTCTATCATGACCATTGAAAATAGAACATTACTCATGGGTGTACAACCTACCTACTCAATGATTGTAATATAGTTCATTTTTCTTAACCAAAAATCAGGGTTAGTTTTCAATTTATATTTAAGGTATAAACATAAAAAAAATTATTATTATTATATATATAAGACTAAATAATTACCACTTTCATCATTGTCAACCATCCAAAGTCATGTTGGATGTATGAACTGAATATCATAAAAACGCCTGACATTTATTAAATAATTAAATATAACATGGTGTGAGATAAAATAAATGGAATAAAAAAATAGAAAATGGTTCTTAGGATATTATATTATTAAAAAAATTTAATTATATAGGATGATAAATAAATTTCATGATTATTCAGACCCGTGGTAAAGAAAACTTTAACATAAAACCAAATTTTCAATGTTTCAAAGATTTACATTCGAAATATTTATTTTATGTGTCAATATTCATAAAAATATTTTATGAATATATATATATATAATATTTAAGAAGGAAATTTTATAATCTTATTTAATTTATTTCAATGGATTTCATAAATAATATTTTTAAAATTTTTATGGAATATTTTGACAAAAAAGGAATAAGAAATGTTTTTATGTTATATGTGAACAATGAATTTTTCTTCCGCTAAAACAATTATTTAAATGATGAATTCATTTAAAACACAGAATTGTATATTCAATGAATAATTATATTGCTTTTATGAAAATCTTGGTATTGAAAAATGATTCTCAAAATAAATGGTCATTTTGATATCTGGAAGTGTTTTGCATATGATATTGAAAGAGTTATTGAAATGATTTATTATATAATGGTTGAACCATAATATATATTATTCATGATATGTTACCTAAACATATAATATGAGAAATATATGAGCCTAAGATAACTTATATGATGGGTTTAATTTCATTATATCTCATGATGATTGGATGATATTTATATATCTTATACAGCAGGTGAGCACGATATAAATTATATGATGGGTGCACATAGATTGCACTCCAATGCATTGGGCAATGATCCTTAACAATATATTAATAATGGAGAGTGATAAAAAAGAAGTTTCTCCTATGGATTTTACTAGGATATGATTATTTATGAGATATATTATGAATATAATTCTCTACATTCCAAAAAAAAATTTATTCTCTTTATATGGGTTTTAACTGTTTTCTGTGGAAACTATTTCTTTCATTAACGAAATGAATATTGAGTTAATGATAAAAAAGTCACAGTTTTTCATGTTATTCACTAGAAAAATAATTTTCATATTTTTATGTACCTTACTGAGTTTTTCTTCATTATCAGATATTTTTAAATGATTTTTCATAAGGGTTATGGATTTTTAAAGAAAAATAAGTTTTCAAGATTAAAGTGAATATTATTTTTCTTCAAAAGTAATCTGTTTTTATTTTAATTGTTTTTTGTTATGGTAAAAATAGATGTTGAATAGAAGTGTCTTCCTTGTACTGTATGTTTTTTTATGTATGTGTAATGATCAAATCCACTTAAAAACTAAATCATAAGGATCCTAGGGTATGCGAGAAAAAAATTCTAATCTAAAGTCAGTAAAATATGTATTGTTTACAATCATGTTATAATATCAATAATTGGGAGGTCCCTACTCTCCTAACAATGGAATTACATGATGAAAAAAATGAAAGAACCCTATACGATGGGATGATAATTAAAAAAGGAGGATTTGTGTTTAAAACTGTATAGAATCTATGATGATATCATATAGGGATATTAATGTAAACATGTTCGGTGAAAAAAATTTACGCAATTTTTAACTACTAAATAAAATATGGGTGGTGGAGAAGCATTGTGTCTGACATGATAAACTATGGGCATAAAGTAGAAAATTATAATGTTGAATTCCTGAACCCAACACCATGATATAAACATAGATTAAAATATTTTGACTTTAATGAGAATCGAGTTTACAATTTCAATGTAATTCTGATATACAAATCAGGGGTCCTTAAAGAGCATTAAAAATATAATAAAATATGTCTAGTTGGATATTTTAATTCCTACAAGGGGAATGAGGCATGAATCACATGGTTGACTGTGGCATGTGTGTGAGTGTATGCGTGTGTTTGGTTTTATGTAGTCCCCCCCACATAATTTAAATAATTAATAATCAAATTATTAATAAAAATTTAGTTTTTATAATTAATAACAAATAATATAATTATTATTTAATAATATAATTTATATTTAATAATATAATGAATAATTTATTTAAATTATAATAATTAGTAATGTAAATAAATAATAATAATATAATTTATATAACAACCAATTAATAATGTAATTATTATTGTTAGATGGGATTATAAATATCAAACACCAATGTAATGAAGCACCCCAAGTGGGACAAGACACATCTTTCCCAATAATGATTGGATTGCACCCATTGAATAGATTTTGTTGAACTTTTATAGTGTGATGGACCAAGTTCAATAATATATAAAAGGAATAGATGAATGTTGTCAAATTTAAGGATTGTATAGGATATGGAGATAAGTCCCACAAGAGAATCCAATAACACGTACTACCATAAGTCAAATAGCCACATACCACTTACAAATGCCATTACACTTATGGTATGAGCCATGTGTGTTGTGTTCCCCCTACCAAAGTGTATACACCATGATAGCCTATAACGCATAGTGACATGGAACCCCTCCATCCCAAGTTGTATGTCGGAGGAAGGCCAGCTGATAAGCACCAGTACACATATATCTATTTTGAGGTGCCTTTTAGAAGATGCATGAGTGACTCCCTAATTCACCTCCAACATCTTCCCCACCCCATCAAATTGGTCCCATTGTGTTGAGATTCACATGGAAGGTCACCCATCCACCATGTATTTAATTAAAAAATTGATGTTTGATTGGGGTCAAATAATTCATCCCACTTTCATAGTTATCGACCTTGATAACACCAATGAGAGGCCATGCATGTTTTTCTATTCCTGATGCACAAGTTTGTGTTCTGGTGTCATTATTATGTCTGTTTCAATTTATCTTCTATGTATGGCATACAACATAGTGGACCTGCATGCATGTTTGGAGATCTTTGTGGCCCAAATCCCCAAAAATGGCCTGAAATCCCACCTATAAATTGTGTTCGTGACAGCTATAGTACCACTAAAACTATAAAATAGTTAATAAATTCGTCAAAGGATGAACCCCCAACCATAAATATTCCATGCACAAGCATGTACCACCTAGTTAGAGTCATGTTGATTATTAAAAATATCGTTAATATAAAAAACTAATTGATAATATAATTAATAATCAATAACTATAAATATAAATAAATATTTATTTTCTAGTGTAATATATATAATTATTTGTTTCTTGTTTAATATAATTTCATTATTAGTTTATTAATTAAATAAAAATAATATTATAATTAATATCATGTAATATATTTAATTACAAAATATATAAAAAAAACTAAAACATTAATTAGTGTTTTCATGTTCATAAGAAATGTATGTGAATTTTTTTTGGGTTGAAATATCATTATATTCATCAGCCAATATTTTAAAATACTAAAAAACAAACACAATACCTTTTCATAGAAATTATTGTTATTGTTATCAACATGGAATATATAATTATTTCAACTATTTAATTATTAAAATTAGACACTTGGAGGAAAATAATATTTTTATCATAGGGTTGAGACTAAGGTGTCATGAGTCGTCTATCAACCCATGAAATAGTTTATAATTAACATTTACATATTGATCTTAATTTTTTTACCACTATTCCAATATCACAATTCTAAAGACAGATCATCAATCGAACTCTAAACATAATACTTAATGATAGAATATGAATCTAAAAAATATATATTTATTTAAATGGATATCTAAAAAATCATTTTACATATCCCAAGTCCCTATCCTATTTATTAAATTATAGGAAAGAATAAAAGAAAATTAATATGATTTCAAAAATTACATGACATACCCTCATAAAGAATATAGAAACATAAACACAATGTCAAATACACACATCACAACAAATAACAAAAGGTAAAAATTTATAGCTTGAAATCGACCATTCTGACAACCAATACAACCTTTTGGGTAAAATACTTGACCACCTTGACCACAAAAATTCCTCTTCCCCAATATATTCATCTTTCCATGATTTGTTTCTCATCATCATTATATGCAATTGAATCAAAAACATTCTATTATCCACTAGAATAGTTCCTCGGGAACCACCAATTGTCAATCATTATCATCATTATCTCATTATATTATTTTATCAGGATTGGATATCAAATATATACTATCATCAAGCATTGAGAATTATTTTTGGATAGGAACCCTATTGTAAATGTCCAAAAAAACATCATCAAATTTGTTACCCTATTTGGTGAAGTTATTGTTTTGGCCTATGAAATTATGGATACTTAATGTGAAAATATTATACTCCATGGATAGAAATATTTTTATATCCTACTCATAATCATCCTCTCTATCTATCTTTGAGAGGATATACAACCCTTATATGATGTTTTAGCCTTATTACTACATGAATAATGTCAGTACAAGAACAAGAAGGACATACATGGAAAATCACACCATGAATAGTATCTATTAATGGATAGAAGAATCATGATGAACCATGGATCAAGTAGGAGAAAAATAAATTAACTTCAAAATCATTTATTAATAAAAATAATGTCACATGTCAAAATTGAGGAATGAACGGATGCATCAAGAGTGAGTTATTGGAAGAAGAAGATTAATAAAAGGGGATATCATATAAATGAGATGATTACATCAGTATGTGGTGACATTAAAGTCTATGCAGCACCAATGACTGATTGAGGAAGATGAAATCTCAATGATACATGGATAATTAACATGTGACAATCATGGAACAGGATGTATCAGTGAGAATATATTGATCAGTGTGAAACCATATCAGATGGACTAGTGAACATGGGGAACAATCACACCTTAAGGATCATTGGATTCAGTGACATCAAGTTGAATATTCAGGATGGTATAATTTGAACCATTCGAGGAGTGTTCCATGTGATTGGATTGAAGAAGAACATATTCTTTTGGGAAAATTTGATGACATTGGATAAAATACTTACAATGAAGAAGTTGTGATAAGAATTATGAAGTGATCACTTCGGGTGACAATGGAGGAGAAGAAATAAATTTACTTTTTTGTTTATACTGGTGAAACATAAAATGTACCAGAGATAGTTGTTTCATCAAATACCATGAATTTTTTTTTGACAAAGTTATGATATTAGAATATAGTCCATATGTCATAATTTGGTAAGAATAATATTGGAAATATAAGTTCTTTACTAGGATTAAAATTCTTCCTTACCATTTTGTGAGCATTATATTTTGATCAAGAAATATAGGTAAATGTTATGGATGAAATCAACAAGAAGAATGTGGATATTATAGTTGATCCATTCAGATATTAGGTAATCATTAGTTATATCAATTCAATGAGAAAGTTAATTTTTATCCTCAATTGATGATTATAATATGAGACATTGTGTGTATCCATCAAGAGTAAAGTTTATGATTATAATGTCCTAAAAAATTCATAATGGAACTTGAACTGAGAAAAATGATCATGTTTCAGAGGACAGAAAAATTGCGTAATATATAACTGAAGAAATTGAAATTTTTTAACAAAATAAAAGAATCAAGAGGTAGTTCATGGTGGAGTACACGCATAATAATAATTGAGTCGTATAATAGATAAACATAAACATATTGTATAGAATAAGAGATATGTTATAAAAAATATTTACCAAAACATTTTGGACAGAAGTAGTCAATACCACTTATTCTGTTATCAATCAAGATCATAGAATAGCGATTGATCTGAACACACTAATTGATATGTGGACTGGTATTACGGATATATATTCATAGTTATATAATTTTGTATATCTTATATATTCATTGATAAATTAATTAGAAATATTGATGTTGGATTCATGATCTGGGGAATTTATATTTTCAGGGTATGTTAATGGTGTGGAGGGGTATCATTTGTGGGACACCACTTCCCCCAAACATATCATCAACATAGATTAAATTTTTGTGAAAGGAAACATGAAAATGAAAATTTATAGCGACATTAAGAAATTGGATATATAAGATACAATAGTATAAGTGGATGAAAAAATTAAAGGAATATCTAGCATTCTCTTTGACTTTAAGAGAGCACTAATTTCAAGTAACGATTAATTCTAGACCACGATGTTCTACTCAGAAGAAAAGAAAACCAATATGGAACTCAGGTTGTGTCAGAGAAAAAAATATTGCATAATTATTATTGACATAGGATGTATATCCATCTTCTTCTATACATTAGAAATATATTCTAGATGTATCATCTTCGATGGAGGCGATGTCAGAGTAACGTGAAGCCCTATAGAAGAATAAGACATTGTATATTGTTCAATTACATCATTTAAGAAAGGATAATAGTAAAAAAAATTGGTATCTAAGATCAATAAGGATAGAATAGAACATGTGGAAATATATCATGAAAGACGGGTAGACATAGGATATCCATAGAAGGAACATTTTGATTTCGTTGAATTATTTTATCCTGATGTATGATTTATTACTGCACAGATAGTTCTAATAATGTGTGTTAAGTAAAATATTCTTCTCGATTACATCGATGTTATGTATATTTTCTCTATGGTGATCTTGATTAAGATATCTATATTCTCCAGCTAAATGGTTTTGTTGTAGAAGGAATGAAGAACATTGTATTCAGGTTGAAAAAATTCCTCTATGAAGGAAAATATTGTATTATATTGTATGTGGAAAAAATTTGGTTTTATACCCCAAAAAAAGATAATAAAAAGTTAATCAATGACCAGTGGGATAGAATAAATGATATAAAGAACATGGGGATATAAAATTAGATTATTGGGATACATCTTTACCACGACATAAATAATGTGATGATTTTTTATCATTGAACAATTACTTTTGTAATGTCTTCAAACACATCATCATTTAATATCGTAAGCCAATAGTCACCAAAAACACTATTAATTTCTTGTTATCCTCTGAAATTAGTCCTAGAAGTGAAGTAGAAAGGCTGAGATGTCTCTAATACCATATGCATTAGCAGTGGGGAGTATGATATTTTTTAGGGACTGTACTAGATTAGACATTGTAGATGTAATGGGAGAAGTTAGATGGTACATGGTGAATCCAAGATGGGATCATTGGATCCCAATGAATAGGATCATATGATACATCTAGGATACCACATATGCTATATTATGTTATTAAGGATCATATTCCACAATCGAAGGCCATGTAGATTCAGATTTTGAAGACTCTCATCGGAGGAAATCCACTACAAGTTATGTTTTTACTCATGCAATAGGATCTATGAGCGGGATTTAATTGTTACAGTCTGTTGGAAATTTTCCATGATAGAGGTAAAGTAAATGGTATCTACATATTCTTGAAAATAAGTATTTTGGATTAGAATTTCGTTAGAGGGATATTAGGCTTAAAATGAAGAATATTACATTGTTTTTCGATAGTCAGAGAGACATTCATAGTGCAATAAATACATATTTTCATTCTAATACAAATTAAATTGGTGTAAAATAACACTTTATTTGATATTTGGTATTGTTATGAATTGTGTGTAAAAAATCATGATTCCACAGTATAATTCTCTTTGGATAATTCAATATTGTGTAATTACGCAACACCGAGTTCAAATGCACCATGACCTATCAAACTAGCAATTTAGAAAGTGGTTATGAATAGTAATAACCAAAATTTGAATTTAATACAATACCATATAATTTTAACATTCATATTTTTTGTTTCTTATACATAATATAAGGACAAATTGAAACTTGTTTATATAAGTAGTATTTTTCAAAAAATATTGTTTTCTCATTTTTAATGGTGAACAATTTCTAAATCAAATATTTGATACTTATATATAATCTATTTGACAAAATTGAATTTTTAATTAGAATAAGTACATGAAAATTTACTTTGGGTAATTTTATGGTATTTTTCTTATAAAATTCATTGATTATGAATAATGAAAAATCTTGTATTTTAATTCATAACTAACTTCTAATCTAATTTATATATATAGATATATTATCTTTGTAATTTGTTTTAGAGTATAATAAGATTATATTTTTACCATTTAATTTAATGATGGTCACTATATGTAATTTCAAATTGAGATTGGACATAAACATGTTTCAATATTTTGATAGTTATTATTTCTAAAAAAACACAGTTTTGGTTTTTACAATAGGAATTAATTTTAAATTAAATGATTCAACTTGTATGTACTGAATTTTTTAAAATATAAATCATTTTTGAATTTGGAATATAAAATATTGATTAGGCTAATTTCATTGTATTTTTTCGAAAAAATATAAATTTTGATGAATAGTGAAAACACAAATTTGTATTTAAAAATGAATTTTTCATTTAATTGTAATTTTACCCCTTATATGAATTGAATTTCAAAAATTTGAAAAACATGGTTTTCATTAATATACTAATTGTGGTTTAATAAAATGAGAATAATTTTTGTTGAATAGTATCTTATGACTTTTATTTACCATGGCTAAATATAAATAGGGTATTTCTAAGTAAAAATAAAATTATTATAATATTAAATTACCCTACCATGTGTCCAAAATTTATTGGTTGATACATTTTCGAACAAGGGCTTCTTTGGGTAGATTTTGGGACCCTATGGGGCCACATAAGAGGGATAATAACACTTTATATTAATTAATTTATAGTAATAACAAAAATGGCACAAACATATATCTTTTTGTAAATCAATTCATAAGTGGGGTTATATAAGATATCTCTTTAACTAAAAATAATCATTTTAAAGATAAAATGATTTCCTACATCATTTTTATGTTTTATAATTTGATGACATCAAATAAATAAAATTGTTGATGACACCATAATGATGCAGTGTTTACCTAATTATGGAACGATTTAAATAAATAATATAATAATGATTTAAAAATTATCCAAAACCTATCCAATTCATATTGGATTATTTTATTTAGAACGAGATATATATTATCTTCAAATGAAATACGTTTTGATCCTTTAAAAATAGATAATAATTATATAATAAAATAATATTTTCAAGCATTCTTATAGAGACTCTCCTCTCCCTTATAAAAATAACTCAACTTTTACCCATTACTCACACCTCTCATGCCCTTTGGATCGCCCAGACTTTAACCAAATAAGCTATCAATATCCATATCTTGCACCTAGAAGCCTTACCTTCGTCATAAAGCATTTCATGAAATCCTTTTAGTTAAAACCAAAGAGAGTTACCCGATTTAAAGGTAACATCATCTCTTAAGTACTTTTCTATTATTTTACTTCTCCAACTCCCTAAACATTTTTTTATGTTTCAATATTACAAAAATAGTATCCTAAATAAACTAGGTTGTTTATATCAGATGAATTCTAACTACACATACACACACCACCATCTAATGGGGAAATAAATTTTTTTTTCTGTGGACGGTGAACTAGTTCCTCACAAAATTATGATTGATCTATATTCTCTTACCACCTCTTAAGGTGGACATTAAGGATGAATTTAATTTAGATGTGATATATATTATATATATATTGTCTCTATACTTCTTTTTTCATCATTTATATCATAAATTTTTTGTTTCCATAATAGGTAAATACGATGCTTTCATTTGAGGAAGTTTAGACTACCGCCCCCTCAATGTGATATGACCCGTTCATGCCATACGTGGAACATATAAAGGATAGAGTTATTTAAATTTAATTATATATATATAATACTAGAATAATAATATACCTGTGTATAATTATGTTTTTATTCCTTTATATGAAAAATATAATTGAAGGTGGCGTTTAAGCGTGCGTACGGCTTACCATCCCAAGGAATGGTGCGTTTCATTTCATAACATAAAATGATATGAAATATTAAAAATACATACACTCTATATATATATATATATTATAGAAAGGAAGGTGCAGGACTAGGTTGAATGCCCAGTCCCGTAGAAATTTATTAATAAAAAGAAAGTGCAAAGAGCAGAGGAGAGAAAAAAATAAAAAGACAGCGTACCACAAAACCTTACAGCCTCATACCTTAGAAAGAATCAAACACATCATCACCACCACCTTCTGAGAACTCATCTAGATATGACGACTCCCATTCAGATTGTGGAGCGTATTGATTTAACATGTGGATATACTGCTCCTGCAGACATAACTTTGCTGGGGACATTGGCTCTTTTTTCTGTCGTCCCTTCTTCTGATCCAAATCTTTCAGCTTTCCATTTTTTGTAGATGATCTGGTGGATATGGTCCTCAGCGTGTTGGAGTAGTCTTTCCTGGGTTTCCTCTTTGGTGGACCAGTGGAAGCCCCAATACTCTCATCCCTCTTTTCCACTTTCCTAAGAATGTCACTATATGTTTCCTTCATAGAACTCGTTAATCTGCCTCCTTGATTTTATTTCCCCTCATCCATCCCTAGAGTGACTTCATGCACCAAGGAGGGTGAAAACTTGGAAATTTTCTTGTTAACGTCTACAGGTGTCATACACGGATAATGGACCCTGCTATTCTGATTTTTGCAGCTTGCCGCTACAAATTCTTGTCTGTTCAAAGATCTCTCCCTGACATTCTGCTACTCTGAATTATTATTGTCATTCAACACCCCCTCTGAGATTTTTTCAGCATCCTCCTCAGGACTTTCCTGCACCATGTTCAACAAATCACTCCCTTGGGACTGACCACATCCCTTATCCAGTTCCACCTGAAGCATGATGAAAGGAGCTCCAGCAGCCCCTCCTATTTCCCCATTCCCAATATTATCAGATATAACAGCACCAGCAGTAGCCCTATCCTGATGTGGGTAGGGTTCTTCCTGGTCATTGGAGTCCAGCTCAGTCAAGCCTGCAAATCTGTTATCCAGGGGTACATCACTGCCTTGCTTCAGAAGATTCTCACAGCCTCCCTTATCCAGCTTCCAGTTGCCACAATCAGCATCTGAACAGCCCTTTGTCCTTCCTGAATCAACACCAGCACCACAATTGAGATCATGTTTTAGACTTTTAAAAACATCCCCAACCGAGGGATTGACACCCTCATTGGTTTCCTCCTTCTGAACAGAATCAGAAGCATTGGCACTCGGGGCCCCTGTGCTTTCATCCTTCGCAGTTGTAGTAACAGCAAGCTCCGCTGACTCACCTATCTCTAGTGGCATACGTCAACCAGGAACCTCCTCCATTATCACAGCAGCATCCTTTCTATAGAAGGCATTCCGGCGACAATGAAGGTCCGAGTGTCCAAGGCGAAGACAATTTGCACAATAAGGAGTCCATGACTCAATGAAGACAGACTGATGCCATCTGAACTCACCCTCCACTTCAACGCAGACCGATTCAACTGGTTCTTTCGAGACATCCACTTCGACACAGATGTGCGGAGCAACAGGATGGCCAGAAACACGGGTTCTCATGTCCATACACTGGAAACGCCCGATCAGATTCCCAATGACACGGAGGATAGCAGGATTCTGAAATGGTAAAGCAAGACTGGGGAGCGTGACCCATAACGCAGTGGTAGGAGGATCACAGTGGAGATGGAAATCAAAGGACCAGCAAAAAAGAGAGAATCTGGAACCATTAACCACCCTCGATGCAGAAAACCAGGAATAAATTAAGTCATCTTCACAGGAGAAACAGATTTGGAAATCCCTCGTGTCTAAAATCCCTACAACTGCATGTTCTTGAAGAAACCAGGTAGAGGAGACGAACGTATGAAAGCTGACCACTGATGGTCGAGACTTGCCAAACCTTGCAACAAGGATGAGGTCCAACCACGACACCGCCTTCGCGAACTCCAAAGAGGAAATCGGAACTGATATCTCACTATTCACCAGATTCGCCACCTTAGGGAAAACATCAATCTCCGAGAAGTCAGGGAAGGAGGAGGGATCCACACGCTGTGACAGAGGAGAGTCGTTGCCCCCATCTGGCAGAGGCACAGAGGGGGTGCACTGCCGCGAGGTCATGGTACGCCATCAAGGGTTTCGCTGGAAATCGCCGCTGCGAGAGCTCTCCTTCCTCCTCAATTTTCGGTCTTCTATATATATATTATATGATATATAAATCGTGAATATCATTCACAAGATAATGCAATTTTTTCCATGTGGAAAATTTGTTATTATAACAAGTTCAATTTTGACTAATGTTACGAACATCCACAAAATGTCCAATATGATATCAAACAATTAACTTATTGTTATAGGAAAGTAATAAGTGATATAAATGAAATAATAAACATGAAAATTTATGTTATGAAAATATAAATTTAATTATATTTATTATTCAAGAATATCATGGACCATATGAGTGGTTTCATACATAAGGTAAGTGGTTTCTAATCTAAATTTTACTTTTGAAAGATTTCCATTATTCCCCACATATTTATTACGTGTGGTGTATTGAATATGGATATTTGATATATATTATCATGATTATATTTACATTCATAGTATTATGTCATTAATTTTTTATTTATTATCTTTTGGTCATACATCTCGATTGATTACAACATGTTAAAGTGTTTTTCATCACACTTTTTATTCCCGTGAGATTCATGCTATATTAGACACTATTTCATTTTGAGTGTTTTCTATACTGCCTAGGATATTATTCTTTGTGTAATATACATCAATTTATTGGTATTTACATTTTTATTTTATGATCCTTCATTCATGGGGCGTATGTTTTGTATGTTACGAAATCGGTATGGGAATTTCAAATTTCAATTTCCACTCATTTTTCATTACTCATACTTCAAAGATTATTTTACTCGAAGATTATGTGTGGAATCAATAATTATTTTTTATATAGTAATTTAAACTCCCCAGTGTGTGGATATACTATTGATACACATAATCACTACGTTGAAAAATTATGATGCTATTTATATGAACTTGTCAGGGGTAATTATAACTCAATTCCCATTCATTGAGTTAAACATCCATGTCATTGGTATTGTTTTTTCCAGAACATTTGTGAATGTACATTGATTTATTTACAATTAATATCCAATTAAATTTAGTGTAATTATATTTTTTAACATAATTATTTCATTGATTTATCCATAATCTAAAGATATGTTCGTTATAAGGAATTTTGTCTCAATTTACATTCCATTTTGACTACTTTTTCATTATGAACCAATTCACATTTATAAGGTGAATATACTACTCATTGACATATTATATCATGATTACCTATATTCTATTGTTATTATAATGTTTTTATTAATTTTAGTCCTCAATTACTTTTATTCAAGTGTCTCTCATTTGGTGAGGAGCTCATTAACTAAAATATGATTTTAGATGTTTTAAAAATTAATTATTCTAAATACATCTCATTAATGTCCAAGTTTTAAAAATGGTTTTAGGTATTTATTTATATGTACAAGAATGATTTGAAATTAAATTTCATTTGAAAAGTTGTTAGAGGTATGGGACTAATTGAATTAAAAACCTCTTTTAAATGACTTCTTTGACAAGCAATGCGACTTTTAAATGTATTCAAGAACAATGGAATATTTATCTCAAATAATTTTAATGGATATTTTCATCTATTTAAATATCCTTCATAATATATTTTTATCATTATTGAGGTTGATTTATTATAATAAAATCTTCTATATTGTATTTAAGGAGTCATTTTTGACTGTGGATGTAATATTTAAATTACATTCTTTATTTTTGTTTAAACTATTGAAATTTTATATGATAGTGTTTATATGAATGTTTATATAATGTTTCGCCATTATAAAATGAGGAATGCATTAGACTTACTATCTGCCAGATGGATCCTTCTATTGCTCATCGATTCATTGGTTGGTCTCATGAGACAAATTAGTGTCTCTACACAAGGCCTTTAGTAAATCTTATTTGGTAGTCTTGGAACAAGGGCTGGACAATGTGGTTATGATGTCTGAAATTATGAATTCCAAAATTATGAAATTTTCTATTAATATTACATGTGATTATTCGACTAGTTGAATATATATTGGAATGCGTAAATGGAATTATTTGATTTATATTTTTCGTATTATGCTGATGTTTAAGATTATATGGCTTGTGTTTTAATCTTATACATTCCCTTAAATGTTTGTGCTTATTTATGAATGTTCCCGCTATATTTTTATTGTTACTGATCATCTGAGCTCACCCTTTTATATGTTTTATTTTTCACAGGATGTGAATAAGTATATCATTATTGGCCTTCAAGGATTTCCTAAGGGAAATGAGAGTGTTCAAAGGGGGCACAATGTAGTTGTTTATATTTCATAATGTATTGTAAAACATATCTATGTATCGAGTATTTCCAAGGCTACTAAACTAATCAAAATTTTGAGACTTGTTCTCTTGTGATCATGCCAATGTTATGTAATAATGCAATGAATCTCAGTAACTGGGGTCATTGCGTTATAGTGTGGATATATATAAAATATTTAGTACTAAAAATATGATTGATTTTATGATGAAGTCGATTGATTGTAATATTTTCAGATGTTTAAGATCCTTTTAGTAGCCTCACTAATATGTGAGAATCATGCTAGGTTGATAAAAATGAAAAGCTAATATATGATTTTTTTTCTTAATAAAATCTCCATGTGGGGAATCTTTATGAAGCCTTTTTTATAGTGTGTAACTCACCTATCATTATCAAAGGGGGTGGACTGAGGTAGGTGTGTGGTGGGTGGATAAACCAACCAAATCTTCTATTGCAAAGGAGTAACAGGGGGTGAGTTTTCTCTTATAAAGGAATGCACCTCCTCCAATTTTATCATCTCATCGATCAGTAATTATAATTATAATATTCTTTATATATATAAAGTCTGTATGAGGTTTTTTCCTAATTATCCAATAGTGATATTATGAGGGTGTTCTTCATGTAATTGTTAAGGAGTGTGTACCCACTTTTACCCATAGTGAACATTTTATTTTTCTGTGGTATTTTCAACTTCCATGGTTTTCTAATTTCTACATTACATATAATGTCGAATTTTTTCTATATGTTTTCACAAAATTTTATCTCGAAATTATTTCTAATCTATGGGACAATCATTTTAAGGCCCTAATATACAAGGGCATAGTTTTTGGACCATAGTAAATATATGTAGACGCACAACCTGTGTCATCATCCATGATTGGACCACATTAGCTTCATGGTTCAACGCCCTGGGACGCATTGTTTCTATTCCAACATATCATGGATTTTATCATGTATGATATGATCATTTTTAGTTATAGTTCTTGATTTTTATTTTCTTTCATTCTTTTTATTTGTTGAATTTTTTGGGTTTCACGCCTACGTCTTCATCATTTTGGGTAAATGATTGTCCCCAAGAATATCTAGAAATAAATAACACATAAAATTGGGATTAAAATTTGGTAGAACATTTTTAAAAATATATTACCAGAAAATGATAATATTTTATTTATAAATGAACCATTAGAACCACAAGAATAGAAAAAATTAATTAAAAGTTCAATAGAGAACAAAAACATACATCTTGCTTCAGATTAGAGTGATCCTACATACACGACAAGAACAAGACAAATAACAGTTTTTGTATTACTATCCAAAGTTGATATACAATTATATACTCAAAATGAAAATAGCATATCCCAAGAAAATATCTGAGGATGTTAACACTTTTTATCAACGACTTTGTGAGGAAATATTCCATGTAGAGTCAACATCATCCACTCTTTGATGGACTCACACACACACACCCAAATAAGATATAGTTCCAATTGTAATTGAAAAAATAATTTATTACAGAGAAAATAGTCATCAAATTAAAGATGGTTACAATGAATATAACTTTGGATTTAAAACCCCTTTTAGTGTATAATAATCCTAGACCCATGGTTGTATTGATCCCCACAGAATCAGCACTAGATCGGTACTCATATTATAGGTGGCATCACAAACTAGGAGGGGGTTTTAGAAATCCATACATCCCATTTTTTCCTCTTCTTCTCTAATATCCTCTCTCCATAGCATGGAAATATCTCTCCCAGATCTCTCTAGATCAATATCCAGCCTAAAAATAAAAACCCAAACCCTATATATATCAGTCACCTCAAATCAACGAACAAAGAATCAATAATGGTATGATAGGAGATAGTCTGGTGGTGTGGTTAAAACCATGAGGTGAAAGATGAGTTGAATGGTTAGAGTCGATGGTTAGTTATCCTAATAGAATGATTCATAACATGTGGAACATTTGGAAAATGTACCATCAGTTCAAAATGAGGGATATAAATCAAGGATGAGGTAAATAAAAAAATTGGTAGTAAGAATGACCGTTGGATCATCCATGATCAACAGTCTAGATTCAAGAGTGATACAGTGTAAGGATAAAATTTATACGTCAGATAAAAAAATAATTCATGTGAGTAGAGTCTATGTGGGAATACTCCCATATAATAACCCCATGCAATAAAAAAACCAAATAAAAAATATCAGTATAAAATACTATGTGAGTAAGCCAAATGTTATAACAAAATGAATTCAATTGAAACCATTATACAGATCATAATAAAATTATACACCTTGAAACTAAATGAATGTTGTCATCATTGTCTCACAATATTATTTTTAGAATTGTGACCCTATTCATTAACTTAATGTATTTAATGAATCTAGATAATAGAAGTGACTTACACAAACTATTGGTTTGATTGTCCCATATTGGTATCTTAATGACACTCATTATCCCAATGTCTATAATTTCCAATAAAATAAAGCCTTGTAATAATGTTCATTGATCTAAAATGGAATACATAGTTCATAGATAGGTGAAATAGGGATTGGATGTCATAGTGAAGCATTGTGTCATAAAGAGATAAAAATAACCTAGAAATAACCAATATCACCCATATAGGCTCATTTATGGCTTATGTCATGTCTCTATACTATTCCTGAGTGGTGGAGATGGAAATCACTAATTTCATGTTGAAATTCTTGGTGAACGGTCCTCAATATTCAAATATTACAAAACTATAGAGTGATTTATGTGTTTTAATATTTACTACAATATTTGAATAAAAAAACCCCACAATGTCATCACTAAATCAATCATTTAACCCACATCGAATGAATTTTCTTGAAGGAATACATAAACGAATTAGGATTGACTTCAAAGTGTGTTTGTTAGGCATACTAAGGATCTCCATAAAAATGCTCAATGAACATGTAAAAAACTCTGTATCTATTATATAACATTCCATTACATATATAACACTTCCTACCACATTATCATGTGGAATATTAATCATTATGGATGCATCATCATCATTTTTAGGGGAATATTCCAAATAAAATTTTAAATGATTTCATAATGTAATGTTTTGTGGATTAATGCACATAAGGAGATATATTTTTAATTCCTTATTAACATAAGAAATCAAATATAAGTGAAAGGTTCAGGCCTTGAAAATTATAATTATTTATATGAGAAATTTTTTATTAGCATAACCTAAGTACTTCATTTCAAAAACATAGTTCAATTGGCTATAAAAAAAATATAATCTAGATTTTATTAATGAATTAAATATTTTCATCTATATTCAATAATAGAAAAATGAATTCATGTTTAATAGATTTTATGTATACACATGCATCAAACCTACTTCTGAAAAATATTATTTTGAATCATAAAGGAGTGAAAATTTTAAATCAATTCCTAAAATACTTTTTAAGACCATATACAGACTTGTTATGGTGGGATTGATTAGATTTTAGAATACTTGAATGTCCTTCATAGGGAATCGAATACATTGTTTCATCAAGAGTGCCCTGTCCAAATCTTATTTTTCATCCAATTATTTCATGATGAAAATAAAATGTGATAAAAACTCAAGAAAAATACTTATAGGTGAATACTTAACTGAGGAGAAAATATCAATATAATCAATATCTTTACATTTATAGTATCCTTTATCAACCATTCAAGAGTAAAATTTTATTTTAGTTTCTAAAAAAATTCCTTTGGATTATATATCTAGTTGGAAAATTTATTGTTTTGGTTATTAGTTTTGGATACAATATCAGACATAATATCTTTAGGGAGTGAGAATATGTCTTTATTCATAGAAACTAACTATATAGATTCTTCATTGGACTTAAGAGATTAAATATAGGATTTAGGTTTATAATTAGACCAATCATTAGAATATTTAATGTCCTAGGAAGCTATATCATCCTGATTGAAATAAGATGGATGCCTAATCACTTATGTCAATTTATCTCATTTTAGTTAATAATATTTGAGATTATCAAGATCTATTATTTCGAGTTCAGATTTGGAAGCAGAATTTGATTCACCCTATGTATGAGTAATTGAAAGGGCAGAATCCATCCATGATTGGGGATGGACTATAGAATCTAATTGAATTTCAACACATATATGTGTAGGATCTCTATAGGACTATTTTTCAATATGTAAGGACTCTGTAAATTATATTTCATTATCATTTTACAGAAGAAAATCATAAATCCCTATGTATTATAAAAATATACATTTTTTAAAAACTTTGTTTATCTATTGATAGATTATACCCCCTTAACTCCCTCTGTTAAAAAACACAAATATACACTTTACAGTACCATGATAATTCTTATCAATTCTTACATGAGCATAATATATGGATCCAAATAGCCTAATGTGTGAAATACATGGGTGTGAACCTCTGGTAATATTTTCTAGTGTGTTGTAAAATTATTAGTTGATGATTGGAAATGATTAATCTGGTAGAATACTAAAAAGGTAGCCTTGAAAAAAATGGACATGGGGTGTTTAAAATAGGGAAACATCTATCTAAAACTTTACTGGGTTTTTCTATTAATTAAATATACCAATGAATTATGTTGTAGTGTTTCTAAAATAGTTCAGTATGATTTCATTCACTCATATTTATAGGATTATATGATTTCAATTGAAAGATAATCCAAATAATTATCTGTTATTAGTGGTTTATGTTTTTTCGAGATTCAGTTTCTACTCAGATTTCCATTTCCTAATAGTACAAAAGTAATCAGACATGAATTTGATTTTTAAAATCCAAAACATCATAGTGTATTCATAAATAAATTATGTGATATACTTGCCTCCCCCATTGTAGGTGACCCTAGAAGAACCCCAAATATCATATTGAACACACTAAAGGGGTTCTTATGCTGTATAGATTGACCTGCTAAAATAGTTTCTTCATAATTTTCAATATACTCAATATTTTCATAATGTAGGAATGATGAGAGAAATATTACGGAAATGCCCCTATTTTTATGTTCATTAATAATTTTGGAAATAATTTTCCTTAAACTTCTATTCCTAAGGTTGGTTCATTCTATCACTACGTCACATGAGGTATTCGACAATCTTTTATAAACGATACCATCTAAAAAAGGATATTACGAAGGTTTCCATTCCTAATAGATAGTGCATATCATGAAATCCTAAGACACCAAAATTATGACCTACATATAGAGCCCTTTTGATCAAGGAATCCAAATGAAATTATGTTTCTATTAATTATAAGTACCATTATAACCTTTAAACTATTTTTCACAGACTTATAATGAATCTCTAATGAAACCAAGATTGTATCAAAAATATGATTGTTCCTATTATTCCCTCTAAACACCTCTTTGTATTTAATTTCCCTTAACTCAGTGATGTATACCCTCCTAGGAATCATGGGGAATGGATGATTGTAATCAAGGATCCATTCATTAGTGATGGAAGCATTAGAACCATTTAAAAAAAGTTGTAGTGTCAAAATAATATATAACTATTTATGAATGTTCATCACAATATATCTATTGTCAATAATTTCATTAGGTTGGTTCTTCTTAATATGACTAGGTTGATTACATTGAAATAACATTATTAAATTATTATTAGATTCAAATATTTTCTCCTTGAAATTATCTATTTCATTCCACTTATCCCTAGACTCAATTTTACCCATAATTTTAAAACCCTATACCTCGAACATAATATTAAACTTCCTATAAAGGTATTTTAATAGAAAAGAATATTTAACTTCTTTGAGAGTAAAGGAGTCTTTTACGAACAATATGGAATCGATAACATAATTAAAGGTATCATCTAAGTTCATTAACCATATTATGGATTGATCTTATTTATCTAATTTAATATCAATTTGGCTGTATATAATTGTATTTTATGAAATTCATTAATCTGTAACCTAACTCTAGTTTTATGACGTTTTCTAAAATAATATAATCACAATATTTTAGAGAACCTTCATATAAGAGTCTTGATCATAAAAATAGATTTCGGTTTAGACCATATACATTAAAAATATAACTCATATAAAACCACTCCATGAATTTTATATCATTATGATAAATGATTTATACAATGTTCCTTCATAAGGGTTTCCTAATGAACATCTACATAGGATATAGTAGTCTTCCCATCATGGGAAAGGATTTTTAGTATTCTTCAGGAAATAAATATAATAAATAAATTCATTCGGATCAAAAAATTGATTTCATTTTAATCTTTCATATTTTCAAATCAGTTTCACTTCAAAATTATCAATATCGAAAGTTTTATAGCTTATTATTTATATTTTAGTAGGTTATGATGCCAATTTTTTGGGTAAATGGATTTCCCCTAGAATATACTGAAACCAATGAATTGAAAAATCCAGTAATAAATTTTGTATAATCATTTTCAAATATTTATTAAAATAAAATAAATACCCCTTCTTATGGAATGAACCAATAGAATCATAAGAACTAAAAAAACAAAAAAAGGTCCATTTGAGTACACTGTAATATAACGTGCTTCAGATCTACACAATCATACATTCATGGAGAGAACACCACCCAAGATAGTTATTTTGTTACTATTAAAAGAAAAGAATGATATTCAGGCTCAAAATTCCATGAATATAAATAAAGAAACTATATGAGGATGTTGTCCTTGTTTTACTAGTGGTAAGGGATGAAATCCATTTCATAAATTCAACAACCTGAACTCTATTATGGGCTCATGAACATACCCAAGAATTATATATTTCCAATAATTAGATAAAATATACATTTCATTAAAAGATATGTATCCTAAACTAAAACCTGGTTACAAAGAAATTAAGTCACACTATAAAACCCAGTCTACTTCATCTTTGTCCTAGAATAATGTTTTTGACCATCTCCATTGAATCTCAATCGGATCAGTACTCCGATTATACGAGTATGTGTAAACATGAATGTGGAAAGAGAGGAAACTCGAAAAAAAAAATTGTTCCCATTTTCTTCTCTGAGGTCCTTTATTTAATGTAATAAAATATCTCTCATGGAGATATCAAGACCATGGACCAGAGGAGAATTGAATCCCAAAACTACAAATGAATCGATCACTTTGAATGAAGGAATAATGAAGAAGTAATGGTTTTGTTGGTGATAATTAGTTGGAGAAGTCAGAAGCATGAGAAGAAGGATATGTTGATAGATAAAATTCCATGATCAGTTTTTCAAGAAGAAGGTTGAATATGTACTTGGAAATGTTGTAGAGTAACATTGGTTTAAAATGATAGACACATATCATGTATTAGAAAAAAACCAATTAGTTGTGGAAATAAATGTTGGATATTTCCTAGTCATTGATATTGATTCAAGTGTGATAAAAATTAATGATAAAAAAATAGATGATATAAAATAAGGCACTATGTGAATAGTGGCATTGGTTGTATTCCCCAATGCAATACCCACATGAAAATAGAAAACCATAATAAAAATTTACATTATAAAATCCAACCGGAGTGAACTATAAAGGGAAAAAAGGAATTAAATTTAAAATTTTATGGGGTGGAATATAAGAAAACCCTTCTTGGAGGAGTATTCTACCGTATTCATCATTAGGTATCTATGAGTCCTAAGGTTTCAACAACTACATGCATGGATAGATTTTGCGGTCTTCTTGCATTGATTTAATTCATTATTTTATTTTTTGTATATTCTAAATTTTATTTCGATAAGAATAATGTTTTTGGTAGTTGTTTTATCTTGGAGTAATACCAAAATGTACCAAATCATGTAATTACTAGTGTAAAATATTTATTTCTCCACATTTTACTTATTATTATTTCATTGTATCTCTTTTATTTTATAGCTTCTTTAAACCTCCCACATATGATAAAAAAACAGTTCCATTTTTGACCACTATGACAATCAGACTACCTATTATTGGATTCTCTATAAACATCATAGCTGGTATCATATCCTTCCACAATTTATGTGATGCCTACTATGTTTGAAGTAAAGAAGTTTGATGGTGAGTACAATTTTAGTATGTATAGAGTTAAAATCAATGCACTGTTAGTTCGAAAAAGAAAGAAAGACACATTGAATGGTTCTGAAAACCATATAGTTTAATTCTATGCGGATGGTTTACCCTTCACAATTTTTATATATTCCAACCTTGGAGTGTTAGTAAAGTCTCACTATACATTTCTTTTGTCCTTATGAGATAAATTTCATCCTGATTTCTTCCATGAAACAACTAATAAATCTATTTGTATAAATCAGGAAATTCTATAAAAGACTAAAATATTTAATGTTCATATTTACATGAAAATGAGACTATTATCTTAAGTGGAATCTTTGTTCTTTTATTATTATTCATCATGAAAAATTTAAAAATTTACTTCTTTATTTAGAAAATAAATATTTCTAAGTTAAGGATAAACATGAATATTTAATTAATTTAACCTCTCATGATGAGTCTTTTAGTTCATTGATGGATTCGATGATATATGGTCATGATTCCATAATATTATATATGGTGAAGGATTTTTTTTTTACCTAATGAACTTCAAGCACACTATTGGAAGGACGAGGGTATTTATGAAAAAAATAGATCCATAATTGGGTATAAAACTGTATAAAATTGAAACAATGATAAATGATGTAATGATAAGAAATAGTTCAAGAATGTTGGGTGATTTTTGAGTGGTGAGCCGACAATACTAAAAGGTAATGTATATAGTTTATAAATAAGGATTTTATGGACCAGTCAATATGGTATTCCCTAGTTATGACACTGTGGACGTTCAATTTTGATTAGAATCAATATTATCTACAAATTTGTTTATTTTCTAGGTGATCTTTTTTCTGCGTTATGACATTCTCAAGGGACACTACAAGGATGGGGGATCTATGCACTGTTCTGAGTCGTTCAAGCATGAGTATATTCTCTTATTGGATTCTATTTTTTTTTGTTTTCAATGTGTTTTATCATCCCACAATTATGTGAATTAATTTTATCTTTTCTTTATTTTCATCATTCATTATGTTTTACCCTAGAGGAAGGGTGTGTGTTTTCAAATTTCTTAATGCTTGGGAGTTACTAGTTTTCAGGTAGACATATGTAATATCGGCATGCTCTATTTTTTAATGATTTTCATTTTTTGGTATTATTTCTAAGCATGATTTAGATGTTTGATTGTAGTACAAGGGGAGGTATGGGAAGTGCATGTGCCACCGTGGAACAAGATAAGAGTATCTGTGCTAGATAGATGTTATATTCTTAGGTTTCTTTTCTATAGATAAATATAAATCTAAACCTAATTTTTTTATAGATTGTCCATTTAATGACATGATCAGTTAATATTATTTTAATTTGAAAATGTTTATTTTTGTTAAAATCATTTTTCAAAATTAAAAAAATTTATTTAAATTTATATTCATATTTATTTTTGTTTTTTTATTATTATGGTTAGTTTATATTTTTTTGGGATTTTTTTTCTATGGGATACTTTTTGTGTCCCCTTATGTTTGATTAATGGTTGTCCCTCTTTGTCGTTTGATTGTATATGCCTATAAATGAGATCATGTTTTATGGATTGATCCCTCCTCATCCACATGTGCCCGACTGGAAATTGATTATTATTGATTGTGTGAATATAAAAAAAGGGGTTTGAATTTGTTGATTCCCTAATGATTTGTGTGCCTAAATTATATACATTCTCTATCATTCATGTGTCCAATTCATTCCGCTATCTGTGAAACCATCCCAATCATTGCAGTCCTTCCACTTATCCTCAGTCATCCATGTGCCCTTATTTACTTCCACATTTGAAATAACATCATCTCACTACAATCCTTGGATCTACTGTACCTTCATTATGTACCTCAACTATGGTTTATCGGTGTGCGGTTTATCATTTCCCCCAGTACTATTCTAGAGAGAAGATTCAAATATAGGTAGTTATGCTCTGTCGCTTCCACATCATCTCAATCCCCTAATCTGGTGATCCTCTATAGTGGGGGGCTTGGAAACCATGATATCTATCTAAAATACATAATCATAAATGTCATAGAATTTTAGCATGACTATTTTGCATTCAGAAGTTCCAGGATCTGGACTTGTGAGATTGTTTTTTCTGTTTTGGTTATGTGTTGAATTTATTCATTTCGTTTTTAGTCTTGGTGTTAAAGTTGCATGTGTCAGTCTGTCCTATTGGATTCGCATGCTACCTTCTTAAACATGGGTTCACAATGAGTCATGGACTAGCATGGACCTCATGCATGGATAAATTCAATGTTTCATGTGTTTTTATTCTCTCCTTAATATTCTATATTATTAGATATTAAATTTAATTTAATAAAATTAATGGTTTTTCTGGTGTTATTAGAGTGGAGTATTACAAAAACTTCCAAAAGCAGATAAATTATTATTTTTGGATCCTTTAATTTTTATAATTTTTATTCTTTTCATTCTCCATATTCCTTATTTTTTTCTTTCATCGTTGAACCTCTCACTTATATTAATTGACATGATTCCCTTATTGATATGTGTGATAGTTAGGCTTCCTATTTATGGTTCGACACAAAACCTGACATAATTTTTTTTACATCATGAGATTTGAGATCACCATATAATGGAGCCTGAGTGAGCTGATCCTTTTTTTCCATTGTAATTTTTCCCTAAAAATCCATAACATGATTGGTGAGAGCCTACTACATTCTAAAATGTTAGAATGTATGACCCCTCATTCCACTTTTTCAACAAGTATCTCCTTGATGCCATTTTATGAATGTTTCCAATATTACTGCATCTATTAAAGTAGCCAAAACCCTTTAAATATTCTACCAAAATATCAAAATAAAATTCAAAACTATTAAAATTATAGTTTTTATCATGGGGGAGCTTCGTTTAACCTCCACCTAAACCTGTGCAAGGTTCCAGTTCCATTCAATTTTGGTTTATTTTTTATCATGGATTGGACATTGAATTTAGATATAGTATCCAAAAAAGAACAACTGATCTCTAAATTCTAACACAGATTTTGGTTACAATGTACGTCAAATGCAAAGGAATGAACAATACATCTTAGTCCTATTTCCACACGATGTTAGGTTTCAAATTAAGAAACTCATAATCCCATGATTTGAACTTCAGTGCAGTATTAGAGAATACAATGTGAATGTTTAATTTACCAAGGGACATCGTTCACCTTCAATCGAAACCTCAAATGACATGAATCTGGGTCATTAGATTAATATAGTTCAACCAATATTCCTCAAATTTCAATGATAAATGCATAATTTATTAATTCATACATTCTTTTCATATATAATAAATTTGACATTGATTTACATAAAAAAATCTCAGGTATACATACTTCAGTATCCTCTAAGTCAAAGAAAAAATATTACCTAGAATACCATCAATGATCACATTATTATAATAATGGGTTCCTCATGCACAATCCACAATTCTGGTGTGATATCCTCTACAACCTCTTGATCCAGAGACATCATTTTGGGATTAGATCTATAGGCACCTTCCATTCCAAGAGCATCATGTACCCCAGCTGCAGCACACATTGGTTCTTGATATGGATAAAAAATCATATCACACAATTCCTCTTCCTGCATAGCCATGTAAAACTCTTGTACATTTGTATTGGAGTTCTCTGACATAGCATGAGAATAAGAATATATTAAAATCCATACACTTATTGAATCCATATGACTTGAAATGTCCATGCACTTCAATAAATCGGGATTCTCTAATGTGGTAGTAGCTAGGATAATACTTTACTTATAAGTTGTGCAATGATATATAGCTTTATCCTCCTTCTAAATATTCATAGATTCTGTTGAAGATGATAAAACTTTTGTCACATCATGATTGGCAGAAAATTCACCAAGGTTTTGAGTTTTCCTTAATTCCTATATATCAGTATGGGGAAGGAATTGTAAAACAAAAAGTAAACATAAAAACAAATACAAAAAGCCCATTTTACAATATTGTAGAATAGGGGAATTTCTCAAATATATACATAATAATAAAAATAAATATATAAATACATTACAATGGGTAGAGAGGTGAAGTACACTGTGATACATCGTAATTTATCATTCAAAGAGCCATATCTAAAAGTAAATTTTTTTATAACCCTTTAAATTAATTTTTTAATAAACAACACAGATATAGTTAATTCAAATTAAAAACGTAAAAGTGTTGAAAATTTATTTATATAGGTCTAAAAATTATTAATTATATGTTTTATGGTGTAAAATGTGTCCTTAAAGGGGGCATGTTTTTCACATTGAATAATACCTAAGTATTTTTTACCATGGGCATCATTATTTGTGTAATCTATATATATTTTTAAATTTTATTAATATTTTAATTTGTTTTTTTTTTAATTTTTAAAATTATTATAAAATATATAATTATATTAATAATATAACCACATTTATGATATTATATTTAGTAAATTTATTTATACACAATTTACAAAAAGATGTGTAAAAATATAATAAAATATCACAAATATCAATTACATTTGTATTCCCCTACCTATCATTATAATTATAATATATTTTCATGTATGATATATGTATATATGTATATTAGAGGTACATTGAAGAAAAATTATAGAAAATCGCAAATACACCTCTTACATAGGAAGATGGACAGATCATACCCCGAAGGGACAACCTATTCAAAAACACTCTTTTTTACACACCAAAATGACTGTTCATAAAGCCCATAGGGACTTGACCATCATGACCCAAAGGCCCAAACCTCATCGACCCCATGAACCAAGGGCCCCATCCTCATCATGTTATAATATTTAAACAAATGTAACCAACAAGAACTCACATGTGTTATCCAATCCCGTTGGGCCTCACCAATACATAAAAAAAATGAATAGGCTTCTCTAAGAACCCACACACACCATTGTCAAGTTGACTGGCATCCAAGATAATAGAATAATAGAGAACTAAAAAATTTCCAAACTAATTTTTTTAATGGAGATTTGAAAAATTATGAATGATACAAATGAAATACAAGGAATGAAATATTTAAAAGAATGAGTAATGATCACCTGTATTTGGCATGATATTGTCCCGTGGCGGTCTATGTTTATAGCATAAACACCACCACAAAAATGAATTCTATTAATGCTAAAGAGATGTATTCAATATAATTTTAACATACCCAGTCACAACAAGAATACTATAAGAGAACAAATCTCAACCAGATTTATATGTTTAAGGTAAAATGAATATAGAAAAACTCGTACAGTACCAAACAACTCAATGTATGACTATCCCAATCTGTTAGTGTATGAGGATTGGTGCACAACAAAACATGATTTAGGATTTGATGGTTCTTCTCACACTCATAGAACAGTAACCAAGAATAAGCATCATATACCTTTGAGGAACGAAGGATGTCATCTCCATCACATTTCCAGCAACTATATGGGTCAGGGAGTGTGAAATTCCACAAAATGACTCTCATGAGGTTTCCCAACAACGGTGACAAATATATTCACCTGGAGGAATCATGATCTACACCAAAAGAAGCTCAAGATATGGAAATAAAACTATATTGATCTGGAGCTGATGTGTCCGAGCACAAGGGTGATGAATCCCTTTAAGATTGTCCTCACCTTGAAATAGAACCAGCAATCAATGCCTACCATACAGACACTTCTAAAACGAAAGAACAATAATAGTAATATTCATGGTCTAGATGGAAGAAGGATATGCAGTGCACTGTGTATATCATTAATGACTAAGGATAAGATATAAGAAGATAGATATTTCTTCAACAGAGTGTGAATGAAATAGGCATGCCAAAATGAAAAGTCACAATATACAAGAGCCCATGAAAATCAGTGTCCCAGAAATCCAACAGATCCTATCAGTAAGATATCAAAAATAATATGTGCATTTAAATAAATAAAATCAATAATATTTTTCATGAATGAATAATAAATATAAATGGGATAAATTAAAATAATACATATCAATTTTATAAAAATTAAATGAATATCAAAATTGAAAATAATCCACCATTTTCAATTGAAATTGGATATGTTCTTGGACCTAAGGCTATGTAATCGGAACTAGATTCAAACAATCTAAACCAAAACTTAATTGAGATAACACCATGAAATCTTCTAATCAATCAACAAAATTTTTTTTGTTTGTATCTTCTCGACACACATGGTCCTTAATTTCACAATTTCTTTAAAAAAATGAAGCCAAATATATATTTAATTATATTTTCCATGAGATGATTAATTTTTGGATTGGTGATTTATATATTGGAAATCTAAATACACATTGATTACAAAGATATAATTTTCATGTTTTTAAGACACACCATCAATCCAAAAATCATATTCAACTACCTCTATTAAGTAAATGATTTAGATTCCCTGGTTGACATAAAAACTGTGCACTGCATGTAGCATTTTCATGAAATATGACCACCAAAAGAAGTAAATACATAACTTGTCAAGGAATAATGAGTATCACTATTTCCAATATAGTATATGTTAACATAAACATAAATTATTTCTGAATTTCCATGGTTTTACAATAACATATAGTAATATTATAGCTTGAGGGTAGGTATATTAAAATATTCATAAGATAATCTGAATGTTGCTTCCATGGTGTGGAATGAAATCTACTAAAGGTTCATACTGCATATGATATATCTAGGTGAGTATAAATCATACAATAGATTACATTTCCCACAATATGAGCATAAGTTATTTGAGTCAAATGGTTTATATATTCAGTATTATTCGGTTCATAATATAATGACAATATAATGTGATGCCCTAGAGGTATACTAACTTGTAATAGAGATACAAACATATTTTTCATGAGTAAATTCAAGACATAATATTTCTAAGATAAACAAATCACTATGGGTTGTCCCTAACTATCACAATAAAAATATTTTCATAGATTCCCCTAAGTCATTCATTTCCATCCTTATTTTTAATGATTATTTAATATAAGAAATGGGATTCACATTTTTGAAAATGATAATCATGTTATCAAAGTAATGTAGCAGATATAGAAATCCATTTATTGATGATTTAATATAAAATTATTCTTTAAAATGACTCATAATAAACCAGTTAGACAACATAAATGAATCAAATTTTATGTACCACTACATAGAGTCTTTTTTCCAGAAAAAAAAATATTTATTTCGAAGGTATACTTGATTCAATTTTAATTTATTAGGATAGCCATAATGAGGTTTCATATATATATTTTCATTTAAATAACCATGTAAAATTGAAGTTTTTACATATATTTTTTCAATATGAAGATCATAGTAAGTAGAAAAGGATAAAAATGTCAAATGGAAGAGTGATTACAAATAGTGGAGAATAATTTAGAGTAATCAATTCCCTCTTTTGAAGAAAACATTTCCCAACTAATATTTATTTATAAATTTTTTTATTTCCCTTAATGTTATCTTATATTATTTAAAATATCCACATGGAAACATTTATTTATTTAGTATATAGTTTTTCACAATATTCAATGTTTGGTTCTTTTTTAAATAATTCAGTTCATCATTAATTGAAAAGTACCACTACTTTCAGTCTTTATCATTTATAGGTTTCCTATAAGATTGGGGATCATCATCTATATGATCCCAGGCAACATGAAAGGCATAATATGCCATATCATTTTTAAAAACCGAGAAAGAGGTCAATAAACTCACTTTTATCTTTAAAGGGTCAGTTTGAAATCATTAATAGCGGATGGAGATCTAAATTAACAATCTAAATTAGAAGTGGATGAAGAATCATCCTTTTTAGTAGGATATTAATTTTGAGGAGAGGGATGGATAATAACATCAAATTTGATTAGAAGCTCAATTTTATCATCTTGTTTATGCAATGGTTCACTGCATCCGGGTGTGTAAGTATTGATTTTAGGATAGGAATACTCATGAAAGGTACCATCTCTACTTATAATGAAGTTTGGATAAACATGTTTATGTACCAAGAGTTAATAACCCTTTGACCCTTGGGATACCCATCAATGATACATTTTATAACTACTGATTCCATTTTATAAGTTTTAATAAGTGCATATATAATTAAAAAATTAATTCTTAGGTATAAATTATATGGGTGTTAAAAATACAGAGTTCTTTAGGTGTATTAAATTGACTACCTAAAGAGGGACACATATTGATTAAAAAAATATACGTTTTTATGCCTCTACCTAAATATATTTGGGTAGGTCTAAGACAAAAATCATTCTCTAGACTATTTCTAGGATAGTCTTATTTATATTTCCTATGAATTCCTTTTTTGGGTGTTTCCATAACTATTATTTGTCATTTATCTCCAAAATATCCAAAAAACTTTATGAAATATATGGCTATAAATTACAACCCATTTTCCAATCATTTAGTTTTAACGTTATTTCAAATTTGGTTTAAAATAAAATTTTCAATGTTTTATGATTTTGGAAAACATCAAATTTTTTAGGAATATAAAAAAAATGTCGAAAATTAATCTATGAATTCTACAATGTTAAACCTTTACTATGGTAGGAAGTCCTTATTGGATGCCATATTTATGATTAAATATACTATAAGTTGTTTGTTTATGTGATACTAGTCCTACAAAAACATCCCCCTTGGCCATTCTCATCTGAAAATATTCCTAAAGTGGATGATTTCTTAGTGTGATATGTGTCCAAAACCCTTTCTTGTTGTGTTCCTATAGAAATTTTGAGCTAACATGCCCCAATATTTCATTCCAATGAATAGTATTTATAGTATTGGATGAATAAAAACTATCCAACTATTATGAAAGAGTCATTCCATTTAATAAATACAACCTATTGATTAATTACCACATTAGAACTGTTCAAAAGGATGTATAGAAATTTAGAATAACTATTTTAGAAATAAAGGTAAACCCCCTTTGGTTTATGAATCCAATCTAAAAAGGTTTCATCTGTGGTTGGGAACCCACCAAACATCATCTAATGTAACGATAGTTTGGTCATAATTTTTTATCAAAACTTAACCTCATCTATCAAACATACAACAGTTGTTATTGTATGAGTTAGTTCTTAAAAACAAACTGTTGTCTACATTATGATAAAGTGTATTCATAGTATTGAATGTTTCCATTATTGTAATCTTATAATTCTTTTACTGTACTCTTCCATAAGTAACGATCATGTCCCCTATCATGCCTTCATCATTGATACGCTAAGAGAGCATCGGTCTCAGGCCTTTCTAAAGCATTAAAAGTAATTGGGCTTTGATAGGGTATTTTTTCCAGGGTATCACATTGATGTTCCATTCTTATCAAGACATGTTTAGTCTTGAGTGACCTTTGGATTTCCGTGTCGAAATTCTTAAAGAACTCTTCTACACCAACTGTTTCATGTAACTTGACTACTAGGATGATTTTGATATGGCTTTGGTCAATCACATGTAAACAGTGAGTATGGACTACACTATGTTAGATCCTTTCACTCTTGTTGTTCCAATGCATAATTACTGAAGACTTATTGTTGGGCTCAGTGATGCCTAAATCAATGAACATCAATGAAGGTCGGGTATGAACTTCAATGGACGTGTTTTCCATAAATGAGAGATTCCTTTGAAGAATACATCATAGTTTAGTCTTTAAACACCTATTATCTAAGCCGATAACCTTCATAAATGATCATTCATAGTGGCTTGACTAGTTCTCCGTCTTACCGAATGAAGCAGTAAGTGAAGGAACTTTTTCTGACACGTCATCAGGTGAGACAAGTGCGGTTTTGGTCCACTATGACTTTTCATAAAAATAATTCTCTACATGGTATTTAACATAGATGGGGAATTGACCATTTTATCCATTTTTGAAATCAAGAGGGTATCATCATTAGAACACTTTTGGGAGTGTATTTATGAAATTATGAGGGAGGAGGGTGTCATGACCTAAACTTTTCCATCATATACCGTTAAAACCTAAGGTGGGATGTAACTTTGACTAAAATTTTAATGAGATGATGAAATTTTCATGTATTTAGCTAAACGATTATGAGTATGTATAGTCTTAGTATATCAGTTCGAAAATGAGTGTTGTCTCAGATCATAATGGCTTATGTGCCACTTTCCTAACCGAAGATTTAACATGCATTAAGCATTTGAAGAAAAATTTTATGAGACTACATGACCCAGTTGATTAGGTGAGGGTTACGTGGTACCTGATGGCTTCTCAGGGATGAGAAGTTCTAATGTGGTACGGATGTAACTTCTTGTATTTTTCATCGAATGAAAAATATAAGGAAACTAAATTTCTTTTGTTAACTAGGCAGGCTGATTTTAAAAACCGAGCATCAGAACATTTTATTCTAAGAGTCAACACTACGACGTTAATAGAATAAAAATATTAATATTATTTTATTGATAGGCATGTCTGTTTTTTTTTAAAAATGAAATAACTCTCCAATAGTGCGTCGTATAAGCTAATTTGATACCCCCGTTAGGTTCAGAATGTCGGATTTACCATAGGAATGGTATAACCTTGATTTGCATCGGGGGTTTCACACCCTCTCACGTTATAATTCTATCTTTATTTTTAATTAGTTAATTATTTCCTTTTTTATCTAATAAATATTTATATTCTCACAAATGGTGCGTCGAATGAGAAATCTGAAATCACCAATAGTACCGAGATGTGGAGTTTATCCTAGTTACGGTATAACCTTTGCAAGCGGCCTAAGTTTGGTCATATCGCATCCATAGATAATTTAATTATGATATAAATATGTTTGTTGGTTTTTAGAAATAATAATAATAAGTTTTTTTATTTTATTATTTTTGTTGAAGACAACAAATGAAAATAAAATTCAATAATTAATAATTTGGTCACACTGTAAAAAATAATTGTGAAATGTAATGAATGTGTTATTATTAATAGTTCGAATTAAATACAATTGTGAAATCTGTATTTATTTCATGACTACTACATTTTTTTAATGGTTTTCATTTTAATATTATTAATGGTTTCATTTATTTGTTATATTGAATTATAATAATTTTATTTATTTTAACATATAGACATTAATTAAGGTGAAGTCCATTTTTGTTTTTTTTTTCTAAATTCTTAAAGGAACCAGGGCGTTCATGCGCACCCTGTTGTGGGTCTTAGGTGGCTATTATAATTAATTAAATAATTGTTTTTGCTTTTTGTAAAATTTTAATGTTGAGCTTTAGAACTGCATTCAGGATATAAATAATATAAACAGGTTTAAAAAAAATTAAATAATTTACATAAAAATAATGAAATTAAAGAGGTATAAAAATAAATAATGAAATAGAAATGGTTTTAATGATATCAAAAATAATTAAAATGTGGTAACTTCATTTTAAATAATATTTTAATATCTTCCACCATTTTATTATGATTAATTTATTAATTTATTTCCTTTTTCTCCATTCTTTTTCCTTCTTTATTTTTATTTTTCCCCCTCCTTTCCTCTCCTCCCAATCCCTTATGTCCCATCTCCCCTCTCTCTAGGTGGTGCACCACATTGTATCCCCTTTGGAAGACCACCACAGCTCCATCTTTCATCCCGTTTCTTTTCTGTCTGGTGCACAGTAAACCTAGGGCAAGGCTAACCTTGCGATTTTGGAAGTGTAGAATTTAATTTAGTATCCTTCGTGTAGTTTTTCATGGAAGGATTTTACCCTATTTTGAAGGCTTTTCTAAAATATTCTCTCTTCATCCATTTGAGGTCAAATAAAATCTTAGCACATGTCATAGGATTATCAATAACTATAAGGTATGGAATCTACTCTATCTACCTATGTTTCATTGTGATTTAAAAAAATGACCCAATGTGTCGTTAGTCGGTGCCTACTGGATTTGTGAAAATTCAACCAAATTCATTAATTAATTTGTTTCTCCTTGTTCTGGAAGCCGTATTGATCATGAATAAATCTATTTAATTTTTTTCAATAAGGTTAGAAACCCCTTAGTGTGTGATGACATGGTCAGTATAATTATCATAAGCCCAAACATTTAAAATATTTAATTAAATTTGTTGCGCAACCTATTTTTCGATGTGGTCAAATTAAATAATTAATTTATATTAATTATTAATCTTGAATTGTTGAATTTTTGTTAGTTGGTTATGCCAGTTTATTTATTATTAAATAGTTTTTTATATGGATGTTTTATCAAACTATTTTGCAGTGTTAAATTTAAATGAATAATTTAGATTAATTATGAAAATTGAATTTTTTTGATCTTAATAGTTGGTTGGTCTAATTCATTTATTTATTTAAAAGTACATGTATCTACTTATGTTGATGTGGTACATATTATTATTAATATTTCTATGCTGAAATAATTAATATTCACTCTGTGATGCATTGGTGTACATTTATAGATTCAAGTTGCAATTACATATGTTGATATTATATCTACTGTTGTGAAAACATTAATTAAATTCAAGGTGGTAACATGATGTGGGTCTCGTATTCAGGGACACACTTATACCCTCCTTTTCTAATAGATTACCTCAATGTGTCGGAGGGGTGGTGGCATTGGATTTGCTGGACCGAGACTACTCCATGATTTTTAATACTTATGAGTGATACTGGTTCCAAAAGGGCCCATCTAGAAGGATCTGTTGGAAATGTGGCTATTCTATCCTCAGATGACACTCATCCCCTTTTTGTGAGATTAGGATGGACTCAGGGTAAAACCTTGCCACGAGAGATACTTGGTCCTTCGAATGATTTCCTTGGAGGGCTCGGTGATATTGGATAAATAGACAGATGTTCTGTGATGATACCTTCTCGACGGGCTCAGACTCCAACTCACAACTTGAACATTATAAATGATGCACTTAAGGTTTGTATTATTTCTATTTGAGTCACTTGAGAATTGAAATATTCATCTGATATGTGGATGTGCACCTGGATTACACTTGACATAGACCCCAAGTAAAATCACATGCTTGGGGTTTTCTTCATTCTTGTTTAACTTGTTTCATTCTGGGGTTTTTATATATACAAGTATATGCATTCTGCTGACGGGTGGCTTTTCAGACTACCATCTCAGGTTGAAGCAGGTGATTAGGCACAGGTTCCATTTGGAACATAGGCCGACTTATTTATTCAATTTCACTTAATTAATTATATGAAATTGTTAAATAATGTCACAATTGTTTTTATCATTGCACAAAAAAGAATTATTTAGACACCATGGGTGCCGACCTACTGGGATTTTATCTCACAACCTGCTCGGGAATCGTTGACACCTGATTAGATTATATGATTGCAGGTATTGATGAAGGGAATTATGCTGCTTCTGATTCATCATTGATTGTTGTTTCTTAGTATGGAGACTGGGGTAGATGAATGAGCCTTCCTCGTGATGCATTTTTTGCACTTTGTTTTTTTAGTTGATAACATGCTTGGGTTTTCTTTTCTGTACTTTCAGTTTAGACATACATCATGGCATAACATCATTTTGTGAGCTTCCGCACTTGAGAATTATTTAGTTACATTATTTATATTTCTTCTACTATAGTTTATACATTTATATTCTTCTACTACTTATTATTAATTTTTTTATACTTCAACTATAATAATAACTATTACCTATGAGGGAATTGTATTACCCTTGGACACAAAAAGACCCTCACTGCTGGTGGGTAGCCTCTGACATTCGAGGAGATGTTCTTGAGATCATGTAACCAACTGCTCTGGCCACCGTCTTAGAGGTGAGTTGGGTCAGGACGATAAAGAATTAAATTTTTTATTATCCACAATGAATTTGGATAATCCTCTCAAGACCTAGAGAGCTCCCTTCCCCAAGAACGCACTCTAGAATGGAGGAATATTTTTCTCCACCTACAAATCTCATGTATATAGAGACCATGGAGAACAATTTTAAAGTTTTTCTTGCGGCCATCAAAGGTAGACGATGAAATGGAAAGGATATGTTATTCTAGAACCTGAATATTCCAATGATAATGATTGTATATTTTTAGAACCTTTGTGAATCACTCCTAGGGGAATATTTTCTTGATTCATACAATATAATGAGTTTATAACATTGATCTATTGTTATATCCATAAATGAAGAAGTAATTCCAACAAACTAATTATTTACATTATCAAATTTATTTTATAAAATAAGTTATGATCCTCTATCTTGTTCATGAAATTTACCACTTCACTATTTTATTTGTTTCAATTTCATAGATAGTAATGTTTATGATTTTTTAAATATCATGGTGATGATTGTTCATGAAAGAAATCAAATTATGATATGACCCATCACAAGCTTCCACTATGTAAAACCCCAAGCATCCAGGATACGTTTCTCATTAAATAATGAAATAGTCTGTATTATATGCAACTTCGAGTTGCATCACACCACGACCAATCAAGCTATCCATTATGAATATTAATAACCGGTTTTTTAAATTTTATAAATTTTATTTTTCAAAATGGACTTCATTTTTTGATTCGGAATATCAAAATTAGCTTAGGGTGATTTTTTGGTATTTTTCTGAAATCATTCAAATTTTTTTGAATAGTGGAAAACAAAGATTTATTGTTTAAAACCAACTATTTATTCAAATAGTTATTTATTTTATCTAAATATTCTTTAGTTCAAAATAGATACATAATACCTATATTTTTTCAATGTAATTCATCGATTTCATTTTATAAAAAGAATAGATATATAAAATTTTATTGATCTGTTAACATCTTTTACCCACCTTCTAGGCACATTTGCTAATCGGAATAAATCATTATTTTACCACTTCTGTGAATTGAATTTAAATAATCATAGAGACATGGTTTAAATCAGTATGTAAAATTTGGTTCTATAGGTTGAAAATAATTTTTACGAATAATAACTTTTGCATTTTATTTAACATAGTTAAAAGTAAATAGGGAAATTAATGGTATAAATGATATTATAATTACACTAACACATGCCCTAATTATATTAGATAAGTTTATTTTGACTAATATAAACTATAGTAATAAAATATGACCAATTTTGTCATCTTGGATTTGTTTAGGACATTTTTTATTATTATTTTATTGAAGGGTTAAAAGTGTTAAATTCAGTGTTTAATAACAAAACAATTTTTAATATAGTTTTATACATAAGATAAATTAGACTATAAATATTAATTACAAATAAAAAAATATTTCATACATAAATGTATTTTATTTATAATTTTTAGACATTAAATAATTAAAATTAAGTATGACATAATGATACTGAAATTATTTCATTATTATTGAATGATTTAAATAATTGATATTAGATATAAAAATATAATTATAAATTGATCATCATGATGTATTATATGAATTTTCTTGGTTTATATTACATAGTAGGATTGATTATATACATTCTTTTCGAAATTTTAAAGTAGTTATGACTTTCACAAAAACAAAATACTAAATAGTGTCAAAACATCCATAATTGAGTTTTAAAAAAACACTATATTATTAATTGATATAATATTAAGAAAAATACAAGGATCAGAATAAGGACATAGATAAGGATAGATATATCAATAATTAATCACTTGGAGTTATCATGTATTTTTATAGTTAGTTTATTAAACACGTATAATAATAATACAAGATCAGAGGGTAAATGTTAAACTATTTAACTAAGAGTTAAAGCTTAATGATAAGGTTGATATGGTGACCTAAACCTATAAAAACCTATTTTTTGATATTTTATCGACCCATACTTACCATATAATCAAAATAAATTCATTTAGAACCATTATTAACCGAATATGATAGTATATAAAAATAATATTTCATGCTTTTCTTAATGTAAACCTCACCTCTCTTCAAAAAGGGTACTTTCATTTCTCATAAAATAAAAACTCCATAGACATATGTCTTAGCCAACCAATTCTAAAATATCCTTCCAACTACCCTCACATTATCCTAGAGGCCTTACATTGATCAGAATATAACCTAAGGTGCTTATTTGATCAAACAACAACGAAGCACCCAAAGAAGAGGTAATTATTTTATGACCTCTTTCAACGATATTTTCGTGTTCCACTTCCACACTATTTATTTATTCCATACCAAAATAATATCTCTGATAACCTCTACATAAATTCATGTTATTATAAATATGATATAACCATATTCATAATTCTATCCATCTTATGAATTTCAAGTCACTATAATTGCGTACGTACGACTTACCGTCTCCACATCGTGGCGTAGTTTGTTATTCAACACATAATTATTAGGATGGGTTTAGTAATTAGTATAATTGATGTAAATAATAATTATAACATGGTAATTATTATGTATATATGATATAATATCCATTGAGATATGATTTTACCACCAATAGAATGATATTGTCTCTCTTGCGTACATACGAATTATCTTCTCCATGAATGCGTTGTGATTTATTTCCCATCATAACCATTAATGAATATTTTTCATTTGATGAATAAATATAATTTAATAGAACATATTATCATTCTGAATATGAATCAAATACATCTTATCCAATAAAAAAAGAATTATCTTACAAAACATATAAAAGACAAACGAATTAGTTTACTCCCAAAACAATTACACTACTGAAATATTATTAAGAAATAAATATTATAAGATCATATATGATATCTTATTTATGTATGTGGTTCATGTATAAATTAATAAAAATGATTTAACTATTATACAGGTGGATAATTTACCCATTACCAATGAAAAGTACATGGTAATGGTAAATTTTACAATATCATTATTATTTGAGGTTGTTTTTATTTAAGCATCTATATGGAATCCTTTATCATCCACATCCATGTTTTATAAAAATATATTTAAAACATTTTTAATATATCTAGAATATGGGTTAGTGTAAATTATACCCTTTTTTGGTTTTTTATAAATTATTTTGAAATTTATCTTTCTGTCATTTTCCAAACAATATACATTATAAAATTTTCTAAAATTAAAGGTAAGAATGTTTTTTTAAATTATATGACGGGTGCAGCTATTTTCCGCTATTATAACACCTTCAAAGTTTCCCTTACAAGATTAAAAAAATATTTTCAAAATAATTTTTTTCTTTTATTATTATTTGAATTTAATATTATTTCAAACTAGAAAGAGATATTTCTCTCAAATATTTTTTATTTCCATGGTGTCAGCATCCCTTGATAAATTTAACACTTTTTTATGTTGAATAATAATGATACAATATTCCATATTTTATTGTATGTTTTTTGATATTTTTTACTGTGGATGTGTTATTTTTATACAATTAATTTTTTATGGTCAGTTTATTAACATTTCATTATGTAGTATAAATACGAATGTTTATGTTATGTTTCATCGTTTTCATATGACGAATGCAATAGACATAATAAGTGGTGGGTGGAGCCCGCTATAGCTCCTTGTAGCATCGTTAGGTCCCAAGAGACAAACTATTGTATTGGTACAAGCCATGAAAAATTCTTATTTTTAGTCTTGGCATGAGGCCTTGACTATGTGGTAATGATTTCTGACATTATGCATTCCATCATTATAAATTATCTATTGATATTACATGTGATTATTCTACTAGTAGAATATCCATGTGAATAAGTAAATTTCATCATTTGATCTATCTATTGTATATTATGTTTAGTTTTATGTTTAAAAGGCTTGTGTTTTAGTCATATACATTGATTTAAATGTTTATGTTTTCTTATGATAGTTTCTTCTATATTTTTATCCTTACTGAGCATCTGATCTCACCCAATTATAATTCTTTCTTTTTCCCAAGATGTGAAGATGTATATTATGATTGACCTATAGAGATAGGATAAGGGATATGAGTGTGTTAAATGGAAACACAATTTGGTTGTTTTTCCATTTCATAATGTAATGTAAAACTTATGTATTTATCTCGTACATCCAAGGCTACTGAACTATTTGTTCTTTAGAGACATGATCTCTTGTGATCATTACAATGTTGTGTAATAATTCCCTGACTCTGTGTATAATGGGTTGTGGAGTTAAAGTAGGTATCATATAATGTTTAGTACCATCCATGGAAACTATATTTAGAAAAGATCTGATTAGAAAAAACATTACATTCAGTTAGAATTTGTGGATTGGTATAGAAAAACATTCTATAGTTTTTGTAATGTAGTGAGTTACTGAATTATCTATGAAATATATCACTTCTTGGATATGAGTAGGTAGAGGAGGCTCTAGCACATATTTACCTAGGAGTGTAAAATCCCACAAGGAGTGTCATGCTTGACCCGAGGTGTCTTGGTAAACGACAACAGGCCTTACTTCATTCTTTGTTATGACACTCAAGGTGGATATGCTTATGATAATTCACATTTCTTTAAAAACCATTATGAAGGATGTATGATTAAATACCTACTCAATTTTTTTATGATTATAGAATATATGGATAATATGTTCAACCTATGTTAGGAGTTTTACTAGTTTCGAAATATGTATTGAGATTCATAAACTAAACTAGTGTATTCCATTGTTTATAAATGGAGCCTAGTGGAAGGAATTGAAACCGTATCAATGCACGTAATCCATGTAGAGATTTACCTCTAACTCAAGATAATTATAGTGATGTTTTTGATGAAATCGATGCAGAATAACTTATAACCATACTGGGATAACTCACTTAGGTAATTAAAAATATCCTTAACCCTATGGAGCACCCTGATCCATAACACGGATGATCAATGTTAGATCACATAATGAGGCAACAATCAACATCGTTCAATAGGACTAAAAATCCCTTTGTTGATATACAATTTATATGTTCCATAGAGAAATTATTTCATGCTTTGGGATATGGAGAAACGGAAAATTTTTACATGGTAGTTTATCTCCTACCAGGAGATGTAGATCAACGATGGTCAAAAATTCAAAACACAAAGGAGGTTAAAGAATTATCAAATATTCAATAGAGAGAATTTTAATGAGAATTACATTGAAAATTACATTCTTATTTACCATCGAGATGATAATGAAGAAAAATTTGTATGTTTGAGGGAAATGGAGGATGAGAATGTCCCAAAGTATGAGGGTACCTTTAAAAGGTTATCAAGGAAAGAAGCAAATTATATACATAAACCAAGGAATAAGATTGATCAATACTTTTATGGGATAAAACCATTTCTCCATAGAGTATTAGTCTCACAATCCTTCTAATCATATGAAGATATTGTCACATGTGCTATCAAGATATAAAAGGAATTCTGTATGTCTTATGACTTTATAGAAAATTAAGAGATTAAGAGATCTGTTGAACACTCTAGAAATGGAAATAAGGGGTATAAGGGAGAAGATGATTTTCCATCCTATAGTAAATTTTGGATGAAACAACCCGGTACTTGCCTGAAGGGAATGGGAGTCTGTTACTAGTGTTGTAGAAAAGGCCACCAAGCTCGTGATTATAAGGGAATGAAAGAGGTTGTGAATGTTTAATTCTATAATTGTATATAAATTGGGAATTATGAAAATTAATGTCATAAGAACCCTCGAAACGTTCCACCAAAAGGCCCAGGGAGCATGGGAAAGAATATATGGTCACTACTACTGAGGTTGATTCTATAAATAACATGGTGGCAGTTGATTTAATGTTTTCCTCAAATTTAGACAATGATTTATTTGATTTTAGATCATCACATTTTTTAATATCTTCCCAGATTGAAACGAAAATTAGATATTTCCAATATGATTTATCAAGGGAGTTGTCTGTCAAAACATATAAGAAAAGTATAATTTCAAAAAAAAATTGTGAATCGGTACCCATTTGGGCATATAAACATGCTCTATATGCTGATCTCATCTTCATACCTATGATTTAATTTGATATAATACTAGGTATGGATTGGATTTCAGACAATGTTGCTAAAATTTTTTGTAAGAAGACGGAGGTTATAATTTGTTATGATTATAAGGTCTACCATATTTTTAGAGAAGAAACATCACAATATGATTTAAATTTATATACACCCCCAGTAGCACTACTAAATTATATTATTGGTGAGGAAGAGAGTAAAATAACTATGGGTGTGGAAATGAATGTTCAAATAAAGGATTTAACTATTATGAATGAATATTTAGATGTGATTCCAGAAGACTTACTTGGAATTCCTCTAGAATGAGAAATTTATTTTTCCATTGACTTAATTCATAGTTCAATGCCCATATCGAAGACCCATTATAGAATGGCCACTGTGTAGTTTGTGTAACTAAAGAATCAACTAATTAAGTGAGTATAAAATGATTTATTCTCCCTAGTGTTTCTCCATGGGGATCACTAGTTCACATTGTAATGAAGAAAGATGGATCTATGAGGTTGTGCATTTACTCTAGATAGATAAATGTTATAACAATAAAGAACAAGTATCCCCTACCTCGCATTGATGATTTATTCGATCAACATCATTGTGCTCAATATATTTCAATGATTTATCATCGATATAGATATCATCAGTTGTGTGTGAATAGTGAAGACACTCTGAAGAAAACATTTCATATTAGGTATGAGCATTAAATGTTTTCAGTAATGGAATTTGGAATGACTAGTATAACCTATGTCTTCATGGATCTAATGAATAGTGTTTTCAAGGAATATCGTGATGACTTTGTACTGGTATTAATTGATGATATCTGGGTATACTCCAAAATCTTTGAGGTGAACTAAAATCAATAGTACACTATTCTAAAAATGAATAGAAAAAAATGAATTTTATATGACTTTATCAAGTGTGAATTATGGATTTAGGAGATTCATTTCCGTGAAATATTGTCTCTAAGGATGTAATGATTGTGGATACTTCAATGATAGAGGCAATACATGAATGGAAAACACTGATGAGTATAATGGAGGCACACCGTTTTATTAAAATAGCCAGATATTATTAGTGCTTCATCCATGATTTTACCATATTTCTTAACCCATAAACCAAGATCTCATTTAAAGAGATTAAATTTTTTAGGAAAAAATATTTTGAAGAATTTTCTGATGAACTGAAGAGAATATTACTAAATTCTCCTATATTTAATATACTATCAGGGAATGATGGGTTCATTATATATAGTGATTCTTCAATGAAAGGACAAGGTTCTATCCTTATGTAGAATGATAGAGTTATTGCCTATGAATCACAATGACTAAAAATCATGAACAAACTATCCTACTCATGATCTTGAGTTAGAAACTGTAATACTTTCATTGAAGATAAATAGACACTATCATTATAATGAAAAATGTGAGATATATATTGATCACAATATTTCAAAGTATATTTCCTCACATAAAATACTCAACATGAGGCGATGATGATGGCTTGAACTACTCATGAATTATGATTTCACTATACACTACCACATGAGGAAGGAAAATAATGTGGCATATGCTTTGAGTAGAAAAGATAATATAGTATTGAAGAAGGCGAGTGTTGAATGGGATATTATGTTCATGGATATAGTATATATGGATATAGGAATAATCATGGAAGGTGAAACATCAATACATTTACACTTGTTTCCAAAACATGTTTAATAGAAAGGATAAAAAGTTCCTAGATAGACGATGAGTAGTATCCCAAAAATATTAATGTTATGAAAGATGAGAGATTGATTGAATTTGTATATGAAGATGGTTTTTTGAAATTTGGGAAGATACATTATCATCCGGACATAACTGAACTAATAAAGGAATTGATGGATGATGCTCATAGCTCGTATTTTTATATACACCCTAGAAGCACTATGATGTATAGTGATATGAAGGAAATTATTTGGTAGGACAACATAAAGGGGGAGATTTCTTATTATGTCTAAGGATGTATGGTATGTCAGCATGTTAAGGCTGGAAGACAAGATCCTGGAAGAATCATGAATCCTCTTCCCATATATGATGGGAAATGGGATGATATTACGATTGATTTATTCATGGGTCTACCAAATAATTCTATAAATAATGATTCAATATGGGCCATTGTTGATCATCTTACCAATTTATCACATTTTCATGCTAAAAGAGATGATTTACCACTTGAATGGATAGAAAGATGATATATTTATGATGTTGTAATACATCACGGAGTACCCCTATCGATTGTTTCAAATTGTGATCCCCATTTTACATCATGATTTTTGAAAAAACATCAGAAGTACCTTGATAATGATCACCATTTAAACAATTACTACCACCGTCAAACTGATGGAAAATAATAATAGACTACTAAAATCATAGAAGACATGTTGTTATCTTTATCACAAGACATTCAAGGTATGTAGGAACAATATTTACCTCTAGTATTGTTTTCCTATAAAAATAGCTTCCATTTAAGTATTCAGATAGCACCATATAAAGTGTCATATGCAAGGAGATGTCACACACCCACTTTTTTGGATGATGTTGGTGAAAGAAAACTCATAGGCCCATAACATGTTGAGGAAACAATGGAAAAGGTGAAGATTATCGAAACCCACATAAAAGAATTTAAGAGTTGTCAAAAAAGATATTCCGATAAGCGATAGAAGTATTTGAAATTTCATGTCAGAGATCATGTTTTATTGAAAGTATCTCCACAGAAGGGTGATTGTATGATTCAGTACAAAGGGTAAATTATGTCCTAGGTAAATCAGACATTTTGAAATTCTAGAATGAATTGGAGTTATAGCTTACTGTTTGTAAATGTCTCCAAGTCTCTCAAATGTTTATGATGTGTTCCATATAAAATTGTTGAGAAAATACTTGCCTGACCCAATGCATATACTCACCTATATTGAAATAGAACTGCAACCAGATCTATCTTATTGTGAAGAGCCTGTTAAGATTCTTGATACCAGAGAAAAGGTGTTGAGAAACTATACAACTCGTCTGGTAAATGTTCTACGGAGAAACAATAAGATGGAATACGCCACGTGGGAACCCATGTATCTTATGCTTAAGGTCCACTAGAATCTTTTTTATGCATTGAATTTTTGAAATTTTGAGGATGAATTTATTTGAATTAGGGAAGAATGTAACACTCTATGCTTCAACAGTGTGTTTCTATTTGAATAATGCAATAGCTTGCGTTGTATGCAACTTCAAGTTCGAGCACACAATGACCAATCAAAATACCCATTATGAATAGCAATACCCACTTTATTTAATTTTATTAAATTTATTTTTACAAAAGGTACTTCATTTTTTGATTCTAAATATAAAAATTATCTTCGGGGGAGTTTTTGGAATATTTGTGAAAACATTCAAATTTTGATGAATAGTGAAAAACAATGCATTATTTTTTTAAACTGACTTTTTACATAAATAATTAGTTATTTTATTTAAATTTAATTTTGGTCAAAATAGATACATAATACCAATATATGTTCAATTTAATTCATTAGATTCATTTGATAATAATATTAGATATATAAAGTTTTATTAAACTTATAATATCTTTTACCTGCATTGTACGCTCATTTGGAAATTTGCATAAAATGTAATTCTACCACATCTGTGAATTGAATTTCAGAAATCTAAGAGACACAGTTGAGATAAGTAAATAAAATATTGTTTAATAGTATGAAAATAATATTTTGTGAATAGTAACTTTTGAATTTTATTTACAGTGATTAAATATGTATACGGTAATTAAAGTTATAATTATATTATAATTATACTAAAACTTGTCCTAGTTCTATTGGATAAGTTTATAACAACCAAAATAATCCTTAGGAATAATATATGAACATTTTTTTAAACATTTATTATATTACGGAAATTAAAATTATTTTATTTAAAGAAGTGTAAAAAGTGTTAAATTCAATTCCTAATAACTAAACCATTTTTAATATAGGGTATTACACAAGATTAATTTTACTATAATTATTCAATATAAATATAAAATGATTTAATATATAATGGTATTTTATATATAATTTTTAGTAATTAATTAATTAAAATTTTTTATGACACAATGATGGTGCATTAATTAAATAATAATTGAATGATAAAAAAATTGATAATAGAAATATTAATATCATTGTAAATTGATACTTTTTATGTATTTCATGAATTTTATAGTTGAATACTACATTTTAGGGTTTATTAAATAAGTTTTTTCGTAGTGATAATGTTGTTATGAGTTTCATAATATACAAATACTAAATATTGTCAAAATTCCCATAAATGAGTTTTTAAAACAAATACTATATTATAAGATTATATAATATTACTAAAAACATATGTTTCATCCGAAGAACTTATATAAGTATAAATATATAAATAATTAACCACTTGGGTTCTATTGTCTTTGTATACTATGTTTATTAGCCATTTATTATAATAATACAGGAATTCATGGTAAAAGATATTTTATTTAATTAAGAGTTAGATCTAAAAGATAAGGTTAATATGGTGACCTAAACCTGTATAAAAGCTATTCTTTGAGTGGCTTTATACCCATCCCCACATTAGCCTTGAAATAAATAGTTTTTTAAAAATTATAAAATAAATATGATATACTAATAAAATAATATTTCATGCTTTTTCTAAACTGACCCTCACCTCCCTTATAAAATGGTAGATGACCTTCACTTAAAATCACACCTCCAATGCCATTTCGATCAGCCAAAAACTACTCAAATATCCTAAAAACTACCAAAAATTCAAACTAAATTACTCACTTTTTTCATAATCCATCCTAAGTAGACCTTGTGATCAAATCATAAGGAAGCATCCGAAGAAGAGGTAATAAATTCATCACTCTATTAATGTTGTTTTCTTATTCCACATCCTTATTCACTTTTCATTCCATAAAAAAATCGTAGACCCAATACCTTCTACATACTGTGATGTTATTATAAATATTGTACAACCATATTCATTATTCTATCCATCATATAGATGTCAAAGTCACCATACATCTGTACGTACGGCTTACGGTCTCCACATCATGGTGTAGTTTTTCATTCAACACATCATTATTTGGATGTTTATAATAATGAGTATAATTTATTTAAATAAAAAATAGATCATGTTAATTATTCTATACAAATGATATACAATCCAATTACATTTTATGTTACCGTCGATAGAAATATATTGTCGCTCGTGTGTACGTGCATATTATTGTCTCCACAAACATGATGAGATTCTTTCTACATTATAACCATTCAAGAATAGTTTTCATTTGATAAATAAAAATAATTTCTTATAACATAATATCATTCTAGATATGAATAAAATATTACTTATCCATTAAAAAATGACTAAAGTAACAAAATATATAGAGGAAAATGAATCAATTATCTCTGGAAACATTGATACTACTAAAATATTATTAAGAAAAGAATATTAGAATATAATTTATGATATCATATTTCTATATGTGGTTCTTGTGTAATTTAATAAACATTATTAAACTATTATAATTAATTTAATGTACCATCAAACCAGGAAAAGTAGTAGGTGAGGGTAAATTTTACAATCTCATTATTATCTGTGGTTGTTTATACATAAGAATATAATTGGAATTCTTTATAATCCACTTCAATGTTTTTTAATAATGTATTTCAAAACATTTTTATTATTACTATAATATGGGTTAATTTATTTTATACCATTTTTTTACATTTTAGTAAATGTTTTGGAAGAAATAATTTTGTTATTTTCCAAATAAGGTACTTTATAATCTTTTTGACAATTTAACGTAAAAATGTTTTTAAAAAAATAAAATGTGGGTGTGGCTATTTTCGACCGTTTATAACACCATCGAAGATTCTTTTTCAATCATAAAGGAATATTTTCAAATTAAATTTTTTTTCTATAATAATGTGACTTTTAAATACTTTGAATAAAGAACAATACATTTCTCTCAAACAGTTTTGATTTCATATATTCCAACAAACAATTATGGATTTTACACTTGTTTGATGTTAATTTATTATGATACAATATTCAATATTCTACTGATGGTTTTGTGACATGTATGACTATGGATGTGTTATTTTTATACCATTCATGGTGTGTGGTTAAAGAATTGACTTTTCATATGCTATTATCAATACAATTGTTTATATTTTGTTTCAATCTTTTCATATGAGGATTGAATTGGAATTAGTAAGGGATTGGTGGAGCCCTATATTTCTCCATGATGCATTGGTGCGTCTCACGAGACAAACTAATTTCTTCGTAGAAAGCCTTGACATAATCATATTTGTGTTCTTAGCACGAGGCCTTGACTATGTTGTTGTGATGTCTTACATTATGTATTCCATCATTATGATGTTAGCTAATGATATTACATGTGAATATTCAACTTATAGAATAACCATGTGGATAGTTAAAGGGAATACTGTGATTTAACTTACCCATATTATGTTGAAATTTAATTTCAAAAGGCTTGTGTTCTAGTCTAATACATTTTCATAAATTTTTATGTTTTTTATGATAGCATATGCTATATAGTTATCCTTACTTAGCATTTGAGCTCACCCCTTTCATTTTTTCTTTTTCCATGGATGTGTAGAAGTATATTATGATTGACATACAGAGATAGGCTATGAGATATGAGTGCGTTCGAAGGGGACAAAATATTGTAGTTTTTCCATTTCATAATGTAATTTAAAACTTATGTATGTATCTATACAACAAAGGCTACTAATCTTATCGGCCATTCGAGACATGATTCCTTATGATCATTGCAATCTTATTTAATAATGCATTATCTCTAGGTTACCAGGGTTGGGGAATTACACACAACACTCAGAACATACAAGTTGTATCGAAGTGGTGACATAATTATTTATAATTATTTAATGATCTTTGATGATTTACACATGTATCATTAAACATTAAATTCATGATTAATCCTATTTTTAATTCGAATAGAAAGAGAGGCCTCTTCGACCTTTATTTCTAAAAAAATATAATAAAAAATTTATTTAATGAATGGAATAAAATTGAAGAACTCATTTGAAGGTTCTGAGGACTCTAGATGAATAGCACAAGAGTTCACGACATGTAACCAGAGATACATGTTGTTTACATGCGCTCAATGAATCAGGAAATAATTCAAAAATTAATACAAAATGTGTGATTTTATGACACATGGGTTATTTAATCTATATAGATCATGGTAATTGGGAAATCCTAGGACACCGTCCATCAGAGAAAAAACGTCTATCCTATTTAATCATCATGTCGTCCCCTTCAGTCACATATTTTCCACATAATTCCATTCTAGGACTACATGACTGGTGATTTTGTATCTTGACGACCACATGTTGTGTTGTTGGTTATACATGCCTTGTACTCCAATTTTCATGGGGAATGGTTTACACACGGAGTCCCTATGCATGTGCATCAGAGAGATGGTGATAAATGTACATTCTATGTAGCTCATTAATACATGTCGTGTACTTAAACAAAATTATAAATCATTAAAATTCAATTTTTTTTACTGTATAATCCTTATTGACATGTTCTTTACTATTTTCATTATGTTTATTTTCCACACTGTGGGATATGTTTTAATATATATATATATATATGTGTGTGTGTGTGTGTGATTAATTAATATCCTCGTAATGATTAGATCTGTATATCATGTATGATCTATATTATAGTTTTCTCTCTATGTGAAATGAAGCATAACACAAGATTGAAAAATCAGGTAATTCATTTAATCATTATGTTGATATTACACATCATGAAAGTACATGATAAGACATGTATTCCATATGTAAAAATTGTAAAAAATATATTATTATAATATATGTTGGGTAGTTTCAGCCGAGTATTCACCATGTTGCCTCTATAGTAAATTTATGTACACAGTTAATTTGAAATAAATTTATTTAATATGAGTAGAATTATGATGTCTGTGAATTTCAAGGAAATTCAGTTGATAAATAATGTAAAAATTATTATATAAAGAAGATAATTAATTTATTCAAGAAAAACATATCTTAAATAAAAATGATTGTGAAATTAGTTTTATAATAATATGATTCATAATTTCTTCCATGAATGTGGATGATCAGGAGCCTATACCTTACAATTTTAGGGGATTGGATTCATTTAATTTATTATAAATTATATTGTTTGTCAGCAGACCTTCTATACTAATATTTTTTATGGAACTCCATTCCCATAATTTCTCTTATATAAACAAATTTCCCCTCACCTATATTAGTAAAATTATATTTAATGGATGTGTCTCCCATGCTATTGGAGGAATTAATATTTGGAGTATATGTGAAACCAATCCAAGGGAGATACATTGGTGGACAGGTGCAAAGTAGTAAATCATACCTTTACTAGGTCAAGGTGTGTCCCCTTGATAAATGTTTATTTTTTCATCCCCTAGGTAATATAAATATTACTACAAGACCATGATAATACCACATTAATAGTTCGTCTCAGTTTTCATGGGTATTTCATAATGGTTTTTTTATCGCGATCACATGAATTAATGCAATTAATTACAACATGGAACTAAAATATTTTGGATTAACTCTATATTTTATCTTGTACAAGGTTAATCACATAGTAAATCCACATTATATTAATAATAATATAATAAAAGTAATAATTTACAATTTCCACATAATAAATAAAATCCCTCAATTATATATTTCATGTCTGTATAGCCTTCCACTTCTTTAATCAAAATAAAACCCTAGTTTAATGTTCAAAACCATCCAACATTGAGGTTCATTAAATTATCTAGGAATTATAACTCATTATTTTGGGTTGAAATAACTTAGATCATATTAATTATTGAGTTCCAAATAAGGGCCTAGTGCAACTCAGAGGAAATGGATTAGGAAATGCAATTTAAGTATTTCAGTATTTTGGAGACCACTAAACAGATATTGGATCTATGAGTTAATGAATTTTTCATTTATAATGAATTAATAATACCATTAATATTTTTTACCAACCAAATATGGGGTAATGTGAAGGGTAATATATATCCTTTCCACTAGAATGTCCATGAATCGGGATATTTAGAAGCTAATGGTGAGAGTTGTTGGGTATCTATTAAATAATGGGAGATTAATAAATATAGTAATTTTTTGTCTAACTTTTTTCATATAATGTAATAAAATATATATCAATATGTTTTTTATAAATAATATTAATATAAATATAAACATGTCACTATGGTCTTTGCTTTGGAAAGAAAACCATCTCACCAACACAAAATTCCCCTAGTTGCAAAGGCTCTTACACATTATCCATCACCATGGATAAAATGATATGCATTGGAAAAATATTTTACCAATGTTATTTTTAATTAAGAGAGTGATAAAGATTTATCAGTATATGTGAATCATTCTACTGCTTCTATTGATGTTCAATGTTTCTAGATATCATCAATGTTCAAAGAGATTTTTCAGCAACACGGGGACATGGATTCCTAATGATTGATGTATCGCCATCATGATATATATCAAGAGAGGAGAGTTAAGAGAGTTATGATATCTTTACATCATATTTAATAACTACTATTGGAAAGTATGTGCATTTTGGTTCTCATGTAGTCATGCTTATTTTCTAAATTGAGCTCTTATACATCATATGGATTAAATTAATGGATGATTTGTGTATATATGTACTTCTATAATCAAAAAACTAATACCTCCTATAGTTTTATTTTCAATTATAATTTGATAAATAATGAGAATCATCTTTTAGAGAATAATAATTTTTTCTAAAAATTCATATGGACACAGGCTCTTATTAAACTATGTTATTTATGATGAATTAGAAAATGAAGAAGAAGGGTAATAGGACCAAGAATCAAGAATAGTCTGAATTAAAATATCAAAGTCCTCCCAATAAGAGAAATATTTGATGGTTTGGTAAGGAAAATATTTAAATATATTATTTATGTGGAAATTTAGGCCACTAGAAGAGGAAATTCAACCAGAGTAAAGGGGAATCCAAATGTGTGTTTGTTATTGACTTTATTAATTCAATATCCTAACATTGGATATTAAATATATATTTTAGTGCTCAAATATCTATAAAAATGCATGAACCAATTTGATTCTAAAATAATTATATAGAGTATTTAAATTTTAGAGCTGATACTAGTGCCAGGATTGGCACCTGAGTCATCGGTGACTATAACCTTTCATCGATAACATGAATGAATTTGGTTTTTAAATATTCTTGTTATCTATCAATGGTTACCTAGATCATAATTTTTGTATCATTACTAGATTCAAATGACATTATTTTCAAGTCTGAATGAAAATGAAAGGAAAACATATGTTATCGTATCTCACATTAAAATAATGTTCTTTATGTAATAAATTATGATAATCATGTATTGGAAATTTATGTTGAATCGTGATCACAAGATTCATATATCAACTATCTATGAGATCACTATATTTTTCATATAAATAAGATTTATATGAAATAGACCTATCAATATGGATATTTAAACTCATCCGAGCGAAAACCAGTTGAATGATTTCAAGTATGTTTCATAGAAAAATGGCCAAACCACCATCTGGTGGACAAGGTGAATGGGCCACATAGATTGTTGGGCTTTAACACAATATTTTATTGGAATAATTTGTAGTATAAGGAAGATGTTCATATTATTTTATCATAAAATTTACTAATGAATTTGTTAGATATGGTTATTTTTACATAATAAGATATATGTCTGAGTCCTTTAATAAATTCATTGAATTCAATAAGGAATAATTGAATCAACCTCAAAATAAGATAATGAAGCATCAATCATATTGACATGGTGAATATCGTTACCAATTTTTTATAAAATCTATATAGGAGTTTTGGGTTCTATCTCAACACATTACACCTTACACCCCATAGTGTAATGGTCCTTATGAAATGATCAACTATAACTTGTAAAACATTTTATGATCGATGAGGAGCCATGTTGATCTTCTATTATCCATTCAGTGGTATGCATTAAAAAATTCCAGATACACATTAAAATGAGTACCAAATAATGTTGAAAATGGAATTACCTTCGAGTTATGGGGTGGTAAGAAACCTATTTTGTCACATAAACATATATGAGGTTGAGAGGAATTTCTTACGTCCTTATCGGGAAACAAACTAGCACCTATGAACACAGTGTATCTTTAGATGGTATCATAATAAATCATAAGGATACTAAATATACAACCCATCAGACAATAAAGTGACTATCTCCATATAGTACTTCATTATGGATTGAAATGAAATAATCACAAATTATAGTGATACCATAATTTAATTCAATGGATCTGATTATTAGTATAGACAAGAGTTAGTACATGAACATGTTTCAGAGGTCCCCTTGGTTCGATTAGTACCTAAAATAGAAGTACTATATAAGAACTCAAGAGAGGTAAGATAACTGTACAAATAAGGTTTTCTATTCACCTAATATAGTGAGTCATTATTGGGTGATAGTGATAATCTTCACTCATAAAATGATTCAATAAAGTGATCAGAAGATGAAAATGGCAAGAAGACATGGATTCCGAAATGGATTCTATGTATCAGTACCATGATTGGATTCATTTCAGGGCTCTAGTTTATGTAATTCCCATTTGGTATAAATTGGTATTTAAGAGAAAAATATACATGGAAGGTAATGTAATTACCTATAATAAATTTATAGTGGTTAATGGCTTTAAACAAAATAAATGAATTGAATATGATGAAACTTTTTCCCTATATTTCTTTTTTAAATCCTTCATAATTCAAATTATTATATAATAGAACCATAAGAAACCTTTGTAAGATATCTATAATACACAACTCCATGGTTTTCTTACTACGGGTGATTCCAAAAGGATTTTTATGTTATATAGATCCATTAATTTATTGAAGAAAACATTCAAGTCAAGTCACATTATATTTGATAAATCTATAATATAATTGTGTATCAATAATAATGAATGTGACCATGAGTTTATAAGATGTTTAATAGAAATACAATAATTATAATAATATGTATTTATAGGTGAAATATTTCTTATTGTAAATGACATAGTAGTATTACAGTGTGTTAAGGATTGATAAGTATGTGTTTCTCTTTAAAGGGTATTAGTGTTGTTATCTATATTCTAGGGATCCAATCATTTGTGACAGATCCAAGAGGATTCTTGTACTATTTCAATGTACATATTTTTACTTTATTCAAATGTGATTTAGAATGGAAAATTACTAGAAGTTAGTGGTCTCAATGTCACATGGTTTGCATATTTCTAATGAAAAGATTCATCCGAAATAGTAGAAAGTGAGAATGAGAATGTTCCCATAATATAAGGCGATGAGATCAACAATTTGTGCGATATTATGTACTTCAATACATGTTTCCTATTCTTTGATCTTGGTAGGAAGATATCCCAATTTCTTAAGAGAACACCATTAGACTTCTTTTACAGATATCCTTAATTATATGATATAATCTTAGGACATGTTCTTGGTTTTTTGGAGGATATGATATGATGGTAATCAGTGGTGATACTGAGGCTAGTTTTTAGAATGATTAAAATTATAGTATGTTGTTTTCAAGATTTTTTTTCTATCTCAATGTGGGATCTATGTGTTCAATGATTTCAAAGAATCCAGTATACACTTATTATATAGTGGTGTCTGAGTATATAGTAGCATATAATATTTCCATGGAATCAATTTTGATATAGACCATTTTCCAGAATATTGTTTTGGTACATTTCAATAAACACCCAATCATGTTGTATGTTGAAAATATTGAAATGGTAGTTGTTGAAAAAGATCCAAGGTCACACCAATATGCAAATCATATACTCTGAATTTATCACCCCTTGAGGTATTTTTATTATAGCGGTGATTTTTTAAGCAACGTACCCACAAAAGGGAATTTTATTGACCCCTTTAATAAATTATTATCTCTGTAGAAGCATGAGTTTCATGTTTGATCTAGTTGACTAATGGTTTTTAGTAGTTTGATCTAGTGTAAGAGGTAGTTTTTTGGATTTGGTTCCCTAGAACCAACATCTGTTTACTTTATGATAACATATATTCATAGTTTTTAATATTAATAAAACACATATCACATCATGATTGTACTTATGTGTAACATAGAATGTAATAATTTCATAAGTGTACCTAACAAGCTAATAGGTCATAGTAGTCCTCCTCTTTGATTAGAACCTGGAAGTACTATGATACTATTCTTAAATATATGTTCTCTAATTAGATTATATCATTTTTGGGGATAGATGATATAGGATATCAAGGGTAGAGACTCATAGGACATTGAGGAACACTATCACTGTGTATGCCCTTCATCATATCTAATGTAAGATATTATGTGAACAAGATCCACCCTGATTAAAATGACATTTATATGAATCATTGGATGTTCCAATTTATAGGTATGTGTATTGTTCCTTATACATTAAAAAATTGTTAATGAGTATTATGAGTTTGGTACTTTGATGTATTGAAGAAAATGATGAAGAAATATGATTTCATTGAGGTAGGGTATGTTGGGTGTGTCAGGAGTAATATTTCCATAATGAAAAATGTGATAAATGAATTTTATTTGTTTTTCATTAATAGAGTTTGATATATCATTCACGTTGATGGAAATTATATATCCAAAATAAATCCATTTCCATGGTGTTATATAGGTTTGTCATATTTCATTGAATTCAAAGAAAATATTTATTAATTGCGTAAGTTGATGGCCCTGGTATTCAACCTAGTTTATTAGAGATGGTAGGAAAAAGCTATTATATTACATAGTATGAGTATTTATGAGATATTATGTTGTAGTGGATTTAACTTCTTTCTCTAAGGGTGAATTGGGGTCTTACTAGATGAAAACCATGGACATTAGGCCACATAACCTAATTCAACTGAGAAAGTGGTCTAGTGGGTCACAGACAAAGTGAATCTAGAATATAGGATAAATAATAACATTATTATATATTATATAACTAGTTGAATAAATATTATTCCCATATGTGGTTTAAAAATTATTCATTTTTAATTTATTTCTTATATTTCATCAATAATTATACAATACAATATAATCTGAACAAAATATTTAATAGATATGTATTTTTACTTTAATGAATATAATATTTACTGATTTATTAACTAATTAAGTGATATTTATTTATGAAATATGTATTCTTTATTGAAGGACAAATAAAAATTAAGGATGAATGTTTGACCAATTACAATGGGCTAGTGATAAATAATAAATATTGAACATCATTTGATTAAATAATATTTAATATATTTTACATGTTATGTGCATGGTGAGAAATAAAAATAATAAAAATATTATTATTTGACATGGGGTTTTATCGAGATTAAATTAATAATAAAGGCAACTTTTATAATTTTTTTAATTTTATACCTAGATGTATATAAACCCAATTATATTATTTTTTTAATAGAGACAATTAATTTGTTTGGTTGTATACAAATAATATGGAGAATCCCCCCATACCGAAGAGAGGTCCCTTTTTCATGAACACTCCCATGAACGGTGATCAGTCTTCCTCTACATTCCACTATCAGGTATAGAGATATTATGGAGAAATATTTGGAAGTAGTTATCATGGAGATCAAGGGTAGACAACTCAAGTGATAGTATCTACCGTTCCAGAAACCATATATTCATATAAAAAGGATCAGAGATTTGTGAAACAGATGTGGACCACTACTAGAGAGAATCTGATCTAGATTACTACGATTCATAGATGGTGCAACACATGTCTGTTTTCAAATCCATCAATGAAGAATTATTTACAAAAATTTAATTCATTAATTTCTGAATTAGTTATAAATTTTATGTGTTGATCTTATCTCTGGTTTCGGAATTCTAACCCTTTCATGTTTTCATTCTTTTGATTCCAAATATCATGATTTTTATCATTGTATAAATATCAGATTGATCATTAATTTTGACACAAATAAACTTTTGGAAGGACTCATCACACACTTTAGTTCTGCCTGGAACCAAAAGTTATTACCTAAGAGGTTATATCCTTCTACCATCTCAATCAACTTTAGAATGGACTCTCTAAAAGGAAACATATGGAAATTCCATTATCAATTGAGGACCCATTATTGATTAATTACTTGTGTGGAAACATTAAAGACCTCATCCATTTTATAACCAGATTCTAAAATAAGGGAATTATTAGTAGTTTTTTAGACTCTATCTATTTCATTAGTTATCGATGGTTTGGTTCAATGTCCCGTGGTTTACCACAATGAATATATGTTTCCTTTTTTTTCCTAAATTCGCACTGGTTTGAGTTATTTATATATTTGAATCTGATCTTTAATAGAATATTTATTATTTTATATCATTTATGATCTATCACTGTATAACAAACTATCAACCTCAACTTTTATCCAGGGATGGGAATGTAGTTCCCTATAAATAATTGATGATTTAACCTCTTTGATTGATAAAGAGTCTCAACCATACATCATGGTCTCATGAAGGGTTTTTTAAGACTTATCGTTGGATTTTAAGAGGATCATTTCATGATTATAATAAAAAAATCATTATTTCCTAAACCTAACATGACATTAATAAACTCATTTGGGTTGGATTAAATTGAACTACCATTATTCATTTTAAATGTAAATGTACAATATTTTTTGTAATGACAATATAGTAATAAAAACTACGTGTAATCTTTTTAATTTATAAGAACAATTCGAGAATATATTGAATAATAAAATTCTTTTGAATGTATTTTGTCACCCAATAAAAAAAGGGAGATATTTGATATAATTAACACATCAGGGGAAACATCAATGTATTATTTAACAGGTTGTATAGTTTCATTCATAGTAATAAGAAGATTATTTGGCCCACAAGGATTATCTATTAGGCTATACTAGAAAATAAGGTCCCTCATATATTTCCCTAGACAAAAAGTCATTACAACCATCAAATTTATTGATATCATATCTCATTGTTAAAATGTTTAACTACTGATATAATGATGAGTTCATAATTAAAAAATAATGCATACAACCCCCACAACCACCCAATTTCTTGGGTAAATGATGTATAATCATATGATTTATGAAATAAAAATAGGGATAGTGTCTATAAAAAATAAAATATATAAAGGTAGTGGCAATTCAATAGTTTGTTCTGGGTGAAAAAATAAAACTTGTTACTAAAACATTATATATTGAAAGTTGGGACCAAAAATAAAATTCTACAGAAAAATAAAGACGATGAGGCTCTAATGACCCTAATTAATTTTGTGTGGTTACCCAAATAGAAGATGAATACAATAGAAAAAAGTTAATAAACTAAATAGTATTAGGGTGATGTCATAAATTAATGGTTGATACAAATAATTTACAAGAAAAAAATGATTTCAGGGAATGGGTAATGAACACAGTGATTAATTATGCTCTAGTCTCATGGTTTCACATGTTCATGAAATTAACACCACCTCCGACACAAATATTTTATTAATTATAGATAAATCGAAAATCTTAAATTTGAATAGACACATTAACAACCAGTAGATTAGATAAGAACAAAATTAATCCCAATTTATATGTTTAAGATAAATTAAATTTGAAAAACAATTACAGTGTAGGAAAACACAAAGTCATTCCATCTTGTTATCTATGCATTTGAGGTGTGGTGAAAAATATACCTACATCTAGTTTATAATAATTATTCTTGAACACATGGAACCATCACCAGTAACGAGGGCCCCACATCTTCCAAGAAATAAAAATATCATCTCTATTATAAGGAAATCAACAAGATGTGGTTGGGGAAGCAATATGCCTCGACAAGGATCACATGATTCCGCACAAAGATGTTAAACAAAAGATTCACCTAGAAGATCTGAGAGCTTCAAATTGAAAAAGTACTCAGAGTGAGATAGAGTGGACCAGAGTTACAAAATGTAATGACCCGACCATTTTTTATAAATTCATTCTCTTAAAATGTGTTTTATATTATATTTATCAAAGAAAAAAAAACTTATTTTCTTATTGAATTGAATATAAAGTGATATGTGACAACCATTGTAAGGACCCGGAAATTTCAAGGGAAATTTTTTCTTAATTTTCATTGGAATTTTACATGAATGCAGTTTCTGATGGTGCCTGATTCCGAGGCTCGGTGTGCTCGGAATCAATTTCCGAAGTTTAGCTCAGGTACGTTCAGTGAACGAACCAGCGGGTTTTTCTAACTTTTGAACTGGTGCTCGAAATTGAATTATGAGGGCACCGATGGATTCGCCGCACCGGTAATTTCGTAAGAAGATCTTTTTTCGGAGTTGCGTTTTCAGGGGATTAGTTGTTAAAAAATTTTGGAAGATAAAATAAAAAATGAGTTACAATTTTAATTTCATTAAAGTAGTTATATCCTTTGAGTGGAAGTTAGGGAACTACCCATGAGAGGTTAAGAGGGTGGTGGGGCCCACACGAGACCCTAACCTCCCTTGATCTACCCATAAACCCCATGAACTCCCAAAACTCACCTCCCACTTTAATATTGTAACTCCACTTTATCATAAGTTACTCATATCCTCCTCACCTCCCACATTAATTCATGCCACCTAAACACTAATTAATTTGACAACTCAAGATAAATCAATTAAGTGTGTTGGTTTTGAATTTTGTAATTTTGAATTCATGGAATGGGTAAAAAAATAAGGTGGAGCCTTATTTTATTTTGGTTAGAAATGTTGGGTTAAGAGAAAGAGAAGAGTACATTTGAGTTTTGAAGAACTTCCTTCTCTGAAGAAGAACACTTCATCTCCTTTGATGAAGAACATGAAGAACACCGAAGCTTCGACGACGAACGTCTTCTCATCTTGCACCTTCTCTCCATGTCGAATGAAGCGAGACGCCACATTCTTCATCGGGTGATCACCAATGACGTGCCTTCTCTTCTTCATCCTCCGCATTAAGGGAGGAGACACCACCACGGGGAACTTCACCATTGACGATGACTCACCCTCCGACGTCAACGGAATCAGCACCGATCTTCCGCAACGTCTGATCACTGCGATGCTTGCCTCTTTTGTAGCTCGACGATCTGTGACGTCTTTGCAAGGTAGAGGTTTGGTTTTCATCTCGTGAATAATTTTAGACGTTCTTCGATATCAACGACAAACTGTTATAAAAAATAAGGGAGGAGGTCGGAACACACAAACATGGCCAAACCTCCTCCCCTTTTTTTGTTTGTTATCTACGTGGCTTGAAATGGATGCGACGACTGTCATGGCACCGTGCGGGAATTTAGAGAATCACGACGAAGAAGCGTGTCGCCGTCGCGTCGTTCCTTTGATGTCAAAGGAATCTGCGGTCGATGTCGGGCCGTGATGAAGGGGCGCGGCATCGTTGCGCCGCGCCGAAAAACCACGAAGAAGGCGCGTTTTGAATTTTGAGTGAGAATCGACGGGCGATGACGAATCGGGCCAAAATGGTGTCTGAATTCCTTCGCAGTAAATATCGGGTCCCGGGAGGATTGTTGGCGAAGGCGGTGGGCGAATCAAACCACCGGAGTGTGTCCGGTGGTCCGCAGGAGGCGGCAGCGGCGCGCCCCGCCGGCGTGGCCGTGGGACGTGAACCAGAATGGCCGGGCCATTCCGAGTTTGACGCGGCACGGTTTTAAGCCTCTCCAGGTTGACAACCGGGGGGTGGTTGTAACCCCCCGGACCCGTCGCGTCGCGCCAGCGCGAGGCCAGCCGGCTGCCCAGTCGGGTCGGGCCGCGATCAGCTGGGCCGGACCCGGACCCGGTTCGGGTCGACCCGATTCGGCCGACCCAAGGGGGGGGGGGGGGGGGGGTTGGGTCCGGCCGGGCCGCGCCCAGACCCCCATTTTCAGACTTCTTTGGTCATTCTCACATAACATGGGCTAAGGACCTACGATCGACTCACCGTCAGTTGCGATGTGAACCATGGATCGAGATGGTCATTTCGGTATGTTACACTCAAGGTATCCGAGAATTTGGGTTCAGCCGTGTTAGTTCGGATACCAAACCAACCGGGCCCTCGGAGCGGAAACACTTATATCATGAGCTCCGTACGTTCGATTGACGTGCTGTAAACTTTTTTGAATTCCCTTTTATGAGACGGTACTCTTGGTATACTTTTTCTGAGGATTGGATGTAGTTGGATAGTGGTTGGGTTGGATTGCACATGAATCCAATCAGGCCCCTAGAACGGAAAAGCTGATAACTTTTAGACCGGACTTCCATTTGACGAACCATCAGCGGCATTGGTGATCACGTTGAGAAACGGTCCCTATGGGAAATACTATGAGAGTTTTGTGTATAGTTGAGATATGGTCGGGCTGGTTCGCTCACGAACCAACTGGGCCCCTGGGATGAAAAGAATAGTAACTCACAGATCGGGCGTCCGATTGACGCACCGTCTGTTTCATTGAGACCCCTATGACGAGGGGGTCCTTTGAGATACTTCTTCATGGGACTTTTGATACTTGTATTATTGACCTGTAGCTCGTGGAGCGGACCCTTTCGGAGACGAGAATACAGAGTACAGAGACCATGTAGATGGTTGTGACCGATGACTTCTTGTCCGATTCGATTCGAAGTGACTAGCATATCCCAGTGGGGATAACTACTTTTTGAGGTGGTAGAACCATGGTGGAGGCACACTACATTGTTAGGTGGAAGACCCGTGGTACTCTACAGGAGGAGTGCCTCTGTAGGCAATGAGGGGGAGCACTACTATGTGAGGTGGAAGACCCATGGTGGAGGAGCACTACTGTGTGAGGTGGCAGACCTGCGGTACTCGACAGGAGGAGTACCATAGAAGTCTTAGGTTAGTGATCAGTACCTCAGAGTTTTGACAGGATCACTGTACACTCCAGATATGGACTCATCAGTAGTTACGGTTTCAATAATAAAAATCCTGGTTTGAGGTGAATCATTGACCTTTCGGTTTACCTCATGATTGAGAAGGGTCACTTGATAACTTAGGTATATGTATGGGAATATAACTGGGTAGTGGTTATCCGATGATTTCATAATCTTGTGTTTCCTCATGATTGAGATGGGTTACTTGATAACTTAGGTATATGTATGGGCACATACCAAAGTAGAGGTTATCTGTTGAGATCTTCTTTTTGATAATCCTTGTTGGTTTTAGTGATACCTTGAGGGTATCGGGGTCCCTACCGATTATAGTTATACTCACCCCTGCACGGGCTATGCCCGCACCTCGCTTTGTTGGTTGCAGATGACGGAATGTGCTGATGGAGGCCGAGTGTTCGAGGACTAGATAGTACCCGGAGGTGGAATACACGACGAGTCAGTATTTGGAGGTGTACTTCATGGAGAGAAGACACTCGGAGGTGGTTGACATGCGAGAATGATGTGGAGGATAACTGTACATACCCTTTAGGTAGGATCCATGGTGGATGATCCAGGAGCTTCACCATCTATACCTACCCATCAGGTAGGATCAAAGGAAGACATCCCAATAGCCGCTTCTGTTCTTCCACCTGTTGTCTTTTTCTGTTGTACTTTTGTTCAGTTGTAGTTGTACTTTCAGTTGGGTTTGTATTCTGGCCCATTTACTTTTCAGTACTTCTATTTGTACTAAGTGTTTTACTTCTTCTTATAATCTGTGGTGTTTTGTTTACGCCATTGGTGGTAGTTGCCAGCCCCTGGCCTATGAAAGGCGGGCTTGGGGTAGTTATAGAACGGGCGCCAAGGACGGGTCCTGACAAATTGGTATCAGAGGAGCCGGTTCTACCATAGAACTTATAACTATGATATTTTCTTTCTGTGAAGAAATAGTGTTAAGGGTACCGAGTGTGGTCTTCTGTTCAGGGAGTCCAGTTTTGGTGCGTGCGGCCGACGTATCCATACACCAGGACCCTGACAACTGATTTCTGACTTTCTACTTGAAAACACTGATTGGGTGTGTGTTTCCAGAAGTTTTTAAATGTCAGCTCAAACCAGGTCAGTTCACCAGGTATAATCGTTTGACTGTGTCACGTTGTTTCTTTCAGGATTCCTCTTTATAGGTGACCAGCTAGAGCCCAGAGGGATGTGCGTACTGACAGCCTACCGAGCGAAGAGGCTTCAGTATAGGGCCCTCTTGCAGTTGAGGCACCAGTGAAGGCACCAGCGGTACTACCATATGTTGGGCCATCGATTCCACCAGCCCCAGTAGCAACCGATGCATGCCACTTGAGAGCGCTTCACGAGTTCCAGCGCCGGAGGCCACCCAGGTTCCGGGGAGAGACGAACCTGTAGGCGGCTGAGGATTGGCTGGAGGCTGTGGTGAGTGTCCTCAGGCTAGTGGGGACGCCAGCATACTTCGTGATTATCTTTGCTACCATTCTCCTTTAGGCAGCAGTAGGAAGGTGGTGGAGCCACTTGTTCCAGTTTTGCGACAAGATGACATTCACATGGGAAGACTTCGAGACCTTCTTCAGGGTGGAGTTTGTGCCAGTAGCTCTCCACCCCGAGCGTGTACATGAGATTCTGCCTTTGCTGTAGGGTTTTCGATCAGTAGCTGAGTCATCTGTGGGCAGTATACAGATGATGCAGAGGTCCAGGAGGACCAAACCAGTAGGTGGGCGACCTCGGGTTATAGGATCAGTAGTGCGGGGCAACCGGGGTGGAGTCAGGGCTAGGTGAGAAAAAACGGAGAGTGTTTCTCCTGCAGCAAGAAGGGTCACATGACACGTGACTATCCGACTCCTCGCACAGTCGATCTGCAGGAGTTGGAGGAGCCACCGAGGCAGAAGAAGCGGTGAGTGATTGAGCAACAGCCGAGCAGTGGACATTGAAGTAGAGCTCTAGGAACAGGTGGGAAGGAGCGGAACTAGTGGATACGACCCTTCTACTTCTAGTTCCATCTTTCTGTGGTATTTGTGTCTTTATACTATGAGCTTAAATAATGAAAAGACACTTATCTTTGTGATGTTTTCTTTCCTGTCCTTTTGTTTGGTTGATACTAAGTGGTCCCGGTTATGACTGTTGAATTGACCCTCACTTTTTAGATTTCTACTGGAGGAGACCCAGTGACCTCACATTGAAGCCGAAAGTGTTACTCGACCCTTGGAGGTGAGAGTGACAGTTGGATATCTTGGTAGTTACGTCGAGACCTTATGACTTCATCCAGCCATGAATGCATCATTCTTGTCAGGATTGAATGTACTAGGCAATGGGCATGGTTCGTCCAAAGGATGAGACCGAGTTCCTCTTTTCGGCAAAGGAGAAAAAAAATTAGCAGCTCTTTCAGATTGTAGGCAAAGAAGGTGCAGATCATCCTGGAGTGGATGAAGACTACACAGTGCAGTAAGAAACAGGAAACTGGCACCAGTCTTAGAGACTCAGGCATGTTAAATTTTTCACGAAGTTGATGCATTAATGAGAGATGAGTCTGCGAAGCAGCAGATGTGGAGGCAAATCTAGGAGAACATCATGTGGTGGTGTACTTTTTAACATACTACAACCACCCACCTTAGTTGTCCCCACCAAGCTCAGGGAGCTAGAGGGAAGGGGAAGAGATTAATTGCTTGCAGTCAGGGAGAGTGACCCAATGACTCTAAGAATGATTCAAAGGATAGTCTGTATCCACTACTAGCTGCCGTAGTAACATACGTCGATATGAATCATTCCTTCCTTCCATGAATCGTATCCAAGACCTTGAGTGTACGGTAAGCCGTAGACTTGACCCTCACGTCTAGAGATACCTTGGGAGAATAATTGATAATCACATTTATGCCGACAGTGTTGTCAGACCCGCGAGGTTAGAGTTTCAGTTGGAATCTCATGGTGGCAGCTTCGAGGCCTTATGATGTTGGTTTGAGTATGGACTAGGAAATCACAGTTCATACACAAATTGACGGTATTAGGAAAAAAGGTTGTGGTTTAACTACGACGTCAGAATGGGGTTTCCTTGGTCAGTGAAAAGGAAACCCCAGGTAGCACAGGATAAACACATGCACATGAGGGTGTGACTGATCACTCTTGAGTCGGTCAAACATACCCTCGTGGAAACAGTCATTTTGAGTTCCAGTTCTAAATAGGAATTGGATACCTATAGAGTTCGAGGATGACGATCATGTCCTTATACAGGTCTCACCTCGACGAAGATTACAGAGATGTGGCCAAGGTGGAAAGTTATCTCTGAGGTTCAGTGGACCATTCCTAGGACCTCAGCTGGGTAGGCAGGGTGGTTTACCGCTTGACCCATCCACCTCAGTTGCACTAGGTGCCCGACGACTTCAACGTATCTCAACTGAGGAGATGTGTGTGTAATCCTTCACATATCATCGACCATGGGGAGCTGGACGATGGTGATGGGGTGTATTTCAAGGAGGTTCTTGTGGGGATCAAGGATCGAAAGGAGCGGGTCCTACGAAGACGGTCGATTCCTCGGGAGCACATTCACTAGCAGTACGGGAACCTCCAGGTAAGCACATGGGAGCGGATGCCTTAGATGCATGCTTAGTTCCGCTTTTGTAACCCTTGTTTGTGATAAAGATTTACGAGGACGTAAAGCCCGGAGGTGGGAGTAATGTAAAGGACCGGAAATTTCAAGGAAAATGTTTTCTTAATTTTCATTGGAATTTTAAAAGAATGCAGTTTCTAACAGCGCCTGAATCTGAGGCCCGGTGTGCCCGAAATCAATTTCCGATGTTTTGCTCGGGTACGTTCACTGAACGAATGAGCGGGTTTTTATAACTTTTGAACCGGTGCTCGAAATTGAATTATGAGGGCACCGATGGATTCGCATTGCCAGTAATTGCTTAATAAGATTTTTTTCAGAGTTGCATTTTCACGGGAGGAGTTGTTAAAAATGTGTGGAAGATAAAATAAAAATTGATTTAAAATTTTTATTTCTTTAAAGTAGTTATAACCTTTGAGTGGAAGTTAGGGAACTACCCATGAGAGATTAAGAGGGTGGTGGGGCCCACACGAGACCCTAACCCCCCTTCATCTTCCCATAACCCCCTTGACCTCCCATAACTCACCTCCCACTTTAATATTAGAACTCCACATTAACATAAGTGACTCCCCTCCTCCTCACCTCCCACTTTAATTCATGCCACATAAACATTAATTAATTTGACAACTCAAGATCAATTAATTAATTGTGTTGGTTTTGAATTTTGTAATTTTGAATTCATGGCATGGGTAAATAAAATAAGGTGGAGCATTATTTTATTTTGGTTAGAAATGTTGTGTTAAGAGAAAGGGAAGATAGAATTTGAGTTTTGAAGAATTTCCTCCTCCAAAGAAGAATGCTTCATCTCCTTTTTTGAAGAACATGAAGAACACCAAAGCTTCGACGAAGAACGTCGTCTCATCTTGCACCTTCTCTCCACGTCGAAGGAAGCGAGACGCCACATTCTTCATCGGGAAATCACCGATGACGTGCCTTCTCCTCCTCTTCCTCCGGGTCAAGGGAGAAGACACCACTGTGGGGAACGTCGCCAATAACAACGACTCACACTCCGACATCAACTGAATCAGCACCGATCATCCACGATGCCTGATTACCGCGATGCTTGCCTCTTCTGCGGCTCGACAATGTGTGGCATCTTTGCAAGGTAGGGGTTTAGTTTTTATGTCGTGAATAATTTTAGACGTTCTTCGATATCAACAGACAACTGTTATAAAAAATAACAGAGGAGGTAGGACTGCACAAACACGGCCAAACCTCCTCCCCTTTTTTTGTTGGTTATCTACGTGGCTTGAAATGGAAGCGACGCAGTGCCGTCGCACCGTGCGGGAATTTAGAGAATCATGACGAAGAAGAGCAGCGCCGTCGCACCGTGCCTTTGAGGTCGAACAAATCTGCATTCAATATCGGGCCGCGGCGAAGCGGTGTGGCACTGTCACACCGCATTGGAAAACCACGAAGAAGGCGCATTTTGAACGTTGAGTGCGAATCGACGGGCGATGACAAATCGGGCCGAAGTGGCATTTGAATTCCTTCATATTAAATATCTGGTCCCGAGAGGACTGTTGGCGAAGGTTGAAGGTGAAACAGACCACCGGAGCGTGTCCGATGGCCCACACAAGGCAGCGGTGCAGGCGACCGGCAGCTGTGGCACGCCGCCGGAGCAAACCTCCATGGCTGAGTCGCGGCGGTGGGACGTGAACCGGAACGGTCGTGCCATTCCGGGTTTTGAGGCGGCGCGGCTTTAAGCCGCGTTGTAACACCTGAGACTTTAATGTTATATAAATCATAAAAGGAATCTTTTTATACACACAACACTTGCTTGGCTTTCTTTACACGAAATCGTGACCTTCCTCTATAGCTTGCGTCGTACACAATACCGATTTTCACTAAACAATGATATGTTATTAAAATATTATTAAAACTAGCTGTTATGAATAGTAATAACCACTTTTTGAAATTTTATAAATTTTATTATTCAAAATGGACTTCAATTTTGGTTTTGGAATATGGAAATTAGCCTACGGTGAAATTTTGGTATTTTTCTGAAAATTTTCAATTTTTGATGAATAGTGAAACCACTAAGTGGTCGTTAAAAAAAACTGAATTTTTCATAAAACATAATTTTACCACTTTTGTGAGTGGAATTTCGAAAATCCAAGAGACACTGTTGATGTCAGTAAGTAAAATGTGGTTTAATGAGATGAAAATAATTTTTTGGTGAATAGTAACTTTTTACTTTTTTTACCACGGTTAAAAGTAAATTGGGTAATTAAGGGTATAAATGATATTATTATTACCCTAACACATGTCCTAATTTTATTGGACAAATGTAATTCGACCAAATACAACCTTAGGAATAAAATATGACCATTTAGGCCCACATGGATTAGATTAGGACATTTATTATTAATTTATTTAAAGAAGGGTTAAAATAGTTAAAATCAAAGTTTAATAAGTAAATAATTTTTAATATGTGGTTATACATACGATAAATTCGACTATAAATATTCATTATAAAGCTAAAACTATTTCCTACATAATGGTATTTTATTTGTAATTTTTAGACATTATATAATTTAATTTATTTATAACACAAAGATGATGCGGTAATTATCTTATAAATGAAATACTGATATAATTGATATTATAAATACCTAAATAAGTATAATTTGAGACTTTTTATGAATTAAACTAATTTTCTAGGTTAATATGACATGTTAGGATTAATTTAATTAACTTTGGTCGAAGTAATCATTCTGTTATGAGTTTCAAAAAAATAAACTATTGAATAGTGTCAAAATTGACATAAAATAGTTTTTAAAACAAATATTATATTATTAATTTTTATTTTATTCCCAAAAATATAAGGTTCGGAAAAATGACTTAGATATGGTTATATATATTAATAAAACACAACTTGGGGGTCTCTTAAATGTATATGGTATGTTTATTAACTATATAATATAAAAATACAAAGTGACATGGTAAATGTCAATCTAATTAACTAAGAGTTAAAACTAAAAGATAAGGTTAATATAATGACCCAAAATTGTCTAAATTCTATTGGATGAGAGGATTTCGACCCATCCCCACCTTATCTTAGAAATAACTCAATTTGGAGATATTTAAAACCGAACTTGACTTTATAATAAAATAATATTTTTAGTTATTCCAAAGGTGCCCCTATCCTCCCTTATAAAAGGGCACCTACTCCCTCTCTTCCTCACACCACTTTGAGCCATAAAGCTCGGACAAACCCTGACAATTTATTCTCTCCACTTCCCTAGAAACATCCTAGAGGTTCTGGTCTTCTTCAAAGACCTATTTTAGTGCCCTAAAAGGAGGTCTCCATGAAGCACTTCAAAGAGGAGGTAATGTCCGTTACCAATTATTTCATCTTTATTTCTTCTTCAACTTATTCTTCATTAGTTGTTTCATTATGAAGTAATAACATCAGTATCACTCATATATTGATCTGTTATTATAAGTATGAAAAAACCCTATTTCACCATCTATCCATCCTACGAAAAAAGAAATCACCGCGCGTGCGTACGTATAGAATATCATCTCCATGCCGTGGTGTAATCTATTTTCCACCACCACCGTACTTGGATCGGTATAATGGTGTAAATAATGACTATATATGACTATTATAAAGTGATACTGATTCTGAAATAGTATACATACACTCCAATACAATTCCACGATCATAGGAACGATATCATCACTTGTGTGTACGTAGAGAATAATGTCTCCACGATGTGATGCGACTCGTTCTACATGATCTTCATTTCATAATGATTGTATAAATGAATTGAATGAATGAATATGATATATATTACACTAATACCATTCTGAAAATGAGGTATCTATAACCTAAAGAGAAGAATAAGAATTTATTCGACAAACACGCATAAGAACAAAAAGTAATAAACACCCGAATAACAAGTAGTAATGAAATATTACTACTAAAGAGCTAAGAATATGACCATATATGATATCATAAAAATAAGTATGATTCTGTATTAAGTCAATAACATTATTTAAATCATTATACAAGAGGTTCGGACACGTACAAAGCATATCGGACCAAAGGTAAGGGAAATATCACAATCTCATTTTAATCGGAGATTGTTTATACTTTGGTATTTATTGGGGTGTATTTTATCATCCACATCCATGTTTCATCAATATGTAATATTTATATCCTTATAAAATAGTTTATATCCAATTTTACCATTCGTTTGGTTTTTAGTAAAAGATATGAAAGGAATCTTTTGTCATTTTTCTTACGAGGTACTTTTTGACTTTTCCAACAAAAGTACGAAGAATGTTTTTTAAATTATACGAAATGAATGGATTTTTAAAACAATATTTCCATGAATATTTCTTTAAAAGTTTTCAAGTTAATTTTTAATCAAATTATTTTAGTTTAAAATTGTATGACATGTTATGAAAGGAAAAGTGTTTTTGAAGTAGAAAGGATATTTTTCTCAAGAATGGAGTTCAAGTGTTTTATCAAAATTATTTTCCATCAAAGATAATATAGGGTTCTGTTTCTATCCCTATCATTAAATTGATTTTATTATGTTGTGATGGAATTATTTTTATGAATTCCTTTATCTTATATGAATTGTTTTATGATGTCACGATGTTTAAGATTCACATTTTTATTAAATGGGTTATGCAATGATGTATTATTTAATATTTTGTGGAAAACATAAGAATGGTATCATTATGATATGGGTGGGACCTATCTCTCCCTCAAATTCATTGGGTAAAGATTTTATATCTCATGAGATAGACATGGCTGTAATGGTAGGCTATACCGGTTCAGTGAAACAGGACTGAAATGAGGGTGACTTGGTTTAGAAATGAACTTTGTCCACCAAGATAGTCATGGCAATGAGTCTTGACTAATAAGAAATGATTATCTATGATTATGTGTGTATGCCACAATGTTTCATGTTTTATCATATGATTATTGGGATTACATTTCACTTCTATGATTTATCCCATGTTATGATATTATGATCTCTTTTTCAGGTTATGATTTCCAAAAGTTATGTTTGTTGACCTCACCTGTTTTGATAATCTCAATCATGTATTTATTTGTGTTGAAAATCCCAATTATGTCTTCATTATCTATGATATTGTTAAGTATTGTTGATCTATACTTTAATTCTTTTAAATCTATGATCAAAACAATAACACCTTTTTAAAATAAGTCTTTGGAATATGTTAATCATCATTTATCCATGTTCATACAAGTTATAAATTGATTCTAACACAATCATATGTGTTCTGCATAAAACAGATAAGTAATCTGTCTATAGCTACTGATAAAGAGCTACCGGTAACCAGTCTACCGATAGACTTAGTCTACCGACAAACAGCTACCGATAGACTTAACACAGAGTTACCGATGTACTTATAAATACAGCTACCGATACAAACGTAGAGCTACCGGTGTAAGTATAAATAGCTACCGATGGAATAAGTCACCGATGGACGAAGCTACCGATAGACTCGCTGCCACCGACGCATGGAGCTACCGATGCATGTACCGACCGACGCATGGAGCTACCGATGCATGTACCCACCGACGCATGGAGCTACCGATGCATGTACCTACCGACGCATGGAGCTACCGATGCATGTACCTACCGACGCATGGAGCTACCGATGCATGTACCAACCGACGCATAGAGCCACCGATAGAGTCAAAGCAACTAATGACATTAAGCTACCGATGTTCAAGCCACCGATGTTCAAGCTACCGATGCTGATTACCTACCGATCACTCAACTCACTGTTTGAATTTCTTTATTTCCTATATTTAATCTATCTAACGGTCATATCATGTACATTTTAATGATTTGTCAAATATCTGATAAAGGTTGTCGGATGTCAGGAACCCGTACCTCGTACCTGCTGAAAAGAAATCTTTTCTGTCCCCTGATGGGAGATAAATACGAGAAGACTACATACCAGAAAGGTATGCGAACGTGTGAAGAAAACAAGAAGCGAACCAGAAAAATGCGGTGCATCCATTATACCAAAAGCGACACAAGCACAAGAGGAACACAGAGAAGCTCATAGACAATCAAGCATACTCGAGGAGTGTTCTGTGCTTACAAGAAGAACTTCATCGACTACATTCTCACCACCTATGAACCTGGAGCATACGACACTCTGTTTCTCAACAGAAACAAGAAGAGGACTCAGACTCACTTCTAATCGAATCCAAAGGAGTCCAGAGCTATACTGAAATCACCAGAACCATCTCTAAACTCTACATCTCTTGTTCTGTGATTTATTACCATTCATTTCGAGCAGTGTGTGTTATCTGCTATATCTAACACATACACTGTCTCATGTACTCAAACTGAAGGATCTGTAAATCCTTACAAAACTCATTCATTCTTTCTTTCCCACGAAGAACTGTGGTAGAGGTCGTGTGTGACCTGGACAGCTGGTTGTTGTTGTACTGTTTCCCACGAAGAACAGTGGTAGAGGTCTTGGACCTGGACAGTTGTAAACTGTTGAACCCCGATCCAGGGTGTGGATCATTTTTATATAAACTTTTGAGAGGACTAAGTCTCGGCTTGAGACTGAACCTCTTGGTTACATTGTTGTGCCATCTATTTCAAAGATTTCTTCCGCTGCTAATCACTTTAAAACCAATACTGTTTTTAAAGTTACTTTGATAATTATATTAGAAAGTGTTTATGTTAAGTGTAGTTTAGTAAGTTAGTTTCAAAAGATAATCACACACTCCTGTGTTGGTTAACTGGGAATTAATCAATCCCTTGAGAACCTAACAGAATCTCTACATTAATATAAATTCACTACAATTTAATTTATTATTTTATTTGGGGGTCTTTAAGACACTGCTTTTAAATATATAAATTTTAATTGGTACTCAATTCACCCCCCTCTTGAGTAAACCACTCCGACCAACACTTGGTATCAGAGGTTGAAAATACTTTCTGAAAGTACTCTGCTTTTGAACTGTGATTTTAGTTGTATTTTAAAGTTCTTAAAATTTCTGTTATTTCTAAATTTTTATCTCTTTAAAATTTTCTCATCATGGACAATAGACTTGAGGGTGCTGCTACTAACCAGCCACCTTTCTTCAATGGAACTAATTATGCTCAGTGGAAGCTGAAAATGAAAATCCATCTAGAAAGCATAGGTTTTGATATTTGGACTGCTATTGAATCAGAATACAAAATTCCTACTACTGCTAGATCAACTTGGGATGAACCTACAAAAACTGCTTACAATAACAACTGTAAAGCTATGAATGCCTTGTACTGTGCTCTAGGAGATGAAGAGTTTAATAGAATTTCTGCATGTAAAACTGCATATGAAATTTGGGATACCTTAGCTGTTTCTCATGAAGGAACAACTAATGTTAAAGAAATGAGATTGAACACTTATACTATCAAGTATGATAATTTTAAAATGAAGCCTGACGAACCCATTTCTGACATGTATCTCAGGTTCAACGAAATTGTCAATACAATGATCTCGCTGGGAAAGGATGTCTCATCGAAGGAACAAATTATGAGAATTTTGAGATGTCTACCTGATAGATGGAGAGGCACGTCTGTCTCAATCAGAGAATCATGTGACATAGCTGCTCTACCTGTCAAGGAACTAATTGGCAAGCTGATGATGTATGAAGAAGAGCTTAAAGTGAACAAAGAGGAAGACAATGAACCTGCAAGAAAGTCTGTTGCTTTCAAATCCTCAACCTCAAAGAATAAGGACAAGGAAAAGCTTCAAGCTGTAGTTGAAAGTTCAAGCTGTGAAGACAGTGGAAGTGATTCCGACAGTGATGCTGAGATGGCTCACATTGCTAGAAGATTTAAGAAATTTTACAGGAAAAAGAAGTTCTTCAGAAAAACAAATTATATGGGTAAGTATGATCACCAAGGCAAATGGAAAAAGGACTGGAAGAAGAATGACAAGTCAGATGATGTTGTCTGCTATGAGTGCAAGAGAAAAGGACACATTAAAGCCGACTGTCCAAAGCTGAAATATAAAAAGAAATATGAATATAAGGACAATAAGTTTAATAAAGCTATGAAGGCTACTTGGAGTGCTTCAGAAGACAGCACAAGTGAAGCTGAATCTTCAGACTCTGAAAGGAATCGAGCCAACATGTGCTTTATGGCAAACACTTCTGAGGTAACTGCTGAAACTCCTGCTTCAAAGTCATATTATTCTGGAGATGATTCTGAAGGTGATAACATGTCTAAATCTGAACTGTTTGAATACTGTGATATGCTGGAAGAGACATGTAATGAACTTAAGGATAAATACAAGTCATTAAAGAAACAGCATGCTCTCACCACTACAGTTAAAACCGAACTTACTATTGAAAGAGAGAAAAATGCTCAACTGTTAAAAGAAAATACAGAACTGAAACTGTCAAATGAGCAACTTTGAAAAGACTTAGAGAAGTTCACCAATGGCAAGAATACTCTGACACAGATGCTAGGAAAGCAAGTAGCACCTAAATACACTACTGGTATAGGATACCAACCTGGACAAAGGAAAATTGCTAAAACTAGATTCATTTCTAAATCTGGACAGAATGAAGGTAATTCTGGAACTTCATATGCTTCAACCAGTTATATACATAGCTATGGATCTAATAAAGTTTATCTTTCAAAGCATGTCAATTCTACAAATTATATGAGATCCATTAGAAAAATATGGGTACCTAAAGTGTTATTGGCTAACCTGTCTGGACCCAAGAAAATCTGGGTACCAAAATCATCTCCCATCTAAATCTGTTTTGTAGGGAACTTGCTTAAAGAGCTCCTGTAAAGAGATGTGGTATTTGGACAGTGGATGTTCAAGACATATGTCAGGAGACTTCTCTTGTTTCAAGAGTTTAATAAAAGTTGATGGAGGCTTTGTCACCTTTGGTGATAACTCAAAAGGGAAAATCATCGGCCTAGGCCAGATTGGTAACACTGATTCAATTTTGATTTCTAAAGTTTTATTTGCTGATGGCCTTAAATACAATTTATTAAGTATTTCTCAGTTATGTGATGATGGTTTTCATGTTAAATTTGAAAATGATTCTTGCAAAGTTTTTGATTCTAAGAATGTTTTGGTATTTTCTGCCTTAAGAAATGAAAATGTTTATGTTGTTAATCTGAATTCTTTAGCTAAGCAGAATATTAATTGTTTGAATTCTTTTCATAAAGAATCTTGGCTATGGCACAGAAGATTAGGACATTGCAACATTCACTCACTTTGAAAACTTTCTAGGAAAAACCTATTTAGAGACCTACCTAAGTTAGAATTCCCAAATGATAGAGTGTGTAACCCCTGTCAAAAGGGAAAACAACACAAAGTTTCTTTTAAATCAAAGAAAGAAGTTTCAACTTCTCAACCACTTGAATTGGTTCACATGGATTTGTTTGGACCATCAAGAGTTTCTAGTTTAAATGGGAAGCACTATGTTTATGTTCTTGTAGATGACTTTTCTAGATATACATGGGTATATTTTCTAGCTCACAAAAGTGAAGCTTGTTCTTACTTTGTTAAATACTCCAAGTCTGTAGAAAATCTTAGTGGACTCAAGATTATGACCCTGAGAAGCGATCATGGTCGTGAGTTTGAAAATAAAGATTTTGAATCTTATTGCTCACACAATGGCTATACTCATAACTTCTCTGCCCCTAGAACACCCCAACAGAATGGTGTAGTAGAAAGATGAAACCGAACTCTTCAAGAAATTGCTAGAACCATGCTCAATGAATATGACCTGCCTATTTATTTTTGGGCTGAAGCTGTAAATACAGCTTGTTATGTTATTAATAGAGTCTTGATTAGACCTGTTCTTAAGAAAACCCCTTATGAATTGTGGAACAATAGAAAGCCTAAGGTTAATTACTTTAAAGTTTTTGGTTGCAAAGTATTTATCCTGAATACTAAAGATAATCTAGATAAGTTTGCTTCCAAAAGTGATGAAGGAATTTTTCTGGGTTACTCTATTTCAAGTAAAGCCTATAGAGTATTCAATAAGAAAACCAAATGTGTGGAAGAATCTGTTCACATCAAGTTTGATGAAACTGATCCACATGAGCCTAAAACCTCTCTTGAAAATCTTGAAGAAGACTTATCTATTCTGGACCTTAATGATAAATCTAAAGAACCTGTTATAAAAGTATCCAGTTCTGGACTTTCTCCAGAATCTGCTTCTGTTGAACCCGAACCTATAGATGAACCTGAAATTTCTAGTCCAACCTTTACTAGATCAACGAGGATTCTAAAGAATCATCCTTTAGAAGCTGTTGTTGGTAATCTGGATAGAGGAACACAAACTAGAGCCTCTCTAAGAAACCAGGTTGAACATCAAGCCTTTCTTTCACAGCTGGAACCCAAAAATATCAATGATGCTATCAATGATGAATTCTGGGTAATAGCTATGCAGGAAGAATTAAATCAGTTTGAAAGAAACAAAGTCTGGGAATTAGTTGACAGACCCAAGGACACTTTGACAATAGGCACAAAATGGGTTTTTAGAAATAAAGTAGATGAATCTGGAAATATAGTTAGAAATAAAGCTAGACTAGTTGCACAAGGATATAGTCAAGAAGAAGGCATAGACTATGAGGAAACTTTTTCACCTGTAGCTAGACTAGAAGCCATTAGGATCTTACTTGCATATGCTGCACATCTGGATTTCAAGTTATATCAAATGGATGTAAAAAGTGCATTTCTAAATGGTTTTATAATTGAAGATGTTTTTGTGGAACAACCACCTGGATTTGCTAACCCCCATTTTCCAAATCAAGTTTTTAAACTTTCTAAAGCTTTGTATGGTTTAAAACAAGCACCAAGAGCCTGGTATGATAGACTTAGCAATTTCCTTATTTCAAGAGGTTTTACTAAAGGGATTACTGATCCAACTCTTTTCATTAAAAGAATTTCTAAAGATGTTTTAGTTGTACAAATATATGTTGATGATATTATTTTTGGATCTTCTAAACACTCTTTATGTACTGATTTTTCAAAAAGTATGCAAAATGAATTTGAAATGAGCTTAATGGGAGAGCTTAAGTACTTTCTTGGATTTCAAGTATTTCAAAATGAAAATGGTATTATTTTGAATCAAAGTAAATATACAAAGGATCTTTTAAAACGTTTTGGTCTGGATAGTATCAAGGAAAGTGAAACTCCTATGAGTACTACCTGTAAATTGGACACAGATGAAACTGGGAAACCAGTTGATCAAACAAATTACAGAGGTATGATTGGTAGTTTACTTTATCTTACTGCTAGTCGACCTGATATTATGTTTAGTGTGTGTATGTGTGCTAGATTTCAAGCTAACCCAAAAGAATCTCATTTGCTTGCTGTTAAAAGAATTTTTAAATATCTCAAACACACGGTTAACTTAGGATTGTTTTACCCAAAAGGACAATCCTTTGAGTTAATGAGTTATTCAGATGCTGACTTTGCTGGTTGTAAGCTAGATAGAAAAAGCACATCAGGAACATGTCATTTGCTTGGAAAATCCTTAGTTTCCTGGTGTAGTAAGAAACAGAACTCGGTTGCATTATCTACTGCTGAAGTAGAATATATAGCTGCTGGTAGTTGCTGTGCACAAATTCTGTGGATGAAACACACTCTTTTGGACTATGGATACGTTTTTAAACATGTTTCAATCAACTGTGATAACACCAGTGCAATAAACATCTCTAAGAATCTTGTATCTCACTCTAGAACCAAACACATAGATGTAAGACACCATTTCCTAAGAGATCACTATCAAAAAGGTGATATTTCTCTTGAATTTATTGGCACTGAACATCAATTGGCTGATATTTTCACTAAACCTCTAAGTTCGGATAGGCTAAGTTTCATAAGACATGAACTGGGAATGTTTAATCACAACCGGTGTGAAAATTCTCACTGATGTGAAATTCTCACTGGTGTGAACATTCTCACCGATGTGAAAATTCTCACCGATGTGAAAATTCTCACCGATGTGAAAATTCCCACCGATGTAAGTTTCTCACCGACGTAGAAATTCTCACCGATGTACAACGCTCACCGATTTGTTTTTCTCACCGAAGATTAACTCACACCGATGCAAAGTTTAAAACTTCTGTCTGCCGCCAAGAATACGAATCATTTTTATTTTATTTTATTACTCTATTTTAATCGTTTATTGGGAATTCCTAAATGATAAAACTAAGTCTAAGCCACTTCTTACCTCACCGAGCTCAAAATCTCTCACCTTCGAACCTTAGCATCCAAATCGACCAAGAACCCTAAACCCGCGATGGAAAAAACCAAGCTTCCTATCGTCAGAGATGAAAGTGCAGAACCAATTGCTAAGAAGCAGAAGACACAGCATAAAGCCAGTGTTAGTGAAGTCAAAACTAGATCGGGAAGGCGACCAGTGAATCCTCACTTGCAGAATAGAGATATAGTAATCGAGAAGGAACTGTGCGTGGAATGGCTACTACCTAGCAAATCCTTAGTGCTCGAGATTCTGGAAGACCAGAAATGGGTGGATTGTTTCTCGAATAACAATGGCCCATACTACCCGAAATTGGTAAAGCAGTTCTATGAGTTTCTAACCTTTGAGAAGTCTGAGAATGAGAATCGGGTAAGCTCTTTTGTAAATGGAAAAGAGATGTCTTTTTCTTCAGTAGAGTGGGCTGAGAGTTTAAAAGTACCACATGAAGGTGTCTCTGGGTATGTATCAAGAGCAATGCCACCTAGTAGTGAAATTTTTTATTATGAGACCGCCTTACAAGAGCTGACTGGGAATGGAAATCAAAGGCAAGTGGTAGCTGCTGAAATGGATGGAGAGAATCGACTGCTTTTCAAATTTGTTCAGCATGTGTTGATACCGAGGAGAGGAGATTTTGCAAATCTGAGATATCAAGATATCTATATTCTTCATTTGCTAAGACATGGTGTAAAAGTCAATCTGTGCAGATTGTTGATGCTTCAAATGGAAGACATGATTAGACCAAAGTCAAAGACCAATGCTTTGTTCTTTGCCAAGCTGATTTCAGTGATGATAAAAGTGAAAGAAATAGCTGAGTCTCAGGATGAGACAGTTGTAGTCAAGAACAATTTCTGCATCACCTCGACTGTTTGCGAGTATATGAAAATTAACTGGAACCCATGGAAGGGAGAATGGGTCAGTGATGATCAGAAAATCTATGATAGGTTTAATCCTGTGGATTATCCCTCAAGACCAAAGGATATGAGAGATCCGAGTCTAAGACCTGATGAAGAGGAACCTGCTTATAGTGATGAAACAGAAGAAGAAGAAGAAGAAGAAACTCCTATGGATGTTGGAGGAGATCCAGACTTGCCCCCAAGTCCTGTTGCAGATCTGGTTTATTCTAGGAAAGGAAAAGTAGAGGAAGTTTTGCCTACTTATAAGGAAGACCAGTCTGTACCTCACCAAGAAGAAGAGGAAAAGGAGAATGCAGTTGAATTGCCTGCTTCTGGTAGGTTAAGTATGAGTCCCTTAATTGGAAACTCAGCTATACCTGCTGCTGAAGAAGAAAGAGATAGAGAAGAAGCTGTACCTGTATCAGAAGATCTTCTAAATGCTACACCTGTAGAACTTGTGGTAGAAGATTCTGATGAAGAACGACCAGCAGAAAAGGCTGTTGTGATACATGAGAATGCACCCATTGAGGGGGAGCATCGGTCTGTGCTTGGGAATGTTACAGTAGCTGTTGAGATTGGAGACTGGGTAGAAGACCCAGGGTTTATAGTCTGTGGATTAGATTATCCAGATTCTGACAATGAGATGTCTGTGGATAGACCAAAGACCAATTATGATCTTGCTGCTGAGTTGTTGCCAGACGATGTGGTCAGATTTCATGATTTGACTAAGCTGAAAGAGGACCTCAAATCCAGTTTTGTTGAAGAAGTGAAGCTAATTGAATCCTCTCTTGCATCCTCAATTAATTCAATAATGACTACTTCTGTAGTTAATTTGGCCTCAGCAAGGGGATCTGCTGCAGTTGTCTCAAGTGATTTTGTCTCCAAATCAGATCTTGAATCCATGAAGGATGAGATAAAAGAATCATTCAGTGCTTCAGTTGCTGAGATGAAGGAAAGCTTTTATGAAGAAATGAAAGTGCTAGAGAGATCCTTCGAGCTATCTCTGGCTTGTAATTTATCTTCCTTTATGTCTGAGCTTATGGAAGAAGTGAAAGAATGCCAGACTCAGTCTTCAAGAATCAAAGCTGATCTGGAAGCTCTCAAGACATCAGTGGTTGCTTTGGATTCCTATATGAGCTCCAAGTCTCAAGATGACAAGGATCTAGCCTATGTGAAGAGTGTAGTCAGCCAGTTTGTCTCAGTGTTTGAAAGTTTCAAAACCTCAGTGAAGGATCATGTTCAATTACAAGACTCTCAAGTTCAAAGCCTAATCAGTGGTTTGTCAAAGAGTTTTAAAGAAACTGTTTCCTTCTCTCTTGGCCCTCTCACATCCAAACCATCAGTTGATATGAACTCAGTTCGAGCAATATTGAAGGAGGAGATTGGTTCTATTCTTACCAGTGGCTCTGGGGACTCATCAGAGTTAAGCCGAGTGGTGCTTTCTACAAGGGATTCTGCCAGAGAAATCATGAAGATAGTTCAAGATTTTATGAGAGAAGCCTCTGCCTCTCAAGAAGCCATAAAAAGCAAAGTGGACTACTACTTCTCCAAGATTTTCACCAAGCATCAACTCGAACACCACTTCAAGCTAATGTTGGAGCACATGAAGCTCCCTCCAGTCACCCAAGCTTTCAAAGAACAAGTGAGCAAGCTGAGAGAACTGACTCCTGCCTTAGAGAAATTCATGGAGAACAAAGATGATTTCCTCTCTGCTATGGAAAGAGGAGGAGGAATTATTATGGATTTTAGAAATCTGCTGCTGCCCTTCTTGCATGTTGATGCTAGACCAGTCATCATCCCTCCTGCTTTGCCTGCTTCTGCCTCAGCTGCTCCCTCAGTCCAGCTGACTCCTGCTCAATCCATTCAAAGCCTCAAACCAATGATTACCCAAAAATCTTCAACTTACAAGCCTGACTCTGTGTCAGTGGCCCAGCCTCCTTTGATCTTTTCTGGCATTCCCAAACCTTCACCTGAATCCTCATCACCCGAGCATCCTTCTGATCCTAAAGGAAAATCTCACATTGCAGATGCGGAGTGAACCAGTGGCCAAGATTTTTGATAGGAATTCCTTTGTAATCTGTTTTTGTTGTACTTTTTGACTAACTCTAATACAGACCACTTTTTACTTCTCTTTGTTTTATTTCTCTCCTATATATATATCTATATATATGCTTTCCCACTTTTTGATTATCACAAAGGGGGAGAACAATAAGAGAGGGGGAGAAACTTTTTATGCGAGAATAAGGAGGAGAACAAAATGAGAAATATTTTCAATGGAGAAAAATAAGGCATAAGAATATCATAAATTGTGATTATCAAAAAGGGGGAGATTGTTGACCTCACATGTTTTGATAATCTCAATCATGTATTTATTTGTGTTGAAAATCCCAATTATGTCTTCATTCTCTATGATATTGTTAAGTATTGTTGATCTATACTTTAATTCTTTTAAATCTATGATCAAACCAATAACACCTTTTTAAAATAAGTCTTTGGAATATGTTAATCATCATTTATCCATGTTCATACAAGTTATAAATTGATTCTAACACAATCAGATGTGTTCTGCATAAAACAGATAAGTAATCTGTCTATAGCTACTGATAAAGAGCTACCGGTAACCAGTCTACCGATAGACTTAGTCTACCGACAAACAGCTACCGATAGACTTAACACAGAGTTACCGATGTACTTATAAATACAGCTACCGATACAAACGTAGAGCTACTGGTGTAAGTATAAATAGCTACCGATGGAATAAGTCACCGATGGACGAAGCTACCGATAGACTCGCAGCCACCGACGCATGGAGCTACCGATGCATGTACCCACCGACGCATGGAGCTACCGATGCATGTAAATACCGACGCATGGAGCTACCGATGCATGTACCTACCGACGCATGGAGCTACCGATGCATGTACCAACCGACGCATAGAGCCACCGATAGAGTCAAAGCAACTAATGACATTAAGCTACCGATGTTCAAGCCACCGATGTTCAAGCTACCGATGCTGATTACCTACCGATCACTCAGCTCACTGTTTGAATTTCTTTATTTCCTATATTTAATCTATCTAACGGTCATATCATGTACATTTTAATGATTTGTCAAATATCTGATAAAGGTTGTCGGATGTCAGGAACCCGTACCTCGTACCTGCTGAAAAGAAATCTTTTCTGTCCCCTGATGGGAGATAAATACGAGAAGACTACATACCAGAAAGGTATGCGAACGTGTGAAGAAAACAAGAAGCGAACCAGAAAAATGCGGTGCATCCATTATACCAAAAGCGACACAAGCACAAGAGGAACACAGAGAAGCTCATAGACAATCAAGCATACTCGAGGAGTGTTCTGTGCTTACAAGAAGAACTTCATCGACTACATTCTCACCACCTATGAACCTGGAGCATACGACACTCTGTTTCTCAACAGAAACAAGAAGAGGACTCAGACTCACTTCTAATCGAATCCAAAGGAGTCCAGAGCTATACTGAAATCACCAGAACCATCTCTAAACTCTACATCTCTTGTTCTGTGATTTATTACCATTCATTTCGAGCAGTGTGTGTTATCTGCTATATCTAACACATACACTGTCTCCTGTACTCAAACTGAAGGATCTGTAAATCCTTACAAAACTCTTTCATTCTTTCTTTCCCATGAAGAACTATGGTAGAGGTCGTGTGTGACCTGGACAGCTGGTTGTTGTTGTACTGTTTCCCACGAAGAACAGTGGTAGAGGTCTTGGACCTGGACAGTTGTAAACTGTTGAACCCCGATCCAGGGTGTGGATCATTTTTATATAAACTTTTGAGAGGACTAAGTCTCGGCTTGAGACTGAACCTCTTGGTTACATTGTTGTGCCATCTATTTCAAAGTTTTATTCCGCTGCTAATCACTTTAAAACCAATACTGTTTTTAAAGTTACTTTGATAATTAAATTAGCAAGTGTTTATGTTAAGTGTAGATTAGTAAGTTAGTTTCACAAGATAATCACACACTCCTGTGTTGGTTAGATGGGAATTAATCAATCCCTTGAGAACCTAACAGAATCTCTACATTAATATAAATTCACTACAGTTTAATTTATTATTTTATTTGGGGGTCTTTAAGACACTGCTTTTAAATATAGAAATTTTAATTGGTACTCAATTCACCCCCCTCTTGAGTAAACCACTCCGACCAACAATGTTCTTATTTATATGATGTGATTGATACTTCTTTTGTTTACCATTAATGAGCATCTGAGCTCACCCTTTTGCATGTTTTATTTCCCTAGGTCAGGAAAAAGGTTATTAAGTAGAATATGCCAAAAAAGGACTCTAGATATGATGAAATAAATGGGACGCAAAGTAGTTTTCTTTATGAACCAGTTGTTTATGTTTCCCAGTATCTAAAGACACAATACCTATACGGTGCTTTCTTGGTTTTGTAATATGTTGTAATAAGTGTGCATCAATTCTAAAGTAATAATAATATATGTAAAGTATGGGTCGTTATAGTTGGTATCAGAGGGAGGTTATAGTCAACCTTTGGAAACTAGGATGTGAAAGCCTTAGTAAGAACCCTAAGGATAAGTCTAAGCATAGAACACATTCTTAGTGTTTTAGAAATGGCCATGAATAACCTAGGATAAGACCTTAAGTGTGAAATTTTATTCTTGATTATGTGGTTTTCCTCTTATATTTACTATTTCTCACACTATTCTTCTTGGTTTTAGTCAAAGGCTGGAACCCAAAGGAACCATGTTAATGCGGAATGCGACGGGCAATGCAATGATTGTCCCCCTGAGAAACCAAACGTTTTGGGAGCTGGAATGAAAAATCTTGTAGCCATGCTCACCCAACTATCTCAAGCTATGAATCATGAATGAATTCCAAACGAGCAAAGTAAGGAGAAAAATTCTGTTGAATCCTTCATGAGACAGCGTCCACCTTCATTTAGCGGGTCTACTGATCCATTAGATTCTGAACAATGGACTAGTACTACTGAAAAGATATTTTCAGTTTTTCATTGTTCTGATCATGATAAAGTCATCTTTGCAGTGTATCATTTGGAGGGTGATGATGATCAATGGTGGAATCTTATTAAGAATACGAGGCAAAGGGATGAAATTGATTCCATGGAATGGGCCGAGTTCAAGAACTAATTTTTCAATAAGTACTTCCCTCGTATTCTCCGAACAAAGATGGAGAAAGAGTTTCTTGAACTGAAGAAAAAGGATGATGAATCTGTTGGTACCTATGAAGAAAATTTTACAAGACTTTCAAGGTACACTTCTGGTATTATTATCCAACCTGAGAGTAAGATCGATCGATTCTTTAGTGGCTTAAAAGCAAGTCTTCGAAGGGCCTTAGCCATAATGGACTTCAATAGCTATGAGGAAATCGTTCGATGTGCTCTAAAAGTGGATATGGAGATTGGAGTAACCCATCAGTCATATGGGTTTGATAAGAAGAGTAAAATGGAATTCAAAGGAAAATCTAAATAGCACACTGAAAAGAAGATGATCTTTCCTTATGCTCAAAGTGTGGAAAGAAACATGGAGGGAGTTGTCTTAAAGGGACAAGTAAATGTTTCAAATGTGGAATGGAAGGTCATCGGGCATTTGAATGCCGTGATGATGGGAAGAAGATGTATAATGATGCAAACAAAGGAAGGGATACACAGAATGAACCTACTACACTTCAATGTTTCAAGTGCAAGGAGATTGGACATTATGCCAATAAATTCCCTAATACAAGGCTTGATGATGATGGTCGATGTCAAGAAACTCTTAAGGCTAAAGACAAAGTAAAGTCACATGCAATTTCTATCAGCGATGTGGATTACGATAACGATGTGGTGAAAGGTACAATTACCATCCACTCTAATGTAGAAAATGTTTTATTGTATTCTAGATCCACCCACTCCTTATTTCTGATGAATTCTCTAAGGGTATCACCGTATTACCTCAACAATTAGATGTTGAGTTAGCAGTGACAACACCTAATGGCAGAACAGTCGCATCAAAAGTTTATAATTCTTCTCCGATTGAAGTTTGTGGGAAAGTGCTTCCTGAAAATCTTGTGATCCTTCCTATAGTGGAATTTGATGTGATTCTTGGCATGTATTGGCTTTCTCTACATGGATCTCATATCAATTTCCAAAGAAGGGAAGTCACATTTCATATTCCAGATCAATATATGATCGTCTATCGATACAAAATGAACATAACCTTCAAGTGTAAATTTCTTCTATTTTATGGGTATTGATTCCACTAAATTAAGGTTATTTATCTCAAATGGTTGGTGAGAGACTCACGATTAATAATATGCCAATTGTATGGGAGTTTGATGATGTCTTTCCAGAGGAATTACCGGGTCTTCCACCGAATCGTGAAGTTGAGTTTTCAATAGAACTCGTACTGGGTGCTTTGCCTATTTCAAGGACACCTTATAGAATGGCCCCAATTGAGTTTCATGAATTGAAGAAGAAACTCCAAGAGAATCTTGATAAGGGGTTCATACTCCCTAGTGCGTCACCTTGGGGAGCACTAGTTCTGTTTGTTAAGAAGAAATATGGATCAATGAGACTCTGCATTGATTATCGAGAACTTAACAAGATCACAATCAAGAACAAATATCCACTCCTGCGTATTGATGACCTATTTGACAAACTACGCGGAGCTCAATAATTTTCCAAGATTTATCTTCATTCAGGGTATCATCAATTAAGGCTTAAAAGGGAGGATATACCAATGATGGATTTCCGTACAGGGTATGGACACTATGAATTTATAGTGATGCCATTTGTTCTTACTAATGCCCCTTCTATCTTCATGGATCTGATGAATAGAGTCTTTAGAGACTATATTGATCAGTTTGTGGTAGTCTTTATAGACGATATTTGTGTCTATTCAAAGAGCAAGGAATAACATGAAGATCACTTGAGAATTATATTGAAGACCCTGAGAAAAGAGAAGCTTTATGCCAAATTTACCAAGTGTGAATTTTGGCTTCAAAAAGTTGCATTTTTGGGTCACATAATCTCAAAAGAGGGGATATCTGTGGATCCAGCAAAAACAGAGGTTATCGAAAGATGGTCGAGACCAAAAACAGTAACTAAGATCCGATGTTTTCTTGGTTTGGCTGGAAATTATCGACGTTTTGTGAATGATTTTTCACGATTATCTAATCCACTCACCATGTTGACTCGGAAAGGAGTTAAGTTTGTATGGACGGAGGAATGTGAAGAAAATTTTTAAGGAGTTGAAAAGAAGGTTATCCAGTGCACCTGTTCTCACACTGCCTTGTAGTGGAGAATGGTTTGTGATCTATAGTGATGCATCCAAGAAGGGATCGGGGTTTGTCTTATGAAAAATGATATGTTGATAGATTATGCCTCACGACATTTGTAAATACTTTAGAAAAATTACCCAACTCATGATTTGGAGTTAACTGCGGTAATATTTGCATTAATGATTTGGAGGCATTATCTTTATGGAGAAAGGTGTGAAATTTATACTGATCATAAAATTTTAAAGTATATTTTCACACAAAAGGAGCTGAATATGCGCCAAAGATGATGGTTGGAGCTGATTAAGGATTATGACTGCTCAAACCATTACCACCCTGGGAAAGCAAACAAGGTGGAAGATGCATTAAGTTGACAAGACCATGCTAGTTTATCCATGATGAGGATCACAAAAGATCCAATATTTATGGATTTACAAATGATGGATCTTGGAATTATAATGGAAGGGGAAAATCATATCTTTCTCAAATGAATGTTCAACCATTTATACATGTGAAGATTAAAGAGGCACAAAAAGAAGATGTCGAGTTACAAAAGAAGGTGAGAAATGTTCCTGAATTCAACCTTGATTGTGATGGGATAATAAAGTTCCGGAATCGTGTTTGTGTTCCTCCCATCCCCGAATTAAATAAGGAGCTGCTGGATGAGGCTCATAGTTCTTCATTCTCTATTCATCCTGGAAGCACGAAGATGTATAGGGACATGAAAGAGTACTTCTGGTGGGATGGCATGAAAAGAGATGTTGCTGAATATGTCTCTCGATGCTTGGTTTGTCAGTATGTTAAAGCTGAGAGACAGAAGTCTAAGGGGATGTTACAATCATTACCCATACCCAAATGGAAATGGGAAAACATCACTATGGACTTTGTGACAGGACTTCCTAAAACATCCAAAGGCAATAATGCTATCTGTGTCATAGTTTATCGTCTTAAAAAGTCTGCACACTTCATTGCTATTAAAGAGGATTTGTCTCTGGATCAGCTTGCCAGGATATATGTAATGAAGTGGTAAGGTTTCATGGAATACCACTTTCTATTATATCTGACCGGGATCCAAGATTTACCTCGATGTTCTGGAGAAGTCTTCAGCATACTCTGGATACAGAGTTGAGTTTCAGCATTGCTTATCATCCTCAAACAGATGGTCAGTCTGAGAGAAAAATTCAAACTCTAGAAGATATGTTGAGAGCTTGCTCTATGGATTTCCAAGGTGGTTGGGATCAACACCTACCTTTGGTGGAATTTTCTTATAATAATTTCTTTCACTCCACTATTCAGATGGCTCCTTATGAAGCTCTCTATGGAAAGAAATGCAGGACTCCAACATTATGGGATGAAATTGGGGAAAGAAAGCTATTAGGACCTGATCTCGTTGATGAAATGGCAGAAAAGGTCAGATATATTCAACAACACATAAGAGCAGCTCAGAGTCGACAGAAAAGTTATGCCGACAACCGATGAAAAGACCTAGAGTTTGAAGTGGGTGATAACGTTTTCTTACGAATATCTCCCTAGAAGAGGGTTATGAGATTTGGAAAGAAGGGGAAGTTGAGCCCTAGATATATCGGTCCTTTCGAAATACTAGATCGTGTTGGGAAGGTAGCTTACCGATTGGCGCTTCCACCGAATCTTTCTCAAGTTCACGATGTGTTCCATGTATCTCTCCTGGAAAGTACATACCTGATCCTTCACATGTACTCAGCTCAGAAGTTGTACCGCTGGAGAAAGATCTTTCTTATGAAGAACAACCGATATAGATTCTCGATCATAGCGAAAAATTCCTACGAAGCAAGACCACATGATTGGTGAAAGTTTTATGGAGGAACCACCAATTAGAAGAAGCTACATTGGAGCTTGAGGATACGATATCCTCATCTGTTTGTGACAAAGTGACGAATTTCGAGGGCGAAATTCATTTTAAGGGGAGTAGAATATAACACCCGAGACTTTTATGTTATATAAATCATCAAAGGAATCTTTCTCTACACACAACACTTTCTTGACTTGCATTACACGAAATCACGACCTTCCTCGATAGCTTGCGTCGTATGCAATACTGAGTTTCACTAAACAATGATATGCTATTAAAATATTACTAAAACTAGCTGTTATGAATAGTAATAACCACTTTTTGAAATTTTAAAAATTTTATTATTCAAAATGGACTTCATTTTTGGTTTTGGAATATCGAAATTAGCCTAGGATGAAATTTTGGTATTTTTCAGAAAATTTTCAATATTTGATGAATAGTGAAACCACTAAGTGGTCGTTATAAAAAACCGAATATTTCATAAAACTTACATTTACCGCTTCTGTGAGTGGAATTTCGAAAATCTGAGAGACACGGTTGATGTCAGTAAGTAAAATGTGGTTCAATGAGATGAAAATAATTTCTTGGTGAATAGTAACTTTTTACTTTTTTTTATCACGGTTAAAAGTAAATAGGGCAATTAAGGGTAAATATGCAATTATTATTACCTTAAAACATTTCCTAATTCTATTGGACAAGTGTAATTCGACAATAAAAATATCTTAGGAATTAAATATGACCATTTAGGCCCACATGGATTAAATTAGGACATTTACTATTAATTTATTTAAAGAAGGGTTAAAATAGTTAAAATCAAAGTTGAATAAGTAAATCATTTTTAATATGGGTTCATACATAAGATAAATTCGACTATAAATATTCATTAGAAAGCTAAAAATCATTCATACATAATGGTATTTCATTTGTAAATTTTAAGCATTAGATAATTTCATTTATTTATAACACATAGATGATGCAGTAATTATCTTATTAATGAAATACTGACATAATTGATATTATAAATACCTAAATATGTATAATTTGAGACTTTTTATGAATTAAACTAATTTTCTAGGTTAATATGACATGTTAAGATTAATTTAATTAACTTTGGTCGAAGTAATCATTTTGTTATGAGTTTCAAAAAAATCAACTATTTAATAGTGTCAAAATTGACATAAAATAGTTTTTAAAACAAATATTATATTATTAATTGTTATTTTATTTCTAAAAATATAAGGTTCAGCCAAATGACTTAGAAAATGTTATATATAATAATAAAACACGACTTGGGGGTCGCTTGGATGTATATGGTACGTTTATTAACTATATAATATAAAAATATGAAGTGACATGGTAAATGTCAATCTAATTAACTAAGAGTTAAAACTAAAGGATAAGGTTAATATGATGACCTAAACTTGTCTAAATTCTATTGGATGGGAGGATTTAGACCCATACCCACCTTATCTTCTAAATAACTCAATTTGGAGCTTTTTAAAACCGAACTTGACTTTATAATAAAATAATATATTTAGTTATTCCAAAGGTGCCCCTCTCCTCCCTTATAAAAGGGCACCTCCTCCCTCTCTTCCTCACACCACATTGAGCCTTCAAGCTCAGAAAACCCCTGCCAATTGCTTCTCCCCACCTCTCTAGAAACATCCTAGAGGTTCTGGTCTTCTTCAAAGGCCTATTTTAGTGCCCTAAAAGGAGGTGTCAAAGAAGCACTTCAAAGAGGAGGTAATGTCTGTTACCAATTCTTTCATCTTTATTTCTTCTTCCACTTCTTATTCATTAGTTGTTTCATTATGAAGTAATAACATCAGTATCACTCATATACTGATATGTTATTATAAGTATGAAACAACCCTATTTCACCATCTATCCATCCTATGGAAAAAGAAATCACCGCGCGTGCGTACGTACGGAATACCGTCTCCACGCCGTGGTGTAATCTATTTTCCACCACCACTGTACTTGGATGGGTATAATGGTGTAAATAATGACTATATATGACTATTATAAAGCTATAATGATTCTGAAATAGTATACATACACTCCAATACAATTCCACAATCATAGGAACGATATCATCACTCGTGTGTACGTACGGAATACCGTCTCCACGATGTGATGTGACTCGTTCTACAAGATATTCATTTAATAATGATTATATAAATGAATAGAATGAATGAATATGATATATATTACACTAATACCATTCTGGAAATGAGGTATCTATAACCTAAAGAGAAGAATAAGAATTTATTCGACAAACACGCATAAGAACAAAAAGTAATAAACACCCGAATAACAAGTTGTAATAAAATATTACTACTAAGAAGCTAAGAATATGACCATATATGATATCATAAAAATAAGAATGATTCTATAATAAGTCAATGACATTATTTAAATCATTATACAGGAGTTTCGGACACGTACAAAGCATATCGAACCAAAGGTAAGGAAAATATCACAATCTCATTTTTATCCGAGATTGTTTATACTTTGGTATTTAATGGGGTGTATTTTATCATCCACATCCATGTTTCATCAATATGTAATATTTATATCCTTATACAACAGTTTATATCCAATTTTACCATTCGTTGAGTTTTTAGTAAAAGATATGAAAGGAATCTTTTGTCGTTTTTCATATGAGGTTCTTTTTTACTTTTCCGACAAAAGTATGAAGAATGTCTTTTTTAACTTATACGGAATGAATGTATTTTTAAAACAATATTTCCAAGAATATTCCTTTACAAGCTTTCAATTTTATTTTTAATCAACTTCTTTTAGCTTAAAATTATATGACATGTTAAGAAAGGAAAAGTGTTTTTGAAGTAGAAAGGATATTTTCCTCAAGAATGGAGTTCAAGTGTTTTATCAAAATTATTTTCCATCTAAGATAATATAGGTTTCTGTTTCTATCCCTATCATTACATTGATTTTATTATGTTTTGATGGAATTATTTTTATGAATTCCTTTATCTTATATGAATTTTTTTATGATGTCACGATGTTTAAGATTCTCATTTTTATTACATGGGTTATCCAATGATGTATGATTTAATATTTTGTGGCACACATAAGAATGGTATCATTATGAGATGGGTGGGACCTATATCTCCCTCCAATGCATTGGGTGAAGATTTTATATCTCATGAGATAGACATGGCTGGAATGGTAGGTTATACCGGTTCAGTGAAACAGGACTGAAATGAGGGTGACTCAGTTCAGAAAGGACATTGTCCACTAAGATAGTCTTGGCAATGAGTTTGGACTAATAAGAAATGATTATCTATGATTAATTGTGTATGCCACAAAGTTTCATGTTTTATGTTATGATTATTGGGATTACATTTCACTTCTATGATTTATCCCATGTTATGATATTATGATCTCTTTTGCAGGTTATGATTTCTAAAAGTTATGTTCTTATGTATATGATGTGATTGATATTTCTTTTTTTTACCCTTACTGAGCATCTGAGCTAACCCTTTTGTATGTTTTATTTCCCCAGGTCAGGAAGACGGTTATTAACAAGAATATGCCAAAAGGGACTCTAGATATGATGAAATAAATGGGAGGCAAAGTAGATGCTTTATGAACCAGTTGTTTTCTGTTTCCCAGTTTTTAAAGACACTATACCTATATGGTCATTTCTTGGTTTTGTCATATGTTGTAATAAGTGTGATTCAATTCTGAAGTAATAACAATGTATGTAATGTATGGGTCGTTATACGCACAAGGTTGACAACGGGGGGGGGGGGGGGGTTGTAACCCCCCGCACCCGTCGCGTCGCGCCAGCTCGAGGCCAGCGGGCTGCCCAGGCCAGGTCGCGTAGGCCGGGACGGGCCACACATCCGGGTCGGGCCGCGCCCCACTGGGCCGGACCCAGTCCCGATTCAGGTCGACCCGGTTCGGCCGACTTAGGGGGGGTTGGGTCGGGCCGGGCCTAGACCCCCGTTTTCGGACCTCTTCGGTCATTCGCCCAAAACATGGGCTACGGACGTCCGATCGACGCTCCGTTAGTTGAGATGCGATCCTTGGATCGATACAGTCATTTCGATATGTTACACTCAAGGTTTCAGAGAACTTTGGGTTTGGCTGGGTTGGTTCGGATAAGAAACCAACCGGGCCCTCGGAGTGGAAACACTTATATCTTGAGCTCCGGACTTCCTATTGACAGGTCGTTGACTTTTTTGAATTCCGTTTGATGAGACGGAACTCGTGGTATACTTATCTTAAGGATTGGATGCAGTTGGATAGTGTTCGGGTTTGATTGCACATGAATCCAACCTGGCCCCTGCAACAGAAAAGCTGATAACTTTCAGAACAGACTTCCGTTTGATGAACCGTCAGCGGCGTCAGTGATCACGTTGAAAAACGGTCCCTATGGGCATAAACTATGAGAGTTAGGGGTATAGTTGATATATGGTCGGGGTGGTTCGCTCACGAACCAACCAGGCCCCTGGGATGAAAAGGCTTGTAACTCACAGACCGGGCGTCTGATTGACGCGCCGTCTGTTGCGTTGACCCCCCTATGATGAGGCGGTCCTTTGAGATACTTCTTCGTGGGACTTTTGATACATGGAGTATTGACCTGTATCTCATGGATCGGACCCTCCCGGAGACGACCATACAGAGTACGGAGACCATGTAGCTGGTTGTGACTAATGAGTGCTTGTCCGATTCGATTAGGAGGTAATAGCATAGCCCAGTGGGGAGCACTACTTTGTGAGGTGGCAGACCCATGGTGGAGGATCACTACTGTGTGAGGTGTCAGACCCATGGTACTCGACAGAACGAGTACCTTTTTAGGCTATGAGGGGGAGCACTATTATGTGAGGTGGCAGACCCATGTTGGAGGAGCACTACTATGTGAGGTGGCAGACTCGTGATACTCGACGGGAGGAGTACCTCAGCATTCTTAGGTTAGTGAGAAGAACCTTGGAGTTGTGACAGGATCACTGTACACTCCAAAGACGGACTCATCAGCAGTTACGTTTTTGATAATGAAAATCCAGGTTTGAGCTGAATATTTGACCCTTGTGTTTACCTCTTGATCGAAAAGGGTCACATGATAACTTATGTATATGTATGGTCATATACCTGGGTAGTGGTTATCCGATGATTTTATAATCCTGTGTTTCCTCATGATTGAGATGGGTTACATGACAACATAGGTATATGTATGGGAATATACCTAAGTAGAGGTTATCTGTTGAGATATTCTTTGTGGTTATCCTTTTTGGTTTTAGTGAGACCTTGAGGGTCTCAGGGTCTCTACTGAGTGTCATTATCCTCACCCCTGCCCGGGCTATGACTGCACCTCGTTGTGTTGGTTGTAGACGATGGGCAGTGCTGACGGAGTCCGAGTGTTCGAGGACTGGATGGTACCCGGAGGTGGACTACACGATGAGACAGTATCCGGAGGTGGACTTCACATCGAGACGACACTCGGAGGAGGTTGACAGGCTAGAGCGATGTGGAGGCTATCTGTACCAACCCTTCAGGTAGGATCAGTGGTGGACGATCGAGGAGCTTCGCCATCTGTACCTACCCTTCAGGTAGGATCTGAGGAGGACGTCCCAGGAGCCGCTTCCATTCTTCCAGCTGTTGTCTTTTTTTGTTGTACTTTTTTTCAGTTGTAGTTGTACTTTCAGTTGGGTTTGTATTCTGGCCCATTTACTTTTTAGGAACTTCTCTTTGTATTCAGTTTTTTACTTCTGCTTATACTCTGTGGTGTTTTCTTTTCATTTATAAAAGAAATTATTTCCTAGTCATCGGATTTTACGCCTTCGGTGCTAGTCGCCAGCCCCTAGCCTATGGAAGGAGGGCTTGGGGTAGTCACGGCACGGGCCCTGAGGACGGGTCGTGACAACCATATTTCAACCATTATATGACATTTGGTCAATATCACCATTGGGTACTATCCTATTGAAAATAATTTTTATATAATTGTTAGAGTTTATAAGTACAATTTGGACAAAAGAAAACAGATACATAAAAGAAAAGTTGATGGTCTATACCATTAGAGTCATTCCATTTGAAGACCATGTTTTAGAGTTCGGGGGATATTTCATCATCGGTGTAATCCCATGAACAATGGTAGTTTGATAATCAACATGTTTAGCATTAATGAAATCACATATGAGAGAAGTTCATGTTAGGGGATATTACCACTCAAACGTAGTTAGCTGAGCCACCCCATTAAAGTACCACTATGGAACTCCTTAATCATAGGGCATATATTGGTGTAATAAGGTGTCACATTTCTTGGAAATAGTTTGTAGTTACTTTGTATAAATCAAATTTTTATTCCATCATTTCAATTTTGTAAATAATATTTCCTAATAAAAGTGATAATAAATTTGGTAAAATAATTTCTCGGTCAGAAATTTTACATTCTATAAAAGAAATAATTATTATAATAAATTAATATATACTGTTTAATGTATATTTTAATTAAATATAATGATTAAAACCAATTATTTTAATTTACATTTATAAATAATTTTTATTATTTCTATAGTTGTAAAAAAATTATACATTTTATAGCCACCATTAATTTTAATAATTATATATTTAGATATTTAAAATTTAAAATTCTCACAAATAAAATATTATTATGATATATTAGGCATCATTTTTGTAATAATGTCATCAAAATTACGTTAGGGAGAATTTATGAGAATTTTCTAAAATATTTTAATTTTCATTGATTAGTAAAAATACAGTTTTTATTTTTTGGTAAGATTAATGTATTCATACAAATTCATAATGATATATTAACTATTAACCATAATAAATGTCAAAAAATACACTTTTATTAATATATATTACTATAATATATTTTAATAAATTTAAAAAACAAATAATTTACCTTCCAAAATCTAAAATGGAAACATTAACTTTTAAAATCATAAATAGTGAAAAAATTAAATTCCCTTGACAAAATAATTATTATAAAAGTATGGCCAACTATTGTGGATTAAAATAAGATAATAGGATTCCCAATTTTTCTACTACATGGGGTAATACTACAGTTAGACCCCCATCTATTCCATTACAACTACATAAGTTTCTAAAGCCTTTATTTAGAAATAAGTCAAAAATATCCTCCGATTTTTCTATAAATAATCACCCATTTTCCCGTTTTCATTAAATCGAAAATCATGATTCACAAAGAACTATTAGTTTTAACTATAAATTAGTCCTCCAAAGGTGTCACAAACCACTCATGTTCTCAATCCTCATGTTTTAGGAGTTACCATTCAATGTTAGGGGAATAGCCTTATTTTTTCATCATTTTAATAACATATTCTTTATATTTCTTATGAATGTTATGATCACTCTATATTATTTTATATATATTAATTATATTCCTTCATAATTTTTCTATATTTTGGATACCCTTTTCTCCTAAATTTTTTCTATTTTCAGAAACAATGCTTCATACCCGTTATGCTACTAAATTGTTTTCTCAATGCATCTCTCTTTTTTAAAAGAAATTATCATAATTTCTTTTTTTAATAACAAAACCCCAATAATTTTCATGGGTAACTACTTTTAAATATTATCGATTTTATTCTGGTATTATAAGATATGATTCACTCCTTTTTTCTTGGATTAATAATTACATAAGGATCTTGTCTTTCAAAACTTTTCTTTAAAACACCATTATTTGGATATGAACACCATTTTATTTATTATCCACCATAAATTTTTGATATTTTTTATTATGATATATGTTCATATAATTGATTAATAAATATTAATTTTGAACACAGATATGGATCAATGTATTGGGTACATAATTTAACATATATAGATGACATGGTTTACGATTCCTTGGTGAATAACCTTGGTAATTTTTATGACGCCTCAGTGACAAACAATAGGGATTTTCTTATGAATGTATAAAATAATTTTTGTATCCATGTATAAATTTTCAATTGATGTGATTTTTTATGACATTTCTAATTGTATCTTTTTCAACCAATAATGTTATACCTTATGTTCTTATTGATTTATCCACAAGATCACATTTTAACTTTTTCTGTTGTTTTCCATTAATGGCCCTTATTCTCACCATCTATTTTGATGTATTCCCCCAAGATATGAGATGAAGTAATTTTAATTAGTATGAACATATGATTAAGGATTTCAAGTAGATTGGATAAATGTTTTATGTTTTTAGTATTTATGTACATTTTTCAATGAATCAAAACATTAAAAGATCCTCTATTTTGTAAAATGTACTAATATGTTTGTGTAAAAAAAATTTAGATGTCATAGTTGGTATCAAAATACGGTTTAGATGTTTATGGAAATTTTTATTTGAAAACATAATGATGAACCCTATTAAAATGATTAAATATAGTTGAAAATCATGGTACATTGGTAATGTATTAATTAATTGGCTTCCAGAATCATAAATACTTGTCTGGAAAAGAATAAGTGGTTGCGGTTCCGGATTTGATGTATCTATGGGTAACAACTCTTACAAGGTGTTTTGGGTCGGACATTTTGTAACTTGGTTCAAGACAACACGCCTTACTGCGCACCTATTTTCACACTCTAGGGTGATATGTTTGGTTAATCACAAGATATTTATAAACCATTCGGAATGATTTATAGAAAATATAATTATTATTAAAGAATATAATAATTTTTCATGATGTTATAAGAAACTAAATGATAATAAAATTATACGATAATTCATCGAAATAAGTTTCTCACAATGGTTTTCTTATTTTAGAATGTGGTGCGAAAAATGATAAATCATATAAATGGTGAGTGCAATAGACCAGGTGTTGATATCCTTCTTTTAGAATTTAGAATGGAAATCATCACGGGAATGATGAGTCAACTAACATAATATATGAATAGTAACGTGGATCAATCTGAGAGACAAAATTCATCTTGAGGTTAATGGAATTCTATTTATTCATTTATAGGCCAACAAACTTCTTTTTCTATAGTTTTACTAACCTGTTTATTTCTAAAAAATGGATAAGATCTATTGAAAATAAATATAATGTAATACATTGTTTGGAATAATAGAAACTCACCATAGTTGGATACCTCTTAGAAGGAGAAATCGACTCGTGATGTACATCAATTAGAAACATGAATCCAAGATGGGATATTGATGTATTGGAATGGATGTTTTCAGGGAACCCCTTTCATAAAATATTTCCCCCTTTCAATGAGAATGAAAATGGAGAAGTAATTCCTATAGATAAAGAATAAATAAAATGAATATGTGTGAAGGTATTACATTAACATCAGAAGACTGTCGTAGTACACATCATGATTTTTCATGAATCCAAAAGGAATTGTAGATAAATTCATTGGTGGAATAAGACCTCATCAAAAGAAAAATATTCCCAATAATGGATATCATTGTTATGTAGAGATAATGAAATGTTCAATGAAGGTTGATTAAGAGTTTAGTGAGATATAGTTCTCTCAAAAATATAATGAATAGAAGAAATTTTTGGATCTAAACATATTGAGGAACATCGATCATGGACGAAGAAGAAGAAATTATAACGTCCCATATGTACTTTTTTTTGGAATAATCATTCAGGGAACTACTTTATTGGGATCGGTAAATGTTACACATGTGGAAGAGATTTTTATATTACTTAGAACTATCATAGTGATTTGATGCCTCATCTTCTCAAAACAAATGAAAATATGAAGATGGTGTTGTACTAGCCTAATATACAATGCTTCAAGTGTGGATCCCTTGAGAAATTTTACAATAACTATCCAAATCATAAGCTAATGTAAGGGAATCACCATCTAACACAACATATGACAAGATAGGAAGGTTATTCTTTTCAGATAATGACACATAAAGTTGAAGCATTAAATGATGTAGTGGTATACACTCTCTTTATTCTTTCAATGCATGCAATTATATTTATTTCTTTTTCATTTGTGAAATACTTTATTTACTCCATGATTTCAGGGAATATAGAATCAATTCATGAACAACTATTGGTATATTTATATTTCAAGACCCTTGATGGATTTTCCTAGAGTCAAAAGTAAATAAAAACTATATAATTCACTTTTTAGAGAATAATATCATCATAAACATATTTTTCACTCCAATGATGTGGTTCAAGATTATACTAGGTATTGAAAATATATGACTTCATAAATCTATGATCAACAGAAGAAGCATGGAAATAATAGTAGTAATGAACGGACAATAGATATTTATCTTCAAATGAGAGATTTCGTGACATGAGATTTTTATAGAAGCTCCACCAATATCCATATTTATGGATATCACCATTGAGTATGAATAATGAAATGAATGTATATGAATAAAAAGTGTTCCCAATGTTCAGGAATACATTGTTGTATATCTAGAAGAGTTAACCAGTCCAACACCACAAATAGAGTTCGGATTCTCCATTGAACTAATTCATGTATCCAAGAAGATATCAAATAACTCGTAGATAATGGAAAATGTGGAGCTATTGGGATTTATGAAAAAACACCTTAATCATTTTGATAAGTGGTTAATCTGAACAAGTGTGTCTACGTGGGTAGAACATATTCTATTTTCGAAAAATAAAGATAGATCATTATTAATAAGCAATTATTATTGAGAACATTACAAGATCACAATTAAGAACAGGTACACTCTTCCATGGATTGAAGATTTATTTGACTAGCTTTATGGGGCTCAATTATTCTCTTATATTGATATTCGACATGGTTATCATTAATTTATGTTGAAGAAATATGATATTCTATTGACCACATTCTAGTCAAGGTATGATAATTTTGTTTGTTTTTATGCCCTCCATGATTACTAATTTGGAATATTTTTTATTGATTTGATTAATTGAGTCATTAAGGACATCCTTGATGTCTTTTGGTATTTTTTATTTATGTATTATGATATATTCAAAATATTACAGAGGTGATGGGGATCTTCCAAGTGTTATTTTTCACACTGATGAAGGTGTGGTTTTTCAGGATGCTAACAAAATGTGAGTTTTGGTTACAACATGTAGATTTATTTGGAACATTATATCCAACGAAGAAATCTTAGTTGACCCTATAAAGACATAATTTGTGGAGGAGTGTCTACATCATAAAATAGTATCTATGATTTGTATTTTAGATGGATTAATATGATATTATAGGAGGTTTGTGTTTTTAATTTCATTCCTTAATAATACACTGACAATTTTATCTAAAAAATGGTCTATGTTCACCTTGACAAAGGAGTCTGAAGAACAATTTCAATAGCTGAAGAAGAGATTCATTACTACACATGACTTAAATATTCCATCAATCAGAGATGGAAGAACTATATTTATAGATACATCTATAAAACGGAATGGGTGCATCTTTATGAAAATTAATAATGTGATTTTTTATTCACATTGATAGTTAAAGCCTCCTGAGAAGAACTATACTATGCATGACCTATAGATGGATACGGGTTTTGTAGCTTTGAAGAATTAGAAGGTGCTATAGTTTTGTGTTAAATTTGATATATACACAAACCACTACATTTTGAATTATATGTTCCCAAAAAAGGAAATCAATATGATAAATAGGATATGGTCACATATTTATAAAGATATTGATTATTCAGTCAATTATTATCTAAGAAGAAGAAAGATGTCACTGATGCATTAAGTAATAAATACCCTATTGTTCAGGATATTATGAGGTTTTAATGAGATCCTTTTTTCAAATTCCTAGTAAAACTCGTCATTGGAATCCTAATGGAAGGGACATCAGAAACTATATCCAAAATGATTTCTCAACCTCCATTAATAGAGAAGGTCAAAAAATATCCAAGCGAAGAAATGTTGTTCTAGAATATGTTATTTGATATGATAAATGAAAGGTTTCTTGAGTTTAATACTCTTGAAGAAGGTGTATTGAAATTTTTTAGATGGATATGTTTTCTATATATTCTGGAAATAATGGTGGAATTGATGAATAAATCTAATTTCCAAACTTTATCTATACATCCTAGAAGAACTAAAATGTATATTATCCTTCGTGATAATTATTAGGGGGATTTCTTGGAATGTGAAATTTATAACTACACTATAAGTTTCTTTCATTGTCTACAAGTGAATCAAAAGTGACGAATTCCAAAATGGGTATTACCACTACTACCCATACCAACAAGAAAGTCAAGAAATATCATTGTGTAATTTCCCACAATTCTCCCAAGAACATTCAAAAGAACCAGTGAGACATGGTTTAATATAGATCATCTCACCAAGACTACCCATTTTATTACTATTCTGGAACATTTATCAGTTGACCATCATTCCAAGATATACATGAAGTATGTTTAGAGGTTGCATGTGGTGACACATTGTATCATATTTGATCTTGGACCAAGGTTCACATTAAAATTATGGATAAGTCTTCAACATGCTCTGAGTACCAAATTGGATTTTAGTAGGACCTATATCCACCATAATGATGTCAAAAATGAATTTACAATTCATATACACAATGAAATTATAAGAATATGAAAAATGGTATTTAATGGTGGATGTGATTATCATTTTACTTTTTTTAGTTCTTATATGAAAATATCATCCATTCATGTTTTCAAATGGCTCCCTAGAAAGCTCTATATGGGATGTAATGTTGAAATACAACATGTTGGGATGTTGCTGGAAAGAGAAAGATTCTTGGAAATGATCCTATTTAAGATATTCCAAAAATGATTCATTCCATCAAACATCACATTAAGTATTTATAGATTTAGAAAAAGATTAATAATGACAATCATCTAAGGAACTTGATGTTTGGTGTTGGCAAAAAATGTTCATTAGAATATCGGATTCTAAAAGATTCTTGCAGTCTAGGAATAAATTAACATTATCCCCACTTACACTTCCCTTATGGAATGAATGATTTCATTGGAGATGTGGCATGTCTTCTATAAATCCCGAAAAATATATCTCATGTTCATGATTGTTTATAGAAATATATCCTAAGAATGTACGTTGAGTACCCCTCACATGTAATAATCGTGATGTATTTAAAATATAACATGAACTACATTATAAGGATAAGACCTAGGTGATATTGGAATGTAGAGACATATTTATACTCAACCAGACTACCAATGTCATTAAACTATTGTGTAGGGACCTCAAGTTTGAAGAAGTTACATAGGAGCCATAGGATAAAATAATGAATATGTAACCACACCATCCCTAAATCTAGGAAAAAAGTTCAAATTCTAGGTACCAAATCTCTATAGTGGGGATTAATGTAACAACTTGACCTTTTTAAATAAATTATGTTCCCTGAATATATGTTTTATATTATATTTTTCAAAACAAATCTATTTATTTTTTTAAATTATTTGATTATAATGAGAAATTTTACCCTCTAATTTTGACTTTTATATGACCATTGGTCTATATTATCATTGGTCAATATAACCATTCAGAACTATACTATTGTTAGTAATTCTAACATTATCATTAGAGTTTATAATTAATATTTTGACAATTGGTAAATGATATATAAATAAGATTCAATGGCATCAACTAGTTAATTCATTCATTTTGAATACATTTTTTCAGAGTTTGGTAGGGAGGTTTCATCCCCACGTTTCTCCCTTGAGCAACGCCAAGTCGAGATTTAACAAGTGAATCTTGAACGAAATCCCATACATGAAAAGATCACTTTAGTAGATATTAGCACTCGTTCAATGATAGGAGATACACCCCATGGAATTACCACCATTGTACACATTACTCTTAGGGATTATGAATTTTTAATAAAGGGTTACATGTTCAGAAATTATTATTTAATTAAAATGTATAAATTGAATTGTCCTCTATCATTTCAGTTATAAAAATACTTTTAGTTCAAAAAAATTATTTGGAATTTGATAAAATGATTTTTTAATCCAAATTTATAGATTCATGAAATGAAATTATTATTATATAAACTATCATATAATTAATAATTTTTATTTTAATGAAACTGTACAATTAAAACAGTATTATATACAATTATGTGGTAAACTATTTTTTATTTTTTCAAGTGTTATAATTTTTTATATGGATTTTTCTTTGTATTTACTATTGAAAATATATTTTTCTAAATAAGGAATTTTATATTTAAATGTATATTTTTATATAAATAGAGAATTATTATGTACAAATAATCATCATTTTTGAAATTATCATGTCAAAAATAGGTTATATATAATTTATGATATTTTTTGTAAAAAATCATTCAATTGTAAAAATATTGTTTGGAGTTTTTTTTATGATTAATGGATTCATAATTATGTCATAATTATGTAATAATTTGTTAACCAAAATCCATTACTCAAAAATAATTGCATTCCTAATATCGTCTATAATAATATATTTTAATCAATTTTATAAACAAAATTCAAATTCAAAAATGGAAACCTTAACATTAAAAATGTTATTTTTGTGAAAATATTTATTTTCCTTCCAAAATAAGTATTATAAAATAATGGTAGACTTTTTTTATTATAAAAATATAAAAAATTTCACATGTTTTCAATACCTTGGGACTTCCCATGGTTTTTAATTTACCACTACCTGTGTGTACAAGGCATTTATATAGAAATTAATAAAAAAATACACCTCTTTAGCTATCATTACCCTTCCATTTATCCCTTTCCGTTAACATTATAATTATACCTACATGAATATATGATTATTTTAACTTCCGAGGAGTCCTCCCAAGGTTTTTACAACCCCTAAAGATCCTAATCCGCATGTTTTAGGACTTACTCTCCTAGGTAATGGAAATATTCTTTTCTTCTCTTTGTTTTACCAACCTCTTTTCATATATTTATACATAATGTTATAGTAAAAATATATTATTTTATTTATATTACATAATAATTTTTTTAATTATATAAATAATTTCCCTCTCTTTTTTCATTTTCTAAAACAATGTTTCACACACGTTATGCTTCAGAATTTTCTTCTCATAATTTATGTTTTTTTCCAAAGATATTCTTTTATTTCAATTTTGCAATTTTTGAACCCCTTTATTTTCCAAGGTTATTCACATTCATTTCAATATTATCTATTTTATTCATGGTTTAACATACATGAATCCAATCATCATTTATTATTGGATAATATTGACATAAATATATTTTCATTAACCAATTTTCATTAATACACCATGATTTTGATATGTAACCATTTTATCTTAAGCTTGAAGGGATGTTTATGAAATGTATTATTATAATATATGTGTCTGAAATTAATTAACACAAAAGAAGGTTTCACCATAATATCAATCAAATTCATTGGGTGAAGAACTTAAACTCATTAGATGAAATATTTTATAATACCTTGGTGAATAACCTTATTAATGCTTTTGACAAATCAGTGAAAATCCTTGGTGATACTATTATGAATGTCTACTGTAAAATATCTTGAAAAACATTATATATATGATTCAGGTTATTTTATTTATGATATTCTTCATATTCAATTTTTCATTCAGTAATTATATTCCATATATTCTTCTTGATTTTTCCTCAAGATAACATGTTACATATTTCCCTTGATTTCCCTTACTAGGCATTATGCTCACCCATTCCTTTTTTTGTTTCCCCAGGTTATGATATGTTGTAATTTCTCATATGATGAACCTATGATGAATCCTTTCATGTGGATTAGAAATTTCATTAATGTTTCCCTATCTTATGTACCTTATAACAGAGAAACTCAACAATAAATGATCAATTATTTTATAGAATGTAATCAAATGTATATGTAATAATTTTTTTTGATTTCATGTCCAAAAAATAAATTTCCAAGGATTTTGGTGATAAATTCCCCTAACACTAGCATGTGGCTCAAAACATAACTACCACTCATCACTTCCCACACACATGTCATCCGACTGTTAGAACATCAAAAAAATACATTGTATAGATGAATGATAGATATATAATGGAAAAAACAAATCATCAATATTTAAGGAAAAAAACAAGTGGTTAGGAATATTTTCCCAAGAGTGCATGATAAATTTAATGGATTAAAGTCGATGGACTAATAAACAATAGCTCATGTAGATTAGTGTCCCAATGATCCAACAAATCCAGAAATAAAAAATCCAAAATAATTTAAGCATTTAAATGAATCTATTCATTATATTTTTTATTTATACATAAATAATATAAATAATTGTATTTATAACCATATATTTCAATATGAAAAAAATGAATATCATAATTCGCAACCACCAACTCAGCAGACACAATTTTTCTTTCTAATACAACTTCCTAACCACTACCCCAAGAGCGTCCTATGATTTATACATATTAACATTAAATAACTATGGAGGAATACACTACTATAAAAGGATGTTTTCCCAATGGATATATACCAATGGTTTCTTAAAACAATTGGTATACAATAAAAATAGGAAACATATGCCATCATTTTGTTCAAACCGTTGGAAATGTGTTAATATAGTTATGATTTCCCAACAATTTGAACAAAACTTTGGAAATTCATTATTTCCACTATGATATACCATCCATTTTAAATAGTAATTAGTAAATAGTGGTTTTCCAAATGGTTTTTACAAACTGTTGGGAATGTTATCCCCCAAATACCGAGCACCACAGCTTCTACTCGGCCTGTTTTCAAACAGTAATACAAAGATCGTCACGATGTTTTCTCGACCATTAAACTCCTTCCAAACAAAGATCCATCATCAATTAATCAATTTTTTCTACATTTCAAATTAGTAAGTGTTACCTTAGTTTTAATGTTATAAATCTTTTTTTAAGTATTATGTTATGTTTTGGGCTAAATTAGTGTTCCTATGGTTTATAGATTAGTGAACCCTTTAACTTGTTTTTTTTTATACAAATCAAACATGGTAAAGGATTTGTTTATTGGGGTGATATGGTAGTCTATGCATATTTTAGTTTAATTGAAAATTGTATTTGGATTTTGTATTTATTGTTTTTATTCAAGGAATAAGGGGATGGGTATTGATAATGATGATTAATTGGCCGTTAGTTGGGTGATGGATTGGAATTGTGAACACACCCACCCCACCTCCATGGACAGCCCCCAAACCCTTCCCCCCCCATTGGATATCCCCCATCCCCTCCATCCCCTGGACACCACCACCCATTAGTAATATCCCTCCCCCAACCCCTTGACACCCTAAACCCACCCTCCCTGGACACCCCTCAACCCCCATGGACAACCTCCACCTCCTAGACACCACACCCCCTTGGATACCCCCAACCTTTGGACAACCTACTCCCCCCTCCCCCACCCGCTGGACACCCCCACCCCATGGACACCCCAACCCCCTACCTCACAGGACACCCCTCAACCCCATGGACACCCCTGGACAACCCCTCCCCCACCCCCTTAGATACCCCCATGGACACCCTCACACCACCTAGACACCACAGCACCTCCTAATTCTTTGGCCCAATTTTTAAAATGGAATTAACAATTTTGTTGATTTTAACTTTTCAAAATTTCATTTCCTAAGTGACCCATAGAGCCTAATAAATTGAATTTTTCTTGTTTTGATAAATTGAATATGTCATGTTTTTATATATATAATTATTCAGAATTTGATAAATTTAATTTGTCATGTAATGATAAATTGATTGGATTGTTTGGAATGAAATGGATAATTCATTTTGGTTTTCCATTATTAATAAATAAAAATATTTTAAATAAAATTATCATAAGGGAGGTTGTAGCAGGGGTAGGGGATCTCAAGGTTGGGGGGGTCCAGGTAGGGGGTGGGTTGTCCATGGGTTAGGGGGACTGCATGAGTTAGGGGGCTACAAGACTGTGGGGGTGGTGGTATGGGATACCCATGGAGGGGTGTGAGCCATCCATGGGGGTCATGGTGTGGTGTTTAGGTGGGGGAGGGGTGTGGGCTATCCTGGGGGTGGGTTGTCGTGGGGGGATGGGGGTGGGGGTGGGGGTGGTCATTGTTGCCAAAGGAATTCACCTAAAGGCACCTTGGTGGGAGGCACGAAGAGGAACACCCGGTGCCCCCCCCCCCATTAGTGAGGTGAGGCCACAACATCGAGTTGCGCCATTGGTGCATTCCATGTGCACAAACCTGAGAGGTTATATGGAATGAGGCTTAGAAAATGCGCAGCAGTAGCCCCTAAAATCATGTGGAATAAGGCAGTAGAGATCATGATTAGAGGGGTGGCATAAATCGAAGGCCTGATGGAAATCAGGAGTGCCTATGGAAATCAGGGGAGTGATAGAAACCGTGGGTTGGAGGAAATCAGGGAAATTAGGGGAAAACATGGGGAGATAGTGCTAATTATGGGTCCAAGAAATAGAGATCATTCTTAGAGGGGCTAGTGGAAAATGGGGATATTTTCTCAAAAATGATCTGTACATAATTAAATATAACATAAAAGTAAATATGTTAATAAAAGAATAACTAAATCATAAACTATAAAAATATAACAACCTCTCAAAAAAAAAATAATGGAATAACATTAAAAAAATTTAACATATCACGATTGTCTTTATGTTAAGTTCTCAAACTCATTTAACATAGTAGAGAATAGTTGAAAAAAATTTACAATTTAAAAATGCGTATAACATAATATGATGATTTTAATGATTTGGTTCTTAATGATTGATTATTTCATCATGATTTGGTTAATAATTATCAACAAGTATTTTAATTTGTATTATTTTTATTTAATTTATGTTTTTTTAATTCAAAAAATTTCGGAAAATTTACTATATTTTATTATGTGCACCTTCGCCTTAATTGCGTCTCACGCCGCGCCTAGCCCAACATCTTGAAGCAGCCTTTTCTCCTTACTGCGTTGTGCACCGTTGACCAAACTGTGGGTGGGATATCAAGAGAGGTGGGGGAGGGCTATCTTGGTGGGAAAGGGGGTGTGGGCTCTCTAGGGAGGGGGGGCTGTGCAGGTGGGGGTGGGTGTTGTCTTGGGGACAACATGGGAGGGGGTGTGGACTGTCCAGGGAGAGGGTGGTCTCTCTAGGGGGTGTCTAGTGAGGTGTAGGGGTGGGGTGTGGGCTGTACTGGATGAGGGTGGAAGGGGTGGGCTTTCTGACAGGGCTTTCGGGGGGGGGGGGGGGGGCAGCAGGGGGATGTGGATTGTCCATGGAGGGGGGGGGGGGGATGTCCAAGGGTGTTGGGTCAGTAGGCTATCCAGGTGGGGGAGGGGGTGTGGGCTATCATGGTTGGGGGTGGGTAGTCTATGGGGGTGGGGTTCGGCTGTCAAGGTGGGGAAGGGGGGGTGTGAGTTGTCAAGGGAGGAGGAGGAGGGCTTTCTAGGTGTGTGTGTGTGTGTGGAGGAGTGTCCTGGTGGTATGGTGGGCATCTTGATGGGGTGGGGCATGGGGGAGGGGGGTGCACTGGGTGGTAGTTCTCGCGTTGGTCAAGATTATGGGGGTGTTGGGGAGGAGGTCGAGGTGGAAATGAAGGGAGAGGAGGAGTCTGAGTAAGAGGAGGAGGGATATGAGGAGGTCGATGTGGAGGAGGAGGGCGATAAGGAGGCTGAGGAAAAGTATAAGGGAGAAGAGGAGGGAATTGAGGATGGAAGAGACGATGATGGAGACGATGATGAGGACAAGGGTAAGGGAATACCGGTTTGAATTTCTGCCAAGTCTCTCTAAAGATCACGATGTGTTCTATGTATCACTGTTGAGAGAATACATGCTTGACCCAATTCATGTACTCACCTATGAGGAAATTGAACTCGAACCTGGTCTATCTTATTGTGAATGCCTGTCAAAATTCATGATACCAGAGAACAAGTGATGAGAATCCGGACAACTCGCCTGGTAAATGTACTATGGAGAAACCATAAGATCAAAGAGGTAATGTGGGCACCTGAGTAACTTATGATGAAGAACCACCCGAATCTTCATATGAAGTAATATTCTAGAAATTTATAGGAAGAAATTATTTGAAGGAGGGAATAATATAACACCCCAATCATCCACGATTCATTTCCCTTTGAATAATTCAATAGCATGCATTGTTCGCAACATCAAGATGCATACACACCGCGACCAATCAAATTAGCCATTTGAATAGTAATAACCACTTTTAGGTATTTTTTAAATTTTATCATTCAAAATGGACTTCATTTTTGTATTTATAATTTCGAAATTAGCTTATGGATAATTTATGGTATTTTATTAAAAAAATTCATTTTTTGATGAATAGTGAAAAAAACTGAGTTATTATTTTAAACAAAATATTTATTTAAATAACTATATATATTATTTAAATTCATTTTTTATCCAAATAGATACATAATACCTATTTATGTTTAATGTAATTCATTGGAAGCATTTTATAATGAGCTCGTTATATAAAATTTTATCGAACATTTTACCGTCTTTAACACCGCTCTTGGAGCATTAACAAATTTGTATTAAACATAATTTTACCGCTTCACTGAGTTGAATTTCAAATATTTGAGAGACACAGTTAATATCAGTAAGTAAAATGTCGTTCAATAAGATGAAAACATTATTTTTGGCGAATAGTAACTTTTTACTTTTATTTACCATGGTTAAAAAATAGGGTAATTAAGGGTTAAAATGATATTATTATTACCATAACACATGTCCTAATTCTAATGGATAGGTAAAATTGTACCAAAAAAACATTACTAATAAAATATTAACCACTTTGGTCCACATGGATTAGATTAGGACATTTATTATTATTTTATTTAAAGAAGAGTTAAAAGAGTTAAACTCAATGTTTAATAACTAAACCATTTTTAATATAGGGTTACATACAATATAAATTAGACTATAAATTTTCATTAGAAATATTAAAACATTTCATATGTAATGTTATTTTATTTATAACAATTAGTCATTAAATAATTAAATTTATTTATGACACAATGATGATGCAATAATTTGAATATTAATGAATGATTATAATATTTGATATTATAAATATTATAATAAATTTAATTTGAGGCTATTAATGAATTAAACAAATTTTATAGGTTAATATGAAATGTTAGGTTTGATTAAATGTGTTTATATCCAAATAAAAAAGTATTTACAACTTTAACAAAAATCAATTATTAAATAATGTCAAAATTTACATAAATGAGTTTTAAAATAAATACAGTGTGATTGGTTGATATAATAATCCTAAAAATATATGGTTCATCCAAGAGCATTCTATAATTATATTTGTATCATTAATAAATCACTTGGGGTTCTACTGGATGTTTTTAATATTTTTATTAAACATAAAATAGAAAAATACAATGAGACATGGTAAATGTCATACTATTTCACTAAGAGTTAAATATAAAAGATAAGGTTGATATAGTGAACAAAAATGGTCTAAAACATATTGGTTGAGAGGTTTTCAAACTAGATTCAACATATCCTTTACATAATTCATTTTGGAGCTATTAAAAACCGAATATTATTTTATTATAAAATAATATTTCAATATTTTATTAAGGTGCCCCTCACCCCTCTAATAAAATGGAATTTACCCATATCTAAAATTCACACCATAAAAGCCATTTGGCTTGGCCAAACCATACCCAAATATCCTACCATCTGTCCTCAATTAATTCTAGAGGCCTTCCATCAGTCATTAATCCGTCCTATGAATCCCTTTTGATCAAATCAAAATGAATAACCTAAAGAAGAGGTAAATATTTCATCACCACTTTGAAGTTCATTTCTTCTTCCACTTCGACTTCCTTTGTTGTTTACATTATAAAAAAATCATGTATATTATATATATTGTGATGTTATTATAAAATGGAACAATCATATTCATTATTATATCCATCTTATAAATGACCATGTCAACATTTGTTCGTACATACGGATTACCGTCTCCACGTCATGTTGTAGTTTGTTATTCAAACACTTCATCATTTGGATGGGTATAATAATGAGTATAAATGATATAAATAATTAATATAATATGATAATTATTGTTTATATATGATATAATATCCAATTATAAATGATTTTATTATCAAATGAATGATATTGATGCTCGTGCGTACTTTTGGATTTCCTTTTCCATAAACGCGATGAGAATCATTCCACATCATATCCTTTCAAGACTAGCTTTCATTTGATGATTATAAATAATTTTTAAATATATAATATAATTATGAAAATGAATAATATACATCCTATCCATAACAATAATTTCTTATGTAACAAATCATATAAAGAAAAATTAATTAGTTAGCACCTAAAACGATGGTACTACTGAAATATCATTAATAAAGAAATATTAAATGATCATATATGATATCATTTTTATATATATTATTCTTGTATAATTAAAAAAATATATTTAACTATTATACAACGTACTATTGACCAAGGAAATGTACAATGTCAGGGTTAATTTCACAATCTCCTTATTATATGTGTTTTTTTACGTATGTATCTACTGGGACCTATTTATCATCCACATCCATGTTTCTTAAAATTTTATTCCAAATAATTTTTACTATTTACTAGACTATGTCTTAAATTAATTTAAACCCTTGTTTTACATTTTATAAAATGGTTTGAATGGAATCATTTCGTCATTTTCAAAACAAGGTACCTTATGACCTTTTCGACAAAATTAATGTAAGAATGGTTTTTTACTTAAACAAAGGGTGATACTATTTTCTTTAATTATAAAATCTTTTAAGATTCCCATAAAATATTATAAGAACATTTTAAAAATAAATGTATTATTTTATAAATAATTGACTTTTAAATTATTTTAAAATACAAATAGATATTTCTCTAAGAAATGTTTTGATGTCATATATGTCATCATGCTTTGATGGATTATAATTTAATTGAAGTTCATTTATTTTGATACAAAACATCTATATTGTATTGAATGTTATATGATATGTTTGACTATGGATGTGTTATTTTCACACCATTCCTGGTTTATGGAGAAATTATTAACATTTCATTTTCTAGTTTTAATATGAATTTGTATGTTATGTTTGAACCTTTTAATATGAGGAATGCATTTGACTTATTAAGTGACGGGTGGATCTAGCTATAACACCTTGATGCATCAGTAGGTCTCATGAGACAAACTAAAGTCTTGGAATAAGGCCTTTATAAAATCTTATTTGTAGTCATGGAACAATGAATTTACTATCTGGTTATAAGGTCTGACATTATGCATTACATTATTATGAAAATGGATATTGATATTTCATGTGATTGTTCTTTTAGTAGAATATCCATGTGAATAAGCAAATTCAATATTTGATTTTATCTTTGTCAATTTATTCTGAAGTTCACATTGAAAATTATTGTTTTCTAGTCTTTCATTGCCATAAATGTTTATCCTTATTTATGATAGTTCCAGCTATATTGTTATCGTTACTAAGCATCTGAGGTCACCCCTTTCAATGTTTTATTTTATTTACTGGATGCGAAAAAATATATTATGACTGAACTACGGAGACAGTCTATGTGATATGAGTGTGGCCTTGTGATTATATTTTGATATAGTTTTTTCATTTTATATTATCATTTAAAACTTATGAATATATCTAGTATTTCTAAAACTACTAGACTAATCGGTCTTTCGAGACATGATCTATTTTTATCATGCCTATGTTATGTAATAATTCACCATCTCTTGGTTACTATAGTCAAGGAGTTATAGGTTTTTAATTTATGGAATGAGATTGGATTTGAATAATGAAATAAATATCTCCATGTTTTAATGATTTAATGATTTATTTTTATAATTTCTCAAGGCGTAATAAAAAATGAAATGTAACTATTTATTGATGAATGCTTATAGAGATTTGATGATTTTATGCTTATTATTTTGTTACCAGTCCATAGAAATGGTAGCTGTGTGTGTTGTTGTATTTTAGTTATATAATGATTCAATTTATTATGTAGATTCCCCTAGTATAGATTTGTGAAATTTATATGTCATCATATTCTATTATTTATTACACTCCATCAGCGAGTTGATTGGTGAAACTAATTCAAATATTCGGTATGAGATTCATTGTGTCTTACCAACTTCGATATTATTGTGATTATATATGGATGGCCCAAAATTCCATTTCGATGGAATATACAAACTATTATATTTCCATCATATATTTCAATAATCTGATACTATAGTATGATAATAAATGCTACATTACTACTACAACGACCTGTTACAAATCCCTCCAAATTAGAGGCTACCAGCATTCAAACCTTGGTTTGATATTGGATTACATTATGACTATATCACTCATTAAAACTCCAAATTTCAAAAAAAAAACTTGTTATTATATTTATAATAAATGTATAATAAATAATTTCATTTATAATAAATATATTTTGTGAAATGAAATTATATATGTAAATTTATATATAATAAAAATACAATTATATATGTTACATTTTTTAAAATATTAATATTTGGTTTTGGGATACAAATTAAATGAGTCACACACACATCACAACACCAATGGGATAATCCTAATCCACTCTTCATGGTTTGAAAATTAGATACTAAAATTATTTTATAAAATATGTGTAACAAGACTGCCTTTGATGATGGTGACCACAATTGTCCATGAGTATGACCATAGATGCACCTCATTCTAGGCCAAATTCCCATTTATATTTAACTACAAAAAGAATCAATTGTTCTCAAACCAAGAAACCACACATTTATCCCACTATATACCCACAATCATTATCCCCAATCATCTATCACATCAACTACCCACTGCCTCAACAACCACAATCAAACATGATGAAAATAGAGCATGAAATCCATATTATGTTATCTTATTGATCCCCCAACACCATCATTGAATACATCTAGGTAATATGACATAAATATTTGGACCACAGATTTGAGAACCAAGGATTATTTATTGTAACCATTCTTTTTTACCTCTTGTGATACTCGAGGCCACAAAAAAAGAACAAAACCCATGTAACAGAGAAGCATGATTTCCATTAAATAGAATATACATGTCGGGCCAAGTCGTTCCCATAAGGGATGCCAAACCATGGAGATGTTCTATAGATTGAGAATGTTCATGTAAATGATGTCTTGGAGTACATGTGACATGATATTACAAATACATGGAAAAAACCTCATTTTTATGAATCCTACTAGTAAATTAGTATCTCGCAATAGTTATTTCTACATTACCTACCAAAAACATTATAATTATTTGGTTGGTGTTGTTTCCTTTACCTAAATATATTTATAAAATATATATCTCTATTAAAAATATAGAAATATTTTATATAATTTTATTTAAAATAAATTTTAATTATAAAATTAGTTATTATTTAAAAAATCTCATATATTTATATATATTATATATACTATTTTTATTAGGATGAGATTATAGATTTTTTTAGTTTCTATAGTATTTGTGAAGAAATTTAGTTTTATATAGTTTCTATAACATTAAAATATTGATTAAAATGATGTTGAAGTTAATGAAGCTACACACATTAAATTGTTTACTCTAGTTTCAAGGGAAAAATTTTCCTCAAAAAAGAAGAAATCAAAATTTTTTGCATTTTGTTTCGATTTTGTGAAAATAAATTCTGTTAATCCATTTATGATATATGATACCCCATTGAACATTGAATCTATGGAATAAAGGGAGAAAATCCAATAGATTAATCTATTTTAATCAGATTCTAAAAAATTCTTCAAATGATTAGAATAATTTTTCCATTTTATTAGAAAAAATAGTTTCCAATATATCTTATATCCCCCAATTATTTGATCTATGGGGCACTGATATGCTTGTGGATTGAAATTCGGATGTTCAAGTGAATAATATGTACATCAATGATGAATATATAGTAATTAAAACCTACAATGATCATGCTATTATGGGTACTTATGGTTCTTCAATTCCAAATACAACTATATATGATGTGATATTAGAAGATTCAAGCGAGTTGTCCCCTAACCATACCCATGGAACACATCCTGACATATTTCACATATGAATCCAATGAAATTTTTATGGTTTTCATAAGTAATTTAATTTGGATAATTAATAAATTATGAAAATATGGGATAAATTTTTTTTTGAGGTAAGACATGACCTATTTAAATACAATATAAAAGAAAATTAAACACTCCATCATTGACCATTTAACATTTACATTTAAAAGCGACACTATGGAGTATTTTTAATATATTAAACAAAATCATAATGTCCTCAGATTTGACAGTTGTAAAATTACATACTTAGGTAATAAAATTTTCTACCTTTTTTCCAAATATAATAATGAAATATAAATAATTGGGTTTCTCATTTTCAATTTAAAGCCAACATTTCTTAGGATACATTTATGTTATCATTATTTTAATCCTATAAATGTGAAAAATTCAATTACTATGATTTGATATGAGTCCATGGGTGGAGATTATTTTTTTGGAACACATATATCATATGGGAGGTTTAATAAAAAATTGGAGTCCCTATCAAGATGGGAAAAAATGGGAAAACAATTTTATTATCAATTACCTTCAATAAATTTGGGTGTTGAAATTACATCTTCCTAGATCAATAAAATGTTCAGACATTTTATGAATATCATTTTTAATTTTTTATTAGGAAGAAATGAAAGAATTTTAGAAGTAATAAAATAATATATGAAATCATTACGATAATTTAAATAGAATATATTTTTATATAGTGTGGTAAGAATAGTTAGATATCTAATAAAAATAGAATATATACGGATAGGGATAATTCTGAAAAAGAGGATCCAAAAAAGAAGGAAACCTATAATAGTGTGATTTCTTAACATAATGAATTGTAATCAGGGAACCACGATCTTGTAGTAAATATCCTGAAGGAGGTTTTGGGGTATGTATATAACTTCACTATACATAATTACATAGAATAATTCATATTCCAAACGCATTGATTTAATGAATTAGTAGACCACATAATTGGATATGGTGATATACAACAAAATCAAAATGAAAAATAGAATGTTCGGTTAGGGCCCTCACACACTAAATCTTGGATGGTAGCTTATGAGGATAAAAATAAATTTTCATTCATAATAATGATGGTAAAAACTATTTCCCAAAATATGTTGATATTTTCTCATTTTGTAATTATCATGACCTTGATTTAGTTGATCTATAGAAGGAAACATTGATGAGGTCAATTGAAAGTTGGAGTAAACAGAGATTAACTAACATGAAATATCACATTCAGTTAAAGAATGAAATTATTTAATAGGGTGTAGGGATATATTTTAATCCATAAAAATGAAATCATAGGTCTTATCAACTTGATTTGAGGAATCCACCATGATGGGATATCACGAGTCATAACCATGTTCTAAAACAAACATTATACATACACCTATGGGAAGTGGTATATTTGTTAGGGATTCTAAAATTAAAGATATGATGAAGTATATTTCTATGTATCATGTTTCAATTTATCACCCTGAAAATTTAGGGTTTAATTTAATGTCATGTCGTTTCTAAAATTTTTTAAAATGAAATATATGATATGTGGATCAGGTGAGAAATCCAACTGCTAACCGAGCATGGGTATTAGATTGGTCACAATCTATGGTATCTATTTTTGAATATGAATAGCCTAGATTATTGTTTTTTTAGTCCAACAACATCCTCTTGTTGATAAGACATGCCTAATGAAAAATTATACAATTGAGAATGGCTCGGTATATACTAATTTTGTCCCAATCAAATTATTGATATTTTTTATTTTTGTTCATGGGGGGTCCACTGTTAGTTCCATTATCATAATGTATGGAACTATTTTATTTAGTAATGGGAAATAGGACTGAATCCCACATTCTTTATTGATATGGGGTATATGAGGTGTGGGATGAGCCTATCAATTCTAATTAGTAAGAGTGAATACCAATGTATGTTGAGATCGCACGAGTGTGGGTGATGGTGGGTTAAGCCTGTGATAGTACTGGCTAATTAACAAGCTTGATTTTAAGAAAATATTATTTTACAATATATACCAATTTTAATTTTTCCTTTTTTAAAAAAAAAATCATGATTAAACCATGAAATACAACCACTTACCATAATGATCATACTAATTCACCATTCAGTCCCATATAAAATTTAAATAGTTTTATATTCAATATTTTTATTTGGTATTATATTTTTTATATAGTGATTGTTACCCAAATTCACATTGTGTTTCATCACAATTCTCAAAAAATGGAACCCATATGCATTTCACATTGTATCAATTCTAAATAGGTTATAATTATCAAAATATTATTTAGATTAATATATTGTTTTTTTATTTGATATTATATTGTTATTATGAAATTAGTAAAACACCACAATGGAACCGTAATATCTTCCTCATGGAGAGTCATAGTTTATTCAAAAGCCCATCTTTTCACATCACCACATAACCAATATCATCATCCATCTCCCTCATCGATCACTGACCAAATATTAATCATAAAAATTCTCCATCGCATTGGTGTTGCTGCATACCACTATTAACCCATTATGAATTGTTCAATCACATCCCAAAAAAATCTATAAATTTTTAATATATAATTTTCCCGACAAATAACATTGATAATAAAAAATATAATTAAAGGATTATAATTAGTATATTATTTTTAAATATTAGCAGTCTCATGGGATGACCATGTGCAAATATGGGGTACGGTGGGATTAAATTTTTTGAATCACATTATATATAAGTGTTTATGAAAAATCATGTATAGGATCAAACCCATGTATGATTGTACTAACCCACCTCAGCACACCCATTTTAAATTAATAATTATTGTGAAGGTTGACATTTAAATGGATGTGGATCTTGGGATTATTATGGAGGAGGTTTCACTTCCTATCACGAATTCTAATGATATGGACTTTGAGGATCTAGATAGAACCAAGGAAATGGATAAAAATTGGACATGAGGATGTCACCCCCATGGTATTGAGTAACATTAATATACGAGGCTCTATTCTTAGGATTACTTTTTATAGAAATAAAATTCTGAATCATATAATGAGATTGTTCATGATGCATTTATGTGCAGTTGTTTTGGATCGTATTCTCATGGGACATTATGTCGTTGGTAATTATGTTTCTTATAATTTAAATCAATGCGATTTTTTAATTACTAAACCCATAAAACTGTAGTATTTTTTTGGTGTTAATAAGGTAGATATAGAACCATATTTCAGTCTTATTTTATATAATAAATGATGATATATTACAAATATAGTTATATATTTTATTATATATATATATCCATTACAAATTAATTTAATTAGTAAAAAATAATTTCTATTTAATTTATTCATCTTCTAAATATAATTATATATATAAATGGTGGTTAAGGGGTTTCCATTGCATGTCATCAAATTTTTGATATATTCTCTCTCCCTATGAACCGGTGCAGTATATTGGAATAAGAATATCACAACAGCTGTATTGCAATAAATCAAAAATATTTTCAATGTATCTAGGGGATCCACAAAATTCACATTATTTTATGTGTAATTGTAGTGCATTCCAGGTTATTATATCTTAAAACTGAAATTAACATAAAATATATAATAATAATAAAATGAAATAAATAATGTTAAAGGAGTGCTATTTATCAAGATATTATAATAATTTTTTTACTTGAAAATGATTTGTTATTTTATAACATGATGTTTATTTCATCCACATTTTAATATTTTATATATTTTATATAAAACTAGTTAAAAAATAAATATGGATAAGTATTAGAATAATAAAATGAATAGTCATTAAAAATATTTTTTTCAAAGGTAACTGTTTTTCTCAAGCTAGTGATATACTTGCATGTATTAATTATGTGATTTTCTAGTTTGTGGGTATTTTATTTCAATATTTATTAAATATGTATTTACACATATCAAATTAATTTATAAATGAATATTGATTTTGATCTTGAAAAATAATGAAGATAATTTACAATGTGAACTTATTCATTTTCATAAACTTCTTAAGATGAAAACCAGATTAAAAATATTTTTTTGGATTATTTTACAATACATCATATTAACATAATTATTATTTGGCCTAAATATTTTATACATAATTTAAATTATCATTTACAAAAAATATAAGGTTGATAATTTAATTACAAACGATCTTTGGATTCCATTCAAACAATTTTACTATTTTTTCATTTATTGAATAAATAAAAATCATTTCTTTTTGATATTTTTACCACATTATTTTTAATGGGAATTTTAATTGATATATATAAATTTTGTTGTACCATTAATAAGATTTAATTAAAACTTCGTGTGGTTGACACAATAAGGGTTGGATGATATTGATATTATTTTTTGTTGGTAGTATATTTTGTTGATGATGGATGATGTGATACTGTTGAATGGTGTTGATTATGAATAGCTCAGAAGATAAACCACACTATTCCATGAATTTCAGTTATTATTACGACTTACTAAATTCCATATATACTATTCATCCCATATTGGGATTATCTTCCGCGGTATAGGAATGGATTTTTTAATGCACATAATTTTGGAATGGTAATTAAATTGATGATTTGATTGAATATATAAGGTTATATAATTACAATTATTATCATGATATTTAATAAAAAGACATAGAATTTTAAAATATGGAATGATTATGGATGTGAATTTTAAGTTCAATATATATATTTTTATCAAATTAAATTATTTGATTTATAAATTTATCATGTAGTAATATAATATGAAATGTAATTTATAATTGATTAATGATTATATAACATTTTTGATTTTATACATAAGAGTTTTTTACCTATCCATAGAAATGGGTGATGAGTGTCATGTTTAATATTATATATATAATGATACATGGGGTTATTTAGTTTCACCCTGGCTGGATGTGTGGTATTTATATACCATTATGTACCATGATTTATTACAGTCCACTACTGAGTTAATAGGGGAACATATTCTCATATATAGTATTTTATTCTAGGTGTCATATAAACATTTATGTAATTGATGTTATATATGGATTTCACAGGAGACCATTTTGATGAATACTACAAACTACAATATTATGATCCCTTGTAAAATATATTTTTAATATTTTATAACAATACATGCTACATTTCTGTAATAGTAACCTGTGAAAAGTCACTAAAAATATAGGATACCAAGATTGGGCCCTTAGTTAGATGTAGGATTACATTTTTAATTTACCACTATTTGAAGCCCAAAATTTGACAATTTTATTTACCAAATTTATAAAAAATTTATATTATCGTATTTCACTTTTAATAAATATATTTACTGAAAATAAATTATATTAATAAAAAAATTATATATAATAGAAATACAATTATATGTGATTTATTTTTTATAAACAAGTTTATTTTCCTACAGTGATACAATCTAAAAGAAATAAACAAACCTAGAAACCCAAATAGATTATGCTTTATCTCACTTTGTGTATATTGTTACGTACCTACTAAAATTATTTTATTAAATATGTATAGCTTAAAACCCTTAGTTGATGATGACCACAAAGTTCCATGATTGTGACCATGAAGGCCCTTTTTCTATACCAAAAGATCTTCTGTATTTTACCTTAAAAAATATACCATAGTGACTAAACAATGAACTGCACATTTATCCCTATCTGTACCCATGATCATTACCCTATCTCATCAGTGGCATCAAATACCTATTGCATCCTCTTCATATATCAAACATGATAAAAATGTAATGTGGCATCCTTCTTTAATTATCCTATTGTGGATCCCAACACTTTTCTTGTCTACATTTAGGGACCTTGAAATAAATATGAGGAACAGTTCTTGAAGAAATAGGTCTTATTTCTTGTGACCATTCCTTGAACCCTCATATAATGCTTTAGCCTGCCAAAATTGAACCTAACACATGTTCATAAACACCATTATTTCTATTGAATCATGTTTGCAATTGGGGCCAAGCCATGCACCCAAGGGGTGAAACACAATTGAGGGGTTTCCCAACCAATGAATTGATTATCAAATGATGTATTGGTGTCCCGTGACATGAAATCCAAAATACATGACCCAAATCTCATTTGTGATGAATATTACATTTATAATGGCATGCCACTACAATTTATTCTATAGTATCACCCCAAAAAATTATATATATATATATATATATATATATTATTTCATTTCCATTAATATATTTATAAAATAAATATTTTAATATATAAATATTTAATATCATTTTATTTTAAATATATATATATATTATATATATTTTTATATTTATAAAACAATATCAAATATAATTTCATTTATTAAAAAATAATTTTATTATTATGGGAAAATAAATTATCTGGATATTATAGTGTGGCTGTAAAGAAATTTAGGGTATTATAAATTCAATAACTCAAACATTAAAATTCAAAGGTTGATTAGGTGGATGATGCAACACATTTAAACATTGTTAGTCCAGATTCAGAAGAAAATGTTCTACTCATAAATATGGATTCATAATATCTTTTAGTTTATTCTGACATTATGAATACAAATTAATTCAATCAATTGATAAATATTATACCCCATGGAATTTATTTTTTTTGTAATTGAAGGAGATATGTAAATTGAGAAATATATTTTCATCAAATCCTATAAATTATTCTTGTGTTTAGAACAATTTTTTTCAATTCGTTGGTATGAGGAACATAAAATACTTAATAGATCCTTAATGATGTGTTTAATAGTGTTCTGAAAAATAAGTGGCTACTGAAGAAGGTAGATCCCATGAACTATTGGGACCCATATTTGTTAATGATAGGGAGTAAAATCTAATATGCTCATGAAATAATGGCTACTTATGGATATTTCATACCAGAAATCAATAAAAATAAGGTGATATTAGAGGATTCATGGGAGGATTCCCTTAACCTTCTCCTTGGTACACATCATGATGTGGTGAACCCATCAAATGACATAAAATTTTATTGGTTTCTGATTGAATTTAAATGGGATAATCCTAAAATTACTAGATATTTGTATAAACCATTATTAATGCAAGACATGACATTATTACATACAATATTATGGTTATTAAGAACTCCATAATTACTCATTTATCTTTAGAATTCATGGACACTATATGGAGTCTTTTTTAGAATATAAAATATCATCTTGATGTTGATATATTTGATAGTTTTAAGATTACATCATTAGGTAAAATTTATCTTTTATGGGTTTCCCAGGTAAAACTATGAAGTATAAATAAGGGTGTTTTTAATTGTTAATTTAAATACAATATTCCTTAGGATCCATGTATGATATCTTTATATTAATCATATTAATTTGATAAATTCAATTTCCATGATTTGAGTAAGAATCCATTGTTTGAGATGGTTTTTTGGAACCCATATATCTTGTGGGAGGTCTCCTCAACCATTTGAGTCCGTATGAATATGGATAAAGAAATGTAAAAATAATTTTCTTCCAATTTCCAAAAATTATTAGTGGAGATTGGAATTACCTATCCTGTGATCAAATAATTGAACACGCAATTGATTAATATTGTTTTGATTTTTTAATGATTTTGAATAAATGAATGATTTGTTCAAGAGATATAATAATATAGGATATAATGATGATAATTTACAAATAATATTTGTTTGTGGATAATGTGGGATGAATAGTCACATATTTGATAAATAAAAAAAATATAAATTTGGAGAACACTGCTAATGTGGATCAAGAATGGATGAAAAAAATGAAATAGTTATTTCCCTACATAATAAATTAGAATCAAATACCAATGGTCTTGGAGTAAATATCCTGAATTATGTTTTGTGGAAGGGCAATGAATCATATATAAAGATTTTCAAAGAATATTTTATCTTCTAGAAGCTTTCAGTAGTTGAATTAAGATACCACATGACTAGAGAATATGATATACCACATAATCAAAATAATACAACTCGTGATGGTTTAAGTCCCTCACTCTCTAAATCTGAGTATATATCAAATCAAGATAATAATAAATTTTCATTCAAAATGAATATATAAATCAATAAATATTTTGATATTTGAGAATGTGAATGACTATGATTTAGTCCACATATATGTGGAAATATTCACATGATCTACTGAATGTTGGGGTAAAAAATTAACAAGGATGAAATGCCCTATTAATATTAAGAAATAAATCCATTAGAATGGAGCAGGTAATTATTTTAATATATCAATAGGTAATCATAAGTCAGATCAACATGCACATATGTATGCACCTATGATATCATAGTCTGAGACACCATATTTGTCTAGAGAAAACATTGGATAGGCACTTATGGAAGCATGTATATATTTTTGGAAATCTAATATTGAGGCTAATAGGAAATATATTTATAATAATATGGTTTTAATTTAACTAAAATCAATTCTGAGGCCTAATGGGAACTTCTTTTAGTGTCTATAATTATTGAAATATAAATGATTGATGATGTGGATTAAGTGAATAATCCACCTTGAGACCAAATTCAGATCTAGGATAAGTCACAAAAAAGTTATATATTTATGATACGAATATCCTAGACCATGGTTTCTTTATTTAGTCCACCATATTCGTATTTTGGATAATTCTTGACTCAGGGGAAATGAACCAATCTAGAGGGGTACTCTGTCTTCTAATTTCTTCTCAATAAAATTATTGAGAAATTCAATTAATGTTATTGGGGAGTCTGCTACTTGTTATTTAAGCGTAATGTATTGAAGTATTTTTTCTAATGATGAAAAATGGACACGCATCCCATGGAAATCATGGATATTGGGAAGATGAGAGGTGGTTAGAGCATAACAATTATTATCATTAAGAGCACAGAACAATGTCAGTTGAGCTCACATGATTGTAGGTGAAGGCGGGTTGAGCTCGTACTGGTTCGAGCATACCCACAATAATGATTTAAAAAATTTATAATTATTATTATATATAATTAATTACAATTTATAAATTAAAAATAATTATGAAACAATTAAAAATTATATATCATAATAATGGTCTTGGAAATTCCGCATTAAATCAGTTAAAAAATATTAAATATTCCTATATATAATTTTTAAATATGATATTATAATATTTGTAGATTAATTTTTTACCATATTCAAATTGTGTGTCATAACACCTCTAAAAAATAGAACCCATATCAATGTCATAGGGTTTCAATTATAAAAGTTTTATTATATTTAAAATATTCTTTGGATCAATTTATTATTTTCACTATTTAATTATATTTGGTTATTAAAAATTAGTAAAAGACCTCATGGGAACTCTAATAAACTCCTATCAAACCAATGTCTACATTGAGAGTCATCACTCATTCCCAATTCCATCCATTCACATCACAACAGAATGATATCATCATCGATCTCCCTCATCAGTCACTCACCAACATTTCATTGCAATAGTTCCCCACCACATCAGTGGCATTGTATACCATCATTAACACATCAAAAAAATTTCCTTCATTTCCCTTAAATCAAAATCTATTCTCTATCCACACTTCTCCGCACAAATGTCATTAATAATGAATAAAATAAAATATTCAAATGATTATAAATGGTATATTTTTTTTAAATGTTGGAATAAACAAGGGACACCCCAAAGATTATATGGCGCGGGGAGGGATTCAATTTTTTTCATTAAATGATTGATTTTGTGGAAAACCCCACATGGGATCAAACCCTCACTTACAATGTCCTCTGCGCCTCTGCCCACTCATTTTTAATTATTAATTACAATTAAGGTTTTAACTAAAATGGATGTGGATCATGTTATTATTATAGAGGTGGATCAACCTCCTATCATGAATGCTAATGGTATGAAATATGAAGATCAAGATTACCATAGAGATTGGGAAAATAATTGGAGACAAGGATATCACCACCATGATCTTCAATACCATTACAATATGAAGGTGCACTCTTTGGATGAGTTTTAAGAGGAATTAATACATTGAATCATGTAATGTGCTTGTTCATGATGCATGTATGTGTAGCTGAATTGGTTCATATTGTCATGAGAAATTATTCTTATTTTCATTACATTTATTATATTATAAATAAGAGTGATTTTTCATTTTCTTTACCCATCCTCCTCTTGTAATAATTGAGTTTTTAATAATGTGGATTTAGCCCCAACATTTTAGGTTATTTTATATCATAAATGAATATATATTGTAAGTATAGTTTTATTGTTTATTATACAATTATATTTATATAAAAAATTAAAATTAATGGTCAATACAACATTATATTTATTTCAATATGGTAATAAATATAATTTTATATGATAAAACTGTTAATGGGGTTTTCATTCAATTCCTCATTATTGTAAACTATTGTCTATCTTTATGAATTTGTGTGTAATAATGTAGTAAGAAATGTCACAATAGAAGTAATTCAACAAACCATTATAATTTGATAACTAGCTGTGGGATCCCAAAAAATTACTTTATTTTATGTGCAATTTTTTAACTTTTATTCGTGTTATACTAAAGAATTAATAGAAAAAACATCCTAAAAAAGATAATACAATTTAAATGAATGAAATAATTCAACAGTACTTCAATTTCTCATGTGATTATAATAATGTTAATATTTTCCAAAATTTTATAAATGTATTATATGATGTTTTTTCTTTCATTGATTTAATGTTTATATATTGATTCTAAAATTCGATAAAATTAAAGAGGTAATTATAGTATAATAATAAAATTTATTGTTACTCAAGATATTTTTTCAAACAGGAATTCTGTTTCTTATGCGAGTGAGATATTTATAAGTTTTCATTATGTTGTTTTCTAATCTGAGTATTTTATTTTTCTATTAATTCAGGATTAATTCATTCATAGTGGATATTTTTAACAGTAAATATGCATTATAATATGAAAATATATGGAATATAGTGTACAATGTGATCTTATTCTTTTTCAAAAACATCTAAATATTATAAGAACCCCGTGCAATTTTTTTTGAATGATTAACAGTTTAATATTCCTATTAATATTATTTTCCATGAAAATGTTTTTAAAATAATTTATATAATTAAGAAGAATAAATAAAATGATCATAATTTAATTATGAACTATCATCTAAATTCATTTAAACTTTTTTTAAATTACATGCATGCATAGATTAATGAGAAATCATTACAAATTATATTTTTTAAAACCTTTTTTGTTGTTGTTAATTTCCATGGATATATATAAATATATATTTATAACTCTAGTATCATTTAATTTAAATGTATTATGGTTGATTCAATGAGGGTTGGATTATATTGATATTATTTTTTGTGGGTTTTATGATTAATTTTATGATGTATGAAAGGTATAATGTAGACATGTGTCAATGATGAATAACATAGATGATTAACCACAATTTTTCATGAATTTTATTAATTATTACTATTTATTCAATTGTATATATAATATTAAATCCATTAGGGCCTTATCTTCTTTGGTATAAAAATATTGTCTAACTGATCTGAAATATTGAGTGGAGATTAAATTGATGAATTTACTAAATAAATATAGTTCAAGATTTATAATGATGATCATGTTTTTTAGAGAGATATTTTATATTTCTAAATGATGTAATGTGTTTGTACTTGAATAATGAATTAAATATATCTGGTTTTAGGTGATTAAATTATTTAATTTAAAAATTTATTATGGAGAAATATAAGATGGAAAGTAATTGGATATTGATTAATGATTTTAGAAAATTGATTATTTTATGGTTAAGAGTTTGTTTCCTATCCTTTGAAATTGTAGTTGGGTTTCATGTGGGATTTTAGATATATAGTGAGTCAACAGAATAGGTTGTTTTCTCTAGGTATCAAGAATAATTTTTATATATCATCATGTTCAATTATTTATTACACATCTCCACAAAGTTGATAAGGGAAACGAATTCTCATATTTGGTAGTGGATTATAGTTGTCTTCCTAACATCTATTTTATAATCATTTTAAATGGATGGACTAAAATAGTATATTAACAAATAATACTAACTACTGCAGTATGCAATATCGTGCAATAACCTTCTACTACGATGCTTTAATACATTGTATATTACTGCAATAATAACTTATTAAAAAACCCTCAAATTTTGAGAATTCTATGATTTGATCCCTTTTTAGATGTATGATTACATGTTGACTTTACCACTCTTTCATACCCCCAATTAAATAAATATATAAATTGAATTTATAAATAATTTATCTTTTCATATTTCATTTATAGTAAATCTATTTTGTGAAATAAAATTATAATAAACAAAATTTTATTAATAATATAAATACAGTTGTATATGATACATTTTTTATAAAAAATTTATTTTTATGCTGGGATACAAACTAAAAAGAACACACAGACATAGAAACCCTAATGGGTTAAGCCTCTTCCCACTCTATAAGGACAAACATATTCCTAAAAGACTAATTTAATTACATATGTATACCACGAAATAATTGGTTGATTATGACCTCAAAGGTCAATGGTTGTGACCATTAAGGCCATTTTTCTATACCAATTGCCTTTCTCCATTTTTTCAAAAACAACATTCCATTGTACCAAAATCATGATCAACATTATTATCCCTATTTCCACCCATGATCATTAGCCATAATCATCAGTCACATCAACTACCCTCAACATTAACTACATCAATAAAACTTGATGAAAATAAAGCATGAAATCCATCTTATGTTACCCTATTGTGGCTCTCAAAACCTGTGTGGACAACATCCTAGGACCATCCCATAAATATTAGGACTACAACTTGGTGACCCATTCTTCATTCTTATAAACAGTCCTTTATACCTCTTGTAATTCTCAATACCACCAAAATGAAACCAGACTCATTTTTATGCACACCGTTATGTCCCTTTACTCGTATCTACATGTAAATCCATGCCATTCCCACAGAGGGTGCCTCCTGGTGGAGGTGTTCCACTTCCCACGAAAAACACTAAAATGATATCTTTTTTTCTTTGTGACATGAAATACCAAATACATGGCCCATAAATCATTTGGGATTAATAGTACTTGTACAATAGAATATTGTTACAATAATTTCTAAAGTACCTATATAAACAATTATAAATAGTTTATTGTTGTTTCATTTCCATAAATATGTTTATAATAAATTTTTGTTTACTATAAAAATAGTTATATTATTTATAACTCAGTTTTAAAAATATATAAATTATAAATATATTTATTATATTTTTAAACAAATATCATATATAATTTCATTTATAAAAAATATAATTTATATTTGGATGTGAAATTAAAATTTCTCATCATTCCATGGAGGCTGTGAGAAAATTATGGGTTCTATAGAATCAATAACTCAAAAATACAGTTTTAGCAGTGGTTAAAGTGGATGATTATTCACATTTGAACTCGAATACTCTGGTTTTAGAGGAAAAAATTCTCCAAAATATTATGGATTAAAAAGATCTTATGATTTATTCTAATTTTTTAAAAATATATTCCTTCGATAAATTCATAAACGCTTCCACCCATTAAAAAATAGTTTCTATTTTATCAAAGGAGAATATTCTATTGGGTAAACGTTTTTCATTTAATCACATAAATTCTTATAGTGGTGGGAATTAATTATTAAATTAATTGCTAAAAGCTACTTCACGTACTTACTATATCCCTAACGATTTGTTCAATTGGTCTCTAAAATGTATGACGATATTGAAGGAGTAATATCCTATGAACAATAGTGACCTAAGTGAAGTCAATATAGACACTAAAACACAATATTCTCATGAATTCATTTTTACATATGGTTTTTGGATAATAATGAGTATTTAATAAATTGTGATATAAGAGGATTCATGTTTGATGGACCCTAACATTGTCTTTTGTACATTTCATTATGTGGTTCTCACATGAAGTTATAAAAATTAGGGCTTTGTGGTTGAATTTAATTGGGAGAATTTGAAAATTAGTAAAAAGTGGGAAAAAACCATTGTTGAAGAAAAACATGACCATATTAGAAACTTAAATAGTGAAATTAATCACTCCATCATTTATAATTTATCATTAAAATTAATGTATAGTCTATGTATTTCTTTTGAGTATAAAAATCATCTAGATGTGTGGGTATTCGACAGATGGAAAATTATATCCTTTGGTAACTGTTTATTTATCAAGTTTTTTTCGAAATTAAACTGTGAAATATAAATTAGGAGGTTTATCCTTGTTTATGTAAAGACATTATTTCATAAGATCCTTGAATGTAATCCTTATTTTAACCCAATAAATTTGAAAAAACAAATTACCAAGATTATGGTATGAACTCGGGGTTTGAGATGGTTTTTTAGAACCCATCGATCTTGTTTGAATTTACCCCAACAATTAGAGTACCTATCAATATGGATAAATAAATTTAAAAAGAAATTTATGTACATTTAACTAGAATAATTATGGAGGATGATATTACTTCAACCCTTGATGAAAAAAATGTCACAAACATTTAGTGAATATAATTTTTATTTTTTATTGATTACAAAAAAATGAATTAATTTTTCAAGAGAAAGAATAATAAAGGAAATAATTTTGGTAATTTTCACATATCAACTTTTTGATTAACTTCTTGTATGATATGTATAATATTTTATAAATGTTGGAAATTTATAACTAGGGATTACACTACTAAAGAGGATCTATAATTGGAATGAATAATATTATGTGTTGATTTATCATCATAATGAATTCGAATTAAGTAGTCATGGTCTTTGATAAAATATCTTATAAAAGGTTTGGGGGTAGGTCACCACCTCAATAATACAAACATTCAAATAATAATGGAACATTTATAAGGATGGAGTAGTTTAATTAAGAGAACACATGACATGAAATAAGGATATACAATATACTAAAAATGAAACACCTTAGGATATGATACATCTACCACACAGTAAATCTAGGTTGACATCTAATGAAGATACTAATAAATTATTATACTTATTTTTTATTGTTCAAATTACTTATCTAACAAAAAATTGATGTTTTTATTTGAGAATGAACATGATCATGATTTCAATGACTACTAGGACGAAATGTTCACGAGATCTTGTGAAATTAGTGTTAATAAAGTAAAAAGGATGAAATATCACATTCTGTTGGAGAAATAATGTCATTAAAATTTTGTAAGGAAATATTTTCATCTATCCAAAGGAAATCATTGTTCATACAATTTTTTTTGGAAATAATCTACGATTGCATATCCTGATACACCTCAACTGTCATGAGCCAACATTTGAGAGGCACTAGTGGAAGATGGTATATCGAGTAGAGATTCTAAAATTAAGGATAATAGTAAGTATATTTATATTTATCTGGTATGAATTTATTACCATTATATTTTAGGCTTTAATAAATTCCATCTAGTGTCAATAATATTTAAAATATAAATTTATGATGATGTATACTAGGTGAGGAATCTATTTTCTCACCAAATAGGGGTCCAGGATAATCCACAACCAATTTTATTTATTTATGAATATAAATATACTATACTGCAGTTTCTATTATTTTATCCCATCATCTTATTCTTGTGGATAAGTCATTGATCAAATGAAATGACCCAATCAATAAGGGTGATGCATTTATTAATTTATTCTTCATCTAGTTTTTGATAAATTAACTTGAGGGTACAGGGAAATCAACTAATATTTTTTTGAACCTACTGTGTGGCACTATATTAGTTAGTAATGAAAAATGGGCATATGGCCCTTTTCCTTCCCCGAAATGTGGTATATGAGGGGTGGGTCGGGTCAAATAGTTTTGATCATCAACAACATAGTGTAATGAAGTTTGAGCCTGCATGGGTATAGGTGAAGGCAAATTGAGACATCACGGGGGCATGCTTACTCGAAAGCATGATTATTTTATAGAATTTAATATTTTTACAATATAGCATTTTTAAAAAATTTATTTTTAATAAAAAATGATTATTAACATATTAAATTTGATATCTCATCTTAATATTAAGACTAATTCACCATTCAATCAAAAATAAATTTTATATAGTTCAATATTTATTGTTTGAAAATGTTATTATAATATTAGTAGTTTAATTGTAAACCATATTCACATGGCGTGTCATCACACCTCTTGAAAAATGGAACCCATCTTCATTTCACATAGTTAAAATTATAAAAAATTTATTATAATCAAAATATTCATTTGGTCAACGTATTATTGTTATATTTTAATTTTATTTTGTTATTAAGAATATAGTAAAGGACCTCATGTGAACCCTAATAGCTTCCTATTATACCATATGTTACCTTGAGAGTCATCATATATTCAAAATTCCATACATTAACATCCCCACAATACCAATATATCTATCTAAACCCTAATTGATCACTCTCTAACATTTTATTGCAATAGTTTTCCACCACATGAGTATTAGTGGATAACACTGTTAACCCATCAGAAAATGTTCCATTAATTCAATTAAAACTTTAGGTAGTATTGATGCATAATTATCCCTAAAAATACATTTAATAATAAAAATTAAAAAATGAAAATGATTTTAAATAGTAATTTGTAATGAGGTCAAGCGATTGATCTGCCTGCAGGATTATAGGGGTCAGGGTGCATTATACATGACCCTTTATAGAAAAGTCACATTGGGTCAAACCTACTCATGATTGGCTCAAAATACCTTGGCCCACCAATTTTTCATTAATAATTACAAAGATGTTTGATACTAAAACTGTTGTTTCTATTATGATTGTTATGAAGGATGTTTCACTTCCTTTCATTAATTCAAAAGATATATACTCTGAGGATCAAGATTTTACTTGGGAAAGGGAAAAAATTAGAGAGGAGGAAATCTCCCACATGGTATGCGGGGCTATTAAAATATGAAGCTCATTTATTAGGCTTTGTTTTTAGAGGATGTACAACATTGAATATTTCAATTAGATTGGTACTGGTGCATGTCTATGAAGATGATTTGTTTCATATTATCATGGGAAAATATTATTATTATAATTAGTTTTGTTATAATATTAATGGGGGTGAGTTTGTATTGTATGAACCCCTCTTCATCTAGTCGTTTTATTATAGTAAATGTGATTTGGACAAAACAATTTTTGATAAATTATTTCATAAATGTAGATATAATGAAAATATAACTATATTTATTATTATATAAATATATTTCCATAACCATGTCATATTATTAATTAATTCTATTTATATTTTAATTGAACCTTGTTTTAAATAAAATTATCAATGATAAAGTGCATTATGGGTTTTCAATCAAAATTCCTCAACATTATAAGTTATTCTCTCACTCAATGAATGTGTCTAGCATAATGAATTATGTGTATCATAGTATGATAATTGTAATAAACCATCAGTTTTTTAAATCTAGGTAGTGTATACAAAAACATATAATTATTATTTTAAATTTAAATGCGGAACTATCAATATTATTTTAAAACTGAATAAATTCTATAAATTAACCGATGAAATATAATAATTTTTAAATGAAAGGAATGAAATAATAATTATTGTTATTTCACTTGTTATAAAAAAAATGTTTATATTTTTTAATGTCCTATTATTAAGTAACATAAATATTTGTTTGCTTATTTTTTTTAATATTTTAAATGTGTACCTCTAATTTCATAAAAAATTTAAATATGGAAATGGTGTCTAATAATAAAATGTATATTCATTGAAAGCATTATTTTTATTCAAGAATTTCGTTTCTCATGTGAGGGAGATATTTATATGTTATCATTATTTTATTTTCTTGTCTATGGATATTTTATTTTTGTATGACTTCATTATGAAATCATGCATATCAAATGTGTTAAAAAATGATTAAGAAGTTTAATATGGAAATATAAGGAAGACAGTGTACTAAGTGGACATATTCAATTTGATAAACTTAATATGATGATTAAACATGTTGCTGACACATTTTCAAGAATGTTTCATTCTAAATAAAATTGATATTAACATTATTTTTAATGGAAACATGATACTATAAATAATTTATGTAATATAAATTATAAAATGTAATGTTGATAGTGTAATTACAATCTATTGCCTAATTTTATTTAGACCTTGTTTTTTTCAATACATTTATTACTGGGAAATTATTGCTTATTGAAATTTTTACAGCTTTATTTTTATTTATTATTTATATTAATATATTTCAATCTACATTTAGAAATTGTCTAACATTTTATAAATACTACTTTGGTTGATGCACCTAGGTTTGTAAAAATGATATTATAGTGTGCCAATGATATATTGTGGTTTCACTTGGTTGATTGGGATAATGTTGCACGATATCAATGATGAAAATATCATATGATGGTCCATGATTGTTTATGAATATTTTTAATTCATCCTTATTACTAAATTCTAAAAATACTATTCATTACACATGAGAATTATCTTTCATACTATAAGAATTGTGTCTTAATGGTCAAAATATTGAAATGATAATTAAATTGAAGATTTGACTGAATAGACATTTTTCTTGAATTATAATGATGACTGTGATATTAAAAATATGTTACAAATTTTTAAATGATGAAATGAGATAATATATGAAAATTTAATTAAACCTCCCATGATTTAGATGATTAAAAAATTAACATATAAATTTATCAAGGACTAATATAAAATATAAATTAACTAATTATTGATTAATTTTTATGGAACACTGAGTCTTTTTTTATTAATGGTTTTTTCAATGTCTATAGAAATTATAGTCGGGAGTAATCTAGGATGTCAGTTATCTAATGAGTCTATAGATTAGGTTGGTTTCCATAGGCTAGATGTCTGATAATTATATATCATCATGTTCTATGATTTATTACACTAAACCACCTATGTTTATGGGGTAATCTAATGTTCATATTAGGTCTTATATTCAAGGTTTCATCCCAAAATATGTGTTGTAGAGGTTACAAATGTCTATAAAATCCCCTTACATAGATCTATATTACATACAATGAGTGTATGAAGGAATATATGTGTAATGGTATCTTTCTATTTATGATATATTGTCATACACGTTGAAATGTATTGTGGTTATGACATGGGTGTATATGTTGGTTCGAGTAGCATATTTTAATAACATACACTTTTTATTATATGTGTACTAGGACATGAGATATTTTTTCATGAGGAATAATATATGATTATAAAAGTTTGTAACAGAATGTGGTGTACTATATTACTTGATGTGATGATGAAGTACTTTTTAGATGTTGTAATGATGTGTTTCCAGGAATGTGTGGTATGCCATGGAAAGGATAAAAGTTATCTAATGAAATACAATAGGGTTTAGGTTCAAAATGTTCATGGGAATGTTCTAGAGGGGTACCCACACTATATATATGATTATACATTATGTTACATACTTATTTTTCGTTTTGTGTAGAGTGATTATTAGTTTGGTTGAAAATAAAACCGTCCTTATTTTGGGGGTTGATTAATTTGTCGATTTTTTCACATAATATTTAGTGTGGTTCTTTCACATTTTTAGGATAGGATTCAAGGAAGATCATATTGAGAACAATTATATTCTCACCCATTTATATATATATACACAATCATTTCAGGTCTATATTATATGTTGATGATCGATTTGGAGGTATCTAGCTCACGTAGACTATTTTTTACATGTGTGATTGCAGTTTCTATCATTGTAGTTACTATAGTATGCATTAGATTTTGGGTATTTACATTGTATAGAATATCATGTTTTGGTATTGACTGTTTTATTTATTATAATAGAGTGTAATGGTGGTTTCAATATTATTTCCTTGGAATATTGAGGATAATTCCTCCCAAATGAATGTTCTGTATACCGATAATACTACTCATCAATACAAGGCCAATTTGTGGAGGGCATATAGTGTCATAATTCTCTTCACTCCCTACCTCGGTGGGGTAATAATGGGGGTTGATCCTAACATAAGACAACATGAGGACATATTATTAACACATTCGTAGGCTAAATACTCACCGAAATACATCAATGTATACAAATGAGGTGGTGTTGGCTAGAGGGGGGATTGATGATTTCCATTAGAAACATATATTGATTAAAAAATTAAGGTACATTACAATTGAAAGTACTATAATTAATGACACAATATTGAATATAGTGATAATTAAACTGACAATTTTAATATTTCTACATCAACCTGAAACATATAATGACTATGTAAATTTTAATGAGAGACCCATCAATTTTAAATTATCATTATATACCAAATTCCCTGAGGATTTTTAAAAATAAAAAAAGAAATCATTGGGAGTTTGTTTATATCTTTTAAATTATTTATATATGATAAAAACATCAATATATAAGGATTTTTTTTCATTTTCACAACTATTGATAATCCATATTAATGTTTAAAATTTTAAATATATAATAAATATACATGTTTTCTAAACTACGAAATAATAGAATATTGTGTAGTCTTGTATCAATACCCTAGAGGAGAATGTGATCTATATATTACTATTTCTATTAAAGTTTCATAAATATAATATAATATTAATATTAATTTTTAATGAAAAATAAAAAAACTAAATGAATAAATTTGATGAAAAAAATATGTTGGGATTTGTAACTTTTAATATTATTTATTATATTGAAATGAATAATTTAAATTAATATTTGATTATGCAAAAAATTAATAATGAAAAAATTTTGGCCTCGTATTTTTTCTCTATTTACTAAACTAATAATTTCCCTTATCCTAATTGAATAATCAATATAATAACTGTGTATCATAAAACCATTTTTGAGCATAAAAAATTTTAATTCCATGATCACTAATAACCCTACAACAAAATGGTGTTTTACTGTTGGATAATAAGAGTGTATAATTACCTACAATATGGAGGTGTAATTATAGTTTATAAAATAAAAAACTATTAAACCACATTATGAGGGGGTTTTAGTCAAATACTATACTTGATTCATAATAAAGGAATCTAAATGAATTAGTACAGATAATTTAAATTAAATGAGTAATTAAAAGTTAATAATGAACATAAATTTCCTTGTATTAACCCATAAATGAATAGAAAATATTAAAAAAATATTAAAATATTATAATGTTCTTATGAAAATTTATAAAATAAATTTAAAGTAAAATCCACACATTTAAATTTAGTGTAAATGAAAAAAACCCCAATCTTCAGGTATCCATGATTTTCACCACAATATATATGTATTCCTTCCATAACTAATGAATCCCTCAGTATAATGACTAGAAATATTCTATTAACTTATTCTTAGTAACCCTTGATCATATATAGTTGAAAACACTCTCATCCTATATGCATAATTTCTTGATCAATACTAGACATGACATTCAACTAAAAACATAGTAATCATAATGAATTTACAAATATTCTTACAAATGGATTCATTTTGTAAAAAATATCTAAATATAAAATGAAGCATTAACACTTAAATATATGTTATAGAATATTCACATAAATTAAATATTTCTATTAATAATAAATATTCATTTTTTCTAAATGAAGCTTTTATTTATAGAAATTTTTATAAGTGTTATATTCCACAATAATCAAGGTTGTTTGAAACAAAATCAGATAAACTAATCATTACTTGAAAAGGGTAAGTAAATATTCTCTATCTAATGGATTATTGTTATGAATAATCATAAAAATTATATAAGGGTTCCATCTATAGAAAAAAAATTCATCATTCAAAATAATGTATATGGTTTCTCTTGTAGGCCTTTATGAAAAACAGTCTCAATAGTATGTTTGCCTTAATATGACATGGTTCATCTAATATAATTTGAATATCCTCATCTTGTTGTATTTTATATACCATTTCTTATGGATTTTATAGGATTTAATCCTATAAAACAGAAAATCATATTTCCATTTAACGAGTTAAAATTCATTCTGACATATAAGAAACTATCTAATTCAATTTGTTCCAAAACATTTAGAAAAGTTCCATCTGATTTACAATGTATTTTTAGTCAAGTGGAATAATTATATTGTATTGAATAATTTTAAAAACATCGAAATGAAAAATTTACTATTATAAAGAACATAAGAATGGGTGTTGGGTTTTTCAAAAACGAACATTATAATTTACTGAATGTCAAAAATATCCACACAAAAATATCCCCTCCTTATAATGCAACAAACACAATATCCAAAGGGAAATAAAGTTCTAATAATGTTGATAATGATTACGCAAAAAATTATTAAATTTTTTCTATTCTTATTTTTCAATTCTTTTTCCATTTATACTCCTTATATAATATCCACCCATCTTATTTTCCCCTCTCTAAAAAATCCTCGATGAAATATTTGGATTGAATGATATGTTTTGTCACCTTTATCCAACATTTTGGTTCTACAAAATAATTCATTAGTAGTATAATGTATACATGAAATGTTAGAGTACATAATATATCAATGATATAAATATATATATATGATGAAATTTTAATCTTAAATGTATATGAAAATAATTTCTTCGAAATAAATTGGATGAAAAAACCATCCAATATATATGCGGACAACAATTAATTCAAAATAAACTTTCATTTTGTTTATGTTTTAATTATTTTAAAACATCTAATGAGATTATATATAATAAATAAATATTTCATTTTATTTTTTTCCAAAACTACATTCATTATATTTATATAGTTATGATAGTTCTCATATTCATCAACAATATATTTTTTATTTCCCACTTCTTATTGATGAATTTTTTTCTTCCTATATTCCATCTGAAACAAAAAGATTTCATCATATATTTTTTAGTCATCTTTATACATTAAATAATATAATTATATTGAGTAATTATGAGATACTTAATATTGAAAATATCTCTTCAAATTTCATTAAATTTTGATTAAATATTCCTAGAATGATTTAAAACCGAATTTGTTTATTTCTATTACTACAAATATAATCATCGTAAAACATTATATATCCCTACATATACATAATCAACATATCTACCTTTTCTAACTCCCATTTGATTGTTTCTTATTTTTAACTTGAATCTTTAAACTGATCCAAATTCTAAAGCAAAATCTAAAAAAAAATCAATGAGTTTAAATTCTCTAATAAATCAGTATACCCTTGAATATACATATATCCACTTTTATTGTCTTCAAATAAATTAAGGATATCATTAATAATTTTTAAAATATAAATAAATAAATTATTATAATTTCTATTCTTTTATCACATGTTTTAGGAGTATAATGACTTGAATTAAATGAAATATTTGGAATATATAGATATGGAAGTCTATAGATGTTTGATTCTTATTATTTTTCATTAGCTTATTATTCAAAATTATTGAGCACTTCCACTTATTTATCAGAATAATAATTTTTTGAATCCTTTGTATATGATTGGTAACATTATTCTTCTAAATAATATAATTTGTCTAATTAAATAATATTAACAAAATTTTCTTGTTGTGTTGATTATTAAATAGAAGAACAGGCTTAAATTTATTCGATTTTTATGTTATTTTTAACATAATCTTGATTTCAGTGTATCATTTTTATTTAACATATGTTTTAAAATTTTCATTTCCTTTTTTAATTATCCTTTTCAATAGAAAAATATTTCCCTTTACATTTATCTATAGAATGAGTCATAACTAATGGTTAATACATTTTATCTTCTAATTGAATGGACTAAAGTATAACTGGTTGAACAAAAAATTGTTGAAAAAAGGAAAGGGTAAGTTCTCCTTAGGATTCTACTTCAATAATGGAATTCATTTATTCAACTACCTTTAGAATAAAATTATCCCCCTGTTTTTTAAATCTTTTTCTTAATTTCCATTCACATTCTTCATTCTATGAGGTTTTTATAGGTTTTTTATTCTATTGATAATGCTTTAGGCCTATCAAGCTAAAAATTGGGATCAAAATATTTCATTTAACATTTCTTCTTCTTTTGGTTCAATTTTAGAGATATCTTTGTTTGAGTTATCAAATAACTTCATTAGAGAAGGACAAAAGGACCTTAATTACGAATTATATCTTCACCAGTAGAGGAATCATTTTTTCTCATTAGACTTTCATTATTTTTTATATTATAACATTCCATGAATTTAAGTAAAGATATGTCTATAAAACTATGAAATATGAGAATAATTTACAGTAACATTCCTCACCAAAAAACTACTTTGCAAAGGAACAAAAACATCACAAGATTAAATTCCCATATAGTATATAAGAAATCTAGAATGTATAGATTTTTCACCTTTATGTAATCTATATCTCCATTCAATTTAATGAAATATGTTTTCATAAAAAATCTAAATTTATCATTTACATATATATGATTAACTTTTTTACTTTTTTATAAGTGGAAAATAAAGATGCTTTTATTCTTGACTTATCAAAATGATCTATATTTCATAGCATCATATGAGTTAACCATATCTCTTCTCCTTCTAAGGGAAATCCAGAAACATATAATTCTTTTATATGTACAACATATTCTATATTAAAAAATTGTTACAAATTTCATATTTCAATGAACAGTGAACTGATAAAATGAATAAAAATCTCATACAATCTCATGAGATTAAAGAAAAAAATATTATTTTTATAAACATAAATCTTCCAATCCTTGTAAAAAATAATAGATTATAAAAATATATCATGATTATCATACCAATATTTTTTAAAAAATATTTATTTAGAATAAATTCATTATGAGATGTCACAATTGGACACATTACTTAATGATCAGTTGAAATTAGAATAACAGAGGAAGTAAAAAAAATAAATGAATGATGATTTGAAGAAAAATAGATGTTGTCAAAGAAAATTGGTGAAGAAATGAGTGGTTTCCAACACCCAATTATATTTTCTATGAGATAGATGGTTCTTATTTTCCATGTCTATTGGATCAGCATAAAACTTATATATAAATAAAACATTGATGTATTTCCTCAAAAGATGAAAATATATTTGAACTCTTTATGTTTTTATAAACTATTTAAAAAAATTATAGGAAAAATATTACTATGTAGAAACATAATTTTTTCAATACAATTTAATTCGATAAATTTTGAAAATTTATAAGAAACAAAAAATAACAAATAATAATTAATAGAAAAAAACTAATGATTTAGAAATAAAACATTAATAAAAAATAAATGAACATTTCATCTGAGTTTTTTACTATAATGATATGTCTTAAAAATAACAAAACATTAACGATCATTTTATATTGACCATTCCATGTTTTTGAATAATATATTCAAATCTAACAGAATAAAGGTAATTTTTTATTAAATTTCAATATGTTTATCTTTTGATATGATCAATTGTAAAATATGATATCATTTTTGTTCATGATAATATATTAAATGGTTTATTATATCTATATTCTTTTTTCATGAGTGATGTTAAGGTTTTTAAATAATATTTATGGAACATTATTTATCATATAAAATATGATTTTCACTAAACATAATTCCTAAATTATTGTGTGTGTGTTTTATCAATAACACTTGAGCACAATAACATCCAATTTCAACATATTCAGATTCATATATGGAAAGAGATAATTAGTATTTTTTTATAAGAGAATGAAATTAATGCTTCTTATAGGAAATGAAATGTTCTTGATGTGATTTTTATATCGATTTTACAACCAGCAATGTCATCATCTAAAAAACCAATTAACAATAAATCATTTCAAGAAGAATAAAATATTCCAAGTCACATAGTCCATTTAAGGTAATTAAAAATTAATTTTATAGCATTGAGATGTGACTATTTTTTATGTTATTGAACCTTACACATAATAATGTAATGAAAAGTATTCCATAAAACTCTATTTATGTTGTAGTAATATTTACATTATTAATGTAAATGTTTTTTGATCAACAAGGTTCCTATAATAATAAAGATATATTGTTTTTGTGACATTTTATAGGAGTACATATAAATTTAGTATATTAATTAAAAAAAATTTTATGCAAATATTTTACATATTATTGATGGGTCATAATGGTTTCATCTATTTTTTGTGAAATATTAGAAAATCAAGAAAGAAAGTATGTTCAACAATCCTTCTCATTTCAATCGTAGATTTCATAATATTAAAAAAGTTATTATTTAGTCATTTTTGTGTCAAAAAATATCATGTCCTTGAAATAGTTATTAATAATGATGATTTTTTAAAAAAAATTAATAAAAGTATTTGGATCCATAACCCCCTTAACAAGAAAATTGTATAAAAAAACTAATAAATCTACAATAATTGGATATAGGGAATTTTGAAGTCTATAAATATCCTTAATAACCCTAAAACATTGATTTGATGATTTTTCATCTAAAATAGTGGGATTTTATATGTAAACTCATTCATTTTAATATCCATTATGGAAATGAAACATTACATCCATTTGAAAACGACTCAACATAAAACATGCTACATAGGATATATGTATAGTAATAATTTCACATCTTGCTACTGGATTGTAATTGTTTAAATATTATATGCCTTATTGTTGATTGTAACCCTATTCAGTAGGTCTATCATTACTTATAACTATAACTAAATTTTCATCGAATTTATTTAAAAAATATACCTCAATTATAGAAATATATATTGGATGTTCTACAAAAGTCCTAAAATGATCTATTTCAAACTCATTGAGTTTATCCTTAGTTAGTTATATCCAATATGTGTTACCTCAATCATTTCCTAGACTCTTAGGATATAATTTTTAATGAAATTCACAATGATCATATTCATATCTTAAAGAAGTATTAGTTTTAATTGGTTGACCCACATCACAAAAGATGTTATCAATGGGATGGTTCCTAGGGATTTTGTAATTTAATTCATTTTAAAAAGTTTCATCTTATACCACAAGATGAATTTATTCTTGAGCTAAAACATTAGGTATTGTTTTTTATTTTTTTCTCTAATTATTAGAGTTTTCCAACAAGGGTTGAAAATGATTTTTATTTAAAACATCTAATGATGTGGTTTCATGATTTTTGAAATTAAATGGAACACTTTCATCAAATTTATCAAGAATTGTTTCCTAAATAGTACATTTAAATTAATATAAACTCATTAATCATTAATAATTGTATAATTTTTAATAAAGATTGTTTTATAATAATATTGTGAATATTTGAATAATTTATTAAGAAATGAAAATGAATAAATTGGATCTAATGACTCTAATGTCAAAAGGTTATGAATTTCTTCAATTCAACTACTCATATGGTGTGTTATTAACAAAAGGGATTTGTAAAACACTATTTATAATCTAACATTTAGTAATAATTGTTTCCTCCTAAAAAAATTTAGCAATTTAGTATTCACTCAACAGGTTCTATTAATATATTAATAACATATTTTTTAATTTTTAACTACACCATTTTACTGAGGAGTTATATGTGTTACTTTGTTATGTAAAACACATTTTTAAAAAAAATATATCTATATGTTTTTTAATTCGTTACTATGTTCAATTTGAATAGTAACAAAAGGTAAATTTTTATAATTATTTAACAAGGTCTGTATTTTTTTTATAATAGAAAATGTTTTCCTTAATTTTTTGCTAAAAAATATACCCATGTGATTCGTTTACAGTCATAAACTAATATATATACATGGTATCTTCCGCTAATACTTCCCGTTTTTTATGGACAAAATAAATCCAAGTGAACTTGTTGTCAATCATCAATAGTTTAAACTTAACCAATAGATTTATAGTTTTATTTATTATTCATTAAAATGGGAATGAGATAAAAAAAATTTAAAAGTGTTAAAAATATTAAACATTAGATACATATGTAGTCATTTCACATAGTATTTGGAAAAATTGATAACATTATAATGTCCAAACCTTCTATTAAATAACCTGGATTATTACTATGTTGCACTATGGGATGGATGATCTTGGATCCTATGGTATTCTATGTTTAATGTGTATATATTCTCATTCCTATCAATATTAATAATAAAATAACCACAAGAACTACGGGTGGTACAAGTATCATTCCTGAATTTCACACAATATCCCTCACTAATGAAATAAATTTTGTAAACATATTTTTGATTAACTCTTAAAAATTATTTAAAAATTTAAAATGAATCATTACCATGAATAATATTATTACATATTCCATATACTTCTACTTGAAAATTATCATCAAACATAAATTTTCCACATTTCCTATTGATAATCATTTGAAACAATTTCTTATTTCGATTCATGTGTTGGGAACAGAAACTATCCATGTACAAAATTATAATGGTGATGGTATTATTGTTAATTTCTTGTAGTTACGAAATAAGTATTTTGGAACACAAACATTATTAGTTATAATATAATTGTATAAAAAAGTTTTATAAATCCTAATTTTTACAATTATTTTGTGCTGTAAAACTACCAAATCTTTTTTAATATACAATTTATTAAAATAAAAAATGGAATTTTATTTAATAAAAATTTATTTTTCTATTTTCCAACACATGGAAAGTTTTTTAAAATAGTTACACTTTTAGGAACAATGTAATTATATTAAAAATTGTCACTGTGTTGAGTAAAACATAACCCATAGGTATTTCAATGAGGATTTATTTTTCTAAAACATTTTTTTTAAAATTTACCTTCTATGAATTTAAATTCCATAAGAGTTTCATTATACTAAATATCTCTGAATTTAGTTTTATAACTAAATCCGTATCATGAATAGTTTTATTATAATTTTATTTATTTTTAAATTTTAATTTAATATTTTAAATATATAGAGTATTTATAGATATTATTATATTTTCCATATCAATATTTTCCTTGGAATAATAAAAAATTTGATAAAATTTCTTTTCTCTTTAACAAATTAATAAATCTAACAACATTATCAATGATTTGTAAATTATCCTCATCATTAAATTAATTATTTCATTCTTCATCAGAAGTAAAACTAAATTCATAATCACAATCAAAATAATTTACGATAATATTTAATTGTGTAAGAGATATAAAAAATATCAAAGAGTTGTACAATTCATTTTCATGGGAATACCATCATAAACACCAATTACATTCTAAATATCACTATCATCTTAATAACATTTAGATGAACTATATTCACCTCTAAGACTTCATGTGTTAAATGATTTTTGAATTTTCATACCTTTATAATTATAAACCATATTAGATTTTTTTTCTTTATTAACCTTTATTTTTAGCTTATAATGATCTTCTATAGTGTGAAAATGGTTATTTTATTAATAGGAAGTCATTCGAGAAAAATCATTATTCTAATTTATATCATTCGAATTTCTCATGTATTTGTAATGGAAATATTTATTTCCACAAATCACAGTAATTAAAATTGAAATAATAATAATTTCATTCTCACAATGTTCTGTTGAAATTATTTCTGTCCCATGATATATTTTACAAATTTATAGGATTTATAAATATTTTCACATGATATAAATTATTTAACTACCATAGATGTAAATGAAAAACAATCTCCATTATTATTATTTTATTATTATTGTCTCTTTCTATTCATTCCACATATTGCATGAGAGTACAAGTTATATCATCTAAGATCAACTTAGTGAGGTTCTTTGTATCATACATATATGTACTCTTATATTCCTACTAATTAGGTAGGCATTATATAATATTCTTAGATAAATTCATTTATATGATATATTTATCGACATGGGATTGTAGGAAATTCAAAATTATCATAAACCATTGATACAAATTTTTAGCATATTCAAGAGGAATAAAATAAGAGATTATATAATTATCTCTAATAATAGCTCTTCTTAATTAAATAAATTTAGTTGTTCTAAAGAGGGAATTTTCTATATTGATCGCAATACAATTTGAAATATCACAAGAGTTAATTTGACTATATATAATTAATCTCATATAGAATAATTAACTATTTATAACATTGTGAGTAATTTGATATCCAAATATATTTCTTATCTAAAGGTAGTAATATTGTTCTTTGGTATTTCATAATTTCATGTCATCACAAAAACTATATCAATAATAGTGTTCATAAATAATGTCTTCATTCTATCTCTCAAATATTCACAATAAAAACCTCAAAATATTTGTGGTTTCTTGGGAATGATATTTTCTAATGTAACAAAAATTAAATATCACATTTAGAATAAATATTTTCTTATCTTCAAATACATGTTATTACTTAATAATTTATAAATACAGAATTCATTCTATTTGTCAATTTTTAAACAAATGTAATAAGACAAACTTTTGTATTGATACATTATATTAATAGATTTAAGAAATGTTTATAAAAATGTAAAATTTTTATAATCTATGGAAAACAAAAATAGAAATATATAAAAATAGTTAAAAAATTATATAGTTTCTAAAATCATTTATAGAAACATCATAAAAGAATACCCACACCATTACTATCATTGTTAAATGATTTCAAAACTATGAATTTGGGTATCCATAGTTTTCGAAAACAATAAGGCACTTCCTTTATGAGAAAGTATGTCCTCGATACAATGTTTATACGATTATATATTTACCTAGCCATAAGAATCCTCAATCACACAACACCAAAAAAATGCCACCGTTTCACTTTTATTTTCTCTCTGTTAATAAAATCCACATATCACAGGATCAAAAATTATTTTATAGATGATTTTTAAACCACCATGAGCAATCTAATTTCTAGTTTTTATTCCTTTTTTTTCTATTTTATCCATATGATATATTATTCATTAAATGTTTTTGATTTCAATAAAATAGTTATAAGTAAATGGGTTCTTGTAATTATATAACTACGATTTTGAGAATGATGCTTTAATTTTTTTCATGGTAGTGACCTATTTGATTTCTTCATTACTAATAACTAATGTTTCACTGTTGAAACCAATTTTTTAAAATTAATTTTTTGTAGAATAAATAAATTTTAAAATATGATCACATGTTTTATATGGAATGCGTTATTGTATTTGATGTGTTTCTATATAAAATCATCAATGAATTTTATTCCTTAATCCTTGTAATTTATTATCATATATGAATATATTTTTACTTAAAGTGTATCCTTATGTTTTTGGTTTCCATCCCTTCTTTATTATTATAAAATAACTTCATATTAATTATAAAAATTTCAGAATATATTATTTGTGATGATTGTTATTATCATTTATTTCATTAACGGAGAATTTTAGAATCAATATAAATTCTACCAATTAATTTCATACTATACAATTTGTTATAAATATTGGTAAAATTTCCACTAATTTAGGGATATCAATACTATAGCGTATAATTGTATTTATTATTATAGTTTATCCAGAAACATTTATGAATATTTTTTTAACACCTTTGGGTTATGATTTTTTATTTTTCTTAATCAATGATTCACATTAATAGGATTTTTTATTGAACATTCCAGGCATGACTCCTTTTTTCATAAATAAAAATAATGAATCAAATTAAATTTTTTCTCATTACTTACTAAAGTCTTGAATACTCCAATAATAACTATATTAATTCACAGTTATTCTTCTTCTTCCAATTATAGGATATACCTAAGGGATTTTTGTTTCCTTATACTAATGGGGGGGATTTCCATCACCAGCCCCATGGGGATGGTCTAAGGGGTTCAAAATGAGCCCAATTACAAAAAAAATTCCTATTCTACACTTAGATTCAGATCTACCCAAAACATTTTTCTTCAACTCAATATCCCCCACTTGTTGTGGAATTTTAATAATTATTTTGATGTTATATAGACCTCCCTGGAATGTAACATTAATTTAATTAATTTACCATATTTTACAATCAGTTTTTTTATAGAAGTCTATTCTATAACTAATTTTGAGCCCTTTAAAAGATATCAATCTATTTTATGTATGGACAATCCTTAGAGAAAATAGTAGAATTGTATTGTTTTTATAGATCAAAACCCCTTACAAAATTATAAAATATTCTTCTGATTCATGTGGAATTATATATTTTTATGTGTTATATATTGATCAATATTTTCTATCAAAGAATCATGTAAAACATATGGATTCGTCATAATCCAAATCTACCAACACTCATGTATATAAATATTCATCTTAAGTATTAAAATTATACTTTCTTTCATATGATTTTAATAAAGATCTCATACCAAATGACTATATGAAATTATGTCGATACATCCATTTAGGTATGAGTAATGTAGGAGACATAAGCCACTATTCCAAAGGGGAATAATTTCATAGAATTTCCACTAATTTTAATTTGCCTATAATAAAAAATGAAATTTGAATAATCTGTCATCAGCACTTTGAAATAAGGGGGTGCTTCAATTTTTTATCGTGATTGAAACTTCAGTATTATCCATATTACTATCATCTCTAGAGTCACTAATTACATATTATGAATATCAACTAAAATCATTCACTTTCTTCCATGAATAATTAGATTTATGGTGAGGTATATCCTATAGAGGTACTCCAAAATTTGATAAGGTATCGATTTATATGATTTTCCATTTTAAATATTATTCGTTGCCTCCAATTATGAAAATCGAAAACTAGATCCCTACTCAGTGCTTTTTAATTTCCAAATTTTATACAAAATTTTGTTATAGAAACAATGATATATCCATTTATATTATATATCAGATGTAAAATATTTATATTCTCCCCATCCCCATTGTTTATGTGAAAAATGTACGCATTTATTCAAGGGTCATATTCTATGTCTATTATTCTAACAAATATCTAATCTTCATTCCATTAATAAAAAATTTTATGATATAGACACTTATAACCCCAACCTTATGTCCTTTTTTAATGATTCATCTTCATTTATGTACATTAACACAATGGTTCATTCTATATATCGTCATTATTCATGGTGTGGATTGGACTTCACCATCTTGTGCTCCCTTAGATGTTTTTGGAATATATTTTTTGAATAGTTAGTTCACCATTATTATTATCAGTATTTATGTTATGTTTTTTCGTCCATAGGTGGAGTAGAATAAAATTATTGATGAATAATTACCATACATCAACAATGATTTGTATTTACCAATTTATTCATTGGATCCATTCTTCAATATTTTCCCAGGAGTGGATGACTCTTCATTGGTTTAACCGTGATACCAAAAAATAGTTTGAATAAGTGACTGATTTATATACTATTTGATCTTAATTCTATACTATATGTGTATATATTCTATTTCCTCAAAAATTGAAAACTATTTTTTATCTGTAAAACATCATTTATTCCATCAATAAATATCTTTTATATTATCTAGGATATAATTTCTTAATAACATTTCTAATTAATTTTGTTCATATATATTTTTTAAACAAATAAATATATACCTAATAGTTATGTAATATTGTTCCATTTACACAGATCAAATTCCAATTTATAAATTTGAGGTTCCTCTCAACAATCATATAATAGGAAATAAACCTCTAAATTATTCATTTATGAGGGTTCTTTCATCATTCATCCATGTATGTTTATCTTTAATCATTATACATGTATGATAACCAAACACTAATGGAAATTAAATATTCCTGATTAATCGATGATATTTTAGAGGAATGTATGAAGGGACATCAAGTCAAATAATGGGCTTTATAATTGAGATAGATCAATAATTCCCATTATTTCATAGATTCTTCGACCCAAATCCATTCAATGGGATCTTCCATTCACATTTTCCCCCCATGTATGCTTTATAAAACTACCCTTCAACCCCAAAATATATATAATGTAACAATTTTCTATAAATCCATATGCCTTGAAATGAAATTTATATTTCACGATTAAGGGTATTTAACTAATTGTAGTTCCATTCCTAATATATAGTAATAATAATCAAAACATGGTTGAAATAAAAAATATCTATTTGAGAGGGATTTTTAATTCTATTATTATGAATAAAATTGGAATAAAAAATTATAGAAAATATTATCTATTGGGTTATCCTATAACAACCATAATTTTATAGTTTTTCTCATGGTTTATATTATAAATCGGATAAATATCTCTATTATCCATTTTTTATATTACAGATAGATTCTATGGATTCTTCCCAAAACTTATAAGTATATCATTATTAATAAATCTTGGCTTCATAGTGGAGGAGATGGATCAGAAAAACTTGGAGAATGTTATTAATAGTATTTAAAATAATGAATCCATCAATGCAATTGAGATATCATTCAAAGATTGAAAATATATGTTTTTGATGTTTATTTTTATATATTATAATATGTATGGTCTTATATTAAAAGACCATGATTGGGAATGTATCAATCATATTTCCATTATTAAAAGATGAAAAACTATCTACTCAAATTCCACTCAATGATTGGATGAATTATTGATAAACTGTATTTTTTAAATAATGTCTTCATTTCTTGATCAAATAACTAGTGTGGTGGGTTTCATCAATAAATAATGAGATCATTCCATTATTTTATCCAAATGATATGGAGTATGTATTATTCCATATATTTATGAGAGGATTTTGGTGGGTTATTTTAAATTTTGTTAAAATTTTATATTCGGAAGACTCATTGTGGTTACCTCATTAGTGGAGGAAGAATCCACAAAATTTGTGTTGGATGAGGAATGCATCAATAGTGAATCATTGGAAATACAATTGGATATTAAATAAGGATAAGTTTTCTATAAGGGTTTGGGATTTTTTTATATTCAATTATATTCTATAATATCTATCCATTTAGAAATATCTTTTGAATTAATAGATCTTTTCATTAGATTGAATCATTATTCATGTGTACTAAATGGAATATCACACAATGATAAATCATTGAGAGATTCAGCATACAAATGAATGATTAATTCTTTTCATTAATTTTTTTTGGAAAAAGAAAGGAACAGAGAAAGAATTATATATATTCCTAAAATGGTGTTATAGATTTTCCTCCATAACTTTATTATTCATAATGGAATGAGATTAGAAGAAAATGGATTTTCATCTTTTTAAAAAATAAATTAAAGAATGTATTGGGAATCCTAGAAGATCCATTGAAACATTTTTTGTATATATGGAAAAACCACCTGGGCCTAAACCATGATAATATTCCATTCTAATCTACCATTTCTCCTCAGTTGCATAGTTATTCAGTGATAATCTAATTACTGACCATCCATCAGTTCAAATCAAACATGGGGATATTATTTGATTCATTATTAATTAATAACAATGAAAAAATACTGAAAGGGAATTTATTTAATAATAAGAGTATGTATATAGAGTTCTCTTCATTTTTCTATATTTTTTATATTCTTTATGGTCTCACATGATTTTCAATGTGATTATAGAAATTCAATACCCCTTTATTAAACATTTCATTATCTTCACATAACCCTTTGGAATAATTTTTCTTTTTTTGATCAAAATAGAATGATGAAAATTGAGTGTATCAAGTATATAACCAGGTGGACTAAATTTTTTAACATGCTAAATCTACATTCATAGCCTTTTAATTACATCACATTAGTTATACCTAATTATACATCATAAAATATTGTATTTATACATTTTTATAATCCATTATAATTTATATAGGAATCAAATGTAAATAATATAAGATATATTTTTAACTATTTTAATAATATGATATATTCATTATTTATGTATTCCAATTTCAGTACTACAGTTTTCTGGTAACGATTTATTTTGATCGTAGAACTAATTCCATGAGCTCGATGATATAAAATTTTCATGGTAGTGACTTAATTGAATTCTTATCTACTAATGACTAATGTTTACTTTTTGAAATTTATATTTCTATACTACCATTTGTTATATAATAAACCAATTTAAAAAGGGGGCACATGTTCAATGAGGAATGAGTTGAAGTATTTAAATTATTATTTTTGTAATAATTTCCATGAATATAATCAACTAATCTTCATGATTTAGGAATAGATATATATATTTATTAAATTAAATAATAGATTTCTATATTTGGGTTTCCAATTTTTTTATTATCATATGTATACCTGATCATAATGATAAAAATGTCAATTAATATTATTAACGATTGGATATAGTATTATTTTCTACAGAGCCCGATAATTTTCGAGTCTATTAAAATATTCACAATTTGTGGCCTACAATATTATCTATTTTAAATATAGGTTAATTATCTGTTACCGTATAGATAGAAATATTATGTATTATTATTGAAGGTATTATTATAGATTCTCTTGAATTGGTTCTGATTAATTTTTATTTTTTATTAATTTTTGTTAAGAGTTTTTGATTGTTTTAATGAAATAGTTTATAGAAAATGTTTCTTTATTGAATGCATCACACATGAATGCATATTTTTAATTAAAAAAATGAAAAAATTAGATTTTATCTCATTAATTACTATGGAGATGATGAATTAAATTATTACTATATGGAATACTTTTTACATATCCTTTACCACGTGTTGGATAACCCCAAAGTGGATTTTGTTTTTTTCTATCAATAGGTGCCTTTTCAACACTACCCCCATGATGATGGTGTACAAGGTTCATAATGTACCCTTTTACAACAGGGTGCTTCCCTAGACAACACATATAAATGATTATTCCAAATCATTCATAGTTCACCCTAAATATTCACAAGTTATTCGATAGTTTCTGAGAATTTTTGGGATTCATAATGAATATCTCCAAAAGGTGATGTAATTGTCAATTTTCCCATATATTGTAATTAGTTTTGTTATTGAGCCCATTGTTGAAGATAATTTTATACCCTTTCCAAGTGTTATTTCTATGATATATGAGGTTGGGCCTAAGGAAATATTGGTTTAAGTTGATTCTTTTTTATCCAAACCCCTTCCAAAACAATCCATGTGTCGTCTAAAGTATAATTTTTTTTTGATGTAGCTGGGTTCTATACAGATGGATATCATATATGACAAAATGAAATAGCACATAAGGTTATATTAGAATCCAAATATACTGACACTTGTGTAATGATATCTTCTTCCTATGTCTCCTCATTTTATCATGTGACCAATTTTTTTCATGTAGAATTTACACATGATGAATATGAAATTACATCGAAACATCTATATCATGTATGAGTAAAAATGATATATATCATGATTTTTTACATGGGGGAATTTATTTTAGAAATCATATTTCTTTAAATTATCCTCTGATCATCAAAATAAATATGAATAAGTCTTCTTCCAAAACATTGAAAAATGTGTTCTTTTGGAGTTTTCATTTTTTTTAATTTTTTTCTAATACCTGTTACTATCAAATTTAAAGTTAATAATTGGATATTATGAAGAAATACTGAAATCAATCACATATTGTTTTAAATATCTATTCCACTTAGAAAATATTTCTATTGAACTATGAACATTAATAATAAAATAATTTCAATTGAAAAAATTAGTTTGTGGACTGGATTTCACTTGAGTCCATATAGCACCATTACATATTTTTAGGGTACATGTTTTGAATAAATGTATCATCATGATTATTATTATATTAGTTAATTTTATATTTCTATGATACATAATAGAATAATTTAGTTGAATAATAGTGATCATTTGTCTATAATGCATTGTATTTCCCATACTATCAGTTTTCCCCAATCATCTAACCTTTATTTTGATTTTATGACTATTCAAAGCTATCAACTTACTACTAAACAATTGATACTGTCAATTATTGTTTTTTATTAGAGTGTATTCGGATTCTACATTAGAACGATATTGAATAATTTTCCCCAATAAATTAATTTTTTTCAATGAGTACTACATCTATTTCTAAAATAAATATATTTAATAGTCACTATTATTTCAAGATTCAATAATAAATATAGTTAATAGAGTTCATATATATAATTTATATAATTAAATATATGCCATTCATTAGTTTGGATGATCCCATTGATATATAACCTATTCTAACAATGAAATGGATGTTTCCTATGGGTTTTCCTCAAGTAGGAATTGATCCTATTTATATTCCAATTATGAATTGGGCAATTTCGCCATTTTTCCAAGGATAATTAATAGTTAACCCTATAAGTGGATGATTAAGAAATTCCAATGGAACTATAATATTTAAGGCTAATCAATTTAATATTAGTGAAATACATGAAAATACATCCATTAAAATTTTATGTTCCTTAATTAAGATAGTTAATAAAATATATTAATCATTATATCTACATCATAGATTTATAAATCGATTTCCACTTAGTGTGATATTTTAATCATATTTTTTCTAACTATAAACCTTTATAAAGTAACTCATTTACCCTTGATTATGTAGTATCAAACTATATAATAAAATTTATAGGGTTTGACAGGAATACAATACTTCTGGATTAATGGTGTTGTGATCTTAATAGATTTGGTCATTATATATCATATTAAAATTCATAATATGGTCAAAGGAAAAAATATATATTTATGAGGATTATATCTACTATACCTATGAACACTATTTTACCTTGAAAGTATACTGTATAATAACATTTTATGATTACTTATAGTATCAAAAGGTTGATTTTTTCGATCAATTTTCATCTTCCAATAAAAAAATATATCATGGAGTCATTACATAGATCCAAAATAGTGTCCTTAGATTCTTTGAGAAAATAAACTGTTCAACATTCATGATTCTTATAGGGGTTCATGGGGAAGAAGTGGATCAATAGAAATAGGGTGAATACTTATTGTATGATTTAAAATCATAAAATAGTCACTATAATTGACATCTCATTCAATGAGAAAAAATATATTTATCTAGAGTTTCTTTTTGTATCTTATTATTTGGATGATTTTATCCACAATATCTATTACTGAGAATCATTTGATCAACATTCAATATGAAAAAGGAAAATAAATATCCACTTGGATTTGGAATATGAATTGGTAACTTTATTGATACAATCCATTTTTATTAATTGTATTCTATTATTAAAAAAATTTACATTGAGGAGGTTTTCTTCAAAAATAACGAAATAGGCTAATACATCATCCATTGATATGGAGCATTTAATACACCATTTCTTATCAAGAAAAAATTATGTGATTTAGATTCATAACTATATTAAATTCCATATTTGGAAATTCGATTAATATCTCTTCGTGAGTTGGGTGATGAATATTCACTAATTGGATTTGTTGTGGAATTTTTCAAGAGAGAATCTATTGTTAGACAATGGTTGTGTATATATGGATTGGTATATCACAAGAAAATAAATATATTGTCCAAATATTCCATGTGATTTTATTAGATATATCCAAGTAAAATGATCTTATTAATAAATATATCCTTTTTTGATTCAATAATTACTCTTGAGGATTCGATAGAATATCACACAGATTAAACAGATTTTCAATAACTAAAAGAATTTTTGATTCTCTAGGATCTTTTTTTTCTGAAAATGGAATAAAACAATATTGAATGAAAATGATTCCTAAAATTTCTTTAATTGTTTTCCATTATGTTTGGAGTATTCACCATTGCATGAGAGAAGTTTAATTTGATTACTAATATCCTTGAATAAAAAATTGATTAGTGTATTCAAAATCCTACAAGATCCCTTCATTCATTTTTCATTTATAGATGTTCAGAAATTCATGTGTCTCAAATCCTATTAAGAGGTCTACTATAGATCATAATTTGTTGAATAATCTACAAAATGTTTCATTAATCACTCCTAGGTGATTTTAAAATAAATATATGTAAATTAGGATAATAAAAAATAAACAAAATGTCATCTCTATGAATTCTATTTCATCATATCTGGGATTTGAATTAGATTCAATGGATGAACTAGATATTGAAGTAGATTATATTTCATTCATAAAAAAAATCACATTTTTGGATTTATTTCATCTATTTCATGACCCTAATAGAGGAGGTGTTACAAAAACCACAATGATTTTTTATTAAAAGAGATATTTGAAATGGAATATTGGATCAATTTATCAATAATCAAGACGAATATAGTTTAACATATGTTATTTTCCTTCTCAATTGATTTATATATATTGGATAAATGATTTTTGAATAAGGGATTCTTTAGGGATCAATAAAAAAATTATTTATAGCTGAATATTTCTATTCTTTTTTTGAGTAAATGAATAATTTTTTCAATGGTTAGAAAAAAAATTTATAAGGACATATAATACGAATTTGGATCATCCAAACCCAAAAACACTATTATTATATAGCAATAAAATAATGTAGAAAATCATTCCATAAATATGGATAATAATTCAAATGATTCAAATCAAAAATATCACCAAATGGTATATATCAAATTCATGGAATCAATTATTTTTTATATCCAATATGTACATAGAATATAGAATTAAAAGAGATCAAATAGGAAATGAGGCTTTGAATCATAGATCTATTATGTAATATATGGTCAACAAATAGTTATCAAATTTGAAAAGAAGTCTAATGAAATTTTTCAATCCTATTTTTTGTATTAATTAATTTGATATATCCATAAAATTATCACGTCCATTCATTTAAAATCCCAGATTCATATTTCTTCTCAATGAAATTCCTTGATCATCAAAATTGGATGAATAAAAAAACAATTTAAAAGACGTTGATTTATAATCTAATTTTATAATTAAAATTGATTTTGATTCTTGATTAATCAAAAAAAATCATCTTCGATTGTTGTATGATAATGTTTTATTTTTTACAGAAACAAGGGCATATATCAATAATCATGATTAGAGGTATGGAAAATTCATCAATCATGTTGATTAAAAAAATTAAATCGCACATCGATAAAAATAAAATTTTTCTTGAGAGATATTCTGTTTCACCAATCGCTTCATAGATATCATACATATCCATAACTAATGGTTTTCCAAAAAGTTATTCTGAAAATAATAGGATGTATAAATAATTCCATTCTCCACATATCAATCTGATCGCTCAATGATATATTGACATTATTGAAATACATCATGTAACCCGTTAATATACCGACCAAGATACATCTATTTTGAAAGACCTTCTTGTCAACCCCTTTAAGATATAAATTAATTTTATGATTATATTTAATGGATCCACTTTCCATAATTTCTATATTTCTATTGAAGCAGGATTTTTTGTAAGCTCTGACGATAGTTACCCAGAGTCGGTGCATTATTACGGAATATTGTCATGACCACAAAAGATCAGGTCTCAAAATACCAATTAGTATAGTATCTTTTGAAACACTAGGTACATTAAAAAATGATAAATTACATCATAAAGTGAAAAATCACCATAAAATACTCTCCATAGTCCACACTCGTATCCCCTTCAGACAATCCCTGCAGATCAGTCATAAAATATTTATTCACAACCTGGGAAAAATAATTCAAAGAATGGGCTAAGCTTAGATGCTCAGTAATGATAACAATATAGACAAAACATTCATGAATAAACATAAACATTTAAGACAATGTATAACTAAAACAAAACCCTTTTAAACATGAACATCAGAATAATATGGAAAAAATAAAATGAATTAATTCCATTTACTTATTCACATGGATATTATACTAGTCAAATAATCACATGTAATATCAATAACCACTATCATAATGACGGAATTTATAATTCCAGAGTATCATAACCACATAGTCAAGTCCTCATGACAAGACTACAAATAAGATATTATCAAAGCCTTGTTCCAAGACACTAGTTTGCCTCATGAGTCCTACCAATTCATCGAGGAGCTATAGCGGGCTCCACCCGTCACTTACTAAGTCCAATGCATTCCTTATATGAAAAGGTTTAAACATATCATATACCATAACATAATCGTATCAAATAAAACATGCATAAAGGAATCATAACATTTCCACATTTCAATCACAATATATCAATTAAACACATTGATATAAAACCAATTTAATTACCAAAATAAAAGAAAAATAAAACATTTTATTTATTTATCATTTAAATAAAGATACGGCTTGTAGAGGAAGCTGAATCACAAATAATGGTCACCGTGGTGGAGAAGTCATTGTCACCGCATACGTGATACAAAAACATTCCATTTGAAGTTCTATAAAACTCTTCGTACAAAAAGATTCATTTTGAGTAAAAGTAAAAGTCAAAGGGATTTATACACCATATAAAAGAATGTTGTGTATAAAACAAAATATGCCTCAATGAAAGGAGATTGAGATGAAGTCCCTTACCTCGTGTCCTACTTAAATCAATCTTTTGTTAATCTCATGAATAATAAACTAGAGTTAATTTATGCTTTATTAAGATCCTTTTTCAAGTTAATTATTCCTTTCATATCACATATTACCATGATATGAACATTATGAAATTATTTAAGTTAATAATAGTTGTTTTGTCAATCATTGGAACTGCAGTCAAAAATAAACTTCTTATAATTAGAAGTTGTTCATGTGGTAAAATATCCAATATATACAGAATTATATTCATGATGTAGATATAATATATATCATATATAACTAGTATATAAATTCATTTATAATATTACATAACATTTAGAGGTAAGAAATGAAATGTACCATTCAAGGAGACGGTAGGCTGTACATATGCATGAACGCTACTTTCATTTCTATTTCATATTTAATGGAATGAAATCCAACTTATATAAAAGTATATTGTAATTCTAGTATAATATAATATATAATATCGTTTACTCGATCCTTTATACAAACCACATATGGAATTAATGATTTATATAACTTTGAGGGTGCAGTAATCCGCACTTCCTAAAATGAAATTATCATGTTTACCCATAATGGAAATCATAACGGTATTCCATAAATGAAAAATATAGAAGAATAAGGAAAACATAAACATAATATTAATCATGTATAAATATAGTGAAATCTTAATGTCCATCATGACAGGTGTAAAAAGAAGATTGAACAATCATCACTTCATGAGGCAGTAATTCGCCACCCACAGAAACAGTATGTTCTTTAACCACTAGACGAAGGTGTGTGTAAGTTTAAATCAAATACTTATCATAAAAACATCATAGTATATTGAATATAATGGTTTTTTATATAGTAAGGAATAAAAACAGTTTAAGGGGATAGAGAAGAAAAATAAAACAAAAGAACATAAGAGAAGACATTACCTTAAAATCGGGTAACTCTTTTTTATTTGAGCCAAAGGCTCCCGTGGGAAGAATTCTTCCCAATGTGAGGCTTCCAGGAATAATAGAGGGAAGTTGATAGAGTTTTTTGGTAGAGTTTGGCTATGCCAAATGGATTTGAAGGTGTGAATAATGTGGTAGAGGTGGGGGCCTTTTATAAGAGGAGAGGAGGGGCACTCTTTGAATGACATGAAATGTTACATTATTATGAAATGATTTTCTGATTTTAAAGGTCCCACAATGATATATTTCGAAGATAAGGTGATAAGGGTTCGAAACACACCAATCCAATAGGATTTAGACAAGTGTAAGTCTTTGATTTTACCTTATCTTTTCATTTTATTTAAATTGTTCATTAATTAGGTAATCAATTAATCATCATGGTGTGAAAAATAAATTTATTTATTTAATCCCTAAAAATTATAAACAAATTACCATGATTTAGGAAATAGTTTTAGATTTTATATGGATATTTATAGTTGAAAATATAACTTGTATAGCTCCTTGTAAAATATTTTTTAGTAAAACAATACATGTTTGTGACATTTTTATTTTTACTTTAAATAAAAGTAATTAATGTCGTTATCTTCCCAAAGAGGCTCCATGGGGTCCCACAAATTGACACATGGATTTTCATGGCCGGAAATGTTCATCCAATATGAGTAGGACATGTGTCAAGGTAATTTGATATTATTATAACATTCTTTTAACCCTAAATTACTCTAATTACCTCTAATCGCAGTTAATGTTTCAAGGTAATTTGATATTATTATAACATTCTTTTAACCCTAAATTACTCTAATTACCTCTAATCGCATTTAATAAAACTCAAATGTTACTATTCACCAAATAATATTTTCATCCCATTGGACCACAATTTACTTGATAATGAAAACCATTTATGTCAGATATTTTAAATTCAATTCATAGAAGTTGTAATGTTTCCTTTAAACGAAAAATCAGTTTTTTAACTACCACTTTGTGGTTTCACTATTCATAAAAAATTGTTGTTTTTTAGAACAATACAAATGATTAACCCTAAGATATATTTGATATTAGAAATTCAATGATTATGTCTATTTTAGAAAATTAAAACATATAAGTTCCATTAATTATTTTTATAATTAATTCATGTTCTCAAATAAAATTGCATGTTTTTAGTAAAGAATATCAATCAAAAGATTGACAGTTGTTTGTATCCAATTTCAAAGTGAAATTAATTCTAATAACGACCATTGGATAAAATGGTAAAAATATATTCTAATTATCCTTTAAAACCACTAAATAATATAACATATAACTATAAATTCTTTGATTGAAAAAGTGGTTTTTAATTAATGTTTAGTATTTTACACTATTTATAAAAAATTTGAAGTTCTAAGAAAAAAACGAAAAATTCTCCGTAGGATAATTTCGATATTACGAATCTAAAAATGAGGGCCAATTTGAATAAAAAAATTTATAAAATTTCCAAAAGTGGGAATTACTATTCATTACGGCTACTTTGATTGGTCGCGGTGAGTTAGAATCACGAACTTGCCTACAATTCAAGATATTGCATTATTGAAAGAGAAGTGTACCATGGAAAATTGGGGTGTTACATTCTCCCCTCCATAATTAAATTGAGTCCTCACAATTTGAAATTTTTCATTGAAAATAAATGGTGGAAAATAGAAAATACCATTGTGGAAAACCCATATCGGAAGTAGGGTTATTAAAATTTAGTCTCAATAAGAGGGAAATGGAAATGATAAAGTCGCCACCAAATTAGGGGCTCGAATAAGAGAACATTGGTGGTAATTATAGTCAAATAATTAGAGGAAAAACGTAAATATTTATAGGGATTGATTGAGGTCACCAATCACAAACAAGTTTAAAATTTAAGGCCTCAAATCCATCAATATATGATGAAAATATCATCAATTCAACAAAACATAAGGTATTAGGATAACACATTTTTGTTTTAATATCCCTTCTGTAATGTTTAAGAATTTATTTATTCATATAATAAGAGAGAGGTATATATATATACTTGTCAATTATAATTTCGTCCTTCAACTAATTTATACCACAAATTCATATTTCACTCAAAAAGATAATTGAACTCAAAAATATTATAATTATTCTAATCGTATAAGGTTCCAAATGTTAACACACACCATGAAGAAAATTATTTTTTTAATAATGAGGGACTTTCTATAGGCTAGTGGTAGGTAATAAAGGCATGTCATACTATTGTTGTGGGTTTGATTCCTACAGCTTTGTCCGAAGCAACTGGTTATCCCCCTACCTACAGGTTGTCCTTTTCCTAAAACTATAGTATTATAATATTCCAAAAATAATCTTTAGAAATTTTTTGACCTTAAACAATACTATCCAAAGTAAAACATAATACATTCCAACATTTATAGTTATCCAACATACCTCTATCCATACTTTCTCTAAAAGGTCTCTAAATTCCAAAATCAATTAATCAGATTCCCCAAAAAAAGTAATGATTCTGTTATTGTCACATACTAAAAATATGATTACCTTAATCATATTAAAACCTTAATGAAAACATCAATTAATAAAGTATAATACTTATATATATCACATTATTATTATTACCATAACATAGTTCTTGAGTCCAAAAACACAAATATAATAATTATTCAACTTCATCTATAGTAACAACATAATCTTGGCCATGCTTCCTTGGCCTTTTCTGAGGTAGGTTTCCATGTCTCTTAGGGCATTCATTGGCATAAATACCAATTTCCCTACAATTTTATCATTCAACATTAATATCCTCTTTCTTTACCTTACAATCACGATCCTGGTGACCTTTTTTTCTCCACATTTATAACAAACTCCCATTCCTCTTAGGCAAGTACCAGGGTGATTCTTCCCACAATTATTGCATAATGGAAAATCTTTATTTCCCATTTTCCCTTTATCTGTCTCTTGTTCCACCATTCTCTTCTTCCGTTGCTTTATATTATTGTCATAATATTTAGATAATTCATTTTCTGTCTTGATAGATCATGAGACTATATCTTCGTACGTTGAGAAAGATTGTGATACTAAATCTCGACAGAGAAATTATTTCAACCCATTAAATAAACGATCATTATTACTTCATGGGTTACGTATATAATCTTTAGCATGCCTCTCTAACCTTGTAATGTTAGACTCATACTTTGCGACATTCTCATCCTCCGTTTTTCTCAGACTCAGAAATTGCCTTTCCATATCTTCTCGATGGTCACGAGAAAAGTATTTTTCTAATTAAAGCTCTTTGAACTCTCTTCATTAATACTTGATACTTCATCATCTTCCTTCGTGTTTTTTATCAATGACCACCATTTAATAGCATCTCCATTGAGGTGATAAACTACCATGACAACTTTTTCCTTTTCACTACTCTGTATGGCATGGAATATTTTCTTTATGGAATTTATCCAATGCTCAACTACTAAGGGAGTAGTACTCCAATTTAATGTTGGCGGTTGTTTCCTCATGAAGCAATCTAACATTGATTCTCCACGTTGCGGATCAGGGTTCTCCATACGAGTAATGTTATTATTCATAACCTGAGTGAGTTGTCCCAGTATCGTGATAAGCTGATCAGCACCAATTGTATCACCAACTCCCCTATAATTATCCTGTGCAGGAGGGAAATACCTACATGGAGTGCGTGACTTTATATGGTTTCCATTCCTTCTTCTAGGCACCATTTATAAACAATGGCATAAACTAGATTAGTTTATGAATTGAAAAAAAATATGACAAACTTGCAAAACACCTAACATAAATTGAACAGTTTTTGGATATAATCAATAATCATAAAAAAAAAATTAGAAAGTATATACTCATAAACCCATCATAATGGTTTGTACAAAAATGAGAATTATCCTAAGCATATCCCTCGGGAGTGTCGTAACCAAGAGTGTAGCAAGGCACATTGTCGTGCACCAGTTCCCATTCGAGTCTAGCTCAAAGAGGTGTTTTCAGGTTTTACCCCTACGTAGATCTGTGCCAGATCCGCCTCTACCTGCTCGTATCTAGACAGGGATGTATTGCATGTAAAACTCAAAAAATGTCTATAATAGCAAAATTCTAGGAATATCTTCTATACTAATCCTCAAATTCTATCTTAGGGCTATGTGATCTAATCATAGTTTATCTAAATCTAGCTTCCATGGTTAGTACTAAACTGCCTCTGATACCAACTGTATCGCCCCGACCCCAGTTACCCAGAGTCAATGAAATATTACGTAACATTGGCATGATCACAAAAGATCATGTATCGAAAGACCGATTAGTTTTTTATCCTTAGAAACACTAGATAAATTCATAAATGATATATTACGTACTAAAGTGAAAAATCACAATAACATAGTCTCCATAGTCCACACTAATATCCCCTTCAGACTATCCCTACAGGTTAGTCATAAAATATTTATTCACATCCTGGGAAAAATAAAACATAGAAAGGGGTGATCTCAGATGCTCAGTAAGGATACCAATAATGTGGAAACATTCATAAATAAACATAAACATTTAAGGCAATGCATAACTAAAACAAAAGCCTTTTAAACATGAACTTCAGCATAATATGGCAAAAATAACATGATGTAATTCCATTTATTTATTCACATTGATATTTCACTAGTCGAATAATCACAAGTAATATCAATAACCACTTTCATAATTATTGAATTCATAATTCCAGACTATCATAACCACATAGTCAAGGCCTCGTGCCAGGACTACAAATAAGATTTTGTCAAGGCCTCGTTCCAAGACACTAGTTTGTCTCATGAGACCTACCAATGTATCAAAGAGCTATAGCAGGCTCCACCCCTCACTTACTATGTGCAATGCATTCATTATATAAAAAGGTTTAAACATGTCATAAACTATAACATAATCGTATCACATAAAACCTGCATAAAGGAAACATAAAATTTACAAATTTCAATCACAAGATATCAATACAACACATTGATATAAACCCATTTTCAATAACAAAATAAATTAAATATAAAACATTCTATTTATTTTTCTTTTTAAAAAAACATTATTTCTTGTAGAGGAAGCCGAAACACAAATAATGGTTACAACGGTGGAGAAGTCGTTGTCGCTGCATACATAAGCTAAAAACATTCCATTTGTCATTTTGTACAACGATTTGTACAAAAATATACCTTTTGAATAAAAGTCAAAGTCGAAGGGGATTATATATTTTATAAAATAAAGTTGTTTATAAAACAAAATATGTCTCAATGAAAGGAGATTGAGACGAAGTCCCTTACCACTTTTCCGACTTGACTCGATAGTTCTTTAATCACCTGAATAATAAACTAGTGTTAATTTCTAATTTCATAAAAAACTTTTTAAATTTCATTATTCCTTTCATATCACTTATTACCATGTTATGAACATTATGTAATTATTTAAGTTAATAACAGTCGTTTTGTCGATCTTTGGTACTTGAGTCAAAAATAAAATTTTTATAATTACAAGTTGTTCATGTGGTAAAATATCCATCATATCCAGAATTATATTCATGATGTAGATATAATAAATATAATATATATCCATTATATAAACGAATTTATAATATTACATGACATTTAGAGGTAAGAAATGAAATGCACCGTTCATGGAGACGGTAATTCGTACGTACGCATGAACAAAACTTTCATATCTATTTCGTATTTAATGGAATGAAATAAAAATTATATAAAGGAATATTATAATTCTAGTATAATATAATATATAATAACATTTAATCCATCCATTATATGTCCCACATATGGAATTAATGATTCAAATCACTTTGAGGGGGCGGTAATCCACACATCCTAAAATGAAATAATCGTGTTTACCCATAATGGAAATCATAAAGGTATTCCATAAATGAAAAATACATAAGCATAAGGAAAACATAAACATAATATATATCATATATAATTATTTTTACATCTTAATGGCCACCCTAAGAGGTGTTAAAATAATATTGAACAATCATCGTTTCGTGAGGCAGTAATTCACCATCCACAGAAACAATATGTTCTTTAACCATTAGACGAAGGTGTGCGTAAGTTTAAATCAATTACTTCTCTCAAAAACATCCGATTATATTGATTATTATGGTGTTGTTACAATGAATGGAATAAAAAGAGTTTAATGGGTTTGATAATCAAAATAAATCAAAGAACATAAGTGAAGACATTACCTTAAAATCGAGTAACTCTTTTTCATTTGAGCCAAAGGCTTCCTTGGGAAGACTTCCACCTAATGTGAGGCTCCTAGGAGTAAGATATTGAAGGTGAGAGAGTATTTTGGTAGTAGTAGTCCTAGAAAAATGGATTTGATGGTGTGTATAAGGTGGTAGAGGTGGGGGCCTTTTATAAGAGGAGAGGAAGGCCACTCTTGGAAATTCATGAAATGATACATTATTATTAAATGCTTTTCGGATTTTAAAGGTCCCATAATGATATATATAGAGGATAATGTGATAAGGGATCGAAATAAAACCATCCAATAGGATTTATATAAGTTTATGTCTTAGAGTTTACCTTATGATTTCATTTTATTTTAATCTTTCATTAATGAGGTAATCGATGCATCATCATGGTGTGTTAAATAAATTAATTTATTTATTGCCTAAAAATTATAAAACAATTTCGATGTTGTAGGAAATATTTTTAGATTTACAATTTATATTTATAATCTAAATGATAACTTGTATAACCCCTTATAAATTTTTTTTAGTTAAACAATACATGTTTGTGACATTTTTATTTTTACTTTAAAAAAGAGGAATTAATGTCATTATCTTACCCAAGTGGATTCATGGGGTCTCAAAAATTCACCCATGTATTTTCTTGGATGTAAATGAGTCATAAAATATGAGTAGGACATGTGTCAAGGTAATTTAAACTTATTATAACATTATTTTTACCTTAAATTACTCTATTTACCTCTAACTGCGGTTAATAAAACTCAAAAGATACTATTCACCAAAAATTATTTTCATCCCATTGAACATAATTTTAATTAATATTGACTACCATGTATGTCCAATTTGTAAAATTCAATTCATAGAAGTGAATAATGTTTCATTAATCCAAAAAACTAGAATTTTAACTACCACTTAGTGGTTTCACTATTCATCAAAAATTGAAGTGTTTCAGAACAGCAAAAAATATTCACCCTAGACTATATTTGATATTCCAAATTAAAATATTATGTCTAATTTAAAAAATTCAATACATATATTTTTCATTAATTAATTTTAGAATTAGTTCCCATTGTCAAAACAAATAGCGTTTTTTAAGAAGGAATATCAATCAAAAGATTGACAATTGTTTATGTCCAACTTCAAAGTGAAATTACTTCTAATGACCACCATTGGATAAAATGGTAAAAATGATTTATAATTATACATTAAAAGCAATAAATAATATAATTTATCACTATAAATTAGTTAGATTAATAATGTTTTTTATTAATGTTTAGTATTTTACACTATTCATAAAAAATTGGAAGTTCTCAGAAAAAACGAAAAATTCAACTTAGGACTATTTCGATATTCCGAATCAAAAAATGAAGTCCAATTTGAATAATAAAATTTATAAAATTTTAAAATGTGGGTATTAGTATTCATAATGGCTACATTGATTGGACGTAGTGTGTTAGAATGTCGAACTTGTGTATAATGGAAGCTATTGAATTATTGAAAGATAAGCGTACCATGGAAGATTGGGGTGTCATAGTTTCATTCATAGTCATCTTTTTGAGAATGATGTATCATATAGAAAGAGGAAAAAAGATTCTTTGTTTAAATAGTGAGAGTGAATATGTATTACACCATTCATTAGAAATTGATTTTTTCGTCACACACAAAATGGAATATATTTCTAAAATACATTCCATGGTTATTTACATTGACATGGTATAAATTTAAAAATTTAATATTTTTTATATCTTTTTCAATACTTTTTATTGATAAAATGTATTATTCAATAAAATTATCCATTTTTTCATAATATGATTATTTGATCAGATATATCATGAAGAATGATTATTCATATATTTTTTTCCTACAAAAACAAATCTATTAATTGATATTTTTAGTGAGTGTCTTCATTATCTTCATTCTAAATAAATTATTCGTTGAATGAATTAGTCATTGATATCGACACATATTTGATCCCAAATTTTTTAGGCATTCCTCTATTCCATCATTATCCTTGGTTTAAATGGGTATCTCATTCATACACATATTCTACTTGTTTACTCATCCTTTGAGTTATAGATAATAATAAAAATGTTAAACCATTGATGATGGAGTTGTGAAAATAGCTTTATATGTATCCCATATATGAACAGATGTCATTTAGGTTCAAAAAAGTTGTTCTAGTAGTTCTTGAATAATTAAATTATTCATTACTAGATATTAAATGGGGTTTTATGTCGGCAATATTTTTTTGGTGGTCCCACTTTTGGGGTTGAAACACTCTTATAGGTATTGGGATATACTACTCTTCAATATCATTCATCTCATCATAACTATCATCATACCAAATCCCTTTGATCAAATCATATTTTTAAGATAAATGAAGTATCTATCTAACACAAGTCAATATCATTATTCATTTATAAGAAACCTGAACGATGATTGAATGGAATAAAAATAGTATCCGATATTGAAAAAAGTGAATCAATGGTTGGTTAATAAAGAGAATTATTGGTTTAATTCACCACCATAACAATTTAAAAGAGGACCTATCAAATTATATGGAGTCTCAATCATCATGATCATTTTCTACAGAATGACACAAGATATTAAATCATTTATAAACAATGATGAAATTAATTATGAAATGTAGTTGAGATTAATAATAAGTGGAAAATGAATTATGACTTTCATACATCCTATTTAATAAATATATATATATATATATTAGTCACTAATTTTAAGATTATCACATATTCATAGGCCTCACATGGGTATATCATTTGCATTTCCCATCTCTATGAAAATCCATTTTCCCTCCACTTAGTATCCCTACCATCGCCCTATAAGGGTATATTTGTTATAGATTTAACAATAACTAGAAGTTCTTATTATGTTAAATACCTAGCTACAAACCCCAATGTTTATTTATAATGTAAAGTATAAAGATGTTCCTTGATAATAATGTTATACTTATGGATGATAGTGATATCTATATGGACTGTAATGATTATATAGAGATAGATGAAGATATGGATCTTTAGATCGAGATAGAATTTCTTACTCTGATGAATGTGCTAACTATGGATAATATTATAGAAATAGACTAAATTTAAATCACTAATTAATTTAAATTCTAACAATTAATGTATCCTATAATAATATAGTTTAAAAACATTCAGGATCTTTATGTGAATGAGATGAATTCTATATCCCATAATCTATTAGGGAATATTCCCTCAATGGATTTGGAATGGACTTTAAATTAAAAAAATGTCACTGTAGCATCAAATTATAATCCCCCAATATAGGACCCTGATCTAATATATCGAAATCATATAAATACATTTATTATCATATAAATTCTACTAATTAAAAAAAAGAAACAACTTTTTCCCTCTATCAAATAATATGGGGTTTGAAATTTAAAACAAAATGAACCTTATAAATGGATTTAGGTCCATCACCATAGGATCCAATGCACTAGATCATGCAGAACATTCCAATGATGATATATAGATTATTATTTCACAATATAAGTGAATTATATATTATAATAAAATAATATCTAGTCATCAAAGAAAATATAGGTATTTTTATACTAGGATGGATCGGTTCATGATCGGGGAATCCCTTTTTATCAAATTTGGATGTCATTAACAAGAAATATACTACTAGTAAATTTCCCCATTAAAATAATATCTAAATATATAAATATTATGTAATCACATAGCTATGTGGGTTATTATTTTTATAAATGATTCTTCTAAATATTAACGAGAATGACAAAATTTACAACATATCATTATTTTTTTAGTTATTCTTCGGGATGTGGCACTCATGATCATTGGCCTCTACCCAGACCGAATAAATAAAATGGGATAACTTAATTTTGAGTATTTTATAATTATTTATACCTATTTCATGGAATTTTATTATTAATAGAATATTATTTAACGATATACTCTTGTGAATAAAACGTTTATTGTCCCTTTGGTAATGATCAATGAGTGACATTTCATTATTAAAATTAAGGAATCACTTTGATATTAAAAATGGTACATGGTATATTGATGATAAAATATTTCTTTTTGAAAAAAATATATGGAGTTTTAATAAGGGTCATAATCCCTCAATCCACTACAGAGAATAGAGGTCTATTAATGAATGTAATTTTTTCTGACTCTAAGAATATGGATCCTGGGTGTATCTCTATTGGATTGTATAAAATTAAATTCATTGGGATTTTAATATGAGTGGGAAAAGTTTTTGGGAATGTATATAATTTATGATTTATATGATGGGATTATAGTGAATGATTTAGTTTTTATCTAGATTGAAACCATGTAGTACCATATCTGAGTTAGAGATTCTGAAGAACAATGGGTTTTCTATTATAATCCCTTTTGGGGACCCCATCGATCCATTTTTTTTTCAAATTCATTTATCAGACCATTATCTCTATGCATTTATATATAAAATTCATTATAGTTGAAAGGATGTCAAAGGAACTTACATATTCATAAACATATCCTACAATATATATATATATATAACTGCAGTTGTATCAATCATATAAAATAAAATATATATTCAAACTTGTTGGTCGGAGTGGATACTAAAGAGGGTGGTGAATTGAGTTCTAATTAAAATTTCTTTTAAAAACTCTTAGTATTAAAATCCCCCTAATTGGAATAGCCTAGTCAATTGAGGCAGTAGAGATATAAGTGAGTTATTGTTCAATAATTTCTCAAAGGTCGATTACTCCTCAGTATAGTTATTATGAGAAATAATTCCACTTTTGAAACAAGTTTACTAATCAACTCAGATATACACACTAACCAGAACTAACTATCAGAGTGAATGTAAAAACAAATTTATGTTCTTTCTAATATAAGCACAACAAATAGTTGTTAAACAGAGTAAAGGAAAGATGAAGACAATAAATTTAAACAAGAGGTTCAGTCTTATGTCAAGACCTAGTCCTCTCCACTTGGTGATCACCTGCCACCAAGCAGTTATATTAAAAAGTGACACACAGCCTGTATTGGGATTTACAACAGATTTCACAAACTATCCAGGTTTTTCAACCTCTACCAGAGTTCTACGTGGGCAATTAAACGTCCAAGCCACGCCAGGATTATTCCACAGTTATATGTGGGAAACAAAAATAAAGACTGTTTAGAATGGGGGTTTTCAGTATCCCTCAATTAAAGTACAAGAGTCGGTGTGTGTAACATACACACTTCTCAAAAATGGAATGTATTTAATCACAATAGATCTAAGGATATTGGGGATGAGTTTAGAATGCTCTGATGTTTTGGCAGATCAGCTCTGGACTCGTTGGAATGAATGTGATGAAGTTTTAGTCCTTCTCTGCAAGTTAACACCAGAAAAGAGTGTCACAACTTTCAGGTTATCACTTCCATATATAGATATGATCAACCTTTTGGATGTTAAGCTCTTTTCAGCACACCACAATAGATTGAAGAAGATTCTTTCAAATAGATCTTCTGGAGGATATATACTCTTATGAATGTGTACTTGAGTGTTCTCTACTTCATTCTTTCTGGTATATGTGTTTCTGAATGTTTGTCTCTTAGATATAATCTTTTCCAATTCATCTTTTTCTCATTTGGTTCAGTAGGGGCCGACAAGAAAAATGTTTCAACCACGTGCGGTCTTCCTCGTACATCGTACTGTTTCCTGATATACATACAAATAACATTAAATAATTTTAGGTTCATTAATTTGTCCATACATGACCGTTATAATAGCATTAATAAAATTGGTAATGGAAAGAATATAATATCATATGACTTGTAGCATATGCATGTCACACGGTAGACTTCAATTGTGGTCTTTCCCACTATGGATACATCGGTGGAATATTTAACTGTGAACTTCATCGGTAGGCTCTTTGACTGTAGGCTTGTAAAGGAGAACATTGTTCTTAGTTGATGTCTTGTAATGGTAGTTGTTTATTCATTGTAACAGTGCCTCCTTATCAGTAAACTCCATCTATAGGCTAAACAGTTGACCTTTATCAATAAGCTTCTAATCGATAGTTCTGTAACTTCGGACTACTTCAACTGTAACCTTTCTAACTGTAGACTTGAACAGTGATGTTCTCAACAGAATACTAGAGAAAGAGTCTGGAAGTGGACTTCTAACAGAAGCCTTGTCACAACCATGTCCTTGTGACAGTAACTCTTTGTTTTTGAGCTTTGATAAGCAGATCATTGACAGACTTGTGATTGTAGCCTTGTACCAGTAGCTTCCAGCAGTGAATGTAAATTTTCAATGGTGATCTTCTAGCATCAGTGACTTACAGTGATAGTAAGCTATAATTGTGACTTTGAACAGAAGGCTCTTACCAGTAGCCTTTAATAGTGAACTTATATTTAGATAAATATGGACTGTAATTTGATGAAGCAAAGTCATGATTCTTAAGAATATAAATTGTTGAGAATAAGATAATTGTATATGTAGATTAATAATTTTAATGACTGACATAAAATATTATGATCAATATTTAAACATGATTTGAGATTATCAAAACAGGTGAGTCCAACAATCACCCACTATTTGATAATCACAAATTATGTCAGTATTTATTAGAGATAAGTATCAAAGATTAATAAGAGTGTAAAACTATAAAATATTAGAACATGATAACAGAGAGAAAGCCAGATAAGATTCAACATAGTATCATAGTAGCATAGTAGCATATTTATACGCAATCATATGATTAGTCTAGAATTAGAAAAATATTTCTCAAATTAGCAGAATATTTCTCAAATTTCATTCTTGATTAGTACAAAAAGCACAATATTTCTCCCCCTTTGTGATTAGAAAAAAGAAAGAAAAATGAGAGAACATAGAAAGCTTGTATTAATAAACAGTTCAGTACATGACCAAAAGGAATACATAGTCCCTGTCAAAAAATAGAAACAGACTAAATCCACAGCATCCGTAGGTAAGGGGTCCTTCCCTTTGGAAGAAGAATATGAAGAAGGAGCTGGTGGATCAGCATGTTTAGGAATGGCTATATGAATGACTGGAGGGGAAGCAACAGAAGATCTTGCGGTCTATAATGGGTATCTTGTTGAGATATCTGTGGAGTAAGGATTCTGATAGCGTCAGCAGGAGACATGATGGAAGAACAACTGGTTGGAGAAGTAGGTAAGGCAGGAGTAATAATGAAAGGGGTGTGTCCAAATGGAGAAAGGGTAGAAGAAGGTTTTTGAAATCCATAATAATGCTTCCTCCACTTTCCATAGCAGATAAAAAATCATCATTATTCTCCAAAAAATTATCCAAATCTACGGTAAAATCTCTCAGCATGATGACCTGCTCCCAAAATTCCTAACACAGTGGATGGAACTTTATATTCTCAATTAAGATCATGAAATGATTTTTCATTTGATTCTTGGTATAGACTCTAACAAAGTAAGCATCAACCTTATTCATAATGGCCTCTTGAGAAGCAATAGCTGCCCGCAGGTGATCACGAACAAAACTGTTGGCTTCCCTAGGGGTAGAATGTATATTAGAATCAGAGGTTCCACTGGTACTGGGTTTAGAAAACACTTCCTGGATCACAGTTCTGATATGGTAAATGTTCATAGTGGAGGTGGATAAGGGAAGGGGTTTGACCAAGAAAGCTACTATCTCTTTGAAAGACTGAGTAAAATTATTAACCACCTTCTGAACAAGTGCATCATGACTATTCAAATGTTCATTAACTGATGTCTTAAAAGTCTCAAATACTTCCACAAAAATATTCACTACTTCTTTGATATATCTAATATCAATATTCACTTGGGTTTTAGAACTGTTCATGGTAGTCAATGAAGCAATCGATTGTCTTAAAGCAACCACAACTCTTGTCCAGCTCTCAATTTGAGTTTGGAATACTTTAATGTCATCCAAAATTTCCTTCACTGGACTAGACACAACACATCCCAAAGGTAGATGCAGGGATTTCTCCACACTCCTCATCTCTTCAAGTAGGCTTTTCTTCAAATCTTCTACCGATTCTCTCAGTGATTCTTTCATTTAATTCTTTAAGGACTCAAGGTCCTCCTTGGTTTCCAAATTGTCAGCCACAAGAGGTAGGATAACAGAATCCCTTTTGGGGCTGGTCTTCCTCATCAAAATCTCCTTAATTGAGTCCAAGTACCATATATCCTAGATCTGATGACCAACCACCAATGTCATACAACACAGAAAATGAACCAAGATGATCCCCCTCACATCGAGCATTCTCCTGATAAATCTCCTCTAATTGTTCTTCTCTAGGTAACTCCACAACCTCTTCTGCAACTTCAAATGATTTAATATCCATTTTATCTGTTAGTTTAGCAGTACGGTGTGTCCTCTCCTTTTTTGAGTCATCAATGACTCCCTCATCCATGGTATTAGATGCCACTCCTACTTCCTGATCAGGCACTATCTTGATTGTACTATCTATCAGAGGGCTCAAACTAAGCTCTTCTTCTTCATGGTCCTCATCATCAGCTTCAGGAACAACCTCCATTTCTTCATGATTAAAAATATGTGATTCGGTAGCCTCATCCTCTTTATAGGTGTCTTTGACAACATTTTGATATGCTTCTTCTTCTTCTTCAGTGGTCTCGGTATCATTGTCCTTCAAAACAATCTTTCTCCTTAGTAGTTCTTTTAGAGGGCTAGATTCTACAAAACTACTATCATTACAGGACTGTGAGGTAAATTAGGATCACTCCCATCACCAATGGGGGTGTTCTCTCTTTGAGGTTCCACAGCTCCATCAGCCTCCTCCTAATCAGAATAAACCAGTTATGGCTCATCAGGATTCTGGCTTGGATATTTTTTGTATTTTGGCCAAGTTGGATGAGTATTAGGGTCATACATTTCATACAATTGTCCTTCATTATTCACCCACACCTTTTTCCAGGGTTTCGAGGTAAATTTCATGAACTCGTAAATCACCTTTGAGATACAGACACTGTTCTTGGCCAATATCATCTCTTCTTGACTTCCAGCCACACCCTTTACCTTTATCATAAATGAAATGAGCTTGGCATGGAATAAGGCATTGGACATTGAACATTCCGTGGTCATATCCTCCAAATGTTCCATTAGTATACTACATACGTTTATCTTCTTTCCATGCTTCAGTATGTACATCAGGAATATGTCCTGGTAATTCAGTACTGCAAAGTCCCCTCTCCTCAGACTAAGTACATGATGAATAAACTTGAATAAGAGAATGCCTAATCAATTCATCTTAGCTACAATGATCCTTCTCAATTTTCCATCTCTTGTCAGTTCTTCTAGAAGTTTTTCATTAAAGAAACACTGTGTGGAGGGGCCACTCCAGAGTAGTAATCAAATATACCTTCATGAGGAACTCTCAAATAGGAAACCCACTCAGTAGATGAGAAACTAACTTCATTTCCATTGACTCTAGATATTATCTTACGCATATCCTCTTCCTCGTCGAATGTCAGATATTCATATAAATCATTCACAATATTAGGGTAGTTAGGTCCATTGTTTTTGGCAATGAATTCAGTCCATCCTTGGGAATCTTGTACTTTCAGTACTAATGACTTTCTCCACATCACCCATTCTTCACATATCTCCTTCTCATCAAATATTTGTCTCTTGGTTAGTTGCGGATTTACAGGTCCTCATGGGGTGTTACTGGTGCCACTGGATTTTTCATGAGTCCTCTTTATCTTTGGCACATCCTTGTTGATATTTTGGGGTCGCTTTGTTCTGGACATATAGTTTGACAGAGGTTCTAGGGCTCAGGTGAAGGGTTAGGGTTTAGGAATTTCCAGAACAAGGATCAGGATTGAGAGAGGAAGGTGCATTCAAATATATTCATTGCCTATGATTATATCATTTAGGGATTAAGACAAAATAAAATGGAAATAATAAAAAGAAATATAAACAGTTCGAATTCAGGCAACTAAAAACAAATAGTAAGGTATTAACAGTGTGATGTACTAGTGATGTACACCGGTGAGGTGCAATGGTGAGGTATAACCGTGAGGTTCAACTGTGAGGTCTAACTATGAGGTCCAACTGTGAGTACTAACTGTGAGGTTTAACTATGAAGTTCGAATTTGAGGTTCGACTGTGAGATCTAACTATGAGGTTAGACTGTGCTGAAATTAATCATACCTAACTCATGCTTGATGTAATTTAACTTCTCAAAATTCATAGGATTTGTGAATATATCTTCCAATTGATGTTCAGTGCCAATGAATTCAAGATTGATATCACCATTTTGATAATTATACCTCAAAAAGTGATGTCTCACTTCAATATTCATTGTCCTAGCATAGGATACTAGTTTTTTGGAAATTTTAATTGCCCTTGTATTGTCACATTTTATAGAGACATGCTTGAAATGATATCCATAATCCAGTAATGTGTGTTTCATCCACAGAATTTGAGCACAACAACTACCAGCAGCTATATACTCAGCTTCGGTAGTAGATAATGCAACAGAATTCTACTTGTTGTTACACCGAGATACTAGTGACATGCCTAAAATGTGACATTTCCCAGAGGTGGTTTTTCTATCTAACTTGCAAACAGAAAAATTTGGATCAGAATAACTCAACAAATCAAATGATTATTCTCTTGGATAAAATAATCCTAATTTGGGAGTATGTTAGAGATATTTAAAAATTATTTTATCAGTAGTTAAATGAGATTTTTTTGGATTGGCTTGAAATAGAGCACACATGCATACAATGAACATGATGTCAGGTCTACCAGATATAAGATAGAGTTGACTTCCTATCATACCTCTGTAGATGTTTTCATCCACTGGTTCTCCAACTTCATCTGTATCCAACTTATAGTTGGTACTCATAGGTTTTTCACTACCTTTACTACCATCCAATGATAAAATTTTTAAAAGATCCTTATTATATTTACATTGATTTAAAACAATTCCATTTTTTGAAAGATCTGAAATCCAAGGAAAAATTTGAGTTCTCCCATTAAACTCATTTCAAACTCATTCTACATCATTTTTGAAAAATCCACACATAATGAATTTTTTGAAGATCCAAAAATAATATCTTCCACATAAAGTATCACTATCAAAACATCTTTAGAAATCCATTAAATTAAAATAGTAGGATCATCTATCCCGATAGGTAAAACCTTTTGAAATAAGAAAAGAGCTGACCCTATCATACAAAGCTCTTGGAGCTTGTTTTAATCCATACAAAGCATTAGATAGTTTGAAAACATGTTTTAAAAAATGGGGATTCCTAAAACTAGGAGGTTGTTCAAAAAACACATCCTCAGTTATGTACACATTTAGAAAAGAACTTTTAACATCTATTTGATAGAGTTTGAAATTCAGATGAGCTGCATAGGAAAGTAGTATCATAATATATTCTAATCTAACTATAGGTGAGAAGGTATCCTCATAGTCTGTTCCTTCCTCTTGACTCTATCCTTGTGCAACTAGCCTGGCCTTATTTCTAACTATATTACCAGACTCATCTACTTTGTTTCTAAACACCCATTTAGTTCCTATGGTTATGGTGTCCTTCTGTCTTTCCACTAATTCTCAAACATTGTTCCTTTCGAATTGATTTAGTTCTTCATGCATTTCCTTTACCGAAAACTCATCATTGATAGCATCATTAATATTTTTGGGTTCATGCTGTTAATGAAAAGCGTGATGTTCAACCTAGTTTCATTGAGAACCTCTAGTTTGTGTTCCTCTATTCAAATCTCTTACAAAAACATCTAGAGGATGATTCATAGGACTCCTAGTGCCTCTAGGAAGGGTTGAACTAGATTCTTCATAGTTGTCTGTTGGTTCAAAATCAGAAGGTGCAGATTCTGGAAAATTTATAGAACTGGATACTTTTACAGGGTATTCACTATCCTTATCATTAAGGTTCAGATTTGATAAATTGTCCTCAATATTTTCATGAGTGGTTTTAGGCTCATGTGGATCAGTCCCATCGAATTTGATATGAATTTAATCTTCCACAAATTTGGGTTTATTATTGAACACTCTATAGTCTTTAATTGAAATAGAATAACCAAGAAAAATTCCATCATCACTTTTGGGAGCAAATTTGTCATGATTATCTTTAGTATTAAGAATAAAGACTTTTCAACCAAAACATATAAAGTAATTAACCTTAGGATTCCTATTTTTCCTGAGTCCATAAGGGGTCCTTTTAGAATAGGCCTATTTAAAACTCTATTGATAATGTAACAAGCTGTATTTACAACTTCAGCCCAAAAATAAAAAAGTAAGTCATACTCTTTAATCATAGTCCTTGAAATTTCATGAAGGGACCTATTTCTCCTTTCTACAACTCCATTTTGTTGAGGTGTACTAGGGGCAGAAAAGTTGTGACTATAGCCATTGTGTGAGCAGTAATATTCAAACTCATGATTCTCAAACTCACGGCCGTGATAACTTCTCAGGGTCTTAATCATAAGCCCACTATGGTTTTCTACAAACTTAGAATATTTGAAAAAGTAGGAACAAGCATCACATTTGTGATCTTGAAAGTATACCCATGTATACCTAGAAAAGTCAAATACAAGAACATAAACATGGTGCTTCCCATTTAACATGAAACTCTTAATGGTCCAAACAAATCAATGTGAACCAACTCAAGTGGTTGAGAAGTTGAAAATTATTTCATTCATTTTAATGAAACATTGTGTTGTTTTCCCTTTTGACAGGGATTACACACATTATCATTTGGGAATTCCAATTTAGGTAGGTCTCTAACTAAGCAGTTCTTAGATAGAATCCTAAGTGAGTGCACATTACAGTGTCCAAGTATTTTATGCCACAACCAAGATTCTTATGAAAATAATTTAAGTAGGAAACATTTTTTTGGCTAAGGTGTTTAAATCAACTGTATATACATTCTCATTTATATTTGCAGGGAAAACTAAATCATTTTTTGAAATAAAAAAATTTCATGAATCATTCTCAAATTTAACATTAAGCCCATCATCACATAACTGAGATATGCTATGAAAATTATACTTTAATCCATCAACAAAAATTAAATTAGAAATTAATATTGTATCAGGGTTAACAATCTGGCCTAAGATGATGATTTTTCCTTTTTCATTGTCACCAAAGGTGAAATGCCCACCATCAACATTAATTATACTATTGAAGCATGAATAGTCTCCTAACATATGTCTTGAACATCAAATATCCAGGAACCATAGGGTCTTACATGAACTCCTTAATAAACTTCCCTGCAAAACAGATTAAACATAGGATAATTTTGGTTCCTAGACCTTCTTGGGTCCAGAATGGTTAGCCAATAAAACTTTGGGAACCCATATTTTCATTATAGGTTTTATAAAATCAAAAATCATATTTTGAGACATAAATACTTTCATCGGTCCTTTAGATAATTCTTTCTCAAAATATTTTATAGAATTAGCAGTAACTATCCATATTTTGGAACAAATTTGGTTTTGTTAATGTGTCTCTTTCTAGGATGATATCCAAGACCAGTTGAATATTTTGGAGAAATATGTTTTCTTTGAATCAATGTCAAGGTATCCATACCAGTAATGAAATTCTCAATATCCTTTCTTAATTGTTCATTAGATAATTTTAGATGGGTGTTCTCTTTCAACAATTGATCATTATTTTCTTTTTCTGAACTTAGATCTGTTTTAATGTTACTATTCAAAGAATGTCGTTTCTTCAATGATTTGTATTTATATTTTAGTTCATTTCGGGTATCTTCCAGTATATTTCAATATTCAAATAGTTCATTCTTAGACATATTTTCATCATTATCTGAGTCACTATTATTTCCAGACTAATAATCATTTAGAATAGGGGAAACAAGTACCTCATATATGTTAGTCATGAAGCACATGTTGGCATGATTCTTTTAAGAGTCAGTGGATTCTAATTCACTTGTTCTGTCTTCTGAAGCACTCCAGGTTGCTTTCATGCCTTTATTATACTTATTTTCCTTATAATCATATTTCTCCTTGAATATTATCTTTGGACAGTCTGCCTTGATGTGTCATTTCATCTTCCATTTATAGGAAACTATATCTTCTTCATTGTCATATTTATTCCAATAATTCTTCCTCTTACCATGTTGATCATACTTACCCTTGTAGTTTGGTTTTCTGAAGAACTTCTTCTTCCTATAGAACATCTTAAATCGCCTGGATATTTGAGCCATTTCTTCATCACTGTCTGAATCTGAATTTTCACTAGCTGAACATTCAGTCGGTATATGTATTTTCTCCTTGTATTTCCCCTTTAAGGAAGTAGACTTGAATGAAACAGATTTTATTTTGGGTTCATCATCTTCTTATTTTTTTACCTTAAATTCCCCTTCATGCATCATTAGATTACCAATCAACTCCTTAAAAGGTAGCTTGCTGATGTCACATGACTCTCGGATAGAAACAGAAGTACCTCTCCATCTGTCAGGAAAACATATCAATATTCTCATGATCTGCTCCTTTTCTAGAACATCTTTTCCCATTGAACTCATGGTGTTGAAAAACTCACTAAAACTAAGAAACATATCAGAAATAGGTTCATCAGGTCTCATTATAAAATTATCTTATTTAATAGTATATTTATTTTTTCTCATTTCCTTGACATTGGTTGTTCTTCATGAGAAACAACCAAGGTGTCCAGATTTCATGATCTGTTTTACATGAAGAAATTCGGTTGAATTCCTCATCTCCAAAAGAGCAGTAAAGGGAATTCATAGCTTTACAGTTATTATTGTAGTAAGATTTTGTATCATCATCCCATGTAGATCTAGAAGTTTAGGGAATTTAATATTCTGATTCTATAGTAGACAAAATATCAAAACCAATACTATCCAAATGAATTTTCGTTTTTATTTTCCATCGAGCATAATTCACACCATTAAAGAAATGTGGCCTATTTTCGCAGCCCCTTATAGTCTATTGTCCATAACTAGATTTTAGAAAATATATTAAAGAGTGAAAATTTAGGAATAATAGAAATTTAAGATATTTAAGGTAAAACTAAAATCACAGTTTGAAAAACAGAGGGTTTGAAAACCTTTTATAAATAGGAATGTAACCTCTGATACCAAATGTTGGTCGGACTGGATACTCATGAGGGTGTGAATTGAGATCCAATTATAATTTCTATTAAAAACTTTTAGTATGAAAATCCCCCAAATTAAAACAGCCATGTCAATTAAGGCAGTAGAGATATAAGTGAGTTATTGTTCACCAGGTTTCTCAAAGGTTGATTACTCCTAAATAGGGTCGGAATGAGAACTAATTCCACTTTTGAAACACGTTTACTAAAAAACTCAGATATACACACTAACATTAACTAACTATCAGAATGAATGTAAAAATAGATTTATGTTTTTGATAATATAAAACAGCGGATAGATGTTAAACAAAGTAAAGAAAAGATGAACACAACAAAATTTAAAAAAGAGGTTCAGTATTATGTCAAGACCTCTTCCTCTCCACTTGGTGATCAACTACCACCAAGATGTTATATTAAAAAGTGATACACAGCCTGTATCGGGCTTTACAACAGCTTTCACAAACTATCCTGGTTTTACAACCTCTACCACAGTTATACGTGGGCAAATAAATTTCCAAGACACATAAGGCTTCTTCCACAGTTATACGTGGGAAACAAAAATAAATAGAGTTTAGAATGGGGATTTTCAGTATCCCTCAGTTCAAGTACAAGTGTCAGTGTGTGTAACATACACACTGCTCACAAATGTAACGTATTTAAACATAATAGAGCTAAGGATAGTGGGGATGAGTTTAGAATGCTCCGATGTGTTGGCAGATCAACTCTGGACTTTTTGGAATGAATGAGATGAAGTTTTGGTCCTTCTCTGTAAGTTGACTACAAAACAGACGGTTTCAACTTTCAGGTTATGACTTCCAGATGTAGAGATGATCAGCCTTTTGGATGATAAGATCTGTGCATCACACCATGATAGATTGAATAGGATTCATTGAAATATATCTTCGCGCGTCTCTATTTTCTTCTGAATGAATGCATGAGTGTTCTCTAATTCCTTATTTCTGGTATATGTGTTTATGAATGTCTATATCTTATATATACCCTTTTCCAATTCAGCTTTTTCTCATTTGGTTCAGTAGGGGCCGACAAGAAAAATGATTCAAGCCTGTGTGGTCTTCCTCGTACATCGTACTGTTTCCTGATATAATTACAAATAACATTAAATAATGTTAGGTGAATTAATTTGTCTAGAAATGACCGTTATAATAGCATTAATAAAATTGGTAAAGGAACTGATAGAGTATCATATGACAGGTAGCAGATGCATGTCACACGGTAGACTTCAACTGTGGTCTTTCCAACTGTGGAATTCATCGGTGGACTATTCAACTATGAACATCATCGGTAGGCACTGTGACTGTAGGCTTGTAATGGTGAACTTTATTCTTAGTGGATGTCTTGTAATGGTAGCTATTTATTCTATGTAACAGTGGATCCTTATCAGTAAACTCCATCTGTAGTCTCAACAGTAGACCTTTAACAGTAACCTTCTAGTCGATAGTTCTGTAACATCTGACTACTTCAACTTTAACCTTTCTAACTACAGACTTGAACAGTGATATTCTCAACATAATAGTGTAGAAAGATTCTTATAATGGACTTCTAACCGAATCCTTGTTATAGTAATGACCTTGTGACACTAACTCTTTTTCTGTAAGATTTGATAAGAAGATCATCGGCAGACTTGTGACAGTAACCTTGTACCGGTAGCTTCCAGCAGTGACAATAAATCTTCAACGGTGATCTTCTAGAATCAGTGAATTAGAGTGATAGAAAGCTATAACTATGACTTTTAACCGAAGGATCTTACCAGTATCCTTTAATAGTGAACTTATATTTATATAAATATGGACTGTAATTTGATGCAGCAAAGTCATGAGTCTTAAGAATAGACATTGTTGAGAATAAGATAATTGTATATGTAGATTAAAAAGATTAATGACTGACTTAATATATTATGATCAATGTTTAAACATGATTTGGGATTATCAAAACAGGTGAGTACAACAAAATTGTAGATCAATCTCCTTAGATTTATTATAATCAATCATTTATTATAAAATTGATTATACAATTTAAATAAAATTCCATTCAATAGATTTATATATTTATCAAATATATTCCAATAAAATGAATTTTCAAGGATGAAATTAAAATTGGATTCATCATTTAAAATTGAAAAAATTGCATTCCATAGAATAAAATAAATGTTTCTATACAAGATGGATTCAATGGAGAAAAATTTGGTTGTTAGAGTTAGGGAATTAAATTTATTATATACATTGGACATATGCTCTATGGAAAATTATTCTTCTATTTATCAATAATGAAATAATTTTTGACTCGATCAAAACACTATGTATAGTTTCAAAACCTAAAAAAATAAATCACGAATAGTGAAAAACTAGAGCCATTTTTATACATATTGATCTCTATATTGAAAAATTTATAGGAATAATGTAACATATGAATCAAATATTTATTATACAAATTGATGGAAAATCTAGTAAGCTACATGGGACGATTTTTTGATTCATTATTCGGGGTATAAGAATTAAAATAAGAATAATAGACCGTACCATGACAGAACAACTATTCTCATCAGTACATAATGATAAATGGAGGAACTCAACAAATTTATGGATGAAAGGACAAACTAATTCAGAATCAATCACATATACTAATATAAATAATATAAAAATTAAAAGATAGATAAAATTTCTTTCTAAGTAATTATACTACATTTATACCATGGTTTATAATAAGTTAACGATATCTATAGATTTCCTTTCAAAATTAGATAGAAGCCAAAAAGGACCAAATAGACCGTAAAAGTAATAAAATCCATAATATTTTAAAAAATGGAGTACTATTTGAATAATATATCTTAATTACTTGGTTGATCTCACACTAACCCATCTATATGATCCAATTCGTTATTTTCCTTGGGTGTTATTCAAGGAAGATATCACAACGTAAAAAAATTGATTCATATTGTATAATTTTATCTATTGATTTTAAATTATTTTAACTATGTGATTGAGATAGAGAAGATAAAGAGAATAAAACAGATGATATCATCCATAATATATGGTATTTTTATAGAAAAGGAAATATCATTGATATCTATCCTTTTCTAAATGAAATTAATATGGGTCATGGAAATAAATATGGGACCTAAGGAATAATGGAAAGGGAAAGATGGACATACAGGGAAATGAAATAGATTTATAAGAACATAGACTAAAAATGAAAAAATTTATTACTTTTAAAGGATGATTTTTAATCTCAATGAATCCGGCATAGTGATCATGAAATATAATATTTTCTTATCATACATTTTTTCATTGTTAGATAACAATATGTTTAGTAAAATGAAAAATAGTATCCTTAGGAGTAAAATTTAAATTGATCCATTAGAACAAGAAAACCCAACTGAATGGGTCCTATACTTACTCGAGATAGAGTAAGGGAGATTCTAAAACACAAAAAAGTATCTGATGACATAAAAATAATTGAATGAAGGGTTGCATGAGGTGATAATAACTTGTATAGTTGCAGTCAGCATTGAATATTTGTCAATTTTTCCACTATCAACCCCAAAAAACCAAACAGTATCTTTCAGAATGTATCAATAGTATGATTAACCTCCAGTTTTGAAATAAATTCTTATTTACCTTTTATTGGAAATCAATTAAAAGAACATTCATCCATATTATTAATAGGTTGAATAGATAAGGACTTACCCTTCACGAGATATCCAATTTTTCTAGGACCCCAGATGCTATTAGAATCATGGATTGTAAATAATGGCATTCTAGTGTGTTGGATATTATTATCCAATACATATATCAGTGGATGATGATATGAAAATCATGATAAACATGTGAACTACATTTACTACACAATAAAAAAAAGCATTTTAATGTGATAGGATGGATATCATAATGAGATAAAAGTTATTATTTGTAGAGATATTTTAATTGTAATGATTATACGTTCATAGTCAATCCAATATCTTGTAAAATAATAAAATATTATTTTCCTAACAGTTTCATCAACAAACAAATTTATGTAACTCATCTATTTGTATCTATTCAGAGTAAAATAAAAATAATTTGAAGCACTTATACATACTATTATTACAATATGCTGGAAACCCAAGGACTGAATAGATTATATGGATATGTAAACTATTGGATTTATAATTAAAGAAGAGAAAAAATAACAAAAAAGATACTCTAAATTCAAAGCTGGTAAATATAATTCTATACTCGATCACATATTTAAATGTCAAATTCTGTATAAATATATATTCATTTAAAGAAATATATATGGATAAGAGGGAGATATTTTATGAATTTTATTATTATAACTAATATATGGAGTAAAAAATCAAAAATAATTGTGTATGATTCTTTATATATAAATAAATAAATCCCTTATTAATGCATATTTCACATTGAAGAATTGTGGAAGATAAAACTAAAAAATATTGTCTAATTAATTATAATCAATTAGTTCGCATGTTGGTGGACCATATTGTAAAGCACAAATAAAATAATTGCCTTAAAAAATTTTCTATTTGTCCATGAAAACGATTCAACAGAGGGAAATAATAAATCCACTATATATGTAACACCAATAAGGATGTTGATTTAATCTTGATATTGGAATAATAAAACATGTTGGTGAACTAATTAATCACGTTCACATTGAAATAAGACTCACATAAAGAAAATGAGTTTTCGCCTATTGGTAATTTTAGGTATCCTAGAATCACATGGTTAGAAATATAGAATTCAAATTATGTTCCCAATTTGTGGACTCTACCAAAGGGAGTGGCAATGAAATAAAAAAAGATTATAATTATTAATGGTTTGGGAAAAAAATTTGAATTTACAAATTATCATTAATCCATGATATATTATAAATATCCATTCAAAAATGATACATAGATAAATCAGTAATAATTGTTACAAATCTAAAAAACAATAATTAAATTAATGAATTAAAAAATTGATTAGTGAAAAAATGGGGAGGAATTGAATAAATTATCATGTATAATTATTTCACATAAACTCCAAGGAATAAGCTTTGATCAAATGAAATTGGTATTATTTAAATATACAGTTCTAGTAGATTTTTTTTGGAAATTGGATGTATTTATCTATTCAAGATATGGCATGTACATAAAACAATCCCCATTCCCAATTGTATTATAATTTTGTTGATGAAGCTATTTTTTATTCAGTTCAATGGATTGGTTTACCAAAAAATATCCATATTATCCCTTACTTTTCGCAATTAATCTATTTATTATATGATAAAAATAGAATCACCCTTGTTATAGGTTCAATTTTATCTCTTCAAATGCTGTATTTTCATGAGTGAGAATAAAATTAAATTTATTCTTATTCATATACACATAAAAGAATTAGAACATATTTAAAATGAAACATCTAGACAATATCAATAAAATAGATCCCCACATGTATATAATCTAATTAATATAAAACAATTCCATTAAATTGAATGAGGTAGGTGTATCACATCATGTATTTTATTGTGTTATTTCATTCAACACTTTATTCACCACTCTAATTTAGGTAGATGAATTTATTGACTAAATATTATGTAAATATTTCATTCCATTTAATATTTTAGACACCTACCATTCATATAAAAAATAAATGGAACATTAGAACTAGGGGATGAGGTTTCATGTAAATATCCCCATTTATTCCTTATATATTGAAGAAAAAAACATTAATTTTCTCTCTACTGGCCATGCCTTTATGTATGATAAATCCTATATTGATAATATACAAGTTGGGATATAACTGAAAAAGTATTTCTCTACATTATGACTAATATAGTTACGATCTTTATTCATCTAGGTGTACTTTTATATCTCCCATGTAATTAGTTAACCCACTTCATTGACCATTCGACATTAGGTTAGAAGAATCCCGATACATGGTATTATGATTCTTTACATACCTTAGTTATTGGTAAATGTTTTCTTTGTAATGGTCATTATGACCCCTTTTGTGAGGAGACACCCTTATCCTAATTTTTTGGGATATTTTTCCATGTTCATGAGATAAAATTTTCAAATGCTACTAGGTATTATCTACCTTCCCACATATGATGGTTTGGGGTATATGTAAACCTTTTTTGATGGTTGTTTTTTCTTTTCCATGGAGTGTGGAATGGGTTATTTTAGTGATATCACACCTTGTGCTCAAACATTGGCTTGAGGTATTCTCACTACCCCTTCATTTTCATAAAAATTAGATGTCATCATGCATCATTGAGCTGATAAAAATCTTTGGATAACCTATCCTACAACATCAATTCATAAAACCAAGAGGCTGTAAAAAAAATTCAAATATTTTCCCTCATCTATGCCTTTAAACCATATATTAGTCCAAGAATTACTCCTTATATAAGAACCTTGTAGAGGAACACATAGGTTTTTAGGGAATTGGATACTAACCATTGTTTTTTTAATCTCACCATCATTCTTTCATCCACTTAATCCACCCCTAGATTATCATTGATATTTTATTCCTGAAAAAAAATTGGAGAACCATGTAGATATTGATTCATGTGTAATTGTAGGACTAACCATAACCCATCCATTGAATCTTCCACATTAGTTAGTTTAGTCCTCCATATAGGTTCATCGTTGATTCATCCTATTCATGGTTATGTCATCCAAGTATGGGTCTATAAAGAGAGAAAAGATTCCAATGATTAATCTCTTTTTATACAGATCTAATGGGTTACTTTAACTAAGACATTACTGATGAGTCATAAATTTAATTTTATTAGCCATGTTTTCAGATCCCAAGGATCCTCCATCTTTTTTGAACCTTAATGTTTCATGTTCTATTCCATTCCCTGATGGGGGTTCTTTTCATTAATCCATTATGGTATTATAACTCCATCAGATACCCCAGAATACTTTTCCTTCAATGGTCGTCCTTATTTATTAAAATTGGATTTAACATACCCCATGCATATGTGGTCGTAGTGTAAGCTAGTGTGACTTTTAGATACTAGTCTCTCACAATCAAGGTTTTATAACTAAAATAGTTCTACAAGAACCATAATGCATGTATGGATCTCCTACAACCCCACCTTCACGGTTTACTATGCTCCCATTTATCATTCGACTACTAGGGGAATCAATGTTTATTTTTTTCCTATCAGTACTATGATGATTCAGTTCACCATTTTCCCTTTCTTCTACTATGATTATTTAGTTCAAATGGTTTTATTATTCATGAATATCTAGATATATGATTATTTTAATCATTATGACTCATTTAATCTCTTAATATATACTTCCTCGTCATTGGTAACCTATGTATACATCTTATGGATTTCTAAATTAGATCCAAACCCTTCACAAATCATGTATTCTATTTGAAAATCCTATGGTGTTTCTAAATTGAAATTAATTTTCAAAATACATGAATGTTACATCATTAATCAATCCATAAAATTGATAATTATATCTCTTTGTATTGGATATGTTTTAGAATTGGAAATAAGAGGACACGAACCAATGAAATTTTACATTGTGTAATAACTCACCCCTCTGGTAGCTAACTGAATAGAGGCCACCAATAGAAAAAAATCTCCCAATAATAACTTACACCATTTTTTATACGATTCTATAAAAAATAAAACTCTTTTAATCATCTTCATAATAAGGTGTTGTGGAGTTGGAATTTCATTATAAGGATTATTGTAGTTGTAGAGGCAATATATATTATAAATATGAAGGGATAAATTTTTCCTCTTTTTAGATAGACTCTTTGGAATAAGTAAATATTATATTAATAATTATTACATTCTATTCTCCAAAACTTTTTTCCTAACCAGATTGTACGAATGTGATGTTATTGAAAAAGGTTCTATGATTATCCCATGATCCAATCAAGATGCTGATTTTATCCACGAGGTGATCTTCATTTACTATAGGGTGGAGAAAAATGTGCTGAACTGCAGTTTTTTCCTTTTAAATCATTTTTCTAAAAAGAAATGAAAGGAGATAGCGTATTGTGATGTTTAAAATCACTCACATGATGCTTTTTCATAGGTATCACATGATAACTATGAGAGAACTTAAATCCATACTATCTATTTAAAATCCATAATACATGATCTAACCCACTCCCCATCCTACCTCTACCTTTTTCTTCACAACCTCTCTTTTTGTCTGAGTAGAGTATTTTTGTGTCATGATTATGTCCTTTTCTCTATGACAGAAAAATGAATCCACCATCACAGGTATAAGATACTATAATTCATTACAATATAGAGATTTATATCATAATAGTAATCTCAAAAAATACATTTCAAGAGTGGATATCCACTAACATAGTTATATCCCACTGGTAAGTGGTGTATGCCTGAAGGATTCATTAGATGATTCTTCTCCTTTACCTAACATAACTCGGATGTCCTATATTTTAACGAGAGACATTTCCCCTGAATCAAATCATTATACCTATTTTAATGAATCTATCCATTCATTTTCAAGAGTGATTCCTCATTAATTTTTGCATACAACTCAATTCTTGTTGTAACACCCCATTATTTCGTAGTACGTTTTTTTTCAATGTAATTAAATAACTTGGATTGCACACAACACCGAGATGAAGTGCACCACGACTAACCAAACTAGACGTTAAAAAGAGGTCATGAATTGTATTAACGAAATTTCTAACTTTATATAATCCTAATAATTTATGTATCCATATTATGAGTTTCTTAGACATAATTAAAAAACAAATTTATTTTTTTAGATAAAAGAAGTATTTTTTTATGTAATTAATCTCCTTTTAATGGTGAAACCCTTTTAAATCCAATATTTGAATGTTTTATATATTAAATTAGACAAAATTAACATCTTTTATAGATTCATGACAAAAGAATTTAGTTTCAATTAAAATTTTTTGCTTTCCTGATAACTTTCATATTTGGGTGAATAGGGAAGAATAATATATTTTCACTGAAAACAAAATTTAATAAAAATAATTGGTAGTGTTAAATTATACATTTTAATTGTTTGGAAGTATAAATAGGTTATATTTTTAGAATTTAATCCAATTTTATTCATTGGAAATAATTTCACTTTAAATTTGAACATAAACAAGTGACAATATTTTGTTAGTAATTATTTTTTAAAATCACTTTTTTTTGTTTTCACAATATAAATTAATTTTAAATTAATAAATGAAACTTCTATGTTTTGACTTTGGAAAAATAAACTTCATTTTTTAATTCATATTATCAAAATTATCTTAGGCTTAATTTTGGATATTTTTCTGAAAACATTCCATTTTTAATGAATAGTGAAAAACACTGAGTTATAGTTTCTAATAGAATTTTTATATAAATAATTAATTGTTTTATATAAATTTATTTAAGGAAAAAATAGATACATAATACCTGTATATTTCTTATGTAATTCAATGGAGTCATTTTCTAATAATATTATATATATATATATATATATATATAATTTTATTGTACTTTTCACCGTCTTTTACCCATCGATTAGGAGCATTTCCAATATTTACCTAAAACGTAATTTTACCGCTTCTATTAGTTGAATATAAAAACTCTAAGATACATGGTTGATATCAGTATGTATAATGTGCTTCAATAAGATGAAAATAATTTTTGGTGAATAGTACATTTTTACTTTGATTTAATACGGTTAAAAGTAAATATGGTAATTAAGTGTAAAAAATGATATTATTATTCCCCTAAAAAATTTCGTAATTCTATTGGATAAGTATTATTCGACCAAAAGAATATTACTAATAAAATATGAACCTCTTTTGTCCACTTGAATTAGATTATGACATTTATTATTATTTTATTTAAAAAAGAGTTAAAAGAGTTTAACTCAATGTTTAATAACTAATAATTTTTTAATATAGGGTTATACATAATATAAATTAGACTACATGTACTCATTAGAAAGATAAAAAGATTTCTGACATAATGGTATTTTATTTGTAATTTTTAGATATTAAATAATTAAATTTATTTATGATACAATCATGATGTAGTAATTTTAGTATTAATAAAATATTAAAATAATTGACATTATAAATATCCAAATAAATGTAATTGGAGACATATTATAAATTAAAATATTTCTCTTGTATAGTATGAAATGTTAGTGTTTTTTTAATTAATTTTTATAGAATGATTGATTTTTTTACAAATATAGAAAAAATAAAATACCAAATACTGTAAAAATTGACATAAAAGAGATTTTAAAACAAATATTATATTATTAATTGATATTCAATTCCTAAAAATCTATGTTTCATCCAAAGGAAGTAAATAGTATTATATTTGAAATTAATGAACCACTTGATGTTCTCTTGTATGTTTATAGTAAACTTATTAACGATATAATATAATAATACAAGGAGACATGGTAAATGTCAAACTATTTAATTAAGAGTTAAATTTAAAAGATAATGTTAATATAATGACCCAAACATGTCTAAAATCAATTGGTCTTGTGTTTTTCGAACTATACTCACCATATACATTAATTAATTAATTTTTGAGCCATTATAACACCGAAAATTATTTTATTATAATATAATAGTTATAGATTTTCCTAAGGTGCCACTCACTACTCTTATAAAAGGGGCACTCCCCATTCTCTCTAATTCACACCTTTAAAGACATTTGGCTCTGCCAAAACCTACAAAAATACCTTCTCAAATGTCCTAACTTCAACCTAGATTCCATCCTTTAGTTATAAATCAATCATAAGGAGTAATGTTGATAAAATCAAATAGAAGAACCCGTAGAATAGGTAAATATTTATCACCACTTTCAAGTTCCTTTCTTCTTCCACTTCCTTTTTCATTGTTGTTTCCATTATAAAATAAAAAATCAAAAAACTACAATATAATGTGATGTTATTATGAAAATAGTACAACCATATTCATTATTCTATCCATCCTTTTTTTGACATGTCACCATACGTGCGTACGTACAGATTACTGTCTCCACGTCGGGGTGTAATTGTTATTCAATACATTATTATGTGGATGGGTATAATAATTATGTTTAATTTATGTAAATAATAAATATAACCTAATAATTATTCTTGATATATGATATACCATCCAATTATATGTTATTTTAAAAATGATATTGTCGCTCGTGTGTACGTACGGATTACCATATCCATGAATGCGAAGTGATTTGTTCCCCATCATATCTATTCAAGACTAAATATCATTTTATGATTATAAATAATGTTTTAAGACTTGATATCATTCTCTATATGAATAAGATACATCCCATACATAACAAATATGACTCACTTAACAATTAATATAAAGTAAAATGAATCCTCTAACACCCAAAACGACAATAATACTTAGATATGATTAACAAAGCAAAGTTAAAAGATCATATATGATATCATATTAATGTATATGATTGTTGTATAATTTAATTACAATTATTTCATCATTATACAGGAGGATAACCTACCCTCAACCAAGGAAAATTATATGGTAAGGGTTAATTTCACAATCTCTTCATTATCCGAGGTTGTTTATATGTAATTATCTATTGGGTCTTCATTATCATCTATATCCTTGTTTCTTAAAAATGTGTTTCAAAACATTTTTACAATTTTATAGACTATGGGTTAAAGTCAATTATAACCTTGTTTTACTTTTATAAGATGTTTATAAAGGATTATTTCTGTCATTTTCAAACCAATGTCCTTTATAACGTTTTCTTCAAAATTAAGGTAAGAATTTCTTTTCTTAACTTATATGGAGGGTGCTGCTATTTTCCGCTAGTATAACATCAACTAAGATTCCCTTACAAGAATTAAAAATATTTTAAAATATAAATTCATTAATATATAATTATGTGACTTATTAATGATTTCAAAATAGAAAGAAATGTTTCTCTAAATGGGTTTGGATTTCATTTATGTCACATCCTTTGATGGATTTTAAGATTGTTTGAAGTTGATTTATTATGATAAAAAACATCCATATTGTATTAAAGGGTTTGTGATATGTTTTACTATGATTGTTTTATTTTATACCATTCATGGTTTATGGACAATGTATTGACATTGTGAATGCATGTTTTCGTATGGAAGTTTATGTTATGTTTAAACATTTTCATATGACGAATGAATTGGACATATTATGTGACGGGTGGAGCCCGCTATAGCTCCTCGATGAATCATGAGGTCTCATGAGACAAAATTGTGTCTTGTCACAAGGCCTTGAAAAATTTTTATTTATAGACATGACACAAGTCCCTGAATATGTGGTTATGAATGTTTGGAATTATGCATTCCATCATCAAGAAATTGTCTATTGATATTTCATGTGATTATTCGACTAATATAATATCTATGTGAGTAATTAAGTGGAATTATTTGGATTTTATATTTTCCATATTATGTTGAAGTTATATAATTAAAGGATTTTGTATTAATTTTATACGTTTCCTTAAATGTTTATGATTATTTATAAAAGTTTCCACTATATTTTTATACTTACTGAGCATTTGAGCTCACCCCTTTCTATGTTTTATTTTTACCAGGATGTGAAGAAGTATATTAGGACTGACCTACAAGGATAGTCTATAGAATATCAGTGTTTTCTATGTAAAAAATGTTGTTTTTGTTTTCCATTTTATGATGTAATGTAAACCTTAGGAATGTATCTAGTAATTCAAAGGCTACTCAACTAATCGGTCTTTCAAGACTTTATTTTTTTAATCATGACAATGATACATAATAATGCACCGAATCTAAGCTTCTGGGGTCAAGTAGTTATAGTTGGTATCAGAAGAATTTTAGAAATATCCTTTGAAACTAGATTTGGATAAAATTTTATTAGAAAACATTACCGTAAGATAGACTTTGAGGATTAGTATAGAAGAACATCCTAGAATTTTTGTAAGGTAGAGATTTTGTGAGTTTTAAATGAAAATACATCCATGTCAGGATACGAACAGGAAGAGGAAGATCATTCACAAATGTACCTATGGGTAAACCCAAAAACCCCACATTGAGCTAGACTCGAACAAGAACTGGTGCACGACAACGGGCCTTACTGCACTCTAGGTTACGAAACTTTTGAGGGATTTTCTTCGGATAATTCTCATTTTCATTAAAAATAATTTGAAGGGTTTATGAGTATATACCACCTAAATGAAAATATTTCTATGATTATTGATTATATCCTTAAACTGTTCATTTTAAGTTAGGTATTTTACAAGTTTGCAATTAATCATTGTAATTCATAAACTGACCTTGTGTATTCCATTGTATAAAAATGGAGGCCAGTAGAATGAATGTAAACTCCAGTAATATGTTTGATCCCCAGAGTAAGAAGGATCTTATTTTTCATGGTATTAAGCATAAATTTATAAGGGAAATAGTTTCCCATGTATTCTCCACATATGAAGAAATAGTATCATGTGTTAATAAGATAAGTAATGAATTCTCAGAGTCTTATGGCTTTGAAGGGAAGCGATAGAAGAAAAGGATGGAAGAGGGAATGATGGATAAAATGAAGAAGGAAAGGAAGGATTTTACCATATGTGATAATTGTGGATAGAATAAACATGGTAATTTCTTGAAGGGAATGATATTTTTTTATAAGTTTGGATAAAATGGACCCCAAGTACGTGATTGAAAGGGTAAGAAAAATGTTTTAAATGTACAATGCTTCATCAGCAAGGCATTGGTAAACTATGTGATTCAATGTCCCAATCCTCAGAGTTTAACATAAATTATAATATTGTATAATAATCAAATTATGATAATACCTCAGATGAAGAGGAATGTCTAGTGTTCTTTTGTTGTTATTGTAGAATTATTTCATTCATGTGTTGTATCAACAATATACTGGTTATAGGAATTATGGAGATAAATAAGGATTGTACTGCATTACTATATTTTGAGGATTTGTGATAATATGGTTCTATGAAAAGTGACATAATAGTAAGGTACACTTTTTTGAAAAATATATTGTTTGAGGAAATGTAATCCTTAATATAGTCCTGATAATGATTTACTGATTTTGGAATATGAGATGGTTGATTTGGATAAATTATATTCGATATTCGTGACATCCTTGGAATTGATTAATAGTTTGTTTATTTCATAATTATTGGCATATTAATTATTTATTGATATAAAGAATATATCAATTATTATATGTAGGATAAGGGAGAATAAATGTGATAAATAAGGTTTTATGGAAATTCAGGGTGTTACCATGTTTTAATATAATACATGATGAAGGTGTTCACATGTTATTATGTGGAAAATGGTTTTTCATTGTGTATAACATCCTTCTAAATTTTTACTATGATTTTGGGTAGAAGTATTTTGGATAATTATAAAGGTTGGAATGGATTAAGAATAAAATAAAATACTATTGTTATGTTTATTTTTGGATTTTTATATAATGGACAACAAGAATACCATGTGACAACCCATCGTGTTGGAGAAACCTGCGGGAATCGAACAACAACCATAGTGTGATTTGGATTTATCACCTACCACCGGACTATGTGAAGTCTCGAGATTGTATAATGCAGTTTCATTTTTTAAAGGGTCTGAATGGTGAATTATAAATTCATTTCTAAGAACCCTATAATAATAGAATAAATATAATATTTTTTTAAGTTATATTTTCTTTTAGAGTGAATGATGAGTTCGTGGTAGAAATTAGTTAAAGGATGGTACTCAACTTGTCAAGTATATATATTTTTATTCTCTTATTCTATGAAGATATTAAATCTTATAAATTAGGTAATTGATCTTGAAACAAAAAATGTGTTACCCTAATACCTTATGTTTTGTTTAACTGATGACATTATAAATCATCATAGATTTATGGCTTTGAGGCCCTCAACTGCACAATTTTTTGTGACAGATGACCTCAATAATTCCGTATAAATATATATGCTTTTCCACCAATTATGTGTCTTTAATTGCAACCAATGTTCTCCTATTCGAGATCATAATTTGGGGGTGACTTATTCATTCCCCTTTTCCTCTTATTAAGAATAAATTTTATTAACCCAATATTAGATGTGTGTTTTCCCACTAAGGAATATTATATTTTCAGCCATTTAGTTTCGAAGAACAATTTCAAATTTTGAGGACACAATTTATTGAAGGAGATAAGAATTTAACACCCCAAGATTTCATAGTACGTTATTTCTTCAAAGGAATTCAATAACTTTCACTACACACAACACCGAGTTCTCACACACCACGACTAACAAATCTTACCGTTCAGAAGAGTTTATGAATAGTATTAACTAAATTTTGAACAAAATATAATCTTGATAATTTTAGAATCCATATTATGAGTTTCTTATACATAATGTACACAAATTCATTTTTGCAGATAAAAGAAATATTTTTTTAAATGAAATTTTACAGCCTTTTAATGGTGAACACTTTTTAAATTCAATGTTTGAAACATATATATAAAAATTTTGAAAATATAAACTTCTTATTTAGAATTGGGAATTAATAATTTATTTTTGAAATTTTTTTTGGTGTTTTTATGATAACTTTCATATTAGGATGAATAGTGAAAATACTATATTTTAACTAAAAACAACTTTTAATCAAAATAATTTCTAGTGTTAAATTATACATTTTAAAGGTTTAGAAGTATAAATAGATTTTATTTTTAGCATTTAATCCTATGATATTCATTGGATATAATTTCACATTGAAATTGAATGTAAACAAGTATCAATAATTTTTTAGTAATTATTTCATAAAATCACGCTTTTTTGTCTTAACAACGACAATTAATTATAAATTAATAAACGAAACATATATGAATTTAATTTTGTAAAATAATCTAAATTTTTGATTTCATAATATCAAAATTAGCTTAGTAACACATTTTTTTTGTATTTTTCTGAAAACATTCAATTTTTGATGAATAGTAAAAAACATTGAGTTATAAATTAAAACCGAATTATTATTTATATAAATAATTATTTTATATAAATATATTTTAGGTCAAAATAGATACATAAAACCTATATATTTTTAGTGTAATTCATTGGATTCATTTTGTTATAATATTAGATATATAAAATTTTGTTGAACTTTTCACCGTCTTTTACCCACCTTCTAGGACCATTTACAAATTGACATAAAACGAAATTTTACCTCTTCTGTGAGTTAAATTTTAAAATTACAAGAGACATGGTAGATATCAGTAAGTAAAATGTGGTTTAATACGATGAAAATATATTTTGGTGAATAGTAACTTTTCACTTTTATTACCACGATTAAAACTAAATTGCCTAATTAAGGGTAAAATTATATTTTTATTAACCTAATACATGTTCTAATTCTATTGGATAGGTATAAATCGACCAAAATAATCCTTAGTAATACAATATGAACATCTTTGGTCCACTGGGATTAGATGAAGACATTTATTATTATATTATTTAGACAATATTAAAAAGAGTTAAAATCAATGTTTAATAACTAAAACATTTTTAATATATGGTTATAAATTATATAAATTTGATCATAAAAATTCATTAATAAGTTGAAAATATTTCCTACATAAATATATTTTATTTATAATTTTTAGTAATTAAATATTTAAATTTCTTTATGACACAATGATGATTCAAAAATTTCAGTATTAATAAATTATTAAAATAATTTCCATTATAAATATCCAAATTAATGTAATTTGAGACTTTGTATAAATTAAACTAATTTTACAGGTTAATATGACATGTTAGTGTTGGTTAGATTTTTTTTTGAAGTAATAATTTTGTTACGAATTTAGATAAAACAAAATACCAAATAGTTTTAAAATTGACATATAAGAGTTTTTAAAACAAATATTATATTATTAATCGATATTCTGTTTCTAAAAATATATGGTTCGGAAAAAGGTCATAAATAATATTATCTATGTCATAAATGAACAACTTTAGGTTCGCTTGGACAATTATTGTATATTTATTAACTATATAATATAAAATTACAAAGAGACATGGTAAATGTCAAACTATTTAACTAACAGTTAAATCAAAATGATAAATTTAATAGAGTGACCCAAACCTGTCTAAAAACATTTGGTTGGGTGGTTTTTGACCGATACCAACATTATAATTTATATAATTCATTTTGGATCAATAAGAAACCGAAAATAATTTTATTATAAAATAATATTTCTAACTGTTCCTAAGGTGCCCCTAACCCCTCTTATAAAAGGGCACTCACCCTTCTCTCTAATTCACACCTTAAAATCCATTTGGCTCAGACAAACCCTACCAAAATACCCTCTAATTTTTCTTACCTTAATCTTATAGTCCCTCCTTTAGTTATAAAACCATCCTATATCCCTTTTCATCAAATCAAAAGGAAGAACATAGAGAAGAGGTAAATACTTCATCACCTCTTTCTAGTTCCATTCTTCCTCCACTTACTCATTATTTGTTGTTTCAATTATAAAATAAAAAATCCATTATATTATATATATTTTTATTTTATTATAAATATGGTACAGTGATATTGATTATTCTATCCATCCTTTGAATAACATGTCACCATATGTGCGTACGTACGGATTACCGTCTCCACATCGTTGTATAATTCTTATTCAATATATTATTATTTGGATGGGTATAATAATGATGATTAATTAAAGTAATTAATAAATATAAAATGATAATTATTATTTATATATGATATAAAATCCAATTATATGTTATTTTAAGAATAATATAGTCGCTTGTGAATACGTACGAATTACCATCTCCGAAAACGCGGTGAGATTCATTCCCCATCATATCCATTCAATAGAAATTTTGATTTTATTATTCAAAATAATCTTTAATGACTTGATATCATTCTGGATATGAATAATATACATCCCATCCATACCGAATATGACTCACATAATAACTAATATAAAGTAAAACGAATCATTTATCACTAGAAACGATGATAATACTAAGATATTATTAACAAAGAAATGTTAAAAGATCATATATGATATCATATTAATGAATATTATTCATTATTAATTTAATAAAAATTATTTCACTATTATCACATGTCTAACCTACCCTCGACCAAGGAAATGTACAAGGTAAGGGTTAATTTCTCAATCTCTTCATTGTCAGAGTTTGTTTAAATGCAATTATCTACTGGGACCTCTTTATAATCATCATCCATGTTTCATAAAAATGTATTTCAAAACACTCTTACTATTTTATAGAATATGGGTTAATGTTATTTAAAACCTTGTTTGAATTTTATAAGATATTTTAAAAGGATTCTTTATGTCATTTTCCAAACAAGGTCCTTTATATCATTTTCGACAAAATTAAGGTAAGAATGACTTTTTTAACTTATACAGCGAGTTTGGCTATTTTCCGTCATTATAACATCTTCTAAGCTTCCCTTAAAATCTTATAAGAATATTCTAAAATATAATTGTTTTCTTTTATAATTTTGTGACTTTTAAATGATTTTAAAATAGATTGAAATATTTATCTAATTTTTTTCATCAGTGTCAACATCCTTTGATTGATTTTATGTTTGTTTGAAGTTGATTTATTAAGATACAAAAAATCCATATTGTATTGAAGGTTTTCTTATATTTTTGACTATGGATGTGTTATTTCATACCATTCCTGGTTTATGGATAAATTATTGACATTTTATAAGCATGTTTTAATAAGAATATTTATGTTATGTTTAAACCTTTTCATATGATAAATGCATTGGACATAGTATGTGATGGGTGAATCCTGCTAATGATCCTTTATGCATCGGTAGGTCTCATGAGACAAACTTGTGTCTTGGCACAAGGCCTTGACAAAATAATATTTTTAGACATGTTAAAAAGCCTTGACTATGTTGTTATGAATATCTGGCATTATGCATTTCATAATTATGAAAGTGGCTATTGATATTGCATGTGATTATTCGACTAGTAGAATATCCATTTGAGTAAGTAAATGAAATTATTTTGATTTTATTTTTTCCATGTTATGATGAAGTTCAATTTTAAAAGTCATTTGTTTTCATTTTATACATTTACATAAATGTTTATGCTTGTTTATGAATGTTTCTTCTATATTTTTATCCTTACTAAGCATATAAGCTATCCCCTTTCTCTGTTTTATTTGTTCCATGGTGCGAAGAAGTATATTATGACTGTCCTGTTGGGATAGACTATGGGATCTCAGTTTTTTCTATGGAAACAATGTGGTTTTAGATTTCCATTTTATGATGTAATGTAATCCTTATGAATGTATATAGTACATCTAAGGATACTAAACTAATCATTATTTCAATACATGATCTTTTGTGATCATGTTAGTGAAACATAATTATGCATGGACTCTGGGATTCTGGGGTCACATCATTACACTTGTATTGCATTCTCTAAGTGTGTTCCCCCTTCTCTTACTCATGTATTTGTGATATATTTCTTATGACAAGAAGAGAATGAAATCATATAGTCTCTCATGGCCCAACCCTAGATACTCAATGATCCTTTTTCAAACATAAACTCTTCATATTATTGTATATAGATATATTCACATCACATTAATTGAGCGGTGACACTCGTAGTGATAGATAAGAGGGTTGGAGTCCCCAATATGTATTTGTTATACTAATAGTCATTCCAATGATTATATCCAATCTACTACTAAAGGATAAACATTTATAGGATTCCATTTTTATTAAAAATCCAATCCCACCAAAAAATAATGAAAAGGGCTAAAATAACATGATTCATCAATCTCCCCAGAATAATGAAATGGGTGATCTCATAGTTCTTAGTCTCAATAAATTCATTTTTAGGATCGATACATAATTTTTCAATTGAGGTTGGACCTCATCCAATCTAAAGATAAATGTTCAAAAAATGATAAGGGATGTATGGATTCTCAAAAATAGAGGAGTCATGGTCCTCCAAGACTTATTAGATCCCATGAGTGAATAGAATTTTTGATCAACATTATTAGATCTCACTAAAATAGAATCATCTATCCAACTATGTAAACGTTTTGTTTCAAACCATGTGAGGAGTACACCATGATGATGTTCAATGGATATTCCAAATCTTAGTGTTAGGCATTGAGGATCACATGGATCTATCACGGCTAAGATCCTTAAAATCCATGTATAATGACAAAATTATTAGGGAGGACCTCTATAAAAAAATAATTTCCCATCACGTGGCCCACCTTCTCTGGAATAGGTTCCCATCAATGATATATAAGAAATATAAAATAAATCAAATCCCTATATTCTTCCATTTTCACTTTGATTTCACAAAACAAGAACATTAAGAGGATCCTTCCATATTTTAGTTTGATATTCAACCCTATGATCATAGCAATATAATGAGCTTGTTTCTTATATTACCATTGATAAATGAAGTATTACATTCATATCCACCAATTTGATCCTAAAAATCAACCATTTTTTGGGTTCAGTGTATTGTCAAACCAAAATAAACAATAGTGTATATCTATCCATGAAATTTGGTGATACTGATGCACCGTCTACTATTCAATCCTTATTATAACTTCACTACATCACTAGATATCCCTTCAATAACAGCCTGCTCACGATAAAGGTAAGGTATTGAAGAATAGTTAGCATTTAAAGTTTTGTGAACATATGTAAAAGGAATAATAATAAACTCACCATCATATAGATGACCAATTATTACATGTGATTATTTATTCATGAAGGATAGTTACAATATGTGATCTGAAATGAAGAATTATTTAGAGTTAGATCACTCTCTTAGAATCATGACCCCTAGTATCAAACATGGTAGCACATGTTTCTGTGAGGTCATAAGGAGAATAATGAATTGACGAGAGGGTCACCGTACACTATCTTATCATTAGAATCATTCTTAAGGATCCAACCACAAAAGAAGAAACTAATCACAAGGGTTATCCATGTTTCGAGGGTTAATAAGACAAGTTATTGTATAACTTGACAGTATCCATGAACCACCAAAGATTAAATTATTTAAGGGACGCCTTCCTTAAATGAAGATTCATGGAACATTAGTCTCTATTAAAAATATTTTCTTAACTTAAAATGTAACCACATTATCCACATGTTGTTTGGGAACCATCAATTTATTTCGGTTTCATTCTTGAGAATGTGCTCCCTAGGTGTGATGTATAATGTGTTAGCCATATCAATACATGGTTCAATAAGTATAACTCCATGTATACATCATTTACATCAAGTAATAATAGAGTATCTAATCACATTAACTTCCATATTTTTCATCTATCTCTGTTATTATCCTCCCACTAGAGTTCTTTTTTTTCAATTAGTGTTCATTCTGATCTCTATTAATTTTACTACTTCGTTGGATATTTCATATGCTCATTCCATACTCCAGCTTGGTAGTTCCAAATATTTGTAAAGGGTTGAACACTAGGATTTGAAGGCCTTCCTACAAATCCACATATGAACACTTTACTCACAATAATTCTGGAAAATTCTTTCATCCCCTATACAACCAAAGATTAAATAATATAGTAATAAAATGTTTATTCCCAACATACTAACCGTCCTCCTTCACAATGAAAATATGATCATAAACTATGGGGATTATACCTCCTCCAAATGACATTTCTTATTTAATCTTCTTCCCATTGTAGAAAATTACCCACTACTAACTCTTATATGTGATTGGGTTATGTCTTCGTCCCATTGTCAAAAATCACCCTCTCATACCAGATATTGATCGCCTCCATGGTAAGGAATTTCTTCAGCAACTGGTTAATCAGATGTGATCTCAACCTTAAGATTATTCCCCATTAATTTCCTCAACATTATTCAATATGGTATTATCCCATTTTTTTATTCTTTTCTTTTAAGGTTGGGTTCTTACGCATTACTCACACTTCCTCGATTAGATTAATCTCTTCCCAAATAAATTTTATGTGTTAAGAGTTTTTCTTGAATTCATGATATGTTAGGATCTAACTCTCCATGAGATTCATCATTGCATGACTTATAAAATTCTTGTTCATAGACAATTAATAATATTCATCATTTTTTTTCAATTCAAGGAAATAATTTGAACAAAACATATTGAAATAGAGTTTTCTCCAGAAAAAATATCAATCACCATGTAACACCCGTAGTCAATACATGAGTGTATTCTCACTCTCAATCGATCTTGGGGGGACCAAGTGAATATATAATAATACCAATAGTTTAGGGTTAACTGGGCATGAACTGATGAATTCCATCATTCCATAGGAACACTCTACAACTATGTTATATCAATTTCCCACCCCATCGATAAAGGGAAATGGCACATTCAATTGATGAAAGGGTTGTCCAGGTGTAAAATTTCTTTCAAATGTGGATTATTTTAATTTTCATATAATAGTGTGATTGAAAACAATATGAAAATAATTAATATTTTATGTAGTTTTCAAAGATAAATGTATTTTATAAATCAATGTGGATTGACTATGGATTCAAATAATAACTCATGGGTGGATTCATAAAACTATACTATTGTTCGGATCAAAATCAAGTTTCTTGAAAATGAATATTTGTGCCACCATTCTCCATGTTGTTGAATCACCGTACATGGTATTATACTCAAATTAATAGAAGAATTATAAAATAGTGAAACATATCTTCATCCCTTCATACATTACATTTCTCTTATCATTTTTAATTGAACTGTAGATTCCCTTATCCACATTTCTACTCTAGAGTTCTGATTAGGATTCCATGCACCATCTGTGAGACCCAATGATGTTGTAAAAAATCTATATTGGGTAAATGTAAAATAATCATCACTATAAAATTGAAAATAGCAACCCCTTAACTAACTATTTTTTGTGTTTTTTAGTAGTAGAATTACATGTCATACAGAGATATAGTTTCTAATTATCAATGAAATTACCTGACCCCAGTTTTCCGGAGCTGTTGACTTATATTATTAAATAGGAATATAAAAAAAGGAATATTCACCCTGAATGATCTATCCATTGAGTAGATATGGTATCATGGTAGATACATAAGTCCAATTTTACAACCTGAATAGAAAAAAAAATTAGAAACTCCTTGGACAACATCATTATCTCATAGGTAATTTATGCATGTCACTCATAATATGACTCTTCTTGTGCTGGGAAAATGAATCATAAGAATAGGGTGAGCTCAAATTATATGTAAAGGTAATCAATATAGGGGAAGATATCATAAACATGAACATTGGTCTTGGGGAATTACTAAAAACACATACCTTTAAAAATGAATTCATGAACACATTATCGCAAGAATACGAGATGAATAAAAATTCTATAATAAATAAAAATCATGTGTATTCAACTAGTCGAATAACCTCTTGAACATTTAATTACTAGTTTCATAATTACGTAATGGAAAATTTCAGACATCATTACCAAACCATCAAGGGCTTGTCCCAGGACCATAAATAATCATTTTTTAAATGACTTGTACTGAGACTGTGGATTGAGTCATGCCAGCTACCTATGCAATGAGGGGCTATTGTGGGCACCAAAGAACAGATAATAAGTCCAATTTATTTATCATTTGAACAGGTATAAATATAATAAATATATTCATTCTTATTTAAACAAACATATGTATCCTAAACAACCTTCCTGATCATTATGAAAAAACACTAGGGATTGTATTTCTAAATGAATTATTGAATGAAAAATTAAAATCAAATAAATCCAAAAAAAATAAATTAGAATTATGGTTGAACCACATATATATGAAATTATCATAGAATATATTATGATTAAATATGAATAAATAAAAATTTATTTTAGGTAAGTAGCGATTAAGTGTAACCCAAATTAAAATAGAGGTTCATGTAGAAAACCCTTACCTTATGTTTGAAGGTGTTCCCCACATGATCATAATTTCTTGAATTATCTAACGTAAGTTCATAAATTAATTAGTAAAGACCATAATATACATTTAATTGATTTATTATAACCTTATTTAGGTTCATTGACTTCCTTTTTTATGGGTTAAGAGATTCAATTTCATTGTTTGGGATTGTTTTCTACCTTGGTTTTCATGATCGATTTTGTTATATTCTTGTACGAATAAACATATAGAATGAGAATGGTTGTCAAGAATATAATTTTAATTTTATTATTTAACATCATGAATAATATATCGTTATAACTTCATTTGGTTTTTGGGAGTGAGGATGAGTCATTATATAACACTTTAATTACATTTTCTTGGGATATTTGGCGGTTCATGAGCACCACACACTTATTTTGATTTATAAATTAATATGGTGTGTAAAAAAAGATTACAGAACATAAAATATGTTATTATACATATATTATAGTCGTTTTAAACAATAAAAATTGCTTCATGACCATAATTTAATTTGGTAATAGAAATTGAAATCTTGTTATCCTTTAATGTGATAAATTAAGACATCTCTGATGGTGTTTTCTTTTCTAGTTTAATAGATGGGGAAATGAGATATGATGAAGAATTATTAGATTATCATAACAAAATTCTATTAAATATATTGTTTTGGAGTCATCACAACACTTGGATGAAAGGAGGTGTGGTAAAAAATGATGGAACTTGAAATATGAAAAATTAAAAGTGAAATTTACCTCTTGAAGTTATCTTCCTTGAGAGCATCATTAGGGGGAGTTTGGAATTTTTATGAGACCATTGGATTCTATAGCAATGTGAGGAGGTTTGGAGGATATTGGAGTAGAATTAAGACACGGAAAAATTCATTTGAGGAGGGAAGATAAGTGTGAGTGAGTAGTGTTTTTATAGTTAAAGAGAGGAGGGTTTTCACATTATTTAACTCAATATTTTATAATTTTAACAAATACAATCAATAGCATTTATTATCATGAAAAATAATACTAATATGTGAATTTGATATTGAATCATGTGTTCTTAAATAAACTATGAGGCCAGGAATAGTGAATTTAACTGATAATGTACGTATAAGGTAAATTAGAATAAATTAATTTTCTCCAAAAATTCAAGAAGTTCAAAAAAATCACAAAAATTATCCTTTACTATTATTCAATTTTTAGAATTAGAAAATGAAATTCATTTTATGAATATAATTTAATAAATAAATTTAATTTAAAATCTAAATAAAATAATAATTTATTCTATTTTTTAATCTATAGTCTGTTCTATATCACCTTGAAAAAATAATCAATCTCACATTACATTATAACGGTAAGACAATAAAATAATAATATAGTTAAAAATCGATAATGTTCATATTACTATTCATATTAAAATTTATAAGGTTATGTTACTATTCAATAAAAATTAAGATTGTCATATCAGAATTTATTCATTTCACTGAAGACAATCGTGTATTTCGGTTTTTCAAAACTGAAATAATATACTTGGGAAAATTATGTTTACTTTCTAGGTTATAACAAAGTGGGGTTTTGTCGAGACTCAATGTTTCATGAATTTATTTAAAAAACCATGGGGTGTTACATTATACATTTCTTACAAAACATCCATTTATAAAATTACCAGAATGATACGACCCAAAATGATTTGGGTAGATTTTCATCATAATCTCCTCATTCTCCCAGGATGCCTCTTTGATTATTAAATTTTTCCAAAGTACCTTTACCATTAAAGTCATATAATTACTCAACACATTTTTCATTAATGTCGAGAATCTGAATAGGCTCTTCACAGTAAGATAGGTCAGGTTCCAATTATATACATTCTGAAGTGAGGACATGTTTTTGGTCAAGGATGTACTTTCTCAGTAATGAGACATGGAAAAAATTTGCACTTTAGATAGGCTAGGTGGCATAGCCCAATGATATGGAACTAATCTAATTCTCTCTTTAATTTTATAGGGTTCTATGTACCTATGGATCAATTTCACTATCTTCCCAAAACATATAGAACCATTCCATTGAGATACTTTTATGAGAACAAGATTTACCACTTGAAACTCCAAATCATTCCATTGATTATCAACATAGCACTTTTGTCTTGTTTGAGCGGTTTTGATATCTCCTTGAATAATCTTTACCATCACTTTTGATTCCTCCAAAAGCTCCACACCCCCAACCTTCCTTTCCCAAACTACATCCCCACTTGTTGGCATATGACATCTATTTTTCATACAATGCATTATATGGTGTAGTTTGAATAATTTAATAGAAACCATTATTGTTGGAAAACACTTCGAAAGCTAAATACTAATAAAAAATACACTAAAAATCATGTTCTCATGATCTCAACATGTCTTTTAATGGCGTATTCATCCATTTTGATTTACCGTCAGTTTGATGGTGATAAGCTTTATCCAATTGAAGATAGGTGTCCTGGGAATTTTGGAGACATTTCTAGTTTTTTATGTAAAATGTGGATCATGGATAAAAACAATTGAGAGTATTGCTCCATGAAGACTAAAAACATCATTGATATGGATCCTTGGAAGGTGAACTAGTGGCAAATCCTCTATTATAACGACGAAGTATAAATATTTCATAGGTTGATCCACAATTACCCATATTTCATCATTCATTCTAGGAGTTTCGGATAATCTAGTGAAAATAACCCATGGAGATTTCATCCTATTTTTATGTATGAATATTTATAGGTTTCATGACTCATCTATGATGTTATCATTCAACCATCAATTGTTAACAGACTAAGCATCTAAATTCATAATCAACAACTTCCCCCTTCCGAATGTCACACAAGAAATGTTCTATTATATCTCTATATATTTTAGTGATACCATGGTGTATATTGAAATTTGAGCTATGGGAATAATCCAATACATCCATTTTCAACTCGATTATGAGATAACACATAGAATCTTACCAAATTTCATAATTCCATATTCACATGCATAGTTTCCTAACTTCCCATATTTCAAAGAATTAAATTTTTCGAAGGGTATCTTCATAAGGATGAGATACGTTAATCATTTATAATAAATATTGTCCGGAAAAAATTTGATAAAGTATTGACGTTTCACCTTCTTTGATAATGAAAATTTCCATCCATGTTATATAAATTAATAGAGGATCCATTTCAATCCTCATTTTCTTAAAAAATGCATGATACTTCTGGATCAATGCATCAACTACCTTATTTTCCATTCAAGGTTGGTAGTGTATGGAAGAATGACAATACTTGAGTAGTTCAAGCAATCATCATTACCTCATGTTGATTTCATTCTGTGATAAGATATACTTTAGAATATTTTGATCTATATATGTCTCACATATTTTACCATAGATATAGTGTGTCTATATTTGTATAGTAATGATCATAGTGGATAATTAAAAATGATGTGTAGGATAGTATTGTTCATGAATTTTTCTCTTCCTTTATTTAGAGGAAAATAATTATACAGTTCTGTATAAAGACAAAACTAAGTCCATTCATTGATGTATCACTATAGATCACAAACCAATCATTCCCTGGTTGTAGATTTAGGTTTAGTGAAGTCACTAATCTTTTATCAATTCATCAAGGAAGACCTCATATAATGTTTTCCATAAAATCATAAATGGTTTACATGTAATCTTGTTCATTGGGTTATCTAATCAATTGAATCTTTGAATTAAATGCTGATAGTAACCTCTAAAACCAATATAACTATGTACCAATGTTTTGTTCGTTCAAGTAACCCATTCATGAACAACATTTTTCTTCATTGTATCAATAGATATTACATCAATCGATAAAATGAGGTCATGAAAGGGAAATAATGGAATCCAAATATCACACATTCTAACCATCACATATAATTAATTTCTTCTAAGTGGATTTAGAGTATTTTTCAAGAGGATGTTATAGTGAATCCTCCATTGTAACATTAGGGGATGTTCTAATGGAACCTCCAGTGTATGTTCAAGTGAAATATAACGCCCCAAAATTCACTTGTTTATCCATTAAATTATTTGGGGATTCCAAAAATTATATAATTTTTTTGAATTGTATAATATGAATAAAAGTTCCATTGGAACATCCACGTGAATCATCATTTTAACTTTTTGTTGGAAATAATGAAAATAATTGTCCCTTATGATGTTGTGCACTTCAATAAGGTAGAAAAGGTTATATTGGAAAGTATAGGGTAACATATAGTAGTGTTTCTACTATAACCATTACTATAACATGAACTAGAACCACCAGTGGATGTTCTAGTAGAACCTCTAATGGAAGATCGAGTGGGGAATAAAAATAACTCCCATCAACCCTATGAAAATTATAGTACAATATAAAACATGTTTGTTTCATGATTCTATAAAATCTTGTGGAACTTCAAGTGAAACATATAATTGATATTTCATGAGTAATGTTGTAAAATAGTTCATTTTTACACTATTTTCATGGGATTTAGTGGACAAAAAATAGGGAAATTGTAGAATATATAAATGTAAAATTATAGGGCTAAAACATTTAGATTAAACTACTCATAAGAAAAATGTATTCAAAAGGAAATGGTAACAAAATAAAATTTATTTTTCTCAAAATAGAATATATATTTTCCACCGATATGGATACTACATATTTCAGTACAAATTAATAATCTACACCACTTTATTAATCAATTGGTTCCATCATGGTATAAAAAAGTATCAATGACTGAGACTAAACACCAACGAAGACAAGGAATATATTTTAGAATAAGTGTCATGCCATTTTATTAGAGGATTCATGGGGAAAACCCAACAGTAGGTTATGTGGAGTCATCATCACCACTAATGTTTTTGGACTCACCAAAGTTATCTACACTCGTCTCTATGACTGTAGTCACCCGATCTATGGTCATCTCCATAGTTACAAGAGTATCCATATACAAAGCTCAATCCATATCAAGGATTTGAATCTCAAAATGGAAAACTGGTCATGAAATTCAAATATGTGGAATATTGTAAAAAAATGATCTGACTACTGGAAATATAACATGACATTTTTCCTCATCCCATGGGTGCACTGGAATATAAAGTTAACAAGATAACTATGGATGGTGTTAGTTTATCCATGATAAGAAAAATCTCATCAATGGATGCACCATCATTTTAAAATTTATCTTAGGAGTTATTCGGTTTCCCAGTCTCTGTGAGTTTAGGCCAATAATATAATATTTATTATTTATTTTTCTCTATATATTAAAGTATATTCTTATAAAAATTTGAATGAATAAATGGTTTGAAACAAGGAAATCCCATATGTTGTTATATATAAACTAGGATTACCTTCAAAGAAAAATTCATGTAGGAATTGAGAATCAACTTCCCTAATTCCCCTCCCTCCACCGCTGTACCGGTTGAGCCTCCTCCCTCGACCAACAACCACGATATCTTTTTGGTACTTGTTCCTCAATGTTCCATCAAATTTAATATTGGTAAGAGATGTGGTGGATCTAGTGGAGATATATTCCTTCTACACTGATATAGAGATCACCATTTATTCTATATTAATATCCTTTCAAGTGTTATAATAGATTTGACCAACTATGTGAATAGACTGATTCCCTTATTTAACTTCTCTAGTTAATGGTTTCTTATACACCACCATTGTTCCACATATGGAAATTTTCAGGTAATTAATCATATATAGGGTGTGGTTATATCACACCATTAGTGTAAAAGAAGTGTTGATATAGTATAACACATCTTTCATAACATAAAAATCGTCTTTCTAGTTTCTTCTGGGGGTGGCAATGGCCAATATTGGCTCCCTTCACACCATCATTGCATAAGAGTCATTTATCATGGAGGGAGTTGGGTTATGGATATCTAGGGAAGGATTATAAGGACCAATATCAGCACATTATTCCCCAAATAAGTAAAAATATTATTTTAAATTCCATTCAATGATTTCCCTCTATTATCATTATTTCTTAATAGTGGCTCCCGGCACTCCACCATCTCTTCATTGATGACTTATAGCTCGTTGATTATGATATTGGTGTTTTATTGGCTAACGAAGGGTGGAATCCAATAAACTATTTAATCAAATTCATCCTAGATTGTGTAAGAGACGATATTAGAGACACAATGGGAATATAAATTATCTCAAGAGTGTTCATATTTTCAAGTCTCCCTAATCCCCCTTCCACCAATATTATCATATTGGACGCACCACCTCCAAATCAAGTTGATATTATTTCCTTTTATTTGAATACATTTTGAACCTTCTAGGTTTTCTATCTATATTTCTATATCAATTTAGGACTCAAACCCTTTCCTTCCTACATGACCACTTGTCTTTTCTTGGCAGCCCCTGACCATATTTCCTCCCACGTTATTAAGGATCTGTTTAGACAGGGAGTATATCTTTGTTGTGGAATCCACTCCCATTGGAGATTTATTAACTTCTAGAATGTAAATAATAAAAATATTATGTTACTTTAAACCATATCTACCACATAATATTTTGGTGTAAATTTTATAAATATTCATTTCGGTAAAATATACTATATCCATTATTTATACTAAAGAGGTTTCCTCCAGATACACTTGTCACACTATCCTTCCATCACGTACATGTGTTACCCTATCCTTCCACTTCATCATGCCTCAATTTTCATCTTTTGGTAAAAAACTACTTTATATCATCTCTAATTCCCGGTTTTATAGAGTATTCCAATGATATGGTGAGATGTGGACACATTGATGTTTTTACACGTGTTGGTATAAGTATGAATGGTTTTATAAAGTGAATTTTCAACTTGTTATAAATGAATCTAAGAAAATGAAATGATATAATAATTTAATTTTCCCCCAAAAAGAATTAATTGATCATTTATAAAAGCTAAGTGAGTCAGTAGATTAACTACGAATCACCATGTTGCATAGTGTGAAAACCTCCATGTTGTAAGATATTTGAGGAAAAAATTTCAGGATATTTTCATCACAAATTTGTAAGAAATTTTCACTAGGATTTTAAATAGGCCAACTTCAATTAGGAATATATTTATTTCTAGGATTATCTATTTGGGGGTAATTATTATGTATTATTCTATGTTTTGTAGATATCTTTTTTGGTTCTATATATTATGTTCACAACTGATGGTATTCAATATAATTATTTTTTGTTTATATATGTTTGATTTGTGGTTAAAAATGGAATATATTATTTCAAATGAAGTAATTGAATCCAACTGAATCATTGACTTTCAATGGTTGTTTTATATAAAATAATAAATGATACTGATTTTTAAGATCATGTTGAAACATGCATTGAAATAAATAAAAGAAACTAATATTGAATCTTACAGTAAATGTTTTTCTGAATATTACTTTGAATCACTCCCTAAAACTGAAAAATTCATCAAATATATCAATGAAGTTATCGATAAAATTCTCACTAGAAAAGTAATTATTTTTATTAATAATTCAAAAAATATATACTACATGTATGAAATAAATGTATTTATTTATAATTAATATTTATATAATTGATTTTATTATAGCACATGAGCCTTATCCTAGTTGGTAAGGACACCTTAAGTGCATCCAAATGACTAGGGATCAAATCCAGGCGGATACAGATTTCTGGGTACTGTAGAAGGTACTGTAGAAGGTACTACAGCGGGACTGTGCAGTACTGTAGCAGTTACTGTAGCAGGACCTGTAGCAGGCACTGTTTGGCACTGTAGCAGCAGGAAATATGCCCTTGTTTCGGCCTTCGGGCCACCAATTTGGTCCGTGAGTCCTGTAAGGCCTTTGGCCCACCCAGGCCATCGGGTCAGTAAGGCCTTTGGGCCACCTCAAGGCCTTCGGTCCACTATAGTGCAGATGCAAACCAGACAAACTACAGGGAACAAGCTATACAACGATGATGAACAAGGATCTTTCATCATAACAGAAGCTAAACAGATTTCAAGAATGAGAGGGAATGACACTTGCCATTGGGACAGGCCTGTTCATGCACGGGAATGTCTAGTAAAATAGCCATGCGAAGGTGGAGAGCTGATTTTACAATGAAGATGCTGGGAAGAAGAAGTTCCAAATAGTTAGCCTGAGATGTATGTAATGTTTGAAGCCTACGGGCAATGAATTCCTCTATGGCGTACGATCCATGTAATACTTATGCCTAAGGGCCTTGTAAGGGTTCCACCTCACCCCTTGAAAGGTGGATTATCAAAATCAATAAAAAATTAAGGCCTTTGGGCCATTGGAGGATTTTATTATAGATATATTTAAAATTATTTTCTGATTAATATAAATCATTTATTTATAAATGTAGATTTTTAATATATTTATAAATTTTTATTAGATTTTTCGGTGAAGGTTATAGTGGATCTTCCTTTGTGTTGAACACGGATTCGAAATTTCACTGAAATTTCAATTGGAAATTTCCCATGAACATTCACTAGAAATTTCTCTATAAATTCTACTTGAACTTCATCTGGAACATCCTCTTGAACATCCAATTGAATTATATTGATTAATTATATATTTTGGAAAAAATATTATGGATATATAATATAGGTGAATTTATTATATATATTTTCTTATTTGTAATTTCATAAATAATATTTTATTTTAAATGTTTCAAAATATTTATTTATAAATATATAATTATTTTTACATTTTTATTCACATAGTGTATAATTTTTTATATGGTAATTATATTATATTTTTAAATACTATTTAAAAAATATAATAATTATTTAATATAATTTAATTTAATATAAATATATTTATTAATTTTTTTATTAAAAAATACATTATTTTTATAAATATATTCACTGTTAGTATTGTGTAACTTATATTGGAACTTCCCCTAGAACTTCTGCAACAACATTCACTATAACATAAATTGGAACACCCATTAAAACTACATGGGATATTTAGTAGATTTCAGTGGAACATTATCAAATTTTTCCCCAAAACAATGATTGGATGTTACAATGGAACATCATATTAAATTTACATATATAGGTTATAATTAAATTGTTATTTAAAAAAATTATTAAATATATTTTATATGTGCCTTTATCCAAAATTCCATAAAATAAATATTCTATGTTGTTGGTTGTTCCAATTCTAATGAATTTTTTGTTACATAATCATATATTATACTAGTTCTAGGCATGAGGTTCAAATCACTTGAAGATGAACATCATTTTTGTGTTATGTATAGGAGAGAAAATTTGATTAATGTATTCCTGAAATCCTCTTACAAAAGGGTAAAAAATAAATCAATAAACATATCATGAATTCATGCATGCAGAAAAAATGTCATATGAATATGGAAAAATGTGATATAATTGTGTAGTTTCTTCAAGATGATACCTTAATAGGTTTTCATTTATCCATGGGTGTTATTTTTTTCATGTGGGAAACTAGCATGGAATTTATTTAATGAAGGTAATAAAAATTCCATACACAATCTTGAATCAGTTCATATGTTGAAGTCCTAAATAAAATAAACTGAAGCATAAGAATCGCAGTGAGATGTGAATTCTTCAAAATGAATTAAAAATGATTCATTATCCATGGAGAATGTTATTGCAGTGGGTTGATATGTCATTGGGTACACAAGTGTGTATTAATTTAGTTTGTTAAAGTCTAAATGGTAATAGTAATTGGTTCATGGAAAAGCATGTTGCATGTTAGGGTACATATAATTAAATTGTCTAGAAAATCCACCATATTCTATAATAAACTATTTGAATTGGAAAAAAAATTAAAAATATTTTCATGAATGACCGAAAAATAAAGATAGATTTTTTGTTAATTTGATAGTTTCTTGTTTTTGACATCACCTTTATCACTTTTCCATAGACATCTTGGCGGAATTCCAAAATCATATGGATATTGATATATTTGGGACATCAAAGTCATATGATTAAACATATAGTAAATTATAATTTTTTCTTTCAAAACAAATTATAGGTGCGTCAACTTGTGAAAAATCAAACTAAATTTATTGATTATCATATAGCTACAAGAAAATATATTTCATAATATTTAGTGGAAAGTAAATTTTTTTATACATATAATTTAATAAATAATCACATTAAACATTTAGGTAGTTGGAAGAAATATAAATCATGTTTTCTATGTATATTTGAGAAGTTTATGTTCCAATACTGTGTTTGACATCAATTTTATCGGGGGTGATATTTCATCAGAGCATAATACAGGGATGTTATATCACATTGGTCAGATTAAGTATTAATGTTTTGAGTAATGTTCAAAGATTTCATTTTGAATGATTTGTTAACATTGGGTATTCCTATATCTCAATTATTTAATAGTTTTAATGAACATATTAAATGTTACATTAACGGTATGTAAAGTTTTAGCAATTTATTTAAGCAATTTGACTGATTTTTGGACAAATACTAATATCAAGAAAGCATATCGAATTAGAGATGAGAGTGAATTTAAATTATTCTCTACACAATTACAATTCATTGATGTTCCATGTTCTAAATAAATATACACCAATGTTATTTGAAATATTTGATCATGAATAATAAATGATTTATACATATTTATTATATCATGTAATGAATTTTGGGTTCAAGATAGGTATGTTTTGTGACATTTTACCATTGAAGATCATTTTTTCTTAAGATATGATTATTTTGATGAAATTGTACAATTGTTTTAAAAAAAATTGATTTGTTTTGGTATCATTGTTTAAGGTTTTAATTTGTTTCAGACTGATTTGTGATCATAACCAAGTAAATATATTTCAGGGTGGCAGACCAACTTGTCTAAAATTATTCAATCATTTGAAATAGATAACATTGATGAAAATTGTGATATAAGTTTATTTATTAAAAAATTAAAAAATTATTATAATGAATTTTAATGGTGTTAAAAGTTATTTATTTTGAGATAGATGCGGGTTATTAAAATAATTTCTCTAATTTTAAAGAATTTAAAAAATTTTGGGTAACACCTCAAGATTCCCTAGTACGAATATTTTATTAAATAATTGAATAGTGTGTAGTGTAATTTACACCGAGTTCAAGTTCACAAAGATCTATAAAACTAGACATTTAAAAAAGGTTATGAATAATATTACACATATATTAAATTTCATATTTCATATATAATTTTTTCATTCATATTTTGTGTTTCATAGACATAATATATGACAAATTCAATATTTCAGATAAAAGAATAATTATTCAGAAAATGAAATTTTCCACCTTTTAATAGGGAATAATTTTGAAATCCAATATATGACACTTTTATATATTCAACATTATTAAATTAAATTATTCTTTAGAATAGGAACCTAAAAATTTAGTTTGTATAAATTTTCAATACTTTTCACATAACTTTCATATTTAATGAATAGTGAATAATAAAACATTTTAAATGAAATATGTTTTTTATTTGAAATAATTGATAGTGTTAAATAACAAATTTTAGTTGTTTAAGGAATAATTAGATTAATTTTTTATCATTTAATATACTTTTGGTCCATGGAAGTAATTTTATATTTAAATTGGTCATAAAAACATGTCAATATTTTTATAGTTTTTTCTTTTTAAAATACAGCTTTTTGGTTTTGACAGAAAGAATTAATTTATATTCAATTAATACAACATTCATGTTTTGAATTTGAAAAAATGGATTCCATATTTCCAATTATAAGGTCCAAATCGTGTGAATATGTTTCATTAATTTTTTGACATTGCGAAATGTAACTTCAATAATTACTTTTATATAACATGGTTAAATGGTAAATAAGGTCAATAATGGTAATCAATAATATTCTAATAAAATAAAAGTACATTAAAACACGACCAAATTATATTTTGTGAGATATATTTGACCGTGAGAATCCTTAGGAAGAAATTTGGGCATTTGGGGAACACTTGGGTGTGATAATGACGTGTTTTAATAATTAATTTCAATGAAAATAATTATTACATAATCTTATATCTTTTACTATATCAATTTTCATAGTGTTATATAACTTATATATATGTATAGAAATAATAATATGAATGATAAAACTATTTCCTACATCATAGTGTTTTATTTATATTTCTTATACATTAGATGAATATATTTATTTATGACACAATTTTGAAGTTGTGATTACCTCATTAATGAATGATGGAAATAAATGAAATTATAATTTTTATAATAAATGTAATTTGAACATTTTATTGACATCCAAGAATAATTGGGATGCAATTGTCATATTAGAGATGTATTAATTCCCTTTTTTCTAAGGAATCAATTTTTTATGAATTTAACAAAAATAAATTTCTAAATAGTGTCAAAATTGAACTAAATAAGTATTTCAAACAAATTCAATTTTTAAAATGATATAAAAATACTGAAAAAAATATATTTTAGAAAAATAACATTAATAGTGATTAAAATGTACTCAATGATCCACTTTTGGTTTTCTATGTTTTTTACAGTAAATATATTTTTTGTGTTGTATATAAATAAAAGAGTACGTGGTAACAATTAACTTATTTTCAAAGGTTTTAATCTTAATGATAAGGTTACATTAATGACCAAAACAGTCCTAAAAGGTATTTGTTGAATTTATTTAGACCCATATTCCTATTATCCTGTAAATAAATCATTTCTTAGCTATTAGAATCTGAAAATATGTTTATAATAAATTAATATTTTAATATCCTTCCTAATGTTCCCCCTCATCCCTTATAAAAGGGAACCTCCCTATATCTTTAATTCACACCTAAAAATCCCTTTTTATCAGAAAAAGCATGATAATATTTACACCAAAAATCCATCAATATGTCCTAGAAGAAATAAATTCTAAAATAATCTATCTTATATATCCTTTTTTGAAAATCAATAGGAGACACCCGAAAAATAGGTAATCATTTTATCCTTTCTTTCAATGTTAACTTATTCTTTTACTTCCTATTACTAAGTTTTTAACATAATAAAATAAAAACTCCATAATATAATATATGATGATATGTTTTTATGATTATAGGACAACAATATTCATATTTTTACATATCCTTTAAAAATCAATACTACAAAGAATGCATTTGTGCGACTTACCACCTCCACAACACGATGAGATTCAGTTTCCACTTTAACCATCCAATAATGATTATAAAAAAATATACTATTCATTATTATGAAATATATAACATATTAATTCAAATTTAATAATATATATATATATATACATATATTTTATTCACCTATATCCATTAAATAAGATAAGAAAAAGAAAAAAACGTTCATTCGTATGTACGACCTACCACCCCCATGAATAGTTTTTAAAATTATATATATTTTTTATATTTATTTATAATGTTAATATATATGATATATAAATAATTTTATAAATTATTTATTTATTTAAATCACAAGATATGTAATATTATCAACAATAACAAGTCTAAATTATGATGATATACAATTCCAAATTACCCAAAATGTTGCATTATAATGTAATTATTGGTGTATGACATCTATTTTTCATACAATGCATTATATGGTGTTGTTTGAATGATTTAATATAAACCATTTTTGTTGGAAAACTCCATGAAAGGTAAATAATGATAAAAAATACACTAAAAATCATGTGCTCTTGATCTCAACATATCTTTTACTGTCGTATTCATCCCTTTTGATTTACTGTCAGTTTGAGGGTGATAAGATTTACCCAATTGAAGTTAGGTGTCCTGGGAAGTTTGGAGAGTTTTCTAGTTTTTGATGTAAAATGTGGATCATGGTTAAACACAATTGAGAGTGGTGGTCCATTAAGTCTCAAAACATCATTGATATAGAGTCTTGGAAGGTGAACTAGTGGAAAATCCTCTATTATAATGAGGAAGTATAAATATTTCTTAGGTTGATCCATAATAACCCATATTTTATCATTATTTCTAGGAGTTTCGGATAATGTAGTGAAAACAAACCTTGGTGATGTCATCCCATTTTTATGTATGAATATTTATCGGTTTCATTACTATTTTATGATTTTATCATTTTACCATCACCTGTTAACAGACTAATCATCTAAATTCTTAATCAACAACTTCCCCCTTCCTGATGTCCCAAAAGAAATGTTCCATTATATATCTATACATTTTAGTGATACCATGGTGTATGTAGAAATTTGGATATGGGAATCATCCAAAAAATCCCTTTTCAGCTCGAGTATGAGATAACACATAGAATCTTCCCAAATTTCATAATTCCAAATTCACATGCATAGTCCCCTAACTTCCTATATTTCAAATAATTATTTTTTTGAAGGGTCTCTTCATAAGTATGAGATATTTTATTCATTTGAAATAAATATAGTTGGGAAATAATTTGAAAATGTGTTGATGTTTCACCTTCTTTGATAATAAAAATTTCCATCAATTTTATATAAATTAATAGAGGATCCATTTCAATCCTCATTTTCTTAAAAAATGCATGATACTTCTAGATCAATACATCAACTACAATATTTTCCATTCCTGGTTGGTATTGTATGGAAGAATAAAAATACATGATTAGTTCAGGACATCTCCATTACCCCATGATGATTTTATTCTGTGGGAAGAAATACTTTAGAATCTTTTGATCTGAATATTTTCACATATTTTACCATAGATATAGTGTCTCTATATTTGTAGAGTAATGATCATTGTGGGTAATTAAAAAAGATGTGTCAGATATTATTGTTCATGAATTTTTCCCTGCGTTTATATATAGGAAAATAATTATATAGTTCTGTATAAAGATACAACCAAGTCCATTCATTGATTTATCACTATAGATCAAAAACCAATCATTCCCTTATGGAAAATTTAGGATTAGTGAAGTTGCCAATCTTTTCATCAATTCAACAAAGAAGAATTCATATTCGTTTTTCCATAAAATCATAAACTGTTTATGTGTAATCTTGTTCTTTATCTTGGCTATGCATGAGAATTTTTGAATTAAATTCTTATAATAACCTCCAAAACCAATATAACTATGTACCAATGTTTTATTCGTTCTAGTAACCCATTCGTGAACTACATTTTTCTTCATTTAATCAATAGATATTACATCATTAGAGAAAATGAGGTCATGAAATGGAAATTAAGGAATCCAAATATCAACCTTTATAACCATCACATATAATTCATTTCTTCTAAGTGGATTCATAATATTGTTCATGTGGATGTTACAGTGAATCCTCCTTTGTAACATTAGGGGAAGTTCAAATAGAACATCCAGTGTATGTTCAAGTGAGAAATAACACCACAAAATTCACTTTTTTATCCATTAAATTATTTGGGGATTCCACCAATTATAGAGTTTGCTTGAATTGTATAATATGAATAAAAGTTCCATTGGGACATCCATGAGAATCATAATTGGAACTTTTTGTTGGAAATAATAAAAAGAATGTTCCCTTAGGATGGTGTACACTTTAATACGGTAGAAAAGGTCATATTGGAATTTACAGGGTAACATATAGTAGTTTTTCTACTATAACCATTACTATAATATCTACTACAACCACCAGTGGATGTTCTTGTAGAACCTCTAATGGAAGATCGAATGGGGAACAATAAGAACTCCCATCAACCTTAAGAAAATTATGATACAATATAAAACATATTTGTTTGAAGATTCTAAAATTTTGTGGAACATAAGTGCAACATCTAATAGATATTTCATGAGTAATGTTTTAAAGTAGTTCATTTTTCCACTATTTTCATGATATTTAGTGGACACATAATATGGAAATTGTAGAATTTATAAAAGTAAAATTATAGGCCTTGAACATTTAGGTAAAACTAATCATAAGAAAAATGTATTAAAAAGGAAATGGTAACAAAATGATATTTATTTTCCTCAAAATAGAATATATATTTTCCACTGATATGGATACTACATATTTTAGTATAAATAAATAATCTACACCACATTATTAATCAATTGGTTCCATCATTGTACAAAAAAAGTGTCAATGACTGAAACTAAACACCACCTAAGACAAGGAAGCTATTTTAGAATAAGTGTCATGACTTTTTATAATAGGATTCATGGGGAAAACCCAAGAGTAGGTTATGTGGAGTCATCATCACCACTAATGTTTTTGGACTCACCAAAGTTATATATACACGTCTTTAACACTATAGTTACCCGATCTATGGTCATCTCCATAGTTACTAGAGTCTACATAGTCAAATCTAAATCCATATCAAGGATTTTCATCTCAAAATGGAAAACTGGTCATGAAAGTAAAATATGTGGAATAATGTAAAAAATGATCTCACTACTTGAAATATAATAGGAAATTTGACCTCATCCCATGGGTTCACTGGAATATACATTTAACAAGATTACTATGGATGGTTTTAGATTATACATGATAGGAAAAATCCCATCAATGGATGCACCTTCAATTGATAATTTATCTTAGGAGGTATTCTGTTTCCCAGTCTCCATGAGGTTAGAGCAATAATATATTATTTATTATTTATTTTCCTCCCTAAATTAAATTATATTCTTAAACCAGTTTGAATGAATCAATGGTTTGAAACAAGGGCATCACATTAGTTGTTATATAGAAACTAGGTTTACTATAAAAGAAAAATTCATGTAGGAATTGAGAATCAACTTCCCTAATTCCCCTCCCTCCACCGCTATAACAATCGAGCCTCCACCATCGACCACCAACCCCGATATCTTTTTGGTAAATGTTTTTTAATGTTCCATCAAATTTGTTTTTGTTAAGAGATTTGATGGATCCAATGGAGATATATTCCTTGTACTCTGATTTAGAGAGTACAATTTATTCAATATTAATATCCTTTCAAGTGTTATAATAGATTTGACCAACTATGTGCCTAGACTGATTCCCTTATTTAACTTCTCTTGTTAATGGTTTCTTATAACCCACCATTATTCCACATATAGAGATTGTCAGGTAATTAATCATATCTAGGGTGTGGTTCAATCACACCATTGGTGTAAAAGTAGTTTTGATATAGTATAACACATCTTTCTTAACATAAAAATGGTCTTTCTAGTTTTTTATGGCGGTGGTAATGGCCAATATTGGCTCCGTTCACACCATCATTGCATAAGAGTCATTGATCATGGAGGGAGTTGGGTTATGGATATCTGGGGCAGGATTCTAGGGACCAATATCATCACATTATTCCCCAAATAAGTAAAAATATTATTTTAATTTTCATTCATTGATTTCCCTCTATTATCATTATTTCTTAACGGTGGATCCCAGCACTCCACCATCTCTTCATTGGCGACTTATAGCTCGTTGATTCGGATAGTGGCGTTTTATTGGATAAATATGGGTGGAAACAAATAAATTATTTCATCAAATTCATCCCAGTATGCGTAAAAGATCTTGACAGAGGGACATTGGGAATATAAATTATCACAGGAGTGTTTATATTTTCCAATCCCCCTTCCACCAATTTTATGTATTCACATAGCCATATTGAACGCACCACCACCACATCAAGTTGATATTATGTACTTTTATTAGAATATATTTTGAACCTTATAGGTTTTCTATCTATATTTCCATAACAATTTAGGTACTCAAATCATTTCCGTCATGCATGACCACTTATCTTCTCGTGGCAGCCCCTGACCATATTTCCTCCCATGTTATTAAGGATCTGTTTAGACAGGGAGTATATTTTTGTTGTGGAATCCACTACCATGGGAGATTTTTTAACATCTAGATTGTAAATAATAAAAATATTATGTTATATTCAATCATATATAACACCTAATATTTGGGTGTAAATTTAAAAAATATTCTTGTCGATAAAATATACTATATCCATTTTTTATACTAAAGAGGGTGCATCCAGATACACTTGTCACATTCCCCTTCCATCACGTACATGTGTTACTGTATCCTTCCTCTTCATCATGCCTCAATTTTCAACTATTGTAAGAAAACAACATTATATCATCTCTAATTCCTAGTTTTATAGGATATTCCGTTGATGTGGTGAGATGTGGACACATTGATGTTTTTACACATGTTGGTATAAGTATGAATGGTTTTATAATTTTCATTTTCAACATTTTAGAAATGAAACTAAGAAAAAAAATTATATAATAATTATAATTTCCCCTAAAAGGAATAAATTGATCATTCAGAAAAGCTAAGTGAGTTAGTAGTGTAACTAACATTCACCATGTTGCATAGTGTGAAAACCTCCATGTGGTAAAAAAATTGGGGGAAAAAAATTCATGATATTTTCATCACAAATTTGTATGAAATTTTCACCAGGATTTTACATAGGCCAATTTAAATTAGGAATTTAATTATTTCTAGGTTTATCCATTTGAAGGTAATTATTATTTAGTATGCAATGATTTGTATAAATATTTTTTGGTTCTATATATTATGTCCACAACTAATAGTATTAAAAATAATTATTTCATGTTAATATATGTTATATTTGTGGTTAAAAATGAAATATATTATTTCCAATGAAGTAATTGAATCCTACTAAATCATTGACATTCAGTGGTTTTTTTATGTAAAATATTAAATGATACTGATTTTTAAGATCATGCTGAAATGTTCATTGAAATAAATAAACGAAACTAATGTTGAATCTTACACTAAAAGTTTTTTTGAATATTACTTTGAATCATTCCCTAACACTAAAACATTAAACAAATATATCACTGAAGTTATCGATAAAATTCTCCCTATGAAAGTAATTATATTTATTAATTGTTGGAAAAAATATATAGTACATGGATGTAATTAAATGTATTCATTTATAATTAACACTTACATAATTATTTGTATTATATATAAATTTAAAATTATTCACTGATTAATATAAATCATTGATTTATAAATGTACATTTTTACTATATTCAGAAATTTTTATTAGATGTTGTAGTGAAGGTTATAGTGGATCATCCTTGATGTTGATCGTGTATTCGAAATTTCACTAAAACAACAATTAGACCATTCCCTTGAACAGTTACTAGAAATTTCACTATAAATTCTACTTGAACATCAATTGGAACATCCTGTAGAACATCCAATGGAATTATATTGATTAATTATAGATTTTGGAAAACAAATATTGGGAATATATTATAGGTGATATTAATATATATATATATATATATATTCTTATTTATAATTTCATATATAATATTCTATTATTATCGTTTATAATATTTATATATATATATATATAATTACTTGTACATTTTTATACACATAGTGTATAATTTTTTATATGTTAATTATATTATATTTATAAATAATTTTTAAAAAATATATTACTTATTTTATATAATTTCATTTAATATAAATATATTTATTAAATTTTTTTATTAAAACATACAATTGTTTTATGAATAAATTCATTATTAGTATTGCATAACTTATATTGGAACTTCCCATAGAACTTCTGCAACAACATTCACTATAACGTAAATTAGAACACCAATTAAAACTACATGGGATATTTAGTGGATTTCAGCAGAACAATAACAAGTTTTTTTCCAAAACATTGATTAGATCTTACAATAGAACATCATATTAAATTTACATATATAGGTTATATTTGAATTTTTATTTTAAAAAAATTATTAAATATATTTTATATGCGCCTTTATCCACATTCCATAAAATAAATATTCTATGTTGTTGTTTATTCCAATTATAATGATTTTTTCCATAATCATATATTATACTAGTTCTTGGGATGAGGTTCAAATCACTTGAGGATGAACATCATTTTTGTGTTATGTATAATAGAAGAAATGTGATTAATGTATTCCGGAAATCCTTTAACAAAAGTGTAAAAAATAAATCAATATACACATCATGAATTCATGCATGGAGAAAAAATGTCATATGAATTTTGAAAAATGTGATATAATTGTGTAATTTATTCAAGATGATAAATTAATAGGTTTCCATTAATCCATGGGTGTTATTTTTTTTGTCATGTGGGAAACTAGCATGGAATTATTTTAATGAATGCAATAAATATTCTATACACAATATTGAATCAGTTCATATGTTGATGTCCCAAATAAAATAAACTAAAGCACAAGAAACTAAGTGAGATGTTAATTCATCAAATTGAATTAAAAATGATTCATTATCCATTGAGAAAGTCGTTGCATTGGGTTGATATGTCATTAGGTACAAAAGTGTTTATTAATTTAGTTTGTTTATGCCTAAACGGTAGTGGTAATTAGTTCATGGAAAATCATGTTTCATCTTAGAGTACACATAATTACATAGTATAGAAAATCCACCATTTTATATAATAAACTATTTGAATTGGCAGAAAAAATTTAAAAAAAATCATGAATGACCGAAAAATAAAGACACGTTTTTAGTTATTTCGATAGTTTCTTGTTTTTGACATCACTTTTATCACTAATAAAGTGAACATTTCCTTAGAAATCTTAGAGGAATTCCAAAATCATATGGATATTGATATATTTGGTACATCAAATTCATATGATGAAACATATAGTAAATTATCATTTTTTGTTTCAAAACAAATTATAGGTGCGCCAAATTGTGAGAAATAAAACTAAATTTATTGATTATGATATAGCTATGTGAAAATATATTTCATAATATTTAGTGGAAAGTCAAAAAATTTTGTACATAGAATTTGATGAAAAATCTCATTAAACATTTAGGTAGTTGGATGAAATATAAATCATTATTTCTAAGAATATTTGAGAAGTTTACGTTCCAATACAATGTTGCACATCAAATTTATTAGGGGTGATATTTCATCAGAGCATAATACGGGGATGGTATATCGCATTGGTCCGATTAAGTATTAATGTTATGAGTAAAGTGGGAAATTTTCATTTTGAATGATTCGGTAACATTGGGTATTCATAGATCTCAATTATTTATTATTTTTAATGGACATATTAAATGTTACATTAATGGTATGTAAAGTCTTATCAATTTAGTTAAGAAATTTGACTGATTTTTGGAAAAATACTAATATCAATTAAACATATCAAATTAGAGACAAGAGTGAATTTTCTTTATATTCTACACCATTATAATTCATTGATTTTCTATGTTCCAACTAAATATAAAACAATGTTATTTGAAATATTTGATTATGAATATAAAATGATTTCTACATATTTTTTATATCATTTAATTAAAGTAGTGTTCATGATTTTTATGTTTTGTTAATTTTTAGCATTGCAGATCATTTTTCATATCATAAGACTCTTTTGATGAAACTGTAAATTTTTTTTAAAAATAATTATTTGTTTTGGTATCATTTTTTTTGTTTTTAATTTGTTTCGGACTAATTTGAGATCAGAACCAAGAAAATATATTTCATGGTGGTAGACCCACTTGTCAAAAATTATTCAATCATTTGAAATAGATTATGTTGATGAAAATGATGATAAAAGTTTATTTATTTAATAAATAAAAAACTATTATCATGAATTGGAATGGTACTGAAAATTATTTATTTTTAAATAGATGCCGGTTATGAAATTAATTTTTCTAAAATTAAAAAAATTAAAAAATTGTTGTGTAACACCCCATGATTCCCTGGTACGAATATTATATTAAATAATTCAATAGTGTGCAATGTACCCTACATCGAGTTCACGTGCACACAGATCTATCAAACTAGCCATTTAAATAAGGATATGAATAATATTAAACACATATTAAATTTACTATATCCTATATAATTTTAACATTCATCATTTGTGTTTTAATGACAAAATTATGAAAAATTCAATTTTTCAGTTAAAAGAATTATTTTTTAGAAATTGAAATTTTCCTCCTTTTAATAGGGAACCCTTTTAAAATCCAATATATGACAATTTTATATATTCAACATTATTAAATTAAATTATTCATTTTAATAGGGACCTAAAAATTTAGTTTTTATAAATTTTCAGTACTTTTCACATTACTTTCATATTTGATGAATAGTCAATAATAAAACATTTTAAATGAAATATTTTTTTTATTTGAAATAATTTATAGTGTTAAATAAAAAAAATTAGTGGTTGAAGGAATAATTAGATTAAATTTTTATCATTTAATATACTTTAGGTCCTTTGTAGTAATTTCATATTTAAATTTGACAAAAAAACATGTCAATATTTTTATTGTTTTTACTTCTTAAAATCCATATTTTTGGTTTTGACAGAAAGAATTAATTTATAATAAATTACTGAAACATTCATGTTTTGAATTTGAAAAAATTGGTTTCATATTTGTAGTTATAAGGTCCAAATTATTTGAATATTTTTCTTTTATTTTTTGACATTGCAAAAAGTAACTTCAATAATTACTTTTATATAACATGGTTAAATGGTAAATAAGTTAAATAAAGGTAAACAATAATATTATAATAAAATAAAAGTGCCTCAAAACGTGTCCAAATTCTATTTTGTGAGATATATTTGACCGTTAAAATCCTTAGGTATAAATTTGGGAATTTTTTGAACACATGTGTGTGATAATGACGGGTTTTAATAATAAATTTCAATGAAAATAATTATTACATAAATATATATCATTTACTATATCTATTTTTTATAGTGTTATATAACTTATATATATGTATATAAATAAAAATTAGAATGATAAAAATATTTCCTACATCATAGTGATATATTTATATTTCTTATACATTATATTAATATATTTCTTTATGACACAATTTTGATGTTGTGATTACCTCATTAATTAATGATTTAATTAAATGAAATTATAAATTTTATTATAAATGTAATTTGAACATTTTAGTGACATTATAGAAATATTGGGATGAAATTTAAATATTAGAGATATATTAGTGCCTTTTTTTCTAAGGAATAAATTTGTTACGACATTAACAAAAATCAATTTCTAAATATTGTCAAAATTGACCTAAATAAGTATTTAAAACAAATAAAATTTTTAAAATGATATAAAAATACTAAAAATATATATATGAGAAAAATAAAATTAATAGTTATTTACATGTCCTCAAGGATCCACATTTGGTTTTCTATGTTTTTTACAGTAAATATATTTACCGTGTTGTATAAAAATACAAGAGGACATGGTAACAATTAACTTATTTTTCAATGGTTTTAATCTTAATGATAATGTTACATTAATGACCAAAACATTCCTAAAACCTATTTATTAGATGTATTTAAACCCATATTCATATTATCCTATAATAAATCATTTCATAGCTATTAAAATTTAAAAATAAGTTTATAATAAATTATTATTTTAATGCCTTTCCTAATGTGCCCCCACGTCCCTAATAAAATGGAACCTCCCTATATCATTAATTAAAACCTACAAATACATTTTTATCAGAAAAAACATGATCATATATACAGAAAAAATCCTTAAATATCTCATAGAAGAAATTATTTTTGTAAAAATCCATCTTATAGATCCTTTTTTTTCAAATTAATAGGATCCACCTAAAGAATAGGTAATCATTTTATACTTTATTTCAAAGTTAATTTATTCTTTTAATTCATATTTCTAAGTTGTTAACATAATAAAATAAAAACTCCATAATATACTATATGATAATATGCTTTTATGATTATAGGACAACCATATTCCTATTTTTACATATCCGATGAAAATCTAAACTACCAAGCATGTGTTTGTACGGTTTACCATCTCCACAACACGATGAGATTTATTTTCCACTTTAACCATCTGAGAATGATTTTAAAAAAATATTATTCATTATTATGAAATATATAACATAATAATTAAAAAATAATTATATATATATATACATATATTTTATTCACCTACATCCATTAAATAAGATAAGAAAAACAAAAAAATGTTCATTCGTACGTACGAACTACCACCACCATGAATAGTTTTTAAAATTTTATATATATCTATTATATTTGTTTAAAATGTTAATATATATGATATATAAATAATATTATAAATTCTTTACATACGTAAATCATAATCTATCTAATATGATCAAAAATAACAAGTCTATATTGGTATGATAACAAATGCGAAATTACCCAAAATGTTGTATAAAAATGGAATTGTTAGAAAATTGGTAATATAAAGTCATAAATAAATCATTTTCATGTTTTAAAAAATGATTTTTCAGATTTAATTACATGGACATGATTTTAAAAATAGTTAATTCCATTAAACAGTTTCAATGTAATATGAGACACTTTGATTCAAGACTATCTTTTATATTACTTCTTTTATAAATTGTGAGACATTTAAATGATTTCATGAAAAAGGGATATTTCTCTCAAAGAGTTTTACTGATAATTTTCAACTATGTCCACATTTCTTTATGGATATTAATTTTGATTGAGGTTGATTTATTATAATATAATCTTCCATATTGTTTTCAATGAGTTATAATATGTTTGACTATGGATGTGCTATTATTATACCATTTATGGTTTATGGTTTCATTATTGATGTTTCATATAATAGTTTTAATACAAATTATTATGTTATGTTTCACCCTTTGGATATAACGAAAGAATTTGACTTAGTAAGTGAAGGGAGGGGCCTTCTATACCAATATAGGCATTAGCATGTCCCATGAGACAAACTAGTGTCTTGGTATAAGGGATTTACAGAATATTTTTTAATGTTCTATACACAAGGCCACGGAATAGTAGTTATTCTATACAACATTAGGCATCCCCTTGTTATGAAATTTGTTATTATAAGTGATTATTTGAATAGTAGAATTTACATGTTCATGTTTATATTGTAATATTTGTTTTTTATTTTCCATATTTTGTATATGTAAATTGTTTAAAAATATGATGATTCTATTATAAATCATTCCTTAAAAATTTATAGCTTCTACGGAATTATTTACCCTTACTAAGAATATAAGATCACCCCTTCTTATGTAATATTTTTATAGGATGTTATGAAGTATATTATAATTTATTTAAAGGGATAATCTTGGCGAATAATGGCATTACCAAAAGTTTATTTATGTTAGAATTTTTTTGCGATGTTGTTGAATGTTATTTTACGAGACTGTTAACTGATCATTCGTTCCGGACATGATTCATGTAATCATGCCAATGTATTGAAATAATGCACCAGATCTAGGATTATGGGGACAAGGCTTTACAGTTGGTATTTGAGGATTTTTACCAACATCAAAGAAATATATTTTGAAAATATACATTATGAATCATAATCCTCTGATTGACATAAGTAATTACGATCAAATAATAGCCCTAGAATTTTGGTAACGATCATGGAAAACCTGGGATGAATCCAAATATTTTATAGTTTGAAATTACATGAATTTTTCTATGTAGTTTACATAAATGAGATATTTTTCTCACCCAACGCTTTCTGGTCTTTTTTAATGGAGGAAACCTGAATGAATTGGATGAACATTGATTTTGATGGAAATTTTAGTGATTTTGAGAAAAAAATCAGATAATGACGGGAGAGAATGATTTTTTGATTATTCCTAATCATTGATCACAATATATGATTAAAAATGTGATCATTGATGGAATTACAAATTAATTTCATAGAAGGATGATGAACATTTATAAATTTTCATGCTTTAATAAGTATTGAAGAAGGAAGATGCATCTTCCTACATGACAGGAGGAAGGGGAAATGAACTTAGAGGAATACCTAAAATGGAGGGGATGATACTGTCTCCATTGGGAAAAAAATAATAGGGTTACCAACTGTTTTCATGATCAATGTCTCTTCTATGGAAAGTCATAGTAATTACCCAACTAAATGCCCATACAAAAGAATTAACCTCTAAAACATAAAAGCGCCTAGTCCATTCTCACCATTAAATTGGAAGAATTGAAATATTTCTGAATATGGATCCAATAATTATAAATATGTGAATTTCATAAGGAGTATTTAGTTTATTTTTCTCATTAAATATTTTCAAGAATATATTGAATATTATAATAGACTATAAAATTAATTTGAGTGTAAGATTATATTTGGAATACATATGATTAAGGTATAGATAACCCTTAATATGATCCTTATGGTAAGATAATGATGATTTGATAATGATATGTTGGATTTGAATAAGTAAATTGGATAACCCTAGTTTCTTGAAGACTAATTTTTTATTTTAGAAATGAGTGTTATGCTATCATGGACGAAGTGTACAACTTTTTGGGAATAAAGGAATAATCCAATATGTTTTGCAACATAGATACATGCTTGTTTTCAATAATAATATCTGATAATTCAGTTTATTATCATAACCCATGAGAATAAATGATGAAGGTGTTCACATGTTGGAATGTGACAATCGTGAACATCCCTCTGAGATATGGGAGATATATGCAAATCATATTTTGTTCACATCTTTCTAAATATATTTAATTTTAATAATTGGAATGATTGTAATGTTATACATTCACAGATAGTATAAGTTGTACTTGATTTATATTTTGTTAGATTAATGTATTATCTAACTGTTGGTGGACTTATTCATATGTGATAACTAGTGTTAATTTTTTTAGATATATGGAATGACTTGTCATTCTATTTTTGGATTGTATGATCTTCCAACACATCATAAATAAAAATTCAACATCATTTCCTTAAATAAGAGATGAATTCTAAATTGTTCAAGGCATGACCGATGGTGAGGTTGTACTAAAATAAATTATGTATTTTTTATCAGGTTATTCAACATTAGGGAAATGATCTTTGATACCAATAACCTTTTCCTAATACCTTAATTTGTGATGAATCAAATGGTCCATTGGAACATTATTGATTTTTATTTTCATATTGTTAACTTTATCATAATAATATTCTCTATCACTCTTTATTCGAACATGACAGTTAGTTTTCCATTCCTTATCTATATTTTACTACATGGAACCCGATAATTGTTTTATTTCTGGTAACCTTCATTCTTACCATTATTTATTTTAAAATAGAGGCCTCATTAATCTATTTTACAATGTAGGTTTAGACTAAAACATTTGGAAATGTCAAACCCATATTTCTCAATACCAATATTAAATTGAGAGGCTGAAATTTATTTAAGTAAGGGATAATGTAACTCCCATTGATTCCATGATATGTTTCTTTTTTTAAATAATACAATAGCGTGTGAAGTATGAAACAATGAGTTCAAGCACACTAAGACCTATCAAACTAGCCATTTAAAAATAGGATATGAATATTATTAACCACATTTTTAATTTTATATATCCCATATAATTTTAAAAATAATAATTTGTGTTTATTATTTATAATATAAGGGAAATTCAATTTTTTAGATAAAAGATGTATTTTTAAATAAATGATTTTTTTCGTCATTTAATGGTGAACATATTTTAAATCGAATATTTGACACTTTTAAAAATTAAATATGATGAAATTAAATCCAATTTTAGAGTAGGTAAATAAAAATTGAAATTGGATAATCCTTTCATACATTTCTGATGACATTTATAATTTTATGAATAGTAAAAAATACCAAATTTTAATTTAAAACATGTTTTTAAATCGAAATAATTTTTCATGTTAAAATATAAATTTGAATCAATCTATAGTATATTTAGATTATATATCATTTTTTTAATCTCATTAATGAAATTTGAAGTAATTTAACATTTCTATTGGATATAAACACATATCAATATTTTGAAAGTTTTTATTTAATAAAAACCAGCATTTTGTTATGAAAATTGAATAATATTAAATTAATTACTGCAAAAACCCTATTTTGAATTTAGAAAAATGGATTCCATATATGGAATCATATGGTACACATTTTAAAAATAACTAAATTTTATTTTTGGACATTACGAATAACAACTTTAGTAATTATTTTTATTTACCATGTTTAAAGGTTAAATATGGTAAATAAGGGTAATAAATAATATTATAATAAAATAAAACTACCCTAACACAGGTCCTAATAATATTAGATGAGATATATTTCACAATGATTATCCTTAGTCCTAGGAGTTTCTATTTTAGGACCACTTGGGTGTGATGATGACATGTTATAAATACTACTTTAATGTAACAATACTTATGACATAAAAATATATCTTTTACAAAATAGATTTTATTATATGTTTATATAACGGATCTATATGTCTATTGATATTAATCATAATGTAAAGACCCGTAAAATTCAAGGAATTTCTTTTTTTAATTTTATTGGGTATTTTGCAAGAACACAGTTTCTTAAGGAACCTGATTCTGAGGCCTGGTGTGCCCGGAATTATTTTCCAATGTTTGGCTCGGGTACGTTCAATGAACGAATGAGCGGGTTTTTCAAACATTTGAACCAGTGTTCGGAATCGAATTCTGAGGGCACCAATAGAATCACAGCGCCGTCATTTTCATAGAAACTCCTTTTCCAGAGTTGCGTTTTCTTGGGCGTGGTTTTTAATTTTTGGGGTTAAGTTAAAAAATAAAATAAAGTGGTGCGGCAACTTTATTTTATTTCACTTAATTAAACTTAAGACAAGTTAAGCGGATAGGGTGGAACCCAAAATATCCTACCCACATGGTAGGATATTTGTGAGCTGGGGCCTGCACGAGCCCCACCGTTTCTCCCCTCCTAAGTAACGCACTCGCAAACCCCCTCTTAATGAAAGTCAACCTTGCGTTTTTCTTGTTAAGAAACAACCCATTTAATTGGGAAGTTAAGTCATTACAATTAATTCAACGTATTAATTATTCATTTCTTAACTATGAATTTCAAATTGTTTGCATGGGAATAAAATAAGACCAACACTAGGTTTGTTGAGGGGTTGATTGTTGAGAGGATTTGGAAAAACTCTAAAGCATGAAGATCTTCACCCTCCTTAGTTGAAGAATGCGAGGAAAGAGAAGAACACATCGTCGCCAACGAAGAACGCCGGCCTTCGACGAAAGGCGACGAAGAACGGCGGACCCTTGGAGATCGACGACGCGACGCTGTGTACAGCGATGTCGATGATCCTCCTTCCGTGATGTTTCTTCTGCGACGTTCCTTCCCCGCGACAATCTTTGATCAACATCCGATTGAGGTAGGGGATTGTGGTTCTTTTAATTCCTTTTTGAATTATATCCTAAACATGGGTCTAATTGGTGCAATTAAATCTGTGTTATTTTTAATCATCGAAGTTTGATTACGCGATGTCGTGTACCGCGACGACAGTGACGCCCCGTCCGCGACGCAACGATCCTCTTCTTCCGCGACGGTCAATTCCGCGATGAACTCACTTTCGATGACGACATTGAGGTAGGGATTGATTAATTTAATAATTGTGATTTATACACGTGGCGTATGATTCAAGACTTGTTGGAAGACTCTTAAAACCGCTAATGCGGTGGGTGTGGACCAACGAACAAGTCTGAACCCACCACCCTTTCGTTCTTGGTGTGCGAAACGACAGACGACGATGAAGCAAGCCACATGGGTGATGTGAGGTCCTCACAGTGAAGGAAGGGTCGGGTCACGCCCAGGCTGGGCCGGGTCGCGCCCAGACGGGTTGGACCCAGACCCGGTTCGGGTCGACCCGGTTCGGGCCCACCTAGGGGGGGTTGGGCTGGGTCGATCCGGGCCCAGACCCCCCTTTTTCGGACCCCTTTCAGTCTTTTTCCCATATCATGGGTTACAGACCTCCGATCGACTCACCATCAGCGGCGATGTGACAGTTGGATCGAGATGGTCGTTTCGATATATTACACTCAAGGTTTCAGAGTACTTTGTGTTCAGCCGGATTGGTTCGTACACGAAACCAACCGAGCCCTCGGAGCGGAAACGCTAATAACAAGATCTTCGGACATCCGATTGACGTACCATCGACTTTGCTGGATTCCTCATAGTGAGACGAATCTTTTGGAATACTCTGCAAGAGGTTTGGACACATGTGGATTATGGTCGTGTTGGTTTTGACTTAAAAACCAACCGGTCCCCTGGGACGAAAAAGCCAATAAATCTCAGACCGGGCGTCCGATTGACGCGCCGTCTGTGACGTTGAGTTCCTGTTGACGATACGGAACTTTTGGATACATCAACTCTGAACTATGTGTCAGTTGATGTATCAGCCCCTCATCTCGTGGAGCAGACCCTCCCGAATGAGCTTGCTGTGTGCGGGAACCCTACAGCTGGCTGCATCCGCGACGATAATGAAGACAGTACAAGAATCCTCCGTGGGTTCGGTAGTGACCACTACGGTACTTTTTGGGATACATCAACTCCGGACTACTTCTAAGTTGATGCATCGACCTCTTGGCTCATGGAGTGGACCCTCCCGGAACGAGCTTGCTGTGTGCGGAAACCCTAGAGATGGTTGAGACTTGACCACTGCTGATTGAACGACTCGGTTTGTTACGGATAGCCCAGTGGGAAGCACTTGGTTGTAGCAGCAGACCCACGTCGGAGGAGCGCTTGGTTGTAGCGGCAGACCCGTGGTACTCAACAGAAGGAGTACCTCTGGAGGCTATGAGGGGGAGCGCTCGGTTGTAGCGGCAGACCCAAAATGGAGGAGCGCTTGGTTGTAGCGGCAAGCCTATGACGGAGGAGCGCTTGGTTTTAGCAGCATGGGGGAGCTCTTGGTTGTAGCAGCAGACCCACGACAGAGGAGCACATGGTTGTAGCGGCAGACCCGTGGTACTCAACTGAAGGAGTACATCTAGAGTCTATGAGGGGGAGCGCTTGGTTGTAGCGGTAAACCCATGGTGGGAAGCACTTGGTTGTAGCAGCAGGCCCACAATACTCGATAGGTGGAGTACTACAGTAGTCCAAGGTTAGAGGGAAGTGCTTGGTTGTAGCGGCTTAACCACTATACTTCATGGAGAAGTATTTTCCCAATATCTATGGTTTCAACTTCATGATCGATCCTGTGTAGGTCATTGCGGGGGTTAGTACCTACCGATCCTTTGTGGGTCCGACGGCATAAATGAATCAGTGGCTACATTTGATCATCTCAATCGTCTTACGAATTAGTATACCTGTGTGAGCTGAATTACGTTTTGCTTTCCTATGTAGATTGTGTTATGCTATCTTTTGTGGATTTAAGTTTTTCTTTCCTATGTGGACTGGGTTGTACTTGATCTCGAAGGTTGGAGCGAGCTGGAATTGATGACTTAGGTATATCTATGGGAATATAACTAAGCAGTGTCGGATGTTAATCCGTGATTGTATCATTCCTTTATGGTTTATCCTTTGTGGATTCTGGGAGAGCTTGGGGGGTCTCGGGGTCCCTACTGAGTAGCTTCTTCTCACCCCTTCATAGGCTATGCTCGCACTACGTTGTGTTGGTTATAGAAGATGGACATCGCTGATCATGGTTGTGGCTTGCAGAGTAGGACAGTACCTGGAGGTGGACCACTGGGCGGGACGTACTCGGAGCGGTCGGCTGGACCTGGGGAGCAGTGGAGGCTATCTGTACCCACCCTTCAGGTGGGACTTCCAGTGGATGGCTTGACGCTGTGGCTCTACTTTTAGTTGCTATTTTCCCTTTCCAGTTGTACTTACTTTCAGTTTGGGTTTGTATTCTGGCCCACTTACTTTTCCGCACTTACTGTTGTACTCAGTTTTTACTTAGTGTTTACTTATACTCCATTCTTGCTCTGTGGTGTTCGTATACTTTACAAAGGAAATGCCTTCCCTTTTTACTGGGATTAGACCTTGGTGCTAGTCGCCAGCCCCTGGCCAATGGAAGGCGGGCTTGGGGTAGTCACGGCACGGGCCCCGAGGACGGGTCGTGACAAATTGGTATCAAAGGGGTTCGGTTCTACCGCAGAACTTTGGACTCTGATATTTTTTCTATGTTAAGAAATAGTGTTAAGCATATTGGGTGTGGTTATCAGTCCAGGGAGTCCAGTGTTGGTGCAGCGGACGACGTATCCATACACCAGGACCCTGACTTCTGATTCCCGACTTGATACACGAAAACATTGATTGCATGTGTGTTTCATGTTTTCTTTGTGATTACTTTGTGTCAGCTCACCAGGTATAATGATCTGACCGTGGTGCACCTGTCTCTTATCAGGATGGCCCCACGATGGTAGTCAGCTAGGGTTCCGAGAGTTGTACGTGACGACAGCCCGCCGAGAGACGAGGCCTCGGTACAGGGCCCTTTGACAGCAGAGGCACTGGTGCTACCTCTTCCCACCGAGCCACCAATGCTACCAGCCCCAACCGCTGACGATGCACGACACCTTAGTGCACTTCATGAGTTTCAAAACCAGTGACTGCAGAGGTACCGCGGGGAGATAGACCCACAGGAAGCCGAGGACTAGCTGGCAGCATTTGTACGGGTTCTCAGGTTAGTGAGGACACCAACAGACCTCATAGTGATCCTCGCAGCGAGCCTACTGCACTTGGGAGCTGGTAGATGGTGGAGCTTGATGCTCTATGTGAAAGATGAGGAATCTCTTCTCTAGACGGAATTTGAGAGCCTCTTCAACTCGGAATTCGTACCAGCCACCCTCCGTGCGGTGCGCATCTAGGAGCATCTACAGCTGCGGCAGGGCAGCATGACAGTAGCCCAGTACAAGGTGAGGATTACTGATCTCTTGTGCTATTCCACAGACATGGTACAAGACCCATTCTTCAGGGCCCGAACCTTCGATAAGGGGCTCAGGTGAGAGATCAGAGCTTCAGTTGTTTTTCACAGCATTCCAAAACAGACAGGGGTGTTGGAGCGAGCTCTCTTAGTGTGGATTTTCCTTGCTGAGCAGTCTCCAGCAGCAGGACCCACCACTAGCCGTCATGCGGAAGAGTCTTCTGCAGCGGGCAGTAGACAGATGACGTAGGGGTCCAAGAGGACTAGACCTACAGGTGGTCGACGGCATGATACAGGATCGTTTGTGTGAGGTACCCGAGGTGGACAACGACTTACCATGAGAGGACACTGTTACTCATGGGGAATGGTTGGTCACATGGCTCGTGACTGTCCGACCCGCCGTACAGATGACCAGCAGATGAACGAAGGACCTCCCAGGTAGAGGCAGAGGTTTGATCGAGGCGGACCGCATGGAGTAGGAGACCGTGGCAGGTGAGCTGGCCATGAATCTGGAGGTGGACGACGCTTCGAGGTGTTCCACCACCACCACCAAGAGGTCCACCCCGACCGCAGGGAGCTGGTGGACATGGGAGAGCTCATCTTTAGGAAGCTGAGGCCTATGATCATAGAGCTCCGGGAGCTGATGGAAAGGAGCGGGACTAGCTCCATACCAGGAGACTTTTGTTTATGCTACATATAGCATTGTTGATGTTGGTTTGTAGATTATTTGTGTCTTTTTACTTTGAGCTACAGTAGTAAAAGACACATTTCTTTTGGCGTTTACCTTCCTGTCCTCTGTTTAGGTTATTACAAAGAGGTTCCGGTTTAAAAACCATTGACTTGACCCTCACTTTGAGATACCTACTGGAGGAGACCCAGTGACCACACACTGATGCTGATAGTGTGACTCAACCCTTGGAGGTGAGAGTAACAGTTAGATCTCTTGGTAGTTGCATCGAGGCCTTACGACGTCATCCTTGGTATGAGTTAGTATCATCCATGATGGTATTGACTGTATTAGGTGAAAAACGTGGTTCATCCAGGGGATGAGACTGGATTTCTCTTCTCGACATAGAAGAAATCTCAGCAGCTCTTGTAGGACCAGAAAGGTCCAAGTCATCTAAGAGCGGATGAGGACAGCTCAAATCTGGCAAAACTCTTGTGCTTACAGGACGCGGAGACCACTAGAGTTCGAGGATGGAGACCACATTTCCTTATGGGTCACACCTCAACGTGAGTTACGGGGATGTGGCCGAGGTGAAAAGTTATCACCGAGGTTCAAAGGACCTTTCTAGGTCCTCGATAGGGTAGGCGAGATGGTTAACCGCTTGACCCACCCATCCCAGTTGCACCAGGTGCACGACGACTTCCATGTATCTCAACTGGGGAGATACGAGCACGACCCGATGCATATCATTGACCATGGGGTGCTGGAAGTTGATGATGTGGAGACGTTTTTAGAGGTCCCAGTGGAGATCAAGGATCGGCAGGAGAGGGTCCTATGTGGACGATCGATCCCTCTAGTGCGCATCAGATGGCAGCACAGGAACCTCCAGAAGAGCACTTGGGAGCGGGAGTCTCAGATGTGTGCTCAGTAACCACTTTTGTTTCACTAGTTTATGATGTATCTCTATGGGGAGGTAATTTTCTGAGGTGGGAGTGATGTAAATACCCGTAAAATTCAGAAATATTTTTTCCTTAATTTTCTTTGAAATTTGAAAGAACGAAGTTTCTGACGGCACCTGATTCCGAGGCCCGGTGTGCCCGGAATCATTTTCCGAAGTTTGGCTCGGGTACGTTCAATGAACGAACGTGTAGGTTTTTATAACATTTGAACCGATGATCGGAATTGAATTCCGAGGGCACCGATAGAATCGCAGCGCCAATATTTTCTTAGAAACACCTTTTCCAGAGTTGCGTTTTCTGAGGTGTGGTTTTTTATTTTTGGGGTTAAGTTAAAAAATAAAATAAATTGGTGTGACAACATTATTTTATTTCACTTAAATCCACTTAAGACATGTTTGGAGGATAGGGTGGAACCAAAAATATCCTACCCACTTGGTAGGATATTTGTGAGGTGGGGCCCGCACGGGCCCCATCGTTTCTTCCCTCCTATGTAACACATCCGTAAACCCCATCTTTAATGAAAGTCAACCATGTGTTTTTCTGGTTAAGAAACGCCCCATTTAATTGGGCAGTTATGTCGTTACAGTTAATTCATTGAATTAATTGTTCATTTCTTAACTTTGAATTTGAAATTGTTGGCATTGGAATAAAATAAGGCCAACACTAGGTTTATTGAGGTGTTTCTTGTTGAGAGGATTTGGAGAAACTCTAAAGTATGATGATATTCATCCTCCTTCGTTGAAGAACGCGATTAAAGCGAAGAACGCATCGTCACCGACGAAGAACGCCGGCCTTCGATGAAAGGCGACGAAGAACACCAGACCCTCGGAGATCGACGACGCGATGTCGTGTACCGCGATGCTGACGATCCTCCTTCCGCGACGTTTCTTCCACGACGTTCCTTCCCCGTGACAATATTCGATCAAAATCCGATTGAGGTAGGGGATTGTGGTTCTTTTAATTCCTTTGTGAATTATATCCTCAACATATGTTTAATTGGTGCAATTAAATCTGTGTGATTTTTAATCCTCGGTGTTTGACTACGCGACGCCATGTACCGCGACGACAGCGACACCCCTTCCACAACGCAACGATCCTCTTCATCCGTGACGATAAATTCCGTGACGAACTCATGTTCGACGACTACGTTGAGGTAGGGTTTTGATTCATTTAAATGATTGTGATTTATACCCGCGGCGTATGATTAAATACCTTTTGGAAGACTTTTAAAACCGCTAACGCGGTGGGTGCGGACCAACGAACAAGTCCGAACCCACCGCCCTTTCGTTCTTGGTGTGAGGAATTGCGGACTACGATGAAGAAGGCCACACGGGCGATGTTAGGTCCTCAAAGGGAAGGACGGGCCCCGAGAGGGCCATTGGCGAAGCTGGCATGCAATTCCGACCACCGGAACTCGTCTGATGGTCCGCGAAGAAGCCCGCCGGAGGCGGCAGCGCCCGGCGCGCCGCCGGGAGGAGCCGCGATGGCTGATCCCGTGGCGGCAGGGCGCGGTCCCGCGACCGCGCAGGACCGGAGGTGACGGGACGCGGCAGCCGACCGCGTCTACTGACAAGGGTGGCCCCGGGCGGGGCCACGGTCTCTCCAAGCGGGGGCAGCGCGCCCCCCGCTTCGCCCGGCCGTAACGGCCGAGCCGAATCGCTGGCCAGCCGGCCAGCGCCAGCCGGGTCGCGCCCAGGCCGGGCCGGGTCGCGCCTCGCCGGGTCAGACCTGAACCCGGGTCGGGTCGACCCAGTTCAGGCTGACCCGGGGGGGTTGGGCCGGGTAGGTCCGGGCCCAGACCCCCCATTTTCGGACCCCTTTCAGTCTTTTTCTCATATCTTGGGATATAGACATCTGATCGACGTACCGTCAGTGGTGATGTGATCCTTGGATTGGCACAGTCTTTTCGATATATTACACTCAAGGTTTCAGAGTACTTTGGGTTCATCCGGGTTGGTTCGTACGCGAAACCAATCGGGCCCTCGGAGTAGAAACACTCATAACATGAGCTCCGGACGTCCGATTGACGTACCGTCGAATTTGCTGGATTTCTCATAGTTAGAAGGATATTTTGGATTACTCTACCCGAGGTTTGGATTCAGGTGGAGTACGGTCGGGTTGGTTTTGAATTAAAAACCAACCGGGGCCCCTAGGACGAAAAAGCCAATAACTCTCAGACCGGGCATCCGATTGACGCGCAGTCTGTGACATTGAGTTCCTGTTGAAGATTTAGAACTTTTGGATACATCAAATCCAGAATATGTGTCAGATTATGTATCATCCCCTCAGCTCATCGAACGAACACTCCCGAACGAGCTTGTTGTGTGCGGGAACCCTAAAGCTGGGTGCGTCCGTGACGACAATGAAGACAGTACGGGAATCCTCTGTTGGTTTGGTAGTGACCACTACAGTACTTTTTGAGATACATCAACTCCGGACTACATTTCAGTTGATGCATCAACCTCTTGGCTCATGGAGTGGACCCTCCTAGAACGAGAATGATGTGTGCGGAAACCCTAAAGCCGGTTGAGACTTGACGACTGCCGATCGAACGACTCGGTGTGTTACGGATAGCCCAATGGGAAGAGCTTGCATGTAGAAGCAGACCCATGGTGAAGGAGTGCTTGGATTTAGCGGCAATACCGCGGTACACAACAGAAAGAGTACATATGGAGGATATGTGGGGGATCTCTTGGTTGTAGCGGTAGACCCACGACGGAGGAGCGCTTGGTGGTAGCAGCAGGCCTATGATAGAGGAGGTCTTTGTTGTAGTAGCACGGGGGAGCGCTTGGTTGTAGCAGAAGACCACGGCAGAGGAGCGCTTGGATGTAGCGGAAGACCCGTGGTACTCAACAGAAGAAATACCTCTAGAGGCTTTGAGGGGGAGCACTTGGTTTTAGCGGAAAAACCATGGTGGAAAGCGCTTGGTTGTAACAGCAGGCCCACAGTACTCGATAGGTGGAGTACTACAGCAATCCAAGGTTAGAGGGAAGTGCTTGGTTGTATTGTCTTACCCACTGTACTTGATGGAGATGGATTTTCCCAATATCTATGGTTTCAACTTCATGATTGATCCAGTGTGGGTCATTGCGGGGGTTAGTACCTACCGATCTTTTGTGGGTCCGACGACTTAAATGAATCGGTGGCTACATCTGACCATCTCTATCATCTTATGAAGTAGTATACCTGTGTGAGATGAATTACGTGTTGCGTTCCTATGTAGATTGTGTTGTGCTATCCTGTGTGGATTTATGTTTTTCATTCCTGTGTGGACTGGGTTGTACATGGGCACGGAGGTTGGAGCGAGCTCCAACTGATGACTTAGGTATATGTATGGGTATATACCTATGCAGTGTCGAATGTTACTTCGTTATTGTATCTTTCCTTTGTGGTTTATCCTTTGTGAATTCTGGGAGACCTTCGGGGGACTCAGAGTCCCTACTGAGTAGCTTATACTCACCCCTACACGGGTTATGCCTACACTACGTTGTGTTGGTTGCAGATGATGGAAAATGATGATCCTGGTTGAGGCTGGCGGAGCAGGACGGTACCTGGAGGTGGACCACTGGGCGGGACGTACTCAGAGCGGTCGGCTGACCTGAGGAGCAATGGAGGCTATCTGTACCCACCCTTCAGCTGGGACTTCTAGTGGACGGCACAACGCTGCGACTCTAATTTTAGTTGTTGTTTTCCCTTTCCAGTTGTAATTTACTTTCATTTTGGGTTTGAATTCTGGCCCACTTACATTTCTGCACTTACTATTGTACTCAGTTTTTACATAGTGTTTACTTCTACTGCTTGCTTGCTCTGTGGTGTTTGTTTACTTTACATACGAAATACCGTCCCTTTTTACCGGGATTTACGCCTTGGTGCTAGTCGCCAGCCCCTGGTCTATGGAAGGCTGCCTTGGGGTAGTCACGGCACGGGCCCCGATGATGGGTCGTGACATATAAATATAAAATTATTTCATACATTCGGAAAATTTAATTATAATTTTTATTTATTATAGAAATATATTTACGTTTGACACAATTACAATTTAGTGAATACCACATTAATGAATGAATAAAAAAATTGAGTTAATAAATAATAAAATAAATGTAATTAGAACATTTTAATTCCATCCAATATATTTATCGAATAAATTGACACATTTTATATGATTTAATTATTTTTGTTCGAAGTAATATATTTTTTATGACTTTAACATAAATCAATTACTAAATTATGTAAAAAATGGCATAAATGAGGTTTTAAAACATATACTATTTTACTAAATTATATAAAAATCATAAAAATATTGAGTTCTTCTAAATAACATTGATAGTGATACAAATTTCATAAATATTTTACTATAGGTTCTATTATAATGATATAGTAATGATATTAACCACATAGTATAAAAATACAATAGGACCAGGTAAGAGATTACTTATTTTACAAATAGTAAAATATAAAAGATAATGATTATTTTGTTACCTATTCATGTCTAAATCCTGTTTTTTGGACTATTTTGTCAGTGCCTCATATAAGCCATGAATGAAACCAATTTGGAGCTATTATTATCAGAATGTTATTTTATAATAAATTAATATTTTTATGTTTTTTATAATGTTCCCCTCACCTCTCTTATAAACGGGATCCTCCCTCTCACTTTAATGCACTCCTCAATAGTCCTTTGGCTCAGCCAAACCATGACCAAAAATCCTAAAAAAATCCCTTAATTAACCCTAGATGTAAAAATATGGACAAAAAGCTAACTTAATGAGTCATTTTGTGACTATCAAAAGTAGACACCCAAAGAAGAGCTAATCCATTTATCTGTTCTTTCAAAGAGTATTTACACTTCTACTTCCACATACTAAGTTGTTACCATACTAAATAATAAATCCTGAATATAATATTTTCTGCGATACTGTGAAGATTATGGGAAAACATTATTCTTGTTTTTACCTATTCTATGAAAATTAATACAACCTTGCGTGGGTACACACAACTTACCATCTCCATGATGTGGTGTAAATTGTTTATCATGTACAAACTTTCCCTTTGTTTATAATGATTAATATAATGGGAAAAATAATAAATATAACATGATATTTCTTCTATATAATTCATATTCCATCACATTTGATATGAATACGTAAAACCTTCCATCTTCCTGACATGGACATATTCATTCTCTACATTAACCATCTAAAAATAATTATAAAAAATATATTATTCATTATTATTAAATATTTGACATAATAATTATACATGAATAATATATATATATATATGTGTGTGTGTGTGTTTATTTTTTATACATATATTTAATTCACTAACTTCTATTCAATACAATGAAAAAAGTGAAACTACATTTATGTGTACATACGACCTACCGTCTCCATGAATAGTGAATTTCATTTTATATATCTATCTACAATATATATATTTATTGCTAAAATATAATATATATATATATATATTATTAATATTATACATTTTTTATGTATGTATATCATAACCTAATTTATATGATAAAAAATAACAAGTTAAAACACGTACGATAAACAAAACAATATTACATGAAATGTTGAATTATCATTTAATTGTTAACAAATGTGTAATATAATGTCATAATAAAATCATATATGATATCATAAATATTATTATGATTCTGATATAAGTTAATTAGATGTTTAAAAACATTATACAGGAGTTTCAAAGTCATACAAAAAATATCGGATGTTAGGTAATGGTTATTTCCCCCATCTTATTATTATCCATGATTGTTTATGTGGAAGTATTTTTAGGGAAATATTTATCATCCAGGTACATGTTTCATATATATGTTTAAAAATGAATATTATATGGTTGTATGAAAGGTAATATTTAACTTCGTCATCATTTTAAATTTTTAAATATTTATTTTTCTAAATCTATTATATTAATGTCATTGTTTTCAAAATGTTTTTATTGATTTATTTATATGAACATGATTGTTTTAAAAAATTAATTCCATCCAAATGTTTCAATTTGTAATGGGAAACGTTGATTTAAAAATATATTTTAAATGAATTCCTTTATAAATTGTGAGACTTTTAAATGATTTAATGAAAAAGGGATATTTCTCAACAAGAGTTTTAGTGATCATTTTCAACTATATCAATATTTTTTACATATTATTATTGATTGAGGTTGATTTGTTATAATCAAATATTCCATATTGTATTAATTTAGTGGTGATTTGTTTGAATATGGATGTTATAATTTTACACCATTTATGATGAATGATTTATGTATTGTCATTTTATATCCTTGTTTTCATACGAATTATTATGTTATGTTTCATCCTTTTCATATAAGTAATGCATTGGAATTCATAAGTGATTGGTGGGGCCCGTTATAGCCACTAGAAGCATCAGTATGTCTAATGAGACAATGTACTCTTTTGAAACATGTCCTTTAAAGATTATATGGGAATATACTATTCCCAAGGCTATAGAGTTGTAATTATTATGTCCGACATTAAGCATTCCATCGTTATGAAATTATTAATTATAGGTGATTATTTAACAAGTAGAATATCAATTTTCCATTTTATATGGTAATTCTTGATTTGTTTTTCCATATTATTTTGATGGTTATTATTTAAAAGGATGATATTTTTAATTATACATCTTGTCTTCAATGTTTATAGCTTTGGCTGAATTATTTACCCTTACTGAGCATCTGTGCTCACCCCTTCTTATGTTATATAATTCCATGATACCAAGAAGTATATTAGAATTAATATATAGGGTTAATCATGGGAAATAATGGTTTTTATAATGGATTATTTATGTTTTTTTTATGTAACAAATAGTTATGTGATGTTTACATATATAATCAATTTTTCAATACTACTAAACTTTTCTGTCCATCAAGACATTATTACTTGTAATCAAGCCAATTTATAAAAATAATGCAAAGGCTTTGGGCTTCTTGGGTCGGCCTGTTAATTGTTGTCTACTGAAAATACTTAAAATAAATGAGTTATTTTTCATGAAGATAAATATTTAATGATTTAAAATTTTAAAAGGAAATAAAATAGGAAAGGGTGTTATTTAATCAAAAAAATATAGAAACTAGATGATGAATATTGACACACATGAATAAAAAAAGAAATTCCTATGATATGGTGATGGCATGGATTCATTTTAGGATTCATTTTATTTATATTATCTATTTTATATTGTTAAATTCGTTTTTGATATCATTTTTCTTTTAATGAGGAGATTTTTAGTTCAAACAAGATAAAATTTTTCTATTTTAGCTAAAACAAACCTTAAAATAGAATTTCATTAGCAACCTTAGTCTTGTATATATGTTATATTATTAATTTATGTTTATATATTATTGGAATATTATCAATCAGTTTTTAACATCATATTTGGCAGTATATTACCATATAATTAGAAGATAGGTGGAGGAGTTCCTAAATAAGATGAAAGTTGTCTTTTAGGTTGAATTTTGATGCCTCCACTGAATTTACATTCTCATCAGAAGAATCTATTTTGAATTATTAATGCATCCACTGATGTATATATAGGTTGGTTTTAATTGTAATTTATTGGGATTTGATTTAAAAATCCATATTTTTATTATGTGATATATATTTGTATGTTTATACACATCGAGATACTATTTTTATTTCATTTAGAACCAATATTGGTATTTGAGACCATTTATACTTGAAACATGTTGAAATTATTTTTTAGCACTGCTAAAAATTTTTGGTATAATTTTATATTATTAATTTTAATGAATAAAAATTAATATTTAAGAGAGTGTATACTGAAAACATTATTTTATTTCGTTTTCTATTCAAACTAATCTAAAACAAAAAATTTGATTTACTGAATAATTCCAAGAACATGAAAACATGTTCTATTCCAATATCGTGTTTATGCCATAAAAAATAGTCGTTTGAGTTCTTATCATGTTATTGGTAGATCTAAACTGTGTATGATAATAATTATTATAAAATACTGTTTCTAACCAACTATTAGTACGGTTCGTAAGGAAACAATGTTCAATATAAATTTATAGGTCATTATCTTATTCTTTGGATATGTTCTTCTTATATTATCTATTTTTTTCACATTTTTTATAAAATAGTTATTGTTATAGTCAATTATAAGACTATCTCATTCTACTGAGGGGTATCATCGAAAATTAACATGAGAGAAATATTTTTCAAATAATCAAATCTCAATTTTTGGATGATTTTATTGATAAATCCATTAATAATGTGTTGGAATGGGATGAAATGTAATTACCTTAGTTGGTTAAGTATGAAATTATTTGAATGCTAAATAGGAAAAAATGAAAAATTAATATTGAGTCCTTAAGAGTAATTTATATTTCAGAACAACTCAGTCCAGGCTACATAGAGTTATAGTGGCTAAAATATTTTCTCTCCACCTTGAAATCAATAATTTTCCTATAATAATTTTAGTTTTTGATAGGGACAAAAATGATTCAATTTTATGGAAGTTCATATTTTAATATTTTCTCTATCAAAATATCTATTTAATTTTCATTTTCAATAACTATTTTTCTCAATAAATATTAATAGATATTCACCAGAGTTTAACTATTAAATTTAGTAACATAAATAAAGAAGACAATTATATAATCTCTGTGGAAGCAATTGTAATAATTTTCAATTTATCGATGAAAATTAAAATTTTAATCCCCATTCTAAACGTTCTTTTTATTATTTTCCCTTATGAACCTATTACATGATATAATTCTATATGTTTAATGTATGTGAAACTAATTGAAAATTATATTATAATAATAATTATTAACTTAAATAATCACCCTTATACACATTAATTTTTTGGAAAAGAGAGAAACTAGTATCCATCACAAATAAAATAAATAAAATTTTTCAGATTTAATTATGTATTTAGTTCATAAAAATAAAACATAATTAAAATAATGAATATTATTTTATGGGGACCAAAATATAAATATTTAATGTTAGGGTGGTCATTAACATTCATCAGAATAACATACTAGGAGGTATCCAACCCGAAAATCATTTAATGTTTCTCATAGTCTGTTTTCGTGGAATTGGAAACTTTTCGACACCCATTTAAGAATGAAATAAATCTTTATAAATAGCATTATATGTTCTATTTTACCAGAAAATTATTCCAGGTTTATTGTTTTTTAAAGATCAGTGGCCTTTTTGATAGTTTATATGTGTGTTACTACTACTTTTCTTATTCATTTTCATGTTTTATATACATATCATTAGTCTATCATCTCATTTTTTTCTTATTCTAGATATTATATTTATAATTAATCATTTAGTTCATATATTTTGCACTTCTGGTTGTTCTTCTACTATGATGTCTAGGAGAGGTGTTTCCCTTTATAAAACATCAACATGGAGTTTTCACCCTCAATAATCATTATTTCATTGGGATATGATGTTTTATTTTAGTCCATAACAACTAGTGTTACCTCCTCTCAATACAGTATAGTTTATATAATGCATTCCCCTTTCTTATTTTTGTCACTAATCAATATCTTTACTTTTTTATTTTATTTCCATTATTTCCTAAATGTTGATTCCAGATGAAAGAGTTTTCATTTTACCTGTCTATTATATTCCCCAAGATCATATATTTTTTCCTTGTTCCATACATTCTATTACTTTGATTTACCCCATTCCAAAGTGGATATTGTATTCTCATTACATTATTCGTATTAACTAATCATTATTATTTTAATTTATATAGCTGTGTTGTTAGGATAATATTTAAATTAATCATTTAATTTGAATACATTCCACACTACATACACATTAATGAAACTCTATTTGTTTAACGATAATAACATCAAAATATGAAATGATCTGGTTCTTGAAATGAGGATTGACACCTTCTTTATTTCCTTATAGTAGTCCACTTAACTTATAGTACTAATTATACAAAAATTACAATGGAAAAAAACTAATTCTATTTCAAAGATAAAATGATTTTCACTCCATACCTACCAGGACATTGAAATCACTATTATTTGGACAAGTGAATATATTTTTCTAATAGAATTAATCTATAATTAATGGATTTCCTGAGAACAATTAAGGATTTTGAGATATATAAACCAATCCACATATGTGATAAAAACCAGACTCATGTAATAACCAATAGTAGGAAAAAACACAGTATCATATGTATACAAATAAGAATAGTGATTAAATGTCCACATGGACCTCTTCTTCATTATTTATAAAAACATCTAAAAGTGTTGTTTTGTTAATTATGTGTGAATAATATGACACTATTTCCAAATCTCTCAATATTTATAAGGGTTCATTGGTTAGTTTTAAATAATATAACTATACTTTTTTAGTTTTACCTTTACATATCGTGAATATCCTATTCATTGAAACTACACAAAATTTTCATTCCACAACACCAATTCATAATTTCATTGAGTAACAATAAATATAGACATAGTAAAAATGAGTTAATAAATTTATTAGATTTGAATGTTGATACAATTTTTGATAGAAAAGGACAAAACAAATTTGAAAATGCATTGTACCGTTTTGAAATTGATTGACCGAACATTTAAATTTATTTTTATTTCTTGTACAACCCATTTTAATTAAGTGTTTAGAAAACTAAAATTCTTAGAAAAATGTAAATTACAAAATTTTAGACGGAATCATAGAACATTGAATAAGACTAGAAGTTATTGTTGATTCCCAAATAAAACGTTGTAGTAGATAAATAACAGAGAAAGTACCTTCTCAACACTCCAAAATTGTTTGTTCAATATAGAATACAAATTATCATTGAACTATAATTTCCTCAAATAGGGTTGTATGTTCTATTGGATGTCCCAGTGGAAATTCTAGTAGATTTCCTAGTAGATATCCTATTGGATTCTACATTACAATATGAACTGAATATTCTAGTGGGAAACAATTGAATGATACCTTCTTGAATCCCATAAATTTTTAGTGAAATATAGAAAAAATATTTGTTTGGAGATTCCATAAATTAGAGTATAGGTTTCTATATAATGATAAGGTAGATATGTAACTTAATTTCCTACTATAGTAATTGAAGTTTTGTCTAATGTTCTATTGGATGTTTCTGTGTATGTTATATTGGAATCTCCATAGGATTCCCTATTTTAATATTATTTAAATGTTCCATTATTGATGGAAATAAAATTTCATCCAGAATATTGTATAAATTTGAGAACAATATAGAAAATATATTTTTTGTGAAATTACCAAAATTACAATACATGTTATAGTTAAAGGGTAAATTAATTTTAGACTATACCTTCATATAATATGAATATAATTTCTAATATATGTTTTCATTGATTTTCCATTGAATGTCCTGTCTGATTTCCCTTTAAATTTTCTATAATAATCTCAACTTGATGTTCTTATGGGGCATCAATTGACCAAATCACTAACGAACAAAATAAGATTATATGTAAAATAAAAACACATTTTATGACTATTCAACTATGAAAACTATAGTTTTTTTAGTAATTAGAATATTTTTATTTATAAATCTATAATTTTCATTAGATTCAGTATGGTGTTTGGTTTTCTTGGGACCTCAAAATTTATTTTTTAAAAAAATTTATATATTTTAATCACCAAACACATAAATTTACGTTAAATTATATTACAATTATGTTGACCTAAGATGGATAATGGGATACCATTTTTTATTCTAGAACATAGGGTTTAACCTTGGTCAATCCTTTAGTTTGTCGTCTTTGGATGTTCAATGGGAGCTGAAAATCGGCTGCTTCATTTCATAAAATGAATTATTTATTTTTTGTTTTTATTAAATGTAATAATCCTATTTCAATCCTGGAATTATATATTTTTGATATTAAATAAGGTTATCTACATAACCGTTAGAGTATTTGAGAGGATGAAAATTGAATTCATCCTTAGAAAATCAAAATCAGAAACCAATGAGTGATTAGATCAAGGTGGATTGAGAGGTTGCGAACGTAGTGGGTGTTATTTACAACTAGATTATGTGTTTTTCACCAATAATTAATCCATATTGAGATAGTTCCCATTATTTTTGGGTTTCCACCCACCCCATTTTCATATTTGTGGATTTATATTTATCTTTTTATTTGATATGCAATTCGTTGACCTAGGTATGAACCACACATTTATATTGTTATAATGTTAACTTATCATTCATTTTTTCAATTTATATAACCCTTGGGTACCCTTATTTTTTTTATCATAACCCAATATCAATTCGAAAATTATTAATTAACATTATAATGTGTGTATTTCATTAAACTATTATTAAATTCATTATCTTTGGTCTTATGGTCACGATTCGTCATTATTGGGGGAGTATGAGTGTGACTTATCCCCAGATTGATCACAGTTGTGTGAAATATGTTTTATAAAGTGATTTTGGGAATAATAGGGTTTATTTACATGTTTATATTGATGATTTTATGGATTTGTGATCTGGTGGCATTGATGGAGGTGGTTAGGAGTTATGGGTGGTGTCGTGCGGGGTTTGGGTGGCTGGATTCTGGATACCAGTGATAGATCAGGCACGGGTATCCCAATATTCGAGACCCCAATAATGAATTTAATAAAACAATTAGGGGGTGAATACTTGGATGAGATGCATGAATCATTCCTGGGACTCTATGGAAATCCTAGTCATATGTCATGTATTCCAATAACACCGGTTGTGTAGTTTCCTAGATACGACAACTAGTGTTTGAAAGAAGATAAGTATCACACACCATGTATTGAACACATATGAGGTGTGAAAAGTTTTCAATGTATTAGGGTATACTCCAATAGTACATGGGCACATTCGTGAATAGACACATTGGTACAACCATGGTACTGGGGCATGACTAGTTGTACATGGTAATTTCTTGTCATAAAAAAGGCATAAGCTGGAGCAGTTGTGAAAAACGTGGGAGGTTGAGACACATTTTATACTGTATTTAAATTCCACATATTGATATATAGATTCCTATGAAATTTATAATAAATATACGACCAATAATTGAAGTGAGGTCACATACTGTGTGACCCTAGGTGAATTCCATGTACTTTTCCTAGGGATTTCCACCTTTCATATCTCCATCTTTTATTTTCAGGTTTTCCCCATTAGTAATTTATCCTTAGTTTTTTTCATCACTGAACATAATGGTGGTCTTAAAATATATTATTATATATGATGTAAGGTATTTTGAGATTTATTCTTCTTTATAAAGTTATTGTCATGTAATAGTTATAGTAAAAATGATCCATGAAATTTTGGGTTTGGACACTCTCCTATCTCACCAGGGTGCAGGTCCCTGAAACACTATACATAGATCGAGAGGATCCCCATGATTCACTATGTAATGGCTCATCCATTTACCTACTTTATGGACCCCCGACAAAATCAGTAATGGTTCCTCTATTTACCTATAGAGTGGCACCACCTAACACACTATGTAATGAGTCATCTATCTACCTACTAAGTGGAACCCCCTTAGGCACTAGGGTGAGTGTCCTCTATCTAACCAATTGGCGGAACGCCCATTACACACTGGTTCATGGATTTATTTAAAGTAAGTGATAACCCCAACCATATCCCACAATGTAATATATCTTCTATATGGAGGTTTTTCCCATATGGGCTTTGCGGTATACTTTCTAGGAGTAGATCCTCAACATGATTTCCATGTATAGATACAGGTGATTATGGAAATCGAAGATAGACCATTTGTGAATTGGGCATACTCCTCATACAATGATGTATTTTATATATGGATATCCACTTTATATATCATTTTGGTTTCTTTATGAGAATATATATATATATATTTATATTTATATATGGATTTGATTCCTTCTTATTATAGGTTTAGATGACTATTTTAGTATCTTTTTATTTTACCCATTGTATTTTTAGGGCATACTACAAGGTATGTACATATAAAGACCGAAATAGGTTATTCCAACTAGTGTCATACATTATTTAGATAGTAATTAGATTGACAGTGGAATCAAAGAAGCACAACAATTCATTTGTGCATAGACCATATTTGATGGTAAGTCTTATAGATTAGGATTTTGTTCCTCATTAGTTTTACATTTTCCTATTGATTTATTGTTGCGACATCATTTTTGTTTGGGTCTATATTTTTTCCATTTTCACTTTGGTTTTATACCATCATACTTTGATATATTCTCTTTAGGTTATTACATTCATTGTTATACTCACAATATTATTGTTTATTATTATTCCTCTAAACATATTCATAGAAATGGTTTTTTGAATGTTTATATTTACATTAAAATGAAGCCCCACATTTTTATTTATGACTTCTTGGTGCTTGACAACACATCCAAGACTACTTTTATTTGGACATATGTGTTATTTTCATTACAATGTTATCATAATAATTACAATAATTTATTTTATTATTTACTGTCAATTATAGTACATTTTTTAATTAACAATTATTAATAGTATTATTCTTTTATAATTTTTTTAATACATAATTTTTAAAATTAAAAAGTAATGATATATTAATTCTCATTACATATTAATAATTATTATTATTAATTTATTTATAATTTTTTTTTCATTATGTAAATATAATAGTAAATTCTAAACTACTTAATATTTATTATTACTAAATATTACAAAAAAATAATTAATTAAAATTAATAGTTTATTTATTTTCACTAATTATTTGTAAATTAATATTTATAAATAGTAATATAATTTTATAACATAATATCTTTTATTTTCTATTTTTAATTATTCTTAATTATTTATATTTTTTAATAATTACTATTGAATATTAGTTATTATTACATAATAATATTGAGAAATAATAAAATAAAATTACTAATGATAATTATTATTAATAATTAACAACTAATATATCTAATATTAATATATTTATATTTATTAGTTACGAAAAATTATTACAATTTAAAAATAATTTTCAAAACATATATTTAAAATTAGTATTTTTTATATTTAATATAAATTATTATTTAAAATTTATTATTTTTCACGGCATTATTATTTAGTTTATCATTATTACAATTTCCACATTATGAAAATAAAATTATATATTATATAAAATTAATAAATCCATTTAAACACGTAATCAAAATAAGATGACACCAAACTATTATTACATTATGATTTGACACACAAAAATAAATTGGATTTTATTTCTCCCCCAATAGGACCTATCCTGCCATGTTGGAGTATCAGACCGACATCATCTCCAATTAACCCTTTAACTAGTTTTTCCAGTGTAACCCTAAAATAAGGAAATGTATCCTATTATATTTTGAGACATAATATAATTTCATTAGGTCATTCCCCACAATTCAATTTTTAGAAGGGTTTTTAATTTTGCGAGGAATATCAAAAACATGATATGGATAATGTCTTAACTATGATGACATCAAAAACTGTGACAAAAATCATGAATCTAGAACTATGGTGAGATCAATGAATCTAGATTACATTTGAGACATCATCAGTGAGTCCTATAACTTTAGAGGGGGTGAGGACTCCACCAAATATAGTGTCACTTTTCACCAAGTAACTTACAATGAAAAGTCATGACTATTCTTCTTCCAGAATAGCCCTGGCCCTAGTGGTGTTCATTCATTGTCCCGAACAATTTTTTATATATATATAAAGAAAATAATAGCTGAATATGTTAGCCTATATTATATATTTATATTGAAATTTGTATTGTAAAATACCTATTCCATTTCAAAAATAAATAAATTTCCTATTATTTCTATTGATATTTAATAAATTTTTCTTATGGGAAAATTTTTACAAATGTATTGTGCCTATAATTTTCTAATATAATATTATATAATTTCTATATTTTTGAATCCACTATAACCCATGGAAATTGAGGGAAAATGAAAATATTTTTCAACATTATTTATGAAAGTCCAATTGGCACAATAATATCCAATGTAATTTGTGGAATCCAAAAAAAACATTTAATATATTATTTTGAAATATTTTCATTGTTGAAGTTGAATTATACTATTTTTTAAACAAAAACATCCACTAGAGGTTTCACTATTGGTTACACTAGAACATCTTCTTGAGGCTCCAATGGAACATCCATTAGAGGTTAAATTTGAACAACAATTAGAACACCCACTGGAACGTCTAATAGAGATTCAACAAAAACCTACTCTCCATGTTCCACTTTATATTCCACTAAAAATTATTCTACCCATTATTTGGAAAATATATATATGAAAAAATTCCAAATTTTATTTCCATTTGGAATATCCAGTGAATTTTCCAGCATAATATCTTATGGATCATCTAAAAAAATTTCTAATAGTCCTTCGAATCAAATTATATATTTCAAACATGTACGATAATTTTCGGAATCCCCCCAAAAAATAATTTTAGTGATATTTTTAAAGGATTTAAAAGTGTTTTTTATTTCACTTTTTCACACTGGAGCATCCACTAGAGCTTCCCCTAGTAGTTCTAATAGAACATCCAATAGATGATCCATCTAATCATACAATGGAACAAATTATTTCTAATTTCAATGAAATGATACCTTATGTAAAAAAATCATGTTATTATTACATAGAGATACTTTTTTTGAAACTTCCACTAGATCATCTAGTTGAGAATTAACTATATGTTGGAGTGGAGCTTGAATTAGAAGTTCTTTTGGAACTTTCTATTATATTATACCTTTGAAAACAATATTTTAATTTTTGAAATATTAAAAAAGTGTCGTAAATTTTATTCAGGATTCAAAGGTGAATTTTTTGTTGTTCATACACAGTAGAAAATTCCTTTGAGATTCGAATAGTCGTTTCACAGGAACATTCAAAGAAGTTACACTAGATGGTTCACTTTAATTCACACTGTAGGTTCCACTAGAATTTATATTCGATGCTCTAATGGGGGTTTAACTGGATCTACCATGGAATTTCCCTTGGGAGGTTCCACTAGAACTTCTACCGGAACTCCAATAGAAGGACCCACTAGAAAATCTATTTATTTTCAATAAGGAGTTTTGTTCTTTACCATAGGATATGTATTGTATCTTGCACATAAAGTTATAGACTTATTTTACCATTAAACCCTATAATGTAATTTCTTTATTCCTCCTATAATTCATTTATTTTTTATATTTTAGTGAAATTTTAATCTGATTCAACACATCACTATTATATATTAATAGTCCTGTTTTATGTTTTTTTATTCATAAGGAAATGTATTTCTTTAATTTTGTAGGTTTTCATTTTTGGTCCAATAAGAAATCTTTAGATTGAGTTATACAATGGAATAAATCAAAACATTAATTATGTTCAAACAATTTCATTGTGAAATAGTCATTCTTGTAATTTGTTTCATGATTTTCTATCAATTTTTATATCAGCATCACATTGTAAGAAATGTAAATTTACTATTTTTTAATATTTTATTTTATCAGCCCTTAACAAATTAATTCTGATATGGAATAGTGGAATTATTTTTTTCTACTGTTGAGGTCTAATGGATTTGTTAAATTATAGAATGAGAAATTAAAATGGAATAATCCTACTCTTTCTTGAAAACCAAGGAATAATTATATATAAGAAGGTTTTTGATATGTGTTAAATTATTGATATAAAAGGAAATGAAAAAATCACATTTGGTATCTATATTGGGTAATTAATAAGTTGATAATTTTGACACAATAAAACATCTTTGTTTAAACTCATGTTCTTAAACATGTTCCCCTACTATAGTTTCTTACTTGAGCATTGGTTTTATCATTTTTTGGGATAGTCGTAGAGACATTAGATCACTAATGTATTCTGAATTAATCAACCAGCAATTGATGAAATCTTGTAAAAAATTTCAAATGTAAAGAAAAAATATTATAGGGGATATTATCATGTTATTGGGATAGATTAATATTTATTTTCACATAAATTCTTAATTTAGCCTTTGTTGAATTGTTATTTTTTTAGTATCAGTTCAATAATGAAAGTATAAATGTGAAAGGAAATAGATTATCATGAAATCCATATTTCAAACAAATGTAGGTCGTATGATATTAATTATACTATAAAAAAATAATATATTTATTAACTTGAAAATAGTTGGTGTAATCCCACCAATTGTAGTCTAAAAGTAATTTTTTCTTTAACCACAACTAATAAAAAATACTTATAGTTAAACAACAAGAATAAATAACCGAGTAGAAAATAATCATTTAGGAATGTGGTGTTCCCCATTATGAATATGTAGTCGGAAAAGATGAAAAATATAAGGCCTTTAAAAATAAAATTTAGAGCTAAAAATATAATAGTAGAAAATTGAAGGAATAGTTAGGAAACAAGTGGAAAAATATTAAAAGTAGAAGCTGATAGTAATTTAAGGCCCTAAAAATAAGAATGAATAATCAAAACTATCATTTATAGTGTGGCAATAAACTCTTCTTTAAAGAGTAAAACCAAACATCATGTAATAATGTGGTTGGGATATAGGTGATAGAACACGTGCAAGATCCTTCTAAAAATAACATCTCTCCCAAGAAGTTCCAAGTATAAAATTTGGAAATAAACCCTTCCCTAATATAAGATTATTATACATAATGTTCCAATAAAGATGGGATATATGAGGAGGAAGACAATGTGTCGCATGCCTCTAAAAAACCACTCATCTCCCTCTCACTAGTTAAGTAGAATAGTCCTATACTGAATCTCTCCCTAAAAATGATTAGAAATGTGAAAAAGAGAAAGAAACAAAATGAAATTGGTTTTTGTATATCTATATGAATCACCAACAATAAGAAGAAGTGAATAAGTAGGTCCCAAAAAATTAGGATGTGATCCATCTGATTCTTAAACACCCATCATTCGTGCTAGTATTTCTTAGAAACTACAATATAAAAGGATTACTAGCATGATAAAAGTTATACCAAAATGGGATATGCATAGTCATTGACTCAAAAAAATATGAGCACATTGAAAATATATTATAGTTGTACAAAACCAGGTATATTGTTTTGAAAAAAGGAAATTCCCACATATAATTTAATTTTGTATACTAAATTCAAATTAAATGTACATAGTTTCTTATAAATAATTTTATTAATATTTAATTCAATATGTCTGGTAATATTATAGAAATGTATATTTACTAGAAATAGATGACATTTTCTCTCTTTAAACAAAACCAGGGCAAGTACAATTATTTTTATTTAAGTTAGCAATGCACACTATAAGAAAATATTCAATTTGTGTGACATTCTCAAATCATATTTAATGGAATCAGGTTATAGATATTTAAGGAATGATTATAAAAAGTATGTGTGAAATAAGGAAGATGACTAGAATATTTTTAGATAAGCCAATTATTTTTACAACTGAAACTAGGATTACTGTATTGTTCTCTATATTATTTATGTAGTAGATATATTAATTAATAGATTGTCTAATATTATTATTTTTTACATGGAATAATATAATGGAAAACAAAAATTAGAAATTGAAGTTGGTATAGTATCCATGAAAGGATGCATTGAAGTGAAAGGGAAAAAATTTCAACCCCATCAACACAATAATTATGCATTATACATTGCTACTTTATTATATTCAGAGAAACTGTTCCAGCAACTATAACTCCATATAGACTTTTATAGGAGGTTTTGGATATAGTTTATATCTTATGGGTTCTTTTGTAATTTTAAATGTTACCCTCTGTGATATGAAATAAATTTTATTTTAAACCAACTTATTGAATTTAATTTGTACTACTTATATATATAATTTTAAAAAAACATTAATAAATTGAGAATTGATTCTTTAGATAAGACTAATCCAATGTATCCATTCCATGTGTAACATACTCCTCAACAAGGGTATTCAAAAATGGACTATGTAATATTCATTTTATATCTATTAATGATTTTGGAAACAGATCCAGCATTTAAGAAGAAGCTTGGAAAAGATGAAAATGATGAAATGTTTCTTTATTTGGCACATTTTATCCTTACCAACCATACTAATAGATGAAAAAAACTTCCTTTAGATGTATGAGTTTCCACATTGAAATAGTGCCACCATCATTGATATAAACATTTAAACAACTTGGTATGATGTTTGTTACATCAAACTAGAATTTAAATGGTTCTCGTATTCAGAAACATTTATACAGTTTAGTTATATGGATATAACTAGAAACCGTATTTGAATGTTTCCCAGTTGTTAAAAATTTTTACAACCAAATTCTATAGTGGTTTCTTATTTTTGGTGGTGGTGGTAATGACTTTGCTATTATGTATTATGATGATATATGTCTGCTATTGTATATTTTTAGGACACATTTTTATCTAATGATTATCATGATTTTGTTGAGGTCATAAATATTTTGTCTTATTTTAATTTTGTTATTTAATATCGTATTTCAGAAATAATTAATAAATCTGTATTTTTTATAGCTATATCATTAATATTATAAATCCTTCTCGTTGAGGTAGATGTTTTTTAGTCTGGTGTTTTTTGGTTCAATTGATGTTCAGTTGTATTTTTTTTCTATAGTAAATTTGTAATATTATACGTGGAATGGAATTGTTTTAATAGGGGGTTTTGTTTTAATGATGATGTTTCAATATTCCATAGATGTTTGATCACACAGATTCTATTTTAGGTTATAAATATATACTAGTGGTGGTTTTTTATTGATTCTGATATTTTATTATTATTAATGTTGTGTTCATAATTTTATAGATTTCTCATAAAAGGATATTTCGTCACTATTATACCATTAGACATTATATTTATATTTTACTTATTTAGTTTCATTTTATTGAAAATATACCAAATGGAATGTTGATAATAAAATACCGATATTGATGTTAGATTTATTTTATTTGGGTACAATTTAGATTTAAAATAACTTTCAAGGGAATGTTATTTGTTTATTCTTATGATGGGAATTGTTTGGATTTTTTTATCAAACTGGGTTGATTATAAGTAGATTGGGGGATTCCAATAATGTATCAAATTTTTTGTTTCCCATATTAGAATACATGGTATTTTTAAAAACACCGCATCTAATTTATCACCAATCTCAGTTTCCCTCATTTTATATGAAATTTTTTATTATATTATGTTTAAAATTTAATATGTACATAGATTCCACATTATCCATGGATTTTACATATTGAAATATTTAATATTATTTGTAGCAATTTTTATGTTCACATTTGTGGTCTAATAAATGTGATCTTCAGTATTTTCACAATTACATTTTCAAAAAACACGTTTTCATGTAAAACTTTTACATTATCATGAAATGGTATCACACTCCATTAAAATTGAAGGTATACAATGAATTATTCAATCATATAGATTATTCAATTTAGTCTTTAGAATTTTAAAGAGTGTGTACGTGGTCACAATTCAACAAAAAAAACCATTTTCCTCCAATGTTTTCTACTCTGCTCACCCGCTTCCAATGAAATTTTAGGGTACCTCAAAATCTAAAGATCCAAATTGGTTAGAACATTATCCTATATTAGAGAAACAAAACAATTCTGAATCTTATAAAAATTTCTCTAACTGAATTACATTTTTTAAACAAAATTTGTTGCTATAACACCAAAATCTTATATTTCTTTCACTTCAATTACATGTGTGAAAAGAAATGTTATATTCGACACCACATTACCAATATAAAAATGCTCTTATAAATGAAATTCATCATAAAATGAAATCACAATTGCATCATCAATGTAGAATTATTATTTATTAATTGATGTGTGTCCCATTTTAGCATCCATTATATAAAAATATTTTGATTTTTTCTCCCAATTTCATGTTTGGATTAATTTTAAAAGAAGCCTTTCCTAAAATTGTAACTGAATGATCATGACCAATAACTCTATATGATGATGTATTTATGGTTGTAAACCCGTTCCCAAAATTACTAACATAATATAAGGAAATATCATAAATATAATCTATATTACATGATATAATAATCAAAATCTTTTCCATTCAGGCTAGATCATCGTAACATCTTCCTATAATTAATTTTCAATCCACATTTACTCCAAAATAATACCCTTGGTGAATCCCAATATTTATTTCCAATTAGGTCTGTATCAACAAAATATATTTTTTAGCTATTAATATCACATAACTATGATCATAAATTTGTAAAACATGACAATAATGATACTCAAAAAACATAAACATTCAATAGAAATGTTCAACAACATCATTGGAAGTATTATTTTATATACGGAGATGATCTTCACAACAATCCATTCATATAACTAAAATGTATTAAAAAATAATTTTATTACATTATATTTGAAAAAAATAAATTATATTCCGATATTGAGGTGGAAGTTAATCGAATATCATGGGTGTATATCTAGTAGAACCCTATAACATCAATGTTTCACAAGGTTAAATAATATGAGGCAACTTCTCTAACATATCTACATTTGCCTTGGTTTTGCAATGCTAATTTGTTTCTGACATTCTCTCATGTTTCTTAAATAAATTAAAAACACTTAACTAGTGATGAACATAACTTTTATGAAATCCATTAAAGCATTCACATAATTGAGTGACATAAATAGAAAATGATAAATAATATTTTAAGAATTAGGTTTCTCACTTTTCATCCAAAATGGTTACATCAAATAAACACATTGATTTACCATCCCCATATTATTCACTAATGGACGCACACTCCTGATGAAATTGATCTGTGTCATGGTATTGGAACAGACACCTCTAAAATATATTTATAAAACCAAACCCTTATTTAATTCAATAACATATATGTTTAATTCCATTTTTCATTAAATTTCATGATTTGATGTAGTGTTGAGTTCCATATAAAACTTCACAAATGGATTTCCCCATTGTTCCATCCTGAATTGTAGATATAATTTTAGTTATATTCATGTGATGTACCTTTAAAATGCACGAAAAAACCAATAGAAAGAAGTCGTATTTTTATCAGATAATAACATTAACCAAAAAATGAAAATCTCACTATGTTGATTGAACACCATAAAGATGCAAAATCAAATTTAATATTTATTAGTGATAAAGGTTGTGTGAAAAAACAATAAAATTTCCAAACAACTCATAATATCTCTTCAATTTTGGATCATCCTTGGAAATATTATTATCATTACCATTAATTTGACACATCATAGTATACAAAAATGATTTATTGTCCTAAAATTTTCTTTTTAGGATACTAACATGCAACATGAATCACCACTAAGAAATTCATAATCCCATTTATACATTAAATAATTCATCATATCACAATGTGTGAACCCAAAAACATTTCGATCCCCTATAATAGATGACAATATGGATAAGGAATCATTTTGTCTAATAATTACTGAAGCATTCAAATATAACTTATATTTTTATTCATATCTTATTTTTCATTCTTAAACACATCATATGAATTACGTAAGTCAGAAAATAAAACTACACAAACATCTAGTGGAACTTTTATAAACATATATTTATTACATATAGATATAAAACATATCAATAGAAATTATTAAATAATTTTTTTAAAATGTTATACTTTTTCATTTGAAATTATATAAAAAAATTAAATTTAAATTATTTTCCACTATAGGTTCGAGTTGAATTTACGATGAAACATCAAATAGATGTCCCAGTGGTAGTTCAAGTATATGCTCTAGTGGATATTATAGTTTAACATACAATGGATGTTACACTAGAATATAAATATGATCATCCACAATAAGAACCCTTAGAGCTTTATCATTGTTGAAAACGCTTTCTTTTATTATAGTAATTCATCAACTCTAACATTTTTCATATCATATAGACAGAATCTTATTCCATGATTACGAAAAAAAATAAAAATAATAATCATATAATATAATAACCAATACCATCTAATGATTCATCAATGAATCACAGATAAAAACTAATTCTACATTTAACAAAAAATAACAGTAAAATACTTCAAATATAGTCTACAAAACTTTGTCAATTGCCATTATAAGTATAACCAAAAATGAAAATTCAAAACCATATCATGACTCTAATTATTCATAGTGTGGAAAAACACATAGAAAATTATAAACAATTATGAAATGAAACACATTGTAATGTCACCCACTAATAATGGAAAGACATCATGAAATCTAAATGAAACCCATTAAAAATGATGAAATCCCTCATGAAATTACTGAAATAGTCTATTGATGGACCAATAAAACCCAATAAATGAAAATTAAAAAACATACCAAGACTGCAATGATTCTCACTATAATAGAACCCATTTAAATTTACAATGTATTCCTTGATGAAACCTAGTGAGCTGAACCCCAATAAAAATATTAATTCATAACACATCTCTAACTAACCCTAATGAAAATGATGCAATCCCTCACACCATTCCGACAAGCCTTCAGAGATAACATGGAGAACCCTAAAAAATTGAAAAATAAATAATATATGACGCCTCATTCTCTATGAGAGGAAAATCCCTTCCAATAATTAACCACAACGTGATCCTACCACCTGAAAAAAGGAACACATTTTTTTGGAACCATGGTATTCTATGCATGAATTGGAGTGTGGTCTGTGTTTGTTGTAAATCCTTATTGGATGTTAAGAATGTGTACCATCAAAGAGATCATACAGTTCAAGCAGACAACAATATTGAAGGTGGCATCATATCCCAGAGGGGAATTTCACGCCGGTGCCTAGTAGGTCTTGAAACATGCAAGCCTACTGTTTTTCATTATTATAAAATCAAAATATAGAAATGGAAAGAATGTATGGAAATTATTGGTGTGGTCGCACAAGTGATTAGCACGATAAGGCCAGGGTGGATGAGATATGCGCTGGAACCTGTGCGCCGAGGGAAGACATGTGCGCCAACGTGTAGGGGGTCTAGTTTGCCTATAAATAGCAGACCACCCCCCACATTTGTAATGATATTCAAGAATTAAATATTTTTTGATCTTTCGTCACGCTGGTGGTTGAGTTGTGCATGTGATTGTTGGGTCGCACATGTAGAGGTTGTGCGCCGGTTGTTGGTTGCAAGACCAAGGTGGATTGGGAGATAAAGGTGCAGAACTGTGCAAGTATGGAGTCGATGGCGGCAGTGTCGTGAAAGTTTGTTGGTGTCACCTACGCACTGAATTTGTACCATTCAAGTGACTTGAGTTCTGGGATTGAAACTTGCGCGCCGGGCTTGGAGAAGCGCGCCAGGGTTGTTAAAGTACATCTGTCCTTTTGAATAAGCACAAAAGCTGGATGATCGGCCGATACCCTCAGTGTAAAGTGAGATTCATCTTATTGTGAGAGATGGACTTCAACAGAGCATCTATATTCAAAAGATGATGCATTCTTGTGCAGTTATGATGAGACCTTCACATCTATAAACTGAGTGTGACTTCACCAAGGGTAGTGAGCCAGGGGGAGTCAATCGGAGTGACCCGAGGGAAGCGGTGAGATATCCCAGAACCATTATAAAGGAAATAATCCTAGGGCAGAGTGACTGTTCCCAATCCATTATAATCCACAACTAGTGAAGATTAGTGGAATTTTGTATGACCGAAAACTTGTTGGCGTATGATCTTTAAACGTAGCCCGTAGTGGTGAACCAAGTAAAAATTGATGTGTCTTTTCTATGCATGTGAATGTTTTATTTCTGATCATATTCATCATACTAGTTCAACAAGTTCCTACCAACGTGGGAACAAGATCCATAACACTAAAAGAAAAAAATTTCACCCTGATTCACCCCTCCCCTCCCATGGTGTCGTGGGGTCCTTCAATTTTAAAATATTTTCATGTCACTAGAGAATCTTATAATATAAATAATATGAGATGAACAAATGTGTGGAGTATCAGCTTGGATAATTTTCAATGATTTCCCCAGTTTCAGCTTTAGGAACCCACCATTCGCTACTCAACAATTGGGTTTCATTTATTGGATTAAAAGCCTCACGTGTTGCAATGAATATACCAGTGCTCCCCCTTATCACACATTGATTTGTTTACAATGCTAATCCACCACCCTGGCTCAACAAACACGACATAATGACGGTACATGGTTTTTTGATTCTCTTCCATTGGGATTTGGGATGATATTTATTAGATCATGCAAGATTATCCAATACATACACTGATCTGGAAATATCCCAATAATATCAAATTATCTCCTTCTATGCATTCTAATAGTTTCAATCCATATAGGAGTATAATATTATAATATGTAGAAAAAATTCTAGATATACATTTGATGGAAAATAATTTCACAATATACCATTTTATTTTGGGTGGTATTTTTTAGTAGGTTAAGCACCTAACAATTTAACAACTTCAGGTCTCCTAATATTTAGTTGACCCTTTGGGATGATGTGTATTAGGATCATAACTAATTTGGATGGATATTTATCATAAATACACTTCTTCAACTATTTTCATGATAAGGAGTTTTATAAAAAAAATTATTTTTAATCAAACTTTTGAGGAATGAGTTTTATTATAAATTACCCCCTATTTATTATTGTTTTAACAGAACATTTTCATAATTTTATTATATTTTTCAATAGTGTTATATATTTTATAATAAATTTGGGAATATATATTATTATATAATTATTAATAATTTTCTATTAATAATATATTTTTAGAATTAGAATGCATAAATTATTATAATATATCATAAAATACACTATAAAAATTGTGTGTTTTAATAATGATTTTTTTTTTAAAATTTTATAATATGTTAATTTAAGTGATACAATATATGATAATATTAGTTTTAATATATATATATATATATATTATGATAACCCGATGATAGATGATTTCCTAGGGTTTACTGGGTGACATGTTGAGGCATTGTTTCATCGGTGGTGTTAATATTTATTCTTCTGTTATTCTTCTTTCTAACTTGTGTTGTTCTTTTCATGTAGTTCATCAGAGGATGAAACATCAACAACCTATTTTTCCCTTTTGTAGCTCATCTGCAACATATACCCTTATTTTTGATGATGGATAACAATTTGGTATACCAATGGAAACACATCACTCTTTTGGAAAAAGAAAATCCCTATCATTTCCACTAATAATGAAGTCTATTTTTTATTATTGTTATAAATATTATTGCAATAATAAAATTTCTCTCAAACTAGACCGTAAATTTTATTAAATTTAACAACACATTGTATTCCAAATGGTTATTTAAATATGGAGTCCTTATACATGACCATCCGATCTGGATGAATCATTTTTGAGTTATTCATCAAGAACGAAATACATAATGTCCTTCTCAAAAGATCATTGTCCTTTGGAAACAACTTGTTAAAAAGGATAATCTGAAAAATATTGAGGATTAATTGAATGTTGTGTATGAAATTTGGTCATATTATATTGGGGATGATCTAAGTACATAATTATAGAGATCAGATCTCATATCAGTGACTTTATGAAATGGTATCACTCTTACCATATTCTATAGGGGGAAGCCACATAGATAATGGTCTTAGTAGATGTGGATTTACAACTTCTAATGGGTAACTTCTATCAGTGATGAACTTGGTATACAAGATTGGTTTTTAATATGTAGATATGGTAGTCTTCTATTTCTTTTCTGGATTCATTGGACACATGAAAGAGTGAATTTCAAAGACAAATAATGGGGAAATAAATGTTTTCAAACCTTATGGAACTTATCTTCATGCTACAAACCATAGACTATGGGTTTTATTCAGTTTTCAAAAATCAAAAGGACGGTAATAAACACACCATGTCCCTATAAATGAATATCACCAAGAACTAAAAAAGAATTATTATGCTGGTCTTTTATGATTTTCTACAGACTCTGATGATACAATGAAACTAAATGAAGATTGAAATATGTTTTCCTATACTCACCCTCGGGCCATTGGGTGGACCATTTTGATCTTTTCTATATAAATTAATGAGAAGAAAACCATTACCTCTTTCTCACCCTAATGGATATATGATTCTCTTATAACAAAACCTAGTCCAAAATGCATTAGCATGGACCCTCCAGGCCAATTTCCCCCCCCCGAGGCATAAAATTACCATGGATCACCTACCATGTGAAATATGACATGAGATTGTTGAGAGTGAATGGTTTAAAAACATTGAAAGTTGATAAATATGATTTGGGGGTATCGTGGAATAGACCCCATTGTGAAGAATATGTTGGACACAACCGATGCGTGGACTCTCCTATAGGATGTGCAATCTTCTAATAAAGATATAAATTTATATATAATGGACTATTTGTATAAATTACAGAGGTTGAGGTTGGACTAACCCATACCATCCTAGACCAATTAAAATCATTGGATGTAACTATCATGGGCTTGGAACACACACATAGTTCCTATTATCTGGTGCCTGAGAACTCTATATCACCATAGTGTTGCTTTTTTTTCTTCTAAAACCATGCTTTCAAATAAGTAAATTCATGGAATTTCCTCCAATGTAGGTTTTTAGGGATGCACCCCAGTGACACGCAACTACCATTCTAGTGGCCTCTACCTCCAATGGAAGGAGTAAGTGGATATTAGATTTATGATATTTTCACTGAACTATATTGTTTCCCTTGTCTATTTATTGACACACATGTTTGGTCCATTGTAGGTTTTTCTGGTTTACCATCATGAATTGACACATGAAAGTTGTGGTACTCCTAAAAATGATTATAAATTTACTACCTAGACCATGATCTCTCAGATAGGATTTTAACAATATCTTCTTCCAACAGAGAAAAAAGAATGGGTCCAATTGGGAACATGGTCCATATGAGATAATTCAGAAATAGGTTCAATGCACAGACCTCACAAACTTGGACCACATACATATCCCCTTCACATGGTACATTTTATTCACATAAAAATTATACATTAGGGATTGACTATATTGATTCAGGGAATCTTCTAATTGGATCTATATCTTTATCCTCTTCTAGGACTCCCACCTTACCCCAACCATTTCAAACTAATGCATGATCCCCATTAAACTCGATATCATTAACAAAAATCTATCACATGATAGAACATTTATTTTTTAAAGATACATGATGAGGGAATGTGGTATTAAAGAGTTTATTAATGTGATATGGTCTTTGAGTGGTGTTTATATTTTAACTAAAATTAATCATGTCACATATAACCTCAAAGAAGAGTTTTCTAGTAGGGTTTTAAAAGAAGATTGGTAGTGTGATTCCATTAAAAAAGACTCTCCAATATCAAATCTCTCCCACCTTCATCCATGAATATTTCAATGATTTCCTCACTAGACTCTGACCTCAATGAAATCCTCATTAGAAAATAATCTTATGGTTCTATGCATGATCACGACAATCATATCAATTTTTGTGACTTCAATACAAATTATTTCCACCTTAATTAATTTATATTGTGTCCCAAAAACCATAATTAACAGATTAACCACCTCGATGGAAGAACATTACAGAATAAAGTGGTGATACATGGCCTTTTCCAACATTTTCTCCTATATCATTAAATGTTTTGTGAGACTCTATCATCACCATTGTAGCCTCCGATATTAATCATGTTGTAAAAGAGGATATGAAAAACATGATCACCTAGGATATTATTGATTATGAAATCCTTCTTAACATTAATGAAGTTCACTCCACTAATTCCCCATTCCCATATGTATTCAACAGATTCTTCTTTAAAAAATGTAGCACATAGTGGGTCCTGATGTGTCAATCTTACTAAGGGACCTATAGCACCGAATGTCTGAATTCTCCACTGTCAATGAAAAAATCACCACTCTCATTCCTAAAACACTAACAAATATATGGTATATTATTTTCAAATCATTATCTTATGCAATGTCACATATAACTTCTAGTGAACTATTTACAAACCTTTCTTTATTCCATTATCTCTGAAAACCAATGTGCATTTGTCAGCAGAAAGCTTATCTTAGACAAGATGATTATTTTCCATGAAACCATTCAATATATAATGACACAAAAAGTGGCCAAATGAGGAATCCTAGCCTTGAAGGTAGACATTAATAATGATTTCTATATAGTGGATTGTCCCTTCCTTCAGTTTGTAATATGAAAAAGGCACTTCTGTGCATGGTAGGTTGAAATCATTATGACATGTGTTTCATCCTTATTAGTAATGATACACACTAATTGAGGACTATCATGGCTTTTATCGACTTATAGGGACTTCTACCAGGAGACACCATTTCTGCATCACTATTCATTTTAATGGATTAAATATTATCTAATCTCATTTTAATTGAAGGTAAGGATAGTATTAATAATAAATAAAAGTGATTCCACTAAGGTACTCTCATATCCCATCTATTACTTACCGAGTATTGTCTCATTTTCGTTAGGGGCACATTTTAATAATAGAACACCATTTTCTTTCTTCTCATCCTCTGTGACAATTCTTCATGGAATGCTTTAAACCCTTCTAAATCAAAACTTTCTTTCAGTTCTGTTGTTCCCCCAAATTGGGGGCCTCAACTACAATAGTAATTCATCATTTAGTTGGTTGAAAATTTCTAAAATTACCTTAGGATCTCTAAAAACATTGGTCCCTCAAACAAATTTCTTTATAATTTTGTAGAGGGTGGATAAAAATGAATGTTTGAGTTACAAAAGTATATCCAAATTAGGAAAATAAATACTTATTAAATAAGTCACCCAATCTATTCGCTATTATTTAATGTCACTCTTTAATCTCCCTGACATCATCATAGAACAACTATAATCACGTTTTTAAAATATAAGGTGGGTACTCAATGAATGGAAACACAAGGATCATTGGATTTCATTGGATAAACTCTAAAAACACAATCTTAATGGGGGAATCATGTTTAGCTACCAAAGCCGCTTCAATGGCACCCTTCTTTCCAATCAAGCGTTGTGGTTTATCCAACACCCTCTTTATATCCAAAATAAGGTTTTCAATGCTAAATAAATCTCAAATAATTATTTGATTACGCCTCCATTAGGTAACCAACCCTACTTCTTCTTCTGTATCCTATGGGGATCACACGATAGGCTTAATAGAGGGATTTACTAGAAAATTCGGAAGGGTGCTTCTTTTAATGTTTTGTTGGACAGATGAATTGTCAAGGAAAATGGGAATAAAGAAATATCTCGTTATCTAGAAGGTATCTAAGGATCAAATGATCTATCTATTTTTAATTATGATAGAAATTTGTGGTGCACTGATAAAATAACCTCATTGATCAATGAGAGAGTTAAGAAAATTTTACTTAGTATCTCGAGGTTTTGTGATTTGGTTCATGATGTCCTACACTAGTGAATAGAAAACTATAACACTTGTAAAATAAAATTTTGGAATTCTATTTATATAATTTCATATATTCTAGTGGCGGATACTCTCTAGACATCTATATGGTGTCTATGGATCCCCCCAAATCTCACCATATCAGTTGGAAACCTTGCACAAGGATTATTCCATCTTTGGATTGTCATACATATCGACAAATATAAGAAAACCCAACATTCCCTATATTAATATCCATATATGAATATCCCATGAACATTATTTCCCCCTGCCATGGAGTGAGGATAATCTGGAAAACCTTCAACCATCAAGATGATAATCTCTTTGACAAGGCTCTAGATTTCAAGGCTATTCTCCCAAAATGGTCTCCACTTCTCATGTTTTAGGAAAAGGGTTCCCTCTGTATAATGGAGTTGATCATTTGTGTCAGGATAAAAAATTATCTTGTTATCTAGGTATCTAAGACATACCTTTTTTGAGTCTACCAAGGATTCAATTGGTTATTAGCATGGAACTATAACGAGTATATTCTTGACAACACTATGATCAAGCCTCATCCCTTTTCTGGAGCCCGATATCTTGAGATCCTAGACAATTACCATTGACTAGTCACTATCATTAAAAGGTACTAGAGATTTTGGTATTATTTATCATGACTCTAATTGTCTTAACATTGATGAATTTTACTACTCTCTCAAGGAAAAACTATAACTTATTGAGGTAGAAGCACCTGCAGTAATTAATTCCATGGAATTCTCTTTAGAACCGGGTTGTGATCCATCACATTGGTATTTCATTTCCTCACTATCATTCATGTTATCTTTTCATCTTAATATTTCATGTTACCTTTTGGCATTCTTTTCTTGGCGATCTAGTCTCTACAACTCTAATTTTTCGGATTCCTCTTTCTCTTTTACAAAAGAGGAGAGTAATGTGGTGCCACATCCTTTAGTTACATGATTCCTCCCAAATTAATCACATGTATTGTTGGATTTATTCCTTGGTAGGTTTTATTCTCTTATTCTTCCTAATCCTCGATCTCATATTATATGATTCCATCGATATTTCTTAGGAAATAGTAATATGATATGATAATATTAGAAATATATATATATATATATATGAATATAATATATTTCAATATATTATATTATAAATAATTTATATTAAAAAAATTATTATTATTAATTATTTAATATATATTAATAATTTAAATAATAATTATTTTAAATTATGTTATTAACTAATTTTTTAGTTATATAATTTATTTTATTATTAACATCATTACTCATAATTATTATTTTAATTATTGAATGTATTTATTAATATAATTAATATTTATAAATAATTTAATTATAATATTTGATAATAAGAAAAAAATTAATAAAACATAGTGATAATTTACTTATAGTATAATAATTAATTATAAATATGCCAATTATTTTTCTAAACAGTAAATGTTATGTTTTTAAAAATAAATTTTTTTCCAAGTAAATTCATTCATTGTTCTATTTATCATATTTATTTTAATAACAATTATTTTTTATATTTTAAGTCATTTTTTTATATTTCATTTAGATGCTATTTATATTTTTCTATTTATACTCCTTAAAAATCACCAACTTCAAATATAATAATATACCATCAATGTGACTCTGAAAGGGTAAAAATTTAAAAGTATAAATAACATTTGAAATAAATTTAAAACATTGAAATAAAATATAACAAATAATGATAATTTATGTTTTATAAACTTTTACAGTTATCAAACTCTTTTAAAATTAAAAATGTTTTTTCTTGAAACAATTTTTTTTGTGTCATCTATATTGTTAACAGTTTATTATTTTGGTGAAAATACATTCATTTCAGATATTTTAATGTGTATATTCTATGCATTAAATTTCATTAATATTGGTTTAATTTCTATTTCTTATAATCCATCGAATTCACCTACATAAAACAAAAACAAAACTTATTATATTTAAAAAATGCATATTTGGAAGCCCATTAAAATTAATATTGAGTAAAAATAAAAATAAAAATAAAACATGGATTATTAATAAAAATTTATTTAAAAAAATAAACATAATGAAAAAAAATTAATTTAAATGAAACAAATAGTATTGACAATGAACATAATATTTTCAATTGAAAAAAATTATCTGCATAAAATATTTCATGAATAAAATCTTAAAGAAAATTAAATAATTTATTGTAATAATAATAACTACATTAAAATAATGTTAATGTAAAAAAAATATTTAATTATGTTTCGTTATTTACCCAGAAAATGTTTTCTACAAGAAAACAATTATATATACGAATTTTAGGGATTTATTGAAAAAAAAATTCAATCATTGAAATCAATTTTCATAATTTATTATCAATTTTTCTGTATATTTAATTATTATTTATATTATTAAAAAAATTAAATTTTATCTGTATTGTAATTACTGTTTTTTATAAATATTATTTATTTCATTATTGTTTTTTGGAATTCCTTTTTTTGTAACTTAATTTTATTTTTTTACTGCTCATGATTTAGTTTTCGTTTAGATTTTATTTATATGATATTTTATGTGCATAAAAAATTTTGAAGTGTAAATTTTTTTTTATAAATACTGGTTGTTTCATGTAAATTTATTATTTTTTATTATATTTATAAATTATATTTTACAAACATCTATTATTTATATCATTAATCATTATTTTATGTTCCATTTTGATTAGACTTACAAATTATATTTCATAGGCCTCCATGTTTTCTACATGAAGCATAACATGTTTTGTTGGGTTTAAAGTAAGTTGTTTGATATATTTTATCCAACAAACTATAAACCCAATGAAAATGAAGTTTAAAGAATATAATAAATACATAAAAAATAATTACAAATAAAAATAATTTTCCCAAAATAAGGAAGAGACAACAATATAGATGATACAAAATAATGACGTTTCAGAACATAATAATTTATCTTTAAATAAAGTAGGTAACTCTTAAAGCATGTTAAATATAAATTATAATTCAATAGAAAATTAAATTTAACTCATTCTCTTAAAAAACTTAAGATAAATGAAAATAAATAATTTAATAAAACTCATAAATATAATATATTACGTATTATACATAATGCATGAATTTAATGATGAAAGTATGAATAATTAAATAATTAATAATAGTTAATATTTTTAATGGATTATAATAGTAGATATTATTATTAATTATTTTATTATTGATGTTATACTTATAAAAAAACATATAACTAATTAATATTAATTAATATTATTATTATTCATGACATTATTAATAATTGAATTATTACTTTTATTATTCATAAAAAAAGAATTATTATTATTCACACATTTATAGAAAATAAGTATCATGACATTATTTTTTGTAGATTTGTTAATAATATAATCACTTTATTATAATTAATTAATCATTAATTATTGTTACTTTATTTTCCATAACTCTTTATATGTGATAATGTTCCATAATGTGTCCATTTTATTTTTATCTACTTGTGCATATAATAATTTTTGATAATAATTATTATTATTTTGAAAATAAATGAGAAATAAATAATAATTTAAATAAAAGAACCATTAATGATTAAGGCATCAATAAAATTTTTTTAATAAAGAATGTTTTTCCTAAAAATTATTTTTGATGCGTGCGAATAGATTGAGCATTAATCTGAAATGGGATGTGCATGAACATGCTGAATACATAGATAATAGAAAATGTAGGTTGTTAACAGCATGTGCCACAATGTGAAAACTACCTAATTGAGATAATATTACTATAAAATTATAGGAAAACAATAGTAGATTGTTTTTGGAATTATAAGAATTGCGGCTTGTCAAACTGAGAAATCATTTTCTTATAATGACCAAAAACAATGTTTCAAAAATTTAAAACACTAAATCAAGTGTTTGATGCTTAATTTCATATAAAATGATCTCTAATTTATGTGAAATCTCATTAAATCTATTTTATAATTATTTTTAATGTTTACGATTATACGACACATCAATCCAACATGCAATGTGCTCGAAATGACTAAAAAGATCTCGTAGAAAATGTCGATCATTAAATTTTTTATCATAAAGTGATAACTAGTCAAAAAAAATTAACTAAATTAAAAATTATAGGACATCATATATATATTAATTTGGGTATTAAATGAACTAACCGTGAATCAAACCATGGTTTTATTTTTCCAAGATGGTAGAAAAATCTATTTCATAAATTTAAAACACTAAAACATGAGTTTTATAGTTCAAACTATAAGAAAATATATTTAATTCTTGATAAATCATATTATAGGTGCCTAAGATTTTTTTTGACATGTGTTAGAAGACATCGCTTCAATCCGACATGTGTTGTGATCATACTCACCAAAGAAGGAGTTTTTATAAAAATATAGTCATTAAAAACCTTTTCCAAAAAATAAAAACCATAAAATCGATCTCTGATTATTTTAAAATAATAGGAAACAACCATAGATTTTTTATTTAGTTATAATAAATCACAGTTCATCAAATAGAGGTGTTATTTTTCCAATAGGATCGAAATCACAGTTTTAGTAATTTAAAACAATAAAATGTTCATTGTATGGATTAAAAAAATAAAAAATCTATAAAATTCATGTGAAATAATATGAAATATATATTAAGAATTTTTTTCATGTTTATGGGATGATGTTGCGTCAATCCGACATGCGATGTGCCTGAACTGAATAAAAAAAGAAGTTTTTGAAAAATTACAGTCTATAATAACATCTGACATGGATTGAAAACCAGTCAAATGGGATCATATTTATATTAAATCGCAAAAAAAAACCATAGAATTATTTCATAATTATTGTATCTTATGGTACAAAAAACAAGGATTCATTTTATCGATATAAACAAAAACATATTTTTAGTAATTTAAAACACTAATATGTCTTTTTGACAGTAAAACCATAGAACATTAAATTAAATTTAGGTGGAATAATTTGAGACGTTTCTTGGAATTATTTTGATGTGAGTGAGTAGATGTTGCATCAATCAGACATGTGATTTGTATAAAATGACTCACTTATGAGATTTTTGTGAATTATAGTATTTAAAAATATGCACCAAAGAGTGGAAAACCTTCCAAATAATCATGGATTTCTATGAAGTCACATGAAAATAACTGTATATTTAGTTTCTACTTAATTGAAATGATCATACTTCAATCTAAGGTTTCAATTTCTAGAGATTATTGAAAATGGTTTTTCGGTAATTTAACACTTTCTAACATACAATTGATAGTTAAAACTGTAAAAATTAATTTTGAATTAATATGAAATATAAATAAAATTCCTAATTTTTTTTGACTTGTGCGATTAGATGACATGTCAATCTGATATGCGATGTGCTTAAATTGAAAAAATAGAGATTAGTTGGAAATTAATGGAATTTATAAAATGTGTTCCATAGGGTGAAATATGGAAAAATGTTCATGGATTGTTGTGACATCATAGAAAAAAAATTAGATTATTTATTAAACTATAGAAACTAATAGCACATAAAACAAAGGTGCTATTTTCCTGGGATGATTGAAGAAATTGTATTAGTAATTTAAAATAATAAAAAATGTTTAGGATGGTTAAACCTATCTAAAATGATTTCAAATTGAATTGAAATATTATTAAAACAGTATTATAAAAAATTATTACATTTTTTAATATATGGTGCATCAATATTCCATGTGATATGCTCAAATTGATAAAATAAAGAGTACATAAAAGGGATGATAATTAAAAATATTTTTCATAGACTCTAATTTTGGAAAATGATCTCATATTATGATGAAATTATAGGACCACAATAATATGATTACTTTGGAATTTGTAAGAGAATAAAAGGAATTAAATAAGTGTTTTGTTTTCTCGGGATGACTGATATGTATGTTCTAGTAATTTAAAACACTAAAATTTGTTATTTTTGTTTAAACCATAAAAGAATATCTCTAATTGATGTAAAATATTATGATAATAGTCATTACGTTTTATTTATCATGTAATAGAAAACGACACATCAATATTACATGGAATGTTCTCAAACTAACTAAATAATGAGTTTATATAAAATAACAGTCTTAAAAAATGTGTTCCACATAGTGAAAAAATACAAATGAGCTCAGATTGCTGAAACATCATAAGAAATATTTCAAATTTATTTTTGAAGTATTAGAACTGATGGTTCATCTAATAGAGGTTTCATTTTTCAATGATTATGGAAAATGAAATGTCAGTAATTTAAAACACTAAAACATATTTTTATGGTTAAGTCCATTTAAATTTATATCCAATTTATGTGAAATCATCTTTTATGTGGTTTTAGAATTATTCTTGAGATATGTGAATATGAATTGTATCGATCCGACATGTGTTGTGATCGAACAGGCAAAATTTGTAGTTTTTATAAAATGATGGTGTTTAAAAACATGTACTAAAGAGTATGGACCATCCATACAGGCTCAGATTATTGTGAAATCTATGTAAAAACCTATATTGATTTTTTATATAAGTGAACTGAAAGCACATCAAATCTGTTTATCATTTTCCTAATATCAATAAAAACACTTTTTTAATTAATTTAAAACATTTAAACACAATTATTTATGGTTAAAACAATAGAAATTTATCTCCACAAACATGAAATATTGTGAATCATTTCAAATAATTATTTTTTTAAGTTTTTCAGTGGATGTACTTTTATCCGAATTTTATTTTGCTCTAAATGACTAAATAAGTTCTTAATAATTGATGGTCTATAAAAACATGCACCATAGAGTGTAATCTATCCAATTGAACATTTATTAATTTGAAATCACATGAAAACTACTGTAGATTTATTTTCTAATTCTATGAGCTAGCAAAACCTAAAACATAACAGTTATTTTTGCGAATTGACCAAAAATGAATTTTTAGTAATTTAAATCACTAAAACATGCATTAGATGATTAATAACATAGAAAATGATCACCATTTGACATGAAATCATATGATTTCTATCAGTGAATTTTATCAGACTTGTATAAAATTTCATTTAGATTATATTGTGAAATAATAACTTATAGGCATTCAAAGTCATCAACATCAAACATTGTTATATTTCAAGTACGTGACATTGAAGGCTTATAGATAAAAAATTATCGATAAAATGAAAATGAAATTTTTCACACTAACTAATCATATATAAGAAATGAGAAATAATTTTTTTAAATATAATAAATAATAAATAATTTAAATACTAAAAAAATTATGGATTAAAAAACAAATGTACACATAAAAATATTTCTGTGCATAAAATATATTATAAATAACATTTAATGAAATATAAAACATTTTAGATACAACAAAAAATTAATTCAAAATAATATAAATGCCATAAAATTTAATAAAATTTTTAATTTACACATAAAATTTTACTTGCAAAAAAATTACAAGAAAATTTTTTTTGTTTTTAAAAAACAATATTTTTTGTCGCTTAAATTATTATTAATTCATTATTTTTGTGAAATTATTTTTTTCAACTAATTTCTAATATATAAATTCTACGTGTAAAATGTTAGTTATATTATATTTATACATTATAATTTATTGGTTTCCAATATCACATACTTGAAACAGTATTTTATATGACGTACGTTACTTTGGAAGCTTATAGAATATAAAATACAAAAATAATCTAATTGAAAAATCAAACATTGTTTAAATAAATATATAAAATTCAAAATTATATGAATTTAATAAAAATATAAAACCTAATTAAATTTATATAACACAAACCTAATTGATTAAAAAAATATCATTTCCAATTCAATGAATTTTTTACATAAAATATAGTATAAATAAAAAATATTTGGAATTTAAAACAGAGATGTTGCAATTAAAACGTGATTGAAAATAAAACTAATATCAAAATAATAACAGAAAAATTAATTTACCCAACACATGAAGGAAAATCCAATGATACTTTCAATATATACATATACGGTAGGTTCCCCAATTAAAATGTTACCTACATTAAATGTAATATTATTTCAAGTTGGTGACTTTAAAAGGAAATATATTATAAATTATATATTCAATATAAATTGAATTTGAATCTTTAAATAAACATATAATGATTAATTTAAAATAAAAATACATTCATAAAAAAATTGATGAAAAATTAATTCATTGATCAAAAGTATTGTTGTTTCAAAATATAATATTATTACATATAATTTTTAAATAGAAATATCATTTGTGTCAACTTTTTTTTATATTCCTTTTATTTTAAAATAATTTTTAAATGCACAAATGGTTTTGTAAATTACATATATATTTTATTGATACTGTATTTTGTTTGCACAAATATTTTGAACTGTATGTTTTAGGTTTTCAATCAGTAATGTTTTATTAATGTAATTTTTTTGGTTTTTTATATATATTTTTTTATTTTTATTTTAAAAAAATTATATGTTAAATTCTTGTATGATGTTTCCAATAGATTTTTATTATAATTAATTTTTTTAGGCTTCCAATATCATTTTCATGAAATATTATTCTGTTTCAAGTTAACTAATTTGAAAGTCTTTAAATTACAAAGTATAAATTCAATATAAATTAATTTTTTCACACTATGTAAACATATTAAAAATAATTTGAAAAAATAATTTCCTAATGAAATAAATAATAAATAATTTCAATGTTAGAAAATATTGTTTTTTCAAAACAAAACATGGTTATTCAAATTTTTTGATGAATAATATTTTTTCTTTCAATTAAATATTTTATGTATTTCAAATATTTATTTTGTTTTAATTTAATTTTTTTGAAATAAACAGTGTTTAAAATTTCATTTAAATATAATGTGTACTATATTTTAGGTTTATAAATTTTCTGAAGAATATTTGTTTTTTTCTAATCAACATTTTTAATGAAAATTATTATTTATTTATTATTTTATTTATCACATTTTTTCATTTTCAAATAAATAGAATTTCTTTATTCAGTGTGAAAATTTTAATTTACATTGTATTTATAATTTTTAATCAATATTACTTTAAAATGTCTTCCGTGAAGTATAAATATGTTTCATGTTGGTGACTATGAATGCCTAGAATTTATATATTATAAATAAAATCTAGTAGAAATTAGAAACATGTTAGATATAATTCTCTGATAGATTTAATAACATTTCTCATCAATTAGAGATCATTTTCTATGGTTTTAACTATCAAACACACTTTTTATTGTTTTAAATTTATCATAAATCATTTTTATTCATCTTTGGATAATGAAACCTTGGTTTGATGTGTTTTCAGATCCTATAATTTTGAATTCAATACATGGTATTTATCTAGTTATTTCATAGCCATCAGAGCAAACATGGTTTGTTTTCATTGTATTAAACATGTTTTTAAAGATGGCCTTTTTCTAAAAACTCCTCATTTTGTTTGTTCAAGAACATCACATGTCTAATTGACACCATGTCTTCTCAAACATGTAATAAAATATTATAAGTCAAATATCACAAGATTTATAATCAATTGAAAATCATTTTTATTGGTATTAACCATAAAACACGGCTTTTAGTGTCTTAAATTAATTAAAAACTAATTTTGATCATCATTTCTATACAACACCTTAGTTTGTCTCATTGTTTGTTCCAATAATTCATAAATCATTCTATAGTTTTTTTATATGATTTTATAGTTATCCAATATTTTTTGGCCGGTTTTCCCTTTGTGGTAGATATTATTAAGGATAATCATTTTCTACAATCATGTAAGTTAATATGTGTGGGAACATCACTTGTTGGATTGATGTGTTTCATTCTTACACACATAAAAAATAATTCTAATATAGCTTGCAAAAATATTTCACATCAATTGAAGATTTTTTTTCTATTTTTTTAACTTCCCAATACCCGTATATGTGTTTTAAAGTTATGAAAAACATTTTTAAACCATATTATAAAAAATTCCTTAGATTGATAGGTTATCAATTATTATAATTAAAAAATCAATATATGGTTGTTTTATAATGATTTTATACCAATATGATCTCATATGGTATGTATTCACACAATAGAACATGTTTTAATCGACCATTATATTCTATGAATGCATAATTCAGTATTTTTGAGCGTATCAAATATAGGAATTACATGTGGTCTGGTCACACATATAAAAAATAATTCTATGTAATCTTTCATTATATTTCAAATCAACATGATATCATTTTTTTTATTTAACTTTCCATTGGATGATTTAGTGTTAAAATTATTGAAACAGCATTTTCGATAATCTCTGGAAAGTGATACCTTATATTGACTTGTCTTTAGTTCTTTTAATTCATAAATAAATCTATAGTTGTTGTTATTTAATTTAATAGAAATATGAACTCATCTTTATGTGATTCTCTCGACGGAACATGTTTTCAAAGATCCCCTTTTTCTTAGACATTTTTATTTTGAATGTTTAGTCATATTTCTTGTATGATGGAAGCATCATATTCTCATAGACATCAAAAATAATTCATAGACAACAATAATAATTTTTCACAACATTTGAAGACTTTTTTATATGGTTTTAACCATCTAATGCACATTTTAGTGTTTTATATTAGTGAATAATAATTTTAAGTCGACTTAGGAAAACTACATATTAGTTTTACATGATTTAATTTCTATCAATTTATTAATTAATACAAGGAATTTTTATTTGATTCTGTAGCAATCTTATCATATTTCGCTACTTTTCCCACAACGGTGCTTGTTTTTAGGGAAAATCAATTTTTAAATACTTCATATTTATTACATTTGAGAACAATAAATGTCATATTGACTTTAATTCTACTAAATAACATAAATAATAATTATATGTGATATTTCATAAGATTTCACATCAATAAGAGATTTATTTTATATTTTTTCAACCATCATACTCCTGTTTTGCTGTTTCAAATTACCACAAAATCATTTTTTGGATTCTCAGGAAAATGGAACCTCAGTTCAACACACTGTCAGTTCCTAAAATTAAAAAACAAATACATGGTTGTTTTCATATGAATTTAGGTCATTATGAGTTCATTTGTCGAAATTTCATTCTATGGAGCACATTTTTTTAAACAATTATTTTCTAAGAAATCATTATTTAGTTATATCTTGTAAATTACATGTTGTATTTAGGATTATTCCCTTTGTACACATAAAAAATAATTATAATATAGTTTTCATATTATTTAATATCAACTAGATATATTTTTATATGGTTCAAATCATCAAATGAATGTTTTATTGTTTTAAATTACAAAAACCATGTGTTCAATCAATATTGGAAAACATCAGCTTGTGTTTAAATTTTGTCCATTCCTATAATTCAAAAATCAATTTATGGTTTTTTCATATTATTTCATAATAATTTGACTTCAGTTGTCTAGTTTTCACTCTCTGGTACGTGATTTAAAATACCTTTTTTTTCTAAGAGCTCATAATTTAGTCAGTCCAATCACATTGCATATTGAATCGACACACCATCCTCTCAGACATGTTAAAAATACTTGTCTGGAACAATTAATAATATTTCACATTATTTCGAGATATCTCTCTATTCTTTTAATTTTCATACAAACATATAATTATTTTAAATTATTGGAAAAGCATTTTTCATCATCTTCAAAAAATGATACGTCTATTTGATGAAAAATATGTTATAATAACTCAAAAATAAATATTCAGTTGTTTTCCTATGATACAATTACAATCCTACCATTTTTGTACAATTTTCACACTATGACATAAATTTTTAAAGAGATTCATTTTACAATAACAACTTATTTAGTCATTTTGATCACATTACATGTCTGTTTGACACACCTTCTACTTCGACTCGTCAAAAATAACTCAATGATTTATTTCCTAATATTAAACATTAATTGGAAACAATTATACATTTTTGACAATGAAATCCATGTTTTTGAGTTTTAAAATACAAAAAACTATTTCCGGACATCTCATGAAAGACACACCTTGGTTTAATGACTTGTTTTTCCCAATAATTCATAAATTAATATCGGTTGTTTTCAAATTATTACATAGAAAATTGATATCATTAGTCTGGTCTTAACTATGTGTCTCATGCTTCTAATGACCATAATTTTGTGAAAACATTTTTTTTATAAATATATGGAATCATATAGATAAATCACAATATGTGATTAAGTGATAAAAAAATCATGTAGGGAAATTCTCCAATAAAAAGTGGGTAATGTAATACTATCCATGAATATATAAAAGGTGATATTCTCGATTCCCCTCTTTCTTAGAAAATTTGAATTAGAAATCGTAAAATGAGTTAATTAAGTGCTAGATCATAGACAAAAGATGGTCAGTGGTCTGAAAACCATGATCAATAGCATCTAGGGTATTGATAACCGAAAATAATTCATATTCCATTATGCTGGTATTAAGACATGTTTTTTATAACAAAAACCATTCTATGAATAATTCATTGTCCTCATTAGTTGGAGGATACCAATAGGTGTTGTGAAGATCATGATACTCCACAATCATATGCACATAATATTGACATAAAATAGAACCAGTACTAACCCTTTAATTCCACATGGGAATAGAAAAAACCTCATTTTTATGAAATCTTGGAGGGTTGGAACCCACCTTTGAATTGGTGGATTTGAACCCGAGAGTACGGCTTAGAAATTCATCAAGGATCATATATATATCTAGAACCCTGCTTGCTCAACTGATAAAATGATTTTTCCTGTGAACTAATTGAAGGCATGATGATTCTTTCTCACCCAAATTATCCATGAAAAAGTAAATAATCACACTACCATCTATTCAGGTAGATTGGAGGTAGCCATTAATGTGGGAAGTACATACATTAGACATAATATTTGATCTAAATTTGATTTCTAGGAAGACCAAAAACCTCTAGAATCATGGGATTAAATTACTACAAGCATGGGAGGCTTAATAGAATCCAATAAGAGAGAATACAGAGGATCATTAATAGACTAACTGAATGAGAGGAAATGGATAGAAGGGATGATCCCTCTAAAAATATGACACAAGTTGAAGTGTACCTTATAAGGAACCCAAAGGCACCATAATGCTTTTTGGATCATTTCAACTACCATGTTCTGCAATCCATGGGCCATGTTATAACTAGACATAACAAAATAATAACTAGATTTATCAACACATTAAATGATTATTTTATTCTCATCATTCATAATCCATGGATACTCAAAATAATTTTTTCACTATACTATTGAACCAATTCTCAAGATGCATGGTAAATTATCCATCACCATATTTGTTTAAGAGGGAGAAAAACATAGTATCTTCGAAACTCGGGACTAGGGAACAGGATTCCATCAAACCCTCACCATAAAACAACGACGGATCCAACCAAATTTCAATTGGGGACCCATTAACAGTCCTCTAGAAACCCCCAAAAAGAATAAATTTGTGATATTCCGAGAGGTATATCAAAAGGATACTTGTAAGAGGTCCTATAGATGTGTCATTGAAGTCCAAAAAGGGTAGGTACTTTTCATTGAGGATATGAGTGAAAAGAGAGTTCAATATGAGCATAAGACTCTATCATTGTGTGGATATGTGTGGTCAATTAAATGACTAAATGTCTTTAAAACCCATTCCACTACTTCACATATTCATGAAATTTTTATTCCAACAAATCCAATGAACATTTTTCTTCCCATTATTGTATCCTACCAAAATTAAGAAATTGGGAATGGATAATGTCAGTAATAAAAAAAAGAATCTTAAAAATTGACTTTACATATCAATGGATTGAGTGTAAAACTAATTTAATGAATCATTCTTCCCCAAAATTGGATATTCATTTGGAACATTATCATTGAATATTTTTTAATACCCTATAAAGGAAACATGATAAAAATTATTTTTTAATGGCCAGTAATCATTGGATGTATAAGTTATTTGTAGTGATTTGTTACCATCTAGATCCATAAGAGATTATTGAACTCATCCATCCCCTTCTAGAGAACTACACAACTAAAATAATTTTCAGATTTCATCGAATATATGTATTACTTAGATACTTCATTATACTGATGAATAATAAGATGTATTGAAGTGCATTCTTCTTAAGAATCTCATGAAAATAGAGGCTATCATCGGTGAAAAGGATATGATAAATAGTATTTATTAGGCTCTAAATATTATCCTCGTGAATAGAATTATTCCATGTAACTTATGAAAGAATATTAGAGAAAACATCATCATTCAAAAATAAACAGGATAGGGGAGAGAGGATCACCTTGGAAGAGACCATGAGAGGGTAAGAAAATCCTTCAAAGGCCCCCATTAAATTTGATTTTTAATGACATCGTACAGACACATTTGATAATGATATTATCAAATTTTGGGATAAAACATATCTTTTCTTTGAAAAACCAAAAAAGTAATAGTCAACTCTATCATAGGCCTTTTCCATGTCATATTTTCATGATATGATACATTTATTTTCCATAATAAAAGTATTCACTATGTGAAATATGTCTTGTGAAATATTAATGTTATCCCTGATGAGCCTTTTAGAGAAAATAGTTCTTTGATTTTCAATGATAATATATGGAATGCAGAATTAAATTCGTTTTTTCTAGAATATTATAAAAGATCTTATAAATCACACTGCATATCCCAATGAGACAGAAATCTAATACCAGGAAGGGTTTTTTAATTGGGGGAATGAGGGTAATAAATCAATTATTAAATCCATCAAAGTCAAAATTACCTCCCAATGATCCCTCATATGGGTCGAAATATCCCTTCCCAAAATATGGAAAACTTATTAGAGAAAAGTGAATGAAATTTATATGGTTATGGGGGCTCAGTAGAGTGGATTTGGGTGAGTACCATCACAATTTCCGCATCATAGAATTCATGGGTGAGAAATCTTTTCATTGGATCTATAAAAATTGGTTAAATAATTTAGAAAATATATTTGGATATAAAAGGTGCACCATCAATATATAAATATTTGAAAAAAGAGAAATGGTATCATGGATCTCCCCTTTTTTGAAAACTGTCCCACCTTCCAAAATTTTATGTCTATTTGTGGAATTATTTTAATGCCTCACTATTGCCATCATGTTAAAATATGAATTATTAATATCACCCTCTTTGATGTCACTTTTGAGAGAACAAATAGTCTGTAAATAGTCATTATTATAGAGATATATGTACAACTCCACTTCAAGTTACTAAATTTTGGAAATACGGGAGTCTAAGGGGGGAATATTATAGAGGATTCAGACATCTTATGATATCATAACATGTATTGTCAGGTTCGAAAAGAATATTTTTACGCCTGATATTATTATTCCTGGCCACATAATGAATCTTACAATTCATACCACGATCCTATGAATTCCAAACCTAAATAACCACCTCCATGAAATCATAATAACTAAACAAGAAGAATTTAAATATGAGGAATCTATTATAGATTAGTTTTCTTCATCTTAGATAAATATTAATAATAATTGTGTACTGATACATTGTCGTGGGGGCCAAGTGTGATTCTGAGAAATTCATGAAAATATTTTTCCATTAACATGGTCTCAATAACCCAACCCAATGATCAGATATATGAGTTGATAAAATGATACCCCTGAAATATGTGAAAAATGTCTTAAGTATCCAAAATCAAGATGGTTGGAAAACTAGATTGCATGATAAATCTCCAGCATCGTATTGAAGTGTCTAAAATCACCTATGTTTTTTCATGTTGGAACAATATTTCATTGATTTTTCCAATAACTAGGAGTGGATATTAGTGGATAAAAAATCTTGATATGAAGAATACCAAAAGACTTCCATTTTTCCCTTTGGGCCAGCTATCCAAATAAGGCAATGAAAACCCAACTCAGGTTGTGAGGGAGATAAGTGGAGGTAGCCATGTGGTTATGGGAGAAACAAGATACCATGATATAGAAATATTATTTATAAAAGAGACCGAGGCCACATGAATGGACCTAATAAGAGAATGCAAAGTTGCATTGGAAGCCCACATTTTATTATTCCCATTCATATCCTTGCTATACAATATAGTTTTGGATAGAAAACCAAATCATGTTGACTTTTAATGAAATAGATCTAAATCATCCATTCTGAATGTGGGTTTCCAATCCCATGATACTTCTAGATCAAAATGATCATTGAGATAGGTGCAGCTGGTTCACTCTAGCGTCTACCTCTAAAATTTAATATAATGATCCATCCATTCTCTAATTCCATAATATGGGGAGATTATAAATGACATATATAACAATCATATTACTTTCCTACAAGATATTTTAATCCATAACAAGGTCAAATCCCTTTAATCAATTTGGATCCTTATCCATTTTTATAGTTTCTTCTTGTGTAACATTGAGGGAATAGTGGGATCATCATAAATGGAAGAAGGATGTGAGATTTTATCATAGATGGAGATGGTGTGATTCACAGAGATTTGGGTTCCTTACACAGAGGTCTAGGACCTTGCAGATCCCATGATTCATGCTGAATTATATCACTTACACATTCAGAATAAATAGGTGGCCATAGAAGGATAACATAGATTTGAGTAATAGATTAGTGATTATTCGTAGATTTAGAGATTTTTTATTTTTCATTATAATTATCATCCTTTGATATAAACTACCATCCTTGATTTTTGTGTGTCTCTATGGATAATATTGCATTATGAAATTTCCATCCATAATTTGGAATTTGGTGATGTTGTATTTTTTTGGAATTCGACAAGAAACATAAAAGGAAGTAGAAGATTGGATGATTTTGATACTAAAATGAGATACAGGTTTTAGAATACTCCATATATAGAGAAATAAAATCCAAGGGTGTCATACCAACATTCAGTATGGACCAGATCTAGACCTTGGGTCTGTATGGATTAGGATATGATCAATCACATTCTATAAAATCACTAATTGACTAACAATATCACATATATTTTGTTCATATATTCAGTAAAAGGTAATTCCCATACTCTGTATTCAAACAGGGGACATGGAGAATTTCAAAATCGCATTGTCCATGCTTCCATCTAGACCTTTAGTCTAGATAATTTATTTTTAAACATCTATAATATTCCTTTTGTTATCCTCTATCTGTATTTCTCAATGAATATTTAAAAAATTAAACAATTTAATTCCAAATCTGTAGTCTTCACAACATCTACTATGTTCCATATAGTATATAGGGTACATTGTAGGGAATTTTAATTAAGGCATAAATCATATAGAATTATCACAATCAAGAAAACCATCATTCAGTGCATAAGAAATTAATTTTCATATATCTCACATGTAACTCACATTCTATCTTCACTAGTCATGTAGAGGTTTTCCAAATGTATAACTGGATCTGCATCCATAAACAAGATCAGTTGAATGAGAGCACAATGAATACCACTAGATCGATGAGAAGATACATGGAGAGGAATGTCAAAGGATCCACTTTTATGGGGGATTGGATTCATCAAGACAGGATACAGAGGCACTGGTGTCAATGTCACGATAAAAAAAGTCCAATATAAATCCAACCCATGAGAATACCTACCAAAGACATTATCATAGTGGTAGATAAAAATTCAAAAAACTTTTTATTTAGTCAGTTCGTCCTCATTCTAGGTCAGATCGATGCGACGTATACTCTCAGATCTCCAAAATATTTTACATGACAGAAATATTATTAATTAAAAACACAAAATTTATACATTTAATCAATAATGGATTTTTTGTTAAAATTAATATTTATGTTTATAGTTAATGACAGTTATATGCATATTCATATAAAATGAAAACTCATGCATTTAAGAACATCCAATTTGATAAAAAATTATAGATAGTAAATCCAAAATTATTATTAAATAATTCATTATAATATTGTAATGATATTTTCAATAAACCCATAATAATATATTTAGTATATTCATCTTCTATAAATTTCTAGCTATTAATAAAAATATTTTTATTAATGAATAATAAAAGTAATACCTAGAGTATTATTAAAGATGTAAATAATAAAATAAGAATTAATTATTATTAATTATTACTATATTTTTATTAATTATAAATTTTCTAATAATATAATAAATAATAATATATACTAATATTAGTTAGTATAAAATAATAATAATTTTAATTTATTAATTAATCGAATTTTTATTAATAATATGTATGGAATTATATTTATTACATAATATAATCTATTTAATATATTTATGAAATTTTTTCCATTTCCAATTATAGAATATGTTTTAAGTTCTTATATTAAATTTCATTTACAATTTAGTTAAAATTTATAATATACCAGCTTTATAAGTTACCTAATTAATTTAAAGACAATTTTTTTGTTTTGAAACAGAATTATTTTATCATCTATAGTACTATTTGTTTATTCTATTATTTAATTTATATAAATTATTAATTATTTTTTATGTTTTTAGTATCTTTTTTAAACTTCATTTTCATTGTATTTTCTGTTTTTTATAATCGTTCAAATTAACCTACATGAAATAATAAAACAAATTATTTTTCAGGTAAGGGTCTTAAGTGTATTATAAAATATAAACTATATTTAAAATATAAATGAAAACATAAAACATGGATTAAAAGTATAAAAAATGTAAAAAATAAAATTAACTTTTAAACATAATAAACAAGATTTATTTAACAACACAAAAACATTATTTATTAAAAACAAAACAATTACACTACAAAAAATGTATGCCGATAATATATCATATATATAACATCTAAATGAAAAAAATATTGATTTTAAAAAGATTAAATAATATAAAAAAGGAGGAATTCCAAACCAATATTTAAAAATATACAATTTACCAAAAATTAGATATAAAATATAGATAAAATTTGATACATTATCTAAATATATAGAAAATAACTACAAATAAATATAATTTCATGAAAATGATGAAAAATAATTTCAATGACACAAAATATTGTGTTTTCATTCTATGTCATTTATAATCCAAATTTATTTATGTAGAAAAAAGTTTTCCTGTAAGATAAAATTTTCGCTTTATTATTAATTTTACATTGATTTTATTTTCTACGTTTTTTTCTATAGTCAATATGTTAAATTAAATATATATTTTATTTATTTTATAATTTATAGATATAAATTTTTGGGAAATAAATCATTTATGTTCTTTATCAATAATATTTGTATCATCTAGATAATTTTGGTTCATTATATTTCTAACATTAATTTAATTTTCAATAATTTTAATGCAGTTAATCCATATTTTAGGTCTTATTTGTGTTTCATTTATATTTTTTATTTTTTATGATTCCATAGTTAAAAATTTTAAATAAAATAAGTTTTCATATGTATCATGTATGTGATTTTGAAGGACTATAAAAAATAAATTATAAATATAGATAAAATAAAATTTTGAACATTGTTTAAACACATTGAAAATAATAACAAAGGAAAATATTTTTATCAATATATTAATTAATTATTAATATTGATGTCCGAAAACATTATTGATTTCAAAATTTCTATTTGAAAATTAAGATTAATTAGATAACTCTCAATTATTATAAAATATAAATTCTAATAATTGTTTATAGTTGCATTCATTGTCCCAAATTTATTTTTTATTGTATTTATACTTCATAATTTAATGTTTTTCAAAGTCAACTACTTGAAAAATTATTACATTTCATGTTAGTGACTTTGAAGGGGTATAAATTAAGAAAATATAGATATAGTCTAAATGATATTTTACCCAATGATTAAAAATATAAAAATAATTTAAATTATAAATAATTCTAAAAATATAATATTAAAATTTCCATGACACAATCTTAGTTCTTAAAAACATAACATATATTTTAAAAACTATATATGATAATAGTTTTTATTAAGAATAATATTATTAATAAAAAATTTATTAAGTATTTTTATTTATTTTAATGTTATTAAACATTAAAAATTATGTTATTTATTAATATTATTTATATTTGTTAAATATTTTCAATAATTACAAGAATAATTAGGAAGAATAATGTCAATACTATAATGATTAATATAGCTAATGTAATTAATAATATGATTTAAGATAAACATAATTCAAATTAGAAATTTTGAATTAATAATTTATATTAAAGTTATTATAAAAAATTTCTTATTCAAATATATATTTACATATAATTTATTTAAATGTATAATATATATATATATATATACATATTTATATTAACATGTATTACAACCCATATATTTTCATGTAGTGTAATCTTAATATTATCATATTATTAAATTTTATTAAAAAAGTTCATTTTTAAAACAGAAAAAATAAGTATAATATATATTAGTGTATATTATTAAAATATATGAATTTTAATAATAAAAATATACTTTTATATAAATAATATATGAAAAAAATATCCTAATATATATTGTCATAAATTATAATGAAATATATAATTATATTGATAATTATTAAAGAAAATATGAAATGGTTCAGATTAAAAAAATTAATCCAATAAAGGGTGGGTGTTTTATCATAAAATGACGTCATAATAAAAATTATTTTGAATGTTCATTATGATAAAATTCCTTCTCGAGAACAGTTTTATAAAAGGATTGTTCCCATAATTCTCCATCCAAATGGGTCAAGATGCTAAAAAGAATTATTATAATGTGCATGCTGAAAATTCAATGTTTAGAAGACACTGATTTGTGAAGTGATAAAACTTCTCACAAATACAACTCCCATCAAAATGGTATATTGGGAAATTATTTTCCCTCAATATTAAAGAATTTATTTTTTTTCAATTTTAATTATTTGAGAAAATTTTCCATGTTGGGCTGAAACTACTTCCCTCCTACAACATCATTGATTAATAGTATCTCTATGCACACCCTCATTGCATAGATCAAAACGTGTGGGTTGTTTATCCAGGATATATGGTCTTGGCTCCCAAGGGGTGGTTTCATAATGTGTTGATCTAGTATAAATCACCATGTTAAAATTGTAAAGTTACATATAGTTTCCTTATATGGATTTCCTTCACACACCACTAGTTGTTAACATTGGCTCTCTACACACAATCGTAGAATAGTTCATGACTAATATGTAGTTGATCAATGAGGTTGTGGGGTGTTGGATCTCCCATGAAGGAACAGAAGTACCTGTATTTCCCAAATCATTCCTAATATCCTTTCATGGAGTTCTATCTAGCATCACTATTCCACAACGGTGGCTCCTAGGACACCTCTTCTACTTCTTGGAGGTAATATAGGTGGATGATTAGAGAGATTGTGGACATATAATTCTAGGATTGTTTATGTTTCCTTGTATAACTATTTATAGTTATGTACATAAATATTTTCAGTTCTCTCTTATCCATTAGTTGGACTATCTTCTTCAATCAATTTGAATGAATATTGCAGTTGGAATTAGTGAAACCCATTAGTGGCCACTCAGTAAACAAGGTTCCCATAAGATATTGGAACCTATAGAAAATAAAAATAATCCACCCAGCTCAATAAACCTCCACTTCTATACATGTTTCACATATTCCCTTAATAACCCACACTACTAGAATTATATCTTTTTTCACGAGGGGGTTCATTAGAACACCAAAACAATTGTCCCTATTGAGTATATAATAGAATTTTGTTGGTTGTTTTAATCCCTTACAATCTTCCTCTATGGATATATATGCAACAGTAATATTTTATAATTTTGATGATTTTTTTTTTAAATGCATGTAAATGATATTTATGTATATTATATTCTTTAATTGATGAATTTTAGGAGTTATGGAGCAATGTTGTTGAGACATATGATCCATCTTCTAGAACAATGTTTAAACTACAAGATGCTCTAATGTGGATCATTAGTGACTTCCTAGACTTGGGAATTTATTGGGTCTAAATAGTTACATGGGTTTGGATTGTCCTGTATATAACTTTGGTTTTGATCCTCAATGGATGCATCATAGTAGAATGTGGTTATTCTAGTGTCAATGAATATTTCTTATTGCACCTTATAGATTTCAGCTAAAAAAGTAAAAATTTAGTCATTTCATTGATTTTAGACAACCTTCGAAATTTTTAGTATGTTTTGAAATACCCGCACAACATGGGAATGATGAAATTAAATTGGTGAAGGTTCATCATTTTAATTACAATGGGATAAATTCCAGAAATAATTCGTCAAGTTATATCAGAATGATAAAATGGAAGAAAAAAAATTATATTCTTTAAACATCTATATTAGTAATTTTATTTTTTGTGGAATAATCTTGACATGATTCATATTAAAAAGAATTTTTTTTATAACTTTATCTACACATTTCTTATTGAGCCTGGAATTTTGAAGGCTCGTCACACTGATCATAATGACTTACAAACAGTGAACATATATCATCATCTCTAGCTAGATTAGAATGGAAAGTATGCTCCAAATGTTTTTGATATTCAAAGTATGTATAAAGATACACTATGTAATATTTTAAAACATATGAAGGTATCTGATGGGTATTGATGTAAAATCTCAAGGTGTGTTGACATAAATAATCATAGGTTACACAGACTAATAAATAGGGAGAATGAAACAACCTTCCAATGTTTTTTAATATAATGATGCATGCCTACTGTGCATTTGGTTGAGGAAGTTAAATTAGGAGATCTCATACATTAGCGATGGATGTATCAATTTAAGAGGTACTTTATTAATATGTTTTTAGTTTTAGTAAAAAAATATGGCAATTTATTAAATACATAATTATTTTATTCATGTCACAGCTATCATGGGAATATGAAATCATATGGGAAAAATAAATATCAATATGAAGGCTCAATTTCTAAAGGCTATTTTGTAGCGGAGTTCCATACCTTTTTTCATGATTCCTTAATGATATTGAAAAAAGATTCCATCAAGTTGGCTGTGTTTAAGACACATCAAATCAATATAAAATATATGGGAAATCTAAAATCATTCCTAGTATTATCCGATCAGTAGGGAGGAGCTCAAATGTTACACAAATTGAAATGGAATTATTAAACGCACATTGATTTGTGCTTATGAATAGTGAAATTTCATATCTATTTATGGAAGTATTGATGATAATAAAAATATATGAGTTAATGGATTAATTGAATATGATAAATATATAACACAATCTATTAATAAAGACCATTTTTAATGGTTTGAATGACATGTATGTTCACAAATATTGAAATCAATATGGATAATATGTTGATACTTATATTACTCAATTTTAATAATATGTATTGTATTTTTTAGATTAGTAATACTAATACATGATTAAATTTTTCAGAAGATTCGATGTTTCGTGCTTGCGGTCCTCTAAAATAAACTAGAATAATTGACGCTTACAATGTGGATGGATTTAGATTCTGTACAATTGATTGGGAAGTGTGTTTGAAAACATGGAATAGTTACATATTTACATTTTTGGAAGCTTAATAATGTGGTAAATTTTCTTATATTATCAAATTAAATTTCTACGAGCATTTTCCAATTTTTTTCTTCAAAATAAATTTGGTGGATATTATCAGGGGTGTTAAAAGAGATTAGTTACAATTTACTTCTCTGAACATATTTCACTTGATTGATGTTGGTAACCATTAAATCCATGATCTGTATATCTTATCATCATAATAAAAAAAATTATATCATAGTAATGAGATTTTGCATAATGGTTATATTGTATTTCCTCACATGAAACAAAGATAATTATATGATATAGGTGATGAAGTGACATATTTGACCTATTCCACTGATTCTCTCCAACAGCAATAAAGAGAATTAATTTCCGTCATGATATTAAAAATACTAGTATTGAAAGAGGGGATGAAGAATATGAAGTAATGATGGAGAAAATAACCACCATTTTTGAAGGAGAGATTGATTTTATGTGTAGTTATCCATTCATTTATAAACCACCTATTTCATTTTTGATGTCACTCATTATCACTGTTATATATATTTTGTTTTTCATTACTGTGCATATGTTATCATTTTATTTTTTTGCCTATATAAATTTTTTAATATATATGATATGAACTAAATTTTATTTGAAAATTTTATTGGATGGCCATGGGGGAAACAATATACTAACACTTCAAATTCATAGAGTTTTTTCTGGAAGCCGATCAACTACGTTAATCTTATCATTAGTTTAATTATTTATTAGTCAATGTTATTTTTTTGATATATTATATTTTGGAGTTAGCTTTGTTTATTATACTAACCTATTTTAGGAATCTATGAATACTGAAAATATTTGTACTTGAATGTTCATAAAAAATTGTATGGTAAATTTGTTAATGAGCCATCTAATGTAGTAGTGGTATGAATTCAATTTTCATTATAATACCTTTTATTCAGTTTTAACTATGTGAATATATATTAAATCTAAAATGATTGATATTTTATTTATATATTAAAATTAATGAGCTTTGGGATTTCAATACCACACAGTCTTACTCAGTCTCCACAGATGACCCAGTTGGTAATGTTCTTGGGATAGAGCATCCGGGTTGAGTGCGCTGATGGGTTTTTCACTATTTCCATCATAGGTATTTGGTAGGTAAACATGGATTTCGTGTGATTACTAGTGGTGAAAAGATAAATCACAGAACATAAAAATCATTTAGTTCACAAACATTTATTGATATTAATTTTAAATTTAAATATAAAAAATATTTTAATTATCAATATAATTGTCATACTGGTGCTGGTAGCATGAGGTATAGATAGATGTGGAAGATGTGATGAGTAGAGTTCATCATTGGTAAATTTATAGGTGAGGGGGTTTGTTCATGTATCAGAATGTACAATGTGGGTAATTTTATCTTTTTCTTATATTTTAGAAGGGATCATGACAATGGGTTCCCTATGTATGTGTTGTATATACATCTGTCTATATACTCGGTTATAACTGACTATAGGGATTAACATTTAATATAATATTATATGATTTTTAGTTTCTCTTCTCTCTTTTATTTATAGGTTGATCAGGGTATTATATTATACTATTTACCACTTGTTTTTCATGGTATCATACTATGTATATTTATACTCACACCTACATCAGATTTGCATGAATGATTTTTTTCTTATATAGAAAACTGGTAGATGGTGGCCTTAGTGGACCTAGTATCTATGAGGCAGAGATGCTATTATAGGCATTGACCATGTTTGGTGGTTAAACATAGGTATCTTGTGTTTGGAACTCCTCTTATATTCTCTTTATGTTGTTTCTAGATTGGGACCTAATTTACTTTTTGTTTTTTTGGCATGCATATTACCAATTTCCTTTCTTGTATATTTATTTATCTCAATCTAATGTATTTCCAAGTGGTTACTACATGATTTTTTTAGATTGGGAGGTTTTTTTATTATACCTATGCAGGTTTATGTACAATAAGATAAATACTTCCACTTAAGAAATATTCTTACTCCGTTCATGTCACTATACCTTCAATATTGGGGGGTGAGAATGTGGTGTCACTCCTAGCTTACTATTTTCCCAAGTAGGTACTCCATATGTGATGTCATGACACAAAACCCCATGGTTTTCTCTATGACCGTAATCTCTATCTAATGCAAGACATTATTCGAAATTCAATACCCTTTTCCAAATCCCACATCATGACTCAGTCCAGCTATCCAAGGATTGTTTTATGTTATATCTCACCAAACTATGGTCACATATCACGTATATATATCATGATATATCATGCCTATAATATATTCGATAACTCCTATATATAGATGTCACAGCCCTTGATTTTATAGGATATATTATTTTTAATTTCATTGATGCCTTCTATGTTACACTACACCATGATTAGCATTAAATATATGCAACACCGTATTAGCTTGCAGTATATGCAATGCTATTATGGTCTCGTGTTACACACAATTTCAAGTTTGTTTTGTGGAAATTATTCTACGCAACATTAAGTATAGATTTTTTTATTGTATAAATGAAATAAGTTTTGATTATGTTATACGCAACACCAAACAGAGCTTTCACTACACGTAGCCCCGACTTGGTTTTCACTACACGCAATCAAGACCTTCCTCGATAGCGTGTGTATTACACAATACTGAGTTTCACTAAACGAGTTATTGTTATGTTATTATTATGAACTAGCCGTTATGAATAGTAATACCCCATTTTTTAAATTTTATAAGTTTTATCTTTCAAATTGGACTTCATTTTTGGATTCAGAATATCTAAATTATCCTAGGGTGTTTTTTTTATTATTCTGAAAAAATTCAATTTTGGATGAATAGTGAAAACACTAGGTTAATATTTTAAAAACCGGGTTTTTATTTAAATAATAAATTATTTAATTTAAATTTATTTTAGGTCTAAACTGATACATAATACCTATATAAGTTCAATGTAATTCATTTGAGTCAATTTATAATAATTTTAGATATAAAAAATTTTATTGAACTTTGCACCGTCTTTTACCCACCTCCTAGGAGAATTTAAAAATTTCCATAAAACATAATTTTACCACTTCTGTGAGTGGAACTTAGAAAATCAGAGAGACACTGTTAATATCAAGGTGTAAAATGTGGTTCAATAAGATAAATTTTTTTTATGAATAGTAACTTTTTAGTTTTATTTACCATGGTTAAAAGTTAATAGAGTAATTAAAGGTAAAAAATATATTATTATTACCCTAAAACCATTCCTAATTCTATTGGATAAGTGTAATTAGACCAAAAAAATCATAGAATAAAAATATTTTCATTTAGGCCCACTTGGATTAAATTAGGACATTTATTATTATTTTATTTAAATAAGAGTTAAAATAGTTAAAATCCATGTTCAATAACTAAAACATTTTTAATATAGGGATATACATTAGATAAATTAGACTATAAATATTAATTAGAATTCTATAATGATTTCCTACATATTGGTATTTTATTTATAATTTTTAGATATTAAATTATTTAATTTATTTATGACACAATGATGATGGAGGGATTACATTATTAATGAAATATTAACATAATTGTTGTTATAAAAAACCAAATAATTGTAATTTGAGAATTTTAATGAATTACAGTAATTTTATAGGTTAATGTGACATGTTTTTATTGATTTAATTAATTTTTCGTGAACCAATAATGCTTTTATGATTTTCACAAAAATCAATTACCTAATAATGTCAAAATTGACATTAAATAGTTTTTAAAAAACATATTATATTATTAATTGTTATTATATTCCTAAAAATATATGTTACTGCCTAATGACTTTTATAGGGTTATATATATTAATAATCAACCACTTAGGGTTATTTTGGCTTGTTATAGTATTTTTATTAATCATATAGTGTAAGAAAAAAAGAAGACACGGTAAAAGTTAAATTATTTATGTTAGAGTTAAATCTAAATGATAAGGTTAAAATAGCATCCTAAACATGTATAAAACCTATTGGTTTAGAAGCTTTCGACCCATCACATCTTTATTTTAGAAATAAATTAATTTAGAGCTATTATAAACCGAATATGAATTTGTTATAAAATAATATTTTAAGTTTATCCAAAGGTTCCCCTCTCCTCCCTTATAAAAATGGAACACCTTCCCTCTTCTCTTCACACCCTTTTGAGCATTTTAGCTCATCCAACCCCTAAAAATTTATCTTATCAACCTCTATAGTTATATCAAATAGGTTATGGTATTCTCAAAAGACCAACAATAGTTCCCTAAGAAGAAGCTTAAAGGAGGTGCGTCGAAGAAGAGGTAATCTCTTCTACCGATTCTTTCAGGTTTATTTCATCTTCAACTTCTTTTTATTTAGTTTTATAATTATAAATTAATTACATAAGTATAATTATATATTGATATGTTATTATACATATGAAACAACCCTATTTCACCTTCTATCCATCATACGAAAAAAGAAATCATTGCCTGTGTGTACGTACGGAATACTGTCTCCATGCCGTGGTGTAATCTATTTTTTCACCTACACCTTACTTAGATGGGTATAAGGGTGTAAATAATAACTATATATAATTATTATAACAACATAATTATTCTAATATATAATACCATTCACTCTAATTCCATTCAGAAAATATGGGAACGATATCCTCTCTCGTGCGTACGTACGGTTTACCATCTCCACGATGCGATGAGTTTCATTTTCCGTGTTAACATTTCAAGAATGATTATAAAGTTTATATAATAAGTAATCATGAAATTGATTACATAATAATTCTACAGGATATATATATATATATGTCATCTTTTTAATTCCATTCAATTAAATAAGGAAATGAAAATAGCGTTCAAGCATACATACGGCCTACCATCTCACAGAACGGTGTAATTCTATCCATTTATCGATCTATTATATATATGTATATTATGAATATATATTATATATAAAGCTTGTCTTATATTCTGGAATTATGTAATCCTGATCTATGTAAACATATTAATAATTACAAGTCAAAACACATATGATAAATGAAAATATTTTATCCAAAGCACTACTTTAACATTGAATTTACAAAAGAACGGGTAACATAAAGTCATAAGTGAAACATATATGATATCATAACAATGAATATAATTTTTTAATATGTCTATGAAATTATTTAAATAAATATACATGAGGTTTGGATACGTACGAAGCATATCGGACCTAAGGTAAGGGATAACTTTTCTTATCTCGATTTTATCCGAGACTGTTTAATACTAAGTATTTACCGGGGTTATATGTATCATCCATGTACTTGTTTTCTAAAAATGTCTTCATGTATGTTTAAAGACATTTTTACCCATTTTTTTCTTTTAATACGTTCTATGTAATTAATCATTCTTTTGTTTAACATACAAGGAACTTTTATACTTTTATGGAAAAAATATGTGAAGAATGAATTCTTTAACTTATACAGCATGAACGGATTTTTACAGTTTCATAAATCATTATTTTCATAAAGCATACTCCACAAGATTTCAGGATTATTTTCAACAAAATCCCTTTCTTTTAAAATTTCAGGGAATAATTTAAAAAGAAAATTGTTTTTACGAAGAAATGATATTTTCCTCAAGAATTCATTTCAAGTGTTTTGCCAAAATTATTTTCCATCTAAGATGACATTATTTAGTATGATTATGTTTCAAGTATAATGTATCAATGATTTAAATGGTTTCAATTTTTTTATAATGAAATGATATCGATTTGTTTTATATAGATTATGTTATGATGGGATTATATTATGATGGGATGATGTTTATTAAACCCAATTTATTCTTTGGGTTATGATGAATGATTTATTATTATGTTGTGGCACACGTAAGAATGTTTTCATTATGAGATGGGTGGGGCCAATATCTCCCTCCAATGCTTTGGGAAATGATTTATATCTCATGATATAGACATGGTTGGAACAACAAGTTAATCGGGTTCAGTGATACAGGACTGGAATGAGGAGTGAACTCAGTTCAGTAAGGGACATTGTCCACTAAGATGGTCTTCGCAGAAAATACTTGGCTACTATAGAAATCATTTCATGTGTTTAATGTTTTTCCACAATTAATCATTTTATTTCCAAGTTATTTTATCATGATTGATGTCTAACTATGATCCATGACTTAGGTACTGCCTTGTTTTATGTCATTGATGACGATTTTGATATTTAAACATTATGTTCATGTTTTTTTAAGTTCAAATGTATATGGTTTGTTTAATTTTCTCCATGCTTACCCTTACTGAGAATTTGATCTCACCCTTTATATGTTTTCTTTTCCCCATGATTTAATGAAATGTTTTTTGTAAGAAAACAAAAGTTGAAGATCTTTATGGGAGATGTTGATGATCTTTCACTAGGATTAGATGATTATATTCTGAGATTCAAAAGACATTAAACTATTAATGTCCTTGTGTGTATGTTTTTGTTATATATTATCTATTCCGAAAAAGTAATGTAATGTCCATGTACTTCATGCTTTTTGTCCCTACAGTTGGTATCAGAGGATAGATTTAGTTAACCATTGGAAAATAGGATGCAAAAACTTTAGTGAGATCCCAATATATATTTCCAAGGTATGTCTAGGGATGTATCTAAGGTTAATTATACATATAGGTTATAGTCCTAGAATTACGGTAACGATCATAGAATTAAACCTAAGGTGTTATATATTGAAGGTACTCCCCCTTTATTATGTTGTTTTCAAAGCATGATTTTTTCCTCTCACACTATTCTTTTTGGGTTTTATAAAATGGCTAGAAACATGAAGATTCATGATAATAGAGGATATGATGGACAATGGAATGATATTCTTCATGAGAAACCAAATGAAACAAGATTTGGATGTCCGAACATCATTATTATTCCTAATCATAAATATCATAATACGATCAATAATATCAACTTTGGTATGTTTCCTGACTCAGTTAATAAGGGAAAGAAGGAGTTTCATGATGATCATAGTGGAAAGAAAGTTCAATTTCCCGAATGTAAATCATGTAGGAAGAGGCATCAAGGAGAATGTTTCAAAAGAACTGGAAGATGCTTTGGGTGTGGAAAAGAAGGACACAAAGCCAGTAAGTGCAAAGGAAAAGGTTCATTTAGCACCATGGCCATGGATAATGGTATTTCTATGACATAAACAATGATTAAATGTTTTAAATGTGGAACGTATGGGCATTATGAAAACTAATACCCTAAGGTAAAATCTCATTAATATAATCAGCAAGGTCAAATGGGTAGTATTTATGTGGATAATGATGAAGAGACTACAAATGATATATGAGATGCAAGAAATTATGAAGCTCAGTCAGTGGTTTATGAAGGTGGTGGAATGATTGTATATTTATATAATAATAATGGCTGGTACTATGGAATAAAGAAAAATCTAAGGACTGGTACCATGTTTCCCTTCCTTGGGTTTTTGAAAATATATAATGAATGTTTCCGATAACCATGAAAGGTTATTCAAATATTTTTCGAAAGTAGATGATATGCGCATAATGAATGGATAAGGAGAAAATAATATGTTTGATAGTATTAATGAGCTCATGATTGATATAAGGGCTAAGTGATATCATGGTTTGAGTATATAGAATTTTTGGGATTTTGGTGTGTGGAAAGAGTTACCTTTTGAAAGCATTCATGTTTTCACTAAGGTTCTATGGTAATTCATGTTGAAAGAGAATACCAGATTAAGGTATTCACATGTTTGGAATATGATAAACAAGATATATCTTATGATAAATGGGGGATAAATGATAGTATTCACATACTTTTTAGGTGACCATTAAAGTAATCATTTTCATTATATTTTAAGATTGGACTGCTGTATTTTGGATAAACCTAAATATTTGAATGGATTTTGCTATACATTAGACAATATTATTTAAGGATAGAACCTATTTTTTGATATTATTGCAGGAATATTATAATTATGTAGTTTTAGAAAAAGGACATCCTACAGGATGGGCGGCAACCCATCATGTCAAACAAGGCTGTAGGAATCGAACCCACATCTAAAGTGAGACAGGCCTATATCACCTACCACCATCCTACAGGAAGTCCCTGGTTAGTAGAAACTATTTTTATTATATTATAAGGTATTATATATGATGTATAAGTCCATTTTAGGAACTACATACGATTAATCTTACTATAGATGGACTTATGTATAATAAATATCTTTTTTAATCATTTTGTTTGAGACAGATGGAGTGACCTTTCATTTTGTCGCATTATCTGGTAACACATCACGGAAGACAAATTCAACTTCATTTCTTTAAGATATGATGTGTAAATTGTTCAAGGCATAAATAACAGTAAGATTGTACGAAAATCAAGTAAGTATTTCTTCTAATTCAATAATTCTTCAACTTTAGGGTAAATATCTTGAAAAAAACTATTCTCATACTATCCTTATATCTGATAAATCAGATGGTACCTTAAATCATCACAAGTTTATGGCTTTGTGATTGTTGGATTTTTCATAGCCATGTCCTCTACCACACTCCATCAGAACTTGATGGTTATATTTTTCTTCCATATCCATATTTCCGCCTATGTTCTCCTATGTGGAAACCCAATGATGAGTTAATCTGGGTAACAATTACATTTATTACAATACTTTTTAAATTTAAGTTTTAGTATTCCTTTTATGTTGTGGGTTTTTATGAATAATACATTCAAGTAGTAAACGATTTTAAAACCCAAAGAATTTTGAGGGAAAAAATCATTTTAAGGAGGGTAGAATGTAATACCCCGAGATTTTATGAGATATATTATTTTTATTTCTTTGATATATTCTATGTTACACTACACCAAGATTATCTTGTACTATATGCAACACTATATTATCTTGCAGTATACGCAACACCATTCATAGCTCGTGTTACACACAATTTCAAGTTTGTTTTGTGGAAATTATTCTACAAAAGATTAAGTATAGATTTTGTTTAATGTATAAATGAAATAAGTTTTGAATATGCTATATGCAACACCAAATCAATCTTTCACTACACGCAGCGCTAACTTGGATTAAGTTACACGCAATCAAGACCTTCATCAATAGCTTGTGTAGTACGCAATTCCGAGTTTAACTAAATGAGATATCAATCTAATATTATTATGAACTAGCCGTTATGAATAGTAATACCCACTTTTGGAAATTTTTTAAATTTTATCATTCAAAATGGACTTCATTTTTGGATTCTGAATATCGAAATTTTACTATGTTGAATTTTTTGTATTTTTCTGAAAACATTCATTTTTTGATGAATTGTGAAAACACTGGGATACTATTTAAAAACTAAATTTTTTATTTAAATATTTATTTTCTTTATTTAAATTTATTTTAGGTCAATAATGATACATAATAACTATATATGTTCAATAAAATTCGTCGGAGTCATTTTATCATAATTTTCGATATATAAAAATTTTATTGAACTTTTCACCGTCTTTTACCCACCTCCTAGGAGAGTTAGAAAATTTACATAAAACTTAATTTTACCACTTTTGTGAATGAAATTTAAAAAATCCTATAGACATTGTTAATATCAAGAGTAATATTTGGTTCAATAAGATAAAAATATTTTTTGATGAATAGTAACTTTTTACTTTTATTTACCATGGTTAAAAGTAAATAGGGTAATTAACGGTAAAAATGATATTATTATTACCCTAACACATGTCATAATTATATTAGATAAGTCTAATTCGACCAAAAACAACCATAAAAATAAAATATTATTATTTAGGTCCACATGGATTAGATTAGGGCATTTATTATTATTTTATTTAAAGAAGTGATAAAATAGTTAAAATCAATGTTTAATAACTAAAATATTTTTAATATAGGGTTATACATAAAATACATTCGAATATAAATATTCATTATAATTCTAAAAGTATGTCCTACATAATGGTATTTTATTTATATTTTTTTTTTGACATTAAATTATATAATCGATTTTTGACACAATGGTGATGTAGTAATTACCTTACTAATGTAATATTAACATAATTGTTGTTATAAATAGGAAAATAAATGTAATTTCAAATTATTTATGAATTAAAAAAAATTATAGGTTAATATGACATATTAGTATTTATTTAATTATTTTTATTCTATCTAATCACACTGTTATGACTTTCACAAAAATCAATTCCAAAATAGTGTCAAACTTGACATAAAATAGTTTTTAAAACTAATATTATATTATTAATTGTCATTCAATTCCTAAAAAATGAGGTTTAGGAAAAATGAATTAGATAGGATTATATATATTAATAATGAACAACTTGAGGTTCTTGTAGATTTTTATAGTAAGGTTATTAACCATATAGTGTTAGAAATCAAGAAGACACGCTAAAAGTTAAATTATTTATCTTAGAGTTAAATCTAAATGATAAGGTTAAAATAGTGACCTAAACTTGTCTAAAACCTATTGGATGAGATGATTTAAACCCATACCAACTTTATCTTCGAAATAAATCAATTTTTAGCTATTATAAACCGAATATGACTTTATTATAAAATAATATTTTATGTTTTTTCGAAAGTGCCCCCTCCTCCATTATAAAATGGGCACCCCATCCCTTTTATCATCACACCCTTTTAAGCCTTGAAGCTCAGACAACCCCTAAAAATACATTTTCTCAACCCCTCTAGTTATATTATAGAGGTTTTATTCTTCCCAATAGACCAACTCTAGTGCCCTAAGAAGAAGTTTAAAGGAGGTGCGTTGAAGAAGAGGTAATCTCTTCTGCCAATTCTTTCAAGTTTATTTCTTCTTCAACATGTTATTTTTAGTTGTTTCATTATATAGTAATAACATAATTATTAATTATATAATTATATGTTATTATACATATGAAATAACCCTATTTAACCATCTATCCATCCAACAGAAAATGAAATCACTGAGCGTGCGTATGTACGGAATATTGTCTCCACGCCGTGGTGTAGTCTGTTTTCCACCACCACCATACTATGATGGGTATAAGGGTGTAAAGAATAACTATATATGGTTATAATAACATAATAATGATTCTAAGATATTATATCACACACTCCAATTCTATTCAAAAAATATGGGAACGATATCATCGCTCGTGCGTACGTACAGATTACCGTCTCCACGAGGCGATGAGATTCATTTTTCATGTTAACAATTAAAGAATGATTATAAAGTATGTATAATAAGTAATAATGAAATATATGAAATTATAATTCTCTGGGATTTATTTATATATATATTAATTTCATCTCCTTAATTCCATTCAATTCAATAAGGAAACGAAAACATCGTCCATGCATACGTACAACCTACCGTCTCCATGAATGATGTATTTCTTTACATTTATCGATCTATTATATATATGTATATTATGAATATATATTATATATAAATCATGTTTTATATTCTATAATTAAGTAATAATTTTCTATGTAATCATATTAATAATTACAAGTCGAAACACGGATGATAAATGAAAAGATTTTACCCAAAACGTTTCTTTAACATAGAATTTACAAATGAATGGGTAAAATAATGTCATAAGTGAACCATATATGATATCATAAAAATGAATATTATTCTGTAATATGTCAATGACATTATTTAAATCATTATACAGGGGGTTTGGATACGTATGAATCATATCGAACCTAAGGTAAGGGATAACTTATCCTGTCTTTATTTTATCTGAGATTTGTTATTAATAAGTATTTACTAGGGTTATATTTATCATTCATGTCCCTATTTTATATAAATGGTTTAGTTATGTTTAATTCCTTTATACCCAATTTTTACTTTTACTATATGGTATTTAAGGAATCTTTCTTTTGTTTACCATACGATGTACTTTTTTATTTTTCAAGAAAAAGTACGAGAAGAATGTTTTTTTAACTTATACGGCATGAATGGATTTTTACAGTTTCATAAATCCTTATTTTCATAAAGCTTACTCCACAATATTTCATGATTATTTTCAAAAAAATCATTTTGTTTTAAAATTTCATGGAATTTTTTGAAAAGAAAATGATTTTGAAGAAGAAAGGATATTTTCCACAAGAATTCATTTCATGTGTTTTGTCAAATTTATTTTCCATATAAGATGAAATTATTTAGTATGATTATGTTTCAATTATAATATATCTATGATTTAAATGGTTTCACTTTTCATATGATGAAATGATATCCATTTATTATATATGGGTTATGTTATGATGAGATGATGTTTACGAAACATATTTTTTTTCTTTGGGTTATGATTAATGATTTATGTTTATGTTGTGTCACACATAAGAATTATTTCATTATGAGATAGGTGGGACCTATATCTGCCTCCAATGCATTGGGTAAATATTTGTATCTCATGAGATATACATGGATAGAATGGAAAATAAATCAGGTTCAGTGATATAAGACTAAAACGAGGAGTGAACTCAGTTCATTAAGGGACTTTGTCCACTAATATGGTCTTGGAAGCAATGCCTTAGATACTATGAAAATACTATCATGAGCTTAATGTTTTTCCAAAATTACAAGTTTTATTTCCATGCTATATTATCAGGTTTCATGTTCCATTACGATCTATGCCTTACGTAATTCCATGTTTTATGTTATTGCTCAAGATTTTGATGTTTAAACATTATGTTCATGTTTTTTTATGTTCAAATGTATATGGTTTGTTTTATTTTCTCCATGATTAACCTAAATAATAATTTGATCTCCCCATTATCTGTTTTCTTTTCCCTAGGATTTAAAGAACAGTTTTAGGTAAGAAAACAAAAGGGGATCATCTTTATGGGAGATGTTGAGGATCTTTCACCATGATTAGAAGTTTATATTCTGAGTTTCCAAAGACACTAAACTATTACGGTCCTTATGTTCCTGTTTTTGTTATGTATTAAGTATTCCTCAATATTAATGTAATGTACATGTACATAAATCTTTGGGTCTCTACAATAGACACTATGTTCGATTAGTTTCTTCTAGTTTTCAACTTATTGGATAGAGATCAATCTTGATGTGGTGGTGATCTTCCATTTGGGAGATTTGTGCGGTCTATTTGTTCAAAGAACCTCTTTTTATAGCTCTATATTGTTGGTCTTGGATAATCCATGGGGATTTAATCAGGTAACACTAACTATATAGATTATAGTCTCTCTAGGAAAATTGAGGCATATATGTTGTTTTTTAACATCTCATTAATGGGTGGGATCAGTGTTAGAAGTTCTGTGATATCATAATTTATTTACCTATTGAACAAATCAATGACATTTTTAATCATCACTTATGGATTTTTAGACCATTTATTGAAAATTTTGGCGATTTCTCTTTTGGATAAGCAGTTATTATTTGTTTTTGATAATTATTGACCCTTTTGATTAAATTAGTATTCATATTGGTTGGATTCATATTGAGAATTACTTTTTTATTATTAACAAAATTTATCTGGTTATTAATTTTGGTGGATTTAGTTATAAAATGTTAATATTCATTATAATGGATGTTTTTTAATTGTTTATAGCTAGTTCTAAATGTATTAACGTTATGTTTTCCTTGGAAATGTGATGTGTAACAGTTGAAAGAATCATCATAATTTCTATGAGAAATGTATTGATTCTTTAAATTCAATAAGAAATGTATTATTAGTATTTTGAATGTGTTGATTCTTTCATTGATTTTATGTATTATTCTGTCTTTTAATGTGTTGTGTCTTCTTTGATTCTATCAATGTACTGAGAAATGTGTTATTTAATTAAATCTGTTATATTCCATTGCAAATTTATTGATTATTTAATTTCTGTGACAATAAATGTATGTTGATTCTATTGTTTTAACATGTGTTTTTTCCTTGTATGTTGATGGTAAATTTGATGATCTGGTAAAATTATTTTTTCACTATTGTGTTGTTCTGGATGATGGTTCGTGGGATACAGAACTAGCATATTGTTTTTTTAAAATGCATGAGATAGCATTGGTTTAAATCACGACTAGATATTGGTTTTGTTTTCATGGTGGTTTGAAACATCTCTATATTATGGTATTTGTAGGGAATTTGTTAATACCACCACTGAATATGAATTGTTTTACTCAACAGTGGCTTTATCCATAGTAGTGGAAGTTTTTTATGGTAAAAATTTCTAAAATTAGCAGTGGTTAGAAACCACCGCTATATCCCAATTATTTTTTAATCCAAAATCCTTTGCTGAAACTAATAAAACGACCAGAAAAAACTAATTCTTTGAAAAATTCAAGAAAACACTGCTAAATGAAAGAAACATCCACATATTTAGTGATGAAACTAATTTTAGCAGCATTTTTTGAAGCAATCGTAAAATAATATAGTGGCATCTTCAACCACATCCTAATAAAAACACCTAGTCTAGATGCTCAGTTTTTTGTAGTACATCAATTAGATGAATGGTATTCCTGGAATGATAGACCATGTTGCCTTCAAAAGGTTGATTCCCTTTAAAATGGTTCTTTGGGGGTGAAAACAAACCAAACAACATCCAAATTACATGAAATTCGATGACAACATCATTTTAGTGAATTTTGAAATGGTTTACTTGACAAAACAACAATATTTTTTAGTGTATTCTCTAAAAGATAGAAAAATCATATTTAGTGTTATAATACTCCCAAAAACATGATTAACTGTTAAATCCATATATTATTTCCATAAACAAACATTAAATCTATTAAAACCCTATTTACTGGTTTTCTGTATGATTAGACGGTACATCAATCATACATGTGATCTACCCAGAATGACAGAATACATGTTTTTATATTTTTGATTCCATTTAAAACACACGGGGGGAGTTGTAATATCTTCTAATATTACCTCATAATTAAATGAAATCAAATGAAAACAGCCATTGATGTATTTTTGAAATGTTTTATTTATAGGAATATCAATTATAGGTTTCATTTACATGAGATGAGGTTAATCAATCTTTTAGTGTCACAAAACATTGAAAATGTGTGTTTAACGGTCATATCTATTAAAATGATCTCAAAATCACTTGACATCATATAGACCATATTTAATTATTTTTTGTGACATGTATGTATAGAAGAAATGTCAATCAGATGTGTCGCATTCCTATAACGACTGAATATGTAGTTTTTAAAGGTTTGATGACCTTTAAAAAGGTGTTCCTGGTGGTAAAAACTGAATGAAATCCATCTAGATTCTTTTAAATTAGACGAGAAAAACTGTTGAGTGAATTGTGAAGAGTTTGAAAAGACATAAATTTGATCTGAGGTAGCATTAATTAGGGAGGACCAAAAATTATAATTTCATGTCGTAAAAAACAAAAATGAATTTTTTCTAATTAAATCGCTAGAAGAGGACACTCTAATGATGTGATATAATATAGGAAAAATAATAATATTATTATTTAGGTCTATAAGTATATAAAATTTCAATCAGACATGAGGCCTTCCTAGAATCACTGAAGACGTTGTTTTTAATGGTTTGACTCCCTTTCAAATAATGCAGATGGGGATGGGGTCAAAAACAACTGATCAAATTTTGAATTCCAAAAAATTAGACAAAAAACCACATAGTCATCTATGATACGTTCATATATATAGAACATGAATTGGTGATGTTTTTCCCATGATGTTAGAAAACACAATTTTACTGTCATAAAAAAATATAACATTTGATAAATGGTTAGTTATATAAATAAATTAGAATTACTTAAAATCATAATAAATATATATTTTTATTATTTTTTCATGAAATTTTATGAATAACTACATTCATATAAGAATTATGTTCGGAATGGCCGAAAATGATGTTTTTAATGCCATGTTTCCTAGTAAAAGATGCATCTAGTGGTCCAAACCAACAGAAAAAAATCTAATTACTATGAAATGAGACAAGAACAGCTATAATGATTGAGTATATAGAACATTAATAATGGGAATATTTTTCTAGGAGAACTGAAAATGAACATTTACTATTATAAAAGAACAAAACATGTTTGGTCCACTCTGTTGGGTTTTTTGCTCAACCGGCTTGCCTTCATGTCTTCCTTTTGTTATAATTAATCCCTATATATCTATGTGGTGCAACCTTTTGGCTGTTGGTCTTCATTTCGACCCCTTTTCTAGATGTATCCCATTTTTCTTGAAATATTGAATATATTAACTCATTATTCATTTTAGTGTAGATAAGGATCAATCTAACTGGGTATTCCATTTTTGGTTAATGTGGGTGTTAGGGTATTTATGACCCATACATCCCTTAAATATTCTATATTTGATCACTCTCAAGTCCCTCTTGACGTGGCTCTAGTTTTCCTAGAGGAATAATTATATCTCACCAATGTCCCTTGATCCAATTATAATAATTCTTGTCAGGTCTTTCTATCTTCCTCTGCTTCATCATATGGTTGGATTATGATGGAGTTCACATCCCTTAAATATTTTAGAATTTGTCCATATATCTCCAAATAAAACAAAATTCCATAAGGAGGATTCCCTCGATCTAGGATTCACATGAACATATGTTCCATCATCATGATATCAGGACCCTGAGGTGATACCCACTTCAGCATTGTATGTACATCATTTTTTCTAATTAATTCAAAGTTCACAATTTTTGAATACAACTATTTCATTTATGTTCTTTATGGGTTCCATAATTTATTATTTTAATTTCATTGATATTAATTAAATTTGTGTGTGGTGGTGTTCACTTCACACACATAGGTCCCAACAGTACCAAATCATATAAATCATTTGTTCCTTTCTGCATTCTTTTTCCTTGTATATGTTACATTAAATTACTCATCGATTAAATGATTTTTTTTATATTCCAAATTCTAATAGTTTGTGATTTATTGTTCAAATAATTCGAGTTAATTCATACCCCTGATAAACTTGTTTAAAATCAATTATTGGTTCTCCTATTCCATCAAAAATTTTCCAGATTGAAAAATCGTTTTGTTTTATTTTTTTCATTTTGGTCTCCACATAAATAACATTTCGTTCTAATATATTTATCAAGATCCTCTTTATACTCTATAATTACAATATATTTCAAATATATTATGATATACATTTTGACCCTGAAGATTGGCTAGTTGTTAAGGGCATACACTTAATGTTTTCCTCGAGAACTAGACATCCACTCATTAGGTAAAAGTTTCAACAACTAGGTTAAAAATCAATAAATTTTATTAAGGAAACCAATTTAAAATATGGATAATTAAGATGATATTCCATTTTTTTAAGAAATGATAAATAAATTTTAATTTTTGGCCAATGAAATCCACTGTAATTGTGACATAAAATGGACAATCTATTTTTAAATATCAAGATGTTGTCCCTAATGTTTTAGTTAAATAACATATTTTACAGCTTATTTATTTAATTTTAAATATTCATATAGATGTTTCATTTGAATATACTACTTCTGTGTAAAATTAGAATTTCTTTACATGATGAATTTTTCATTGTAATTATTTATAAAAACACCGAGTTTTTACATTAAAGATGAAAACTAGTAGTTCAATAATGACCCATTTATATGAATATAAAAAAGTTATATTAGAGTTATCCGACATAAATTTAACTCATGAATACGATGATCAAGAAATGATCCTTCTAATTTCATTAGATAACACCAGCAAAAACATAGTTGAAAATATAATGTATATTGGTGAATATTTTACCCATTATTTTGTTATATATTCCATTCTCTCCAAAAAATTATAATCTAAAACTAGAAAAAAACGGATATGATGAAATCTAGTTTACTAAGGGTATAACATAATGTACTGTTGAAATTTAAATAGTCTAATAATGAAAATTCACGAAGAATAAGGAACCCTAGATGTGGTCTAATTCAATAGAAATAATTTTTTTTTGTTTTCATTTTGGTAAGCACAAGAACACTGATGATGATTTTAGAAAACTCAATCAAGAATGTGAATATATGAATCCCACTGAACAGTCCATTTTAGTGGATTCTGGTTGTGACATAACAAATGTATTAAAGGTGTCCATCCATTGTGTCAATCAAAATTATTTCCTTGACTTTTGTGTCCCCATTCATATGTGTCCATTTAGAGATTAATTACTTGAATTTTTATATAGTATAAATATATATATCTTTGTAGGGAATAATAAGAGGTGTAAGGTAGAGGGAAAAGGTTATGATTTAAAAGAACAAGATGAACATTACAACATCACTTTTAATGATATTTGGTAGGTTCCTAAACATTATATAAACCTTATATCCTTATAAATTCTATACCAAAAGGAGTTCACTATTAAGAAAAAAATAGGTTATCTAATAATATCCAATGGGTAAATAAATATCATCAAATGTTATCTAATTAATGGGTTGTATGTTATGAAAGAAAATATAAAGTCAATAAATTAAGGTAATGTATATATATTTAATAATAATACCTATCTTTGGTATCATTTATTACGGCATATAAGCTCTCAGGGTCTAATAGAACTCAACAAGAAAGGGTTGTTGAGTGACAACACATCTTCTACCCTTTTATTTTTTTAAATATTTTGTGATGGGATATTCTAAGAGATAAACAATTAATAGGAACAATTACAATTATTGCATCCCCCTATAATATATCCATTTAGACCTGTGGGGATGAGCTAGGCTACCTCCCAGGGTGTAGGTAATTTTTTCTCACTTGCAAAAATGAATTATCAAGAAAAATAGGGATTTATGTTTTGAAAAAGAAATTTGTTTTGTTTTGAAACCTTTAAAAATGTGAAAATATTAGATTAAAATTAGATTGGGGGAACAAATAAGATCATGAAAAAAGATAATTATGTAGAGTACATATCCAACAAAGTTTACTCAATTAATTGAATCTAAGTTAAAAATGACACAAAAATGTTAGGGAAACACCCCAAAAATGGTATTATAGACATAATGAATAAAACAATTTTATAATGTGTTTTGAGAATTCTTTCATGATTGGTTATCCAAAAATTATTTTGGGTAACAGCTTCCGTCTCGATATTCTAATTCATTAATATATGTCATTCTTATAAAAATTTTAAAACAATAAAATATGTGTTGAATGGTATTACACCCTTTAATTGTAAATTAAGAGGGTTTATGATCAATGATTATACACATATTAGAACATATATAATTGAATCAAGAGCACTTCATTTCAGTATTGTAATTTGTCATGAGGATGTTAACGGTTAAAAACATTAGGTAAATAAACCCTATTACTAAAAATTACCAATAAGTTAGCATTTACTGTTTGAGGAGTTGTCTTCTCCTTAATCGAGGGTTTCCAAATCCAATATCAGTATACTAGCCCTTAATATAGATGATAATATTGAGTCTCCATCCCATTTTGTAGTCATTCTATGATCCATATCACCACAAAATCATCCAAGAAACCGAGATGAATCTAAAATATTTCTGGATCATATTTCAAAATTGAACATCAATTCATTAGTAGAGGTTATCAATTCCACTAATATAGAGTTAGAAAAGTGCGAAGACCACCTACTTAGATCCACCAAAATGATATATATTCTTAAGCCTTTTATGATTTATAATATCATTCTGATTATGATCCTCAAAACTATAGGCATGACCAAAATGAAAAACATTCTAAATATTGGTTCTCTTACACGAATGAATAAATTAATTCAATTGGAAAAAATAAAACATGGTATAACATAAAAAAAAATACATTGAAAAAATAATTGGTTGTAAATGGGATTATTAGAGAAAAGAATGCAATACTATTGAAAATAAAAATAAATTCAAAGAAACACTTTTTGTTAAGGGATTACATCATGGTTATGGAGAAGACTATTATTAATTTTCCCCAATTGTTTTGTATTGTTCCATTAGGTTCTTAATTAGTATTACTACCAATATTCATCTATGCACTGAACAACATGATGTTGAAAGATCCTTTATTCATGGTGATTAAAATAAGAAGTTTTCCATTAATATTATTTATCATTACTCTAAATAATTTATGTTAAATAATGTTTTCCATTTGTATAAATCATTTTATGGTTTAAATCAATCCTCATGGAAATGGAATAATTTTTTTGATTATTTTATAATTGAAAACAACTAAAAGAACCAAAATGGTTTTTTTATATTTTAAACCAACTAAAAAAGAATTCTATATTTCCTTCATTGTGATAATGATATAATTAATATTTGAAATAACATGAATCATATAACATCTGTAAAATTTAACTTGAATGGAATGTTTTAAATGACATATTTTGGTGTATCAATATAGATTGTAGGTGTTCAAATAATAAAGATAGACATAATAAACGACTTTATTATAAAATCAGGTACATTTTCATGTTTATAAAGATATACAAGATTGAATTTCCCAGACCTGTTTACATAACGAATGTACAATAAATATATATATTCATTAACAAAGTATCCCACTATTTGAGACGATATTCAATTTATTTCAAAAAATTATTATGATAATGTTGTCTAAAGCCTCATGTATGTAAATATATTTTCAAGAAATTAGTAGCCTATATAAACTAAAACCATAGTAGTTTTATGGATACTCCTTGGAAGCCAAATTGGAAATACCTAAAATGGAGTCTTCGATATTTTCCTTATAGTTATAATCATTCATTGTGTTAGTGTAAAATTGTCGATTCTTTTGATAATTTAGTTAGAATTGTAGATGTGGAATATATAGAGAATATTGATAACCCAAAGTATTTTATTGGAATTTGTTTTCTTGTGGTGGTCCAATTTCTTTGATGTTAACATATAGTCTATGGTATCCCATTCAACCATAGAATCAGAGTGTATAGTTTGACTGAAGCAATAAAAGATGTATTACAACATAATGGATTTTTTATGAACTCATCCATTATAATTTTATATTTATTGCTTAATCTAATTTTCTATATTTTATTCATTTAGCCCAAAATGTAGTATTATATGGTAAATAACAATAGATATACATTAGGATACACATTATTGGAGATGATATAGGGACATGAACCATTTGTGCCAAATATATATAGAAAAATAAAATATTAGAGATAGTTTTACAATATATGTGGTATTATATAAATTCAATGACTATTTATATAGGTTGAAATTGGATAGAATTATATAAAAATAGGTATAAGAACATCACCAATTTCAATTGAAAAAATTTCGATGATTATGAATTATGGTATTCATTCTTCTGTTTTTATATTAATTTTTTTGTTCTTATTCTTCCATCTTTCTTGATTAAAATCAAGCATGAAAATAAAATTTATTTAATATTTACAATTATAATGTTATTGGATTTTATCTTACCATGTTCTCCTCCTCTAGGGGGATGCTCACGCAGTCTTCTTAGTAGTGAGATTGTCTTGCCTTATCTTGCCAACATAGAAATATGATTGATTTTATATTTTTGACATTTACCCACTTTTCCTCCACTTTTATAAATGGATTCCAATTTTCTCAAATCATATATTATTCCGTTCGATGTTCTATTCATCATAGACTCATGGATTAACTTTTTTGGGTATTCAATTTTTAGGAATGGTGACTGTCAAGATATTGATGTCCTCTACATCCCTGGACTCTCTATCATTCGATAAATCTTGAATCCCTCTTAAATTTTCACCGAATTTTCATCTAGATAAACACTATTAGACCAACACCTTCTAATTTAATCCTTAGTTTTCCATTCACGGCCAGTCATCATCATCATCTATATCTTGTGGTTGGTGTAAAATGAATTTTACATAACATCTAATGAAAATGTTGTGTGGTTATCATTGACACAATACCCAAATATCATAAGGAGGATTCCTAAAATCTTATTGTCCCATGCACACCTATTCTAGCATAAAGTGATCTAGTCCACTGATGTGATTCCCACTATAGAATTATAATTATATGATTTCTGTGTAATTTTGTTTGATGTTCAAAATTTCTGAATACTTATATATATTATAGGTTCCTAAAGTATTTCATCCTCTACCTTTTGATGTTCATTGATCATAATAAAATGTTTTTGTGTGGGTGGTATTAATTCCATGCAAATAGGGTCTAGTGTGATTTATACATTAAAATCTAATGACATTCACTAGCTTATATTCCCCTTATATCATGTATATTTAATTTTCATTTTATTAGATTTTTGTGCAATCAATTTCCAATTCCAGTCCGCTAGCATTCAGTTTTCTAATATCGATAGTGGACTCTTACCCCACACCAGCATTTTCAATATAATAATCCATTTAAAATGACCATAGAATGATGTGAAATCATAGAAAACCCATCATATTATTATTTCTTATGTGTTTTGGGATACAACACATCAATAAATCATGTCATCCATTGGGAATTAAAAAATGTATTTGTTTTAATGTATTGAGGCCATTTAAAAACACATTCGGGGAGTAAAATCATGCTAATTGACCTCAAAATTCCATGAAATCATACAAAAATAACCATATTATAAATTTTCAAATGGTTGACTAGACAATATGTCAATTAGAATTATCATTTCCTATTTGTGGTAGAAAATGTACATTTACTATCATAATATAAAATGTTGTGTGTTTAATGATCAGATTTATATAAAAAATAACATAGAATGAATTTAAATAATTTATAACTATTTCATTATTATTTTTGATGTGTAAAAGTAGACTAAATTAAACTTTTATGGGTGGTATTTCCAAAACAATTGAATAGGTGGTTCTAAAGTGTTTGAAATGCGTTAAAATGTTTTTTCTATGGGTCAAAACGAACCAAAAGTTTTCAAAATTGTGTGAAATTACATTAGATAATTGGAAGACTGAATTTCAAAATTGATGATTTCAAAGAAGTTTAATCTGAGGTAGCATTTCCTAGGGAGAATTGAAAATTCTATTTTAGTGTCATGAAACATAAAATTCATTTTTAACAGTTATATATATAGAAAAAAACACCAAGAAGACCTGAAATCATTCTAAAAATATATTATTGTTATTCATGATTTTTATACGAAGAAACAAAGTCTATCATAAATGAGTTCTACTAGAAAAGAATTATTATTCAGGTTTTAATGTATTAACATCTTCTACAAACACGCAGGGTTGGGGATCAAAATCAATTGAATGGCCAAAAAATTATGTGAAATCAGATCATAACAATCATAGATTTTATTTTGAACAAATATAGATATAATATATATCCAAAATATTTTTTCACTAAATGACAGAAAATTCACTTTGGGTGTCATTAAACACCAAAATTTTCGGTTAATTGTAGAATCTATATAAAAATCCTCATAATGTATTTAAATCATAGTAAAATAGTATTATTTTTATTTCTATTATAATTATTATTAATTTGTATAAGAATATGATTGGTCAATCGATTGTGCGGTCTACTTGGAACGATCGAATATACCTTTTTCAAAGGATTGATGCCCAGTAAAAAGGTAATTCTGTGGGTCAAAAACAATCGAATGGAATGTAAATGACATGAAATTATAGGATAGGATGCGTGGACTGAATTTTGATATGGTATAGTATATCGAATATCAATCTATGGTAGTACATTTCTTGAAGGACCATAAACACATTTTTAGTGTCATGAAAAACTAAAACAAGCCTCTAATGGTCATATGCATATAAAAAGACTAAATAATTATGTAAAATCATATAGAAATTGACCTATGATTTTTATTATGTTTACAAGGTGGGAAAACATAATTTTGAAATGTGATTTTCCCAAAACATCCAAATATGTTGTTTTTAAAGGATTGATACCCTTTGCAAACATGTGGGTTGTCAAACCCTATTGAAAAATCTCTGCATAACATTAAATTAGATAAAAAATATAGATATAAATGTGATGTGGGTGTGTAAAAAATATGTAAATTAGAGTTTTTTGTTTCAGGGATGATGGAAATTTAACATTCAGTATCAAAAAAACATGAATTTTACAGTCAGATCTATTGAAAAAAACATAAATGTATTCAAGTAATAGAAATTATATATTCATATTGTTAATGAAATTAATGAGTATCCATCCCATCAATCTAACACACAGTCCTCCCATCATGACTAAATATTCAATTTGAAATGTTATGATGCCCTTTAAAAAGGTATTACAATGTTCAAAACGATATAAATGACATCAAAATTCCATGAAATTAGGCAAGAAAATTAATATAGTGGATTATAAAATGACTATGTAGATATAACATAAATCTGTGCTAGCTTTTTCCAGTAGGATTGAAAACTTACATTTAGTGTCCCAAAACACTAGAAAAGAATGTTTTAGCATGATATCCATATAAAACAACCTCCTAAAGACATTAAATTAATGGGAAAATTTCATTATTATGATTTTTGATATGTTATAGAAGACGTCACACCAATTCTATTTGTTATCTACAATGAACGACAAAATATGTTTTCTAGGTTTTAAAGAATTTAAAAAAATGTTGGTGGTGGTTACAACAAACTGAATGACCTCCAAAGTCCATGAAACCATATTAAAACAACATTATAATTAATTACAAAATGTTCAAGAATATATTAAATCAATTAGATGTTTTGTTTTCCCAAGATGATGTAAAATGTTATTTTAGTATCATAAAACAACAATAAAAGTGTCTAATTGTTATATCTTTAGAAAACAACATCCAAATGAGTTAAAATCATAGTTAAACGGTCTTATTATTATTTTTAAATTGTAAGAGCAGTTGACATAGTGATAGGTTACACGGTCTATTTGAAACAACATTACAAAAAATTCTACAATTTAATAAAATGGTTTAAATTATTAATTTATATTCAATGTCAAATAAATTTGTTTTTTACTAAATTTTAATTGATATATTTCATTGAATTTTAATTGTTATTAATTTTTATATTTTTAATGTATTAATTACATTTTAAATTTTTTGGATATATAGTTTTATTCAATGAAGGGTGTGGACCAAGGAAGATTATTAATCAAAGAGTCGTATGACCCTGAGGTTGCATATATATTGAAAACATTGATTTTTTTTTAAATGTGGTGGTTTTTGAAATTATTCTGTGTCTTTTTTAAAAAATAAAAAATAATAGTGGCCTCTATATAGAGGACCCTATAGGGTAGACCAAGGGAACCTATAATTATCTCCATATGATGGACACTATAGGACCTGGCAGTTTTGATTATTGCAACAATCAAATGGATGCTTCTAAATGTTACACACACATAACCAATACCATCTTCCATGTGGTAGAAACAATACGTAAAAGATATTTCTTAAAAGAATTCACAGTTTGGGGATTTATGCGTGGACACTATATGCCATTACGCATGGATTTTTAATTGTATATATAATCATTTTTTCAATTAGTTCCACCCCAATAACTTGTAGGTACATTTTCCTCAACATTCTATGTTATGTTTGGGATGATAGTTACTAGATCCATTGGGTAGATCTCACCCATACTATGAGCCAAAAATATCATTTTAAATTCCATTCATATCCTCAAATTCATTATAATAGATTTGATCCAAATAGGGTATAAACATATTCCAATCTATTACATTGTTTTTAGTGGTTCCTCACAGGTCATCAATGATTTATAGTTCACAACTTTCTGGCCATATTTCATGGATGTAGGGGGTATTGGCTCTCTATGGGAGGAAACAAAGGGTGTATTCCATATAATTAATCATCACAAACATCATAGTTGTACTTTTGGTTCCATCCAAATGTTCCATTGGTTAAAATTTTCTCCCAACACACCATCATTGTATAAGGTTCATTAATCATGGAGGGGGATGGGTGCTAGACAGTGAGCTACAATAGTAGTACAACCATTCTGGTATATTGAACAGGTTCCATTAGATAAATTTGTACCAGTTGACACTATTGGAAAGATGAAATTTTTTTCTTTGGAGTGTACCAATAATATGCTTTTGTGATAAAATCCTGGTGACTGCTTGTAGTGGATTTTTGATTTTTTAGGCATCGTTTACTTTGGTGGCACATATTGCACCTTATTTTTGACATTGATTTAAATCTATTTTTCTATAATTTTTTTCTTCTATGTTTGTATCCTTATAAATATGTTATATGGTATTAATTGTAAGATTATATGAATTGAATACAAAAATATTTTTATTCATTTACTATTTTGTTACTCCAATCACCTATAGTGGCTTTCATCCTTATTGTCACTGATTTTGTGTATCTCCATTTGGTTATAAAATACAACATCAGTGGTATTATGGAATTTGGAGGTGATATGTGTCAACAAAATTATTAGGGATATCTTCTACCAATCTATTAATGTCTCAGAAGATGTAAACTGATGAATAGTGGTATTTTTTAAATTAGTATTCACACCATCTATTTGGAATCCTTATTTTATAAAAAAGGTGATTTATTTTTTTCAAATTCCATATCGTATTCTTATTTTCCCTGAAATACTATATTTTCATGTAATATATATGTATTCTTCTATTTCCTAAAAACCATCATCTATTTTTTAAAAATAATATATTTCTTCTCAATATATTTTTTTCCTTCTATCACAAGACCTCGCCCCCTTTTCCTCCTCCTATAATGAAAAAAATTCAACCAAACTTCATTCCATTCTTCCTTTTCGATTATATAACAAAAAAATTATTTCCTCCATCAAGTATTATTTAGAGGTAAAAATTGGTAACCTTCACCAAAAAAAGTATTCGATGGACTACATAAAAAATACAAGACTACATTTTCAATTTCCCTATTCCAAAAATTATGAATCTCCATAGTGAATGGGATTTAACAATCATTGATCTAGAAGAAGATGAATTAAAATTATGATAACTATTTAATAAAAATTTATATTCTCCTTGAAACCCAAGACCTACGTCTTGGATGACGGTTTCACTGAGCCAAAATCCAATGCATTAAAGGCTTCTCTTCCAAACATCCCAAAAGAAAATTCTCTAACAAGAATGAAAATGGGACTTCATGTCCAAATACATCTTCTATCAAGGGCCTGATGAATCCACATTCAATATTACTCTTCATAAGAATAATCATAGTAGATATGGGGAAATATATTAAAATAATTAAAAGGTGATGCTAAATTGGTGTGGAGAAAACATCAATCTCTATGATGTAAGTTTCAATCCAGTTTTATAAAGTATTTTGAAACCATTTATTAGTAAAATACATTTGTAATGATTATAGAGAACTATTTGTCAACAAATAAAGGTAATATTTACAACATCCATCTATGTGTTAAAATATTTTTATCCTTAGATCCGAAATTTCATTTCTTGGTCATTTCCCTATATGAAATAAAATACCCTTAGATGATTTTTTTGAAGAAAAAGTAGACTCTATAAATTCAAAAAAACTAGATGTGTATCACTAAACTAATACCAATATAGTAGACCATTCCAGATAATAATTGTTTTATATCATATTTGAAAATTTCTCAATGTGGAAATTTTGGATTAGATAATGTAGATGATTCCATGGACAATAGTCTAATCTGAGAAGATAAATAAGTGTTGTAAAAATACCAAATAGTATAGTTCATTTATAAAAATATTATACTCCATCATAATGAGGATAGGGAATAAGGGGTGGATTTCACAATCATGATATTACCAACAAGGTAAATGTTCTGTTCTTAAATTTCACTATAGAATAAAATATATTAATGTATGTTTGAGAATGAAAACCATGGACAGTGGCCCATGAAAGGAATGTTTCACTGATGTAAATGATATTTATGAAATGTCTCTTGTGTTTATGACTCAAAAAATAAAACAAAACTTGGTTATGTTGTATCCTAACATGGGACATAGAGACCCCATGAATGTTCACATACACATTTTTTTAACTAATATAAGACTATATTAGGGAGAGATTTCATTTTTTGATCTCCCAGTAATATTTGTTAGAGGAATTTTATTTATACAAGTCGTGTAAAAAGATTGAAAAAATGATTTCATATCTGATGTTTAATATATACCCAACATAATGACCATTATCTTGAGTATTTAGAAAATAGATTAAAAGTATATCAAATAATAATACAAAATAAAAAATGGTGATTATTATTGTCAAAATATTTCATGCAACAAAAGTACTAGTGGTGAATAACTACAAGTTTCTGCTTATAATCCAACCCAATATATCACAATTTTTTGTAAATGTACATGATGATAAAGACTGAATATTGAATCTATGGTTTTGGATTTTAAAAATTAAATTTTTATTATTATTATAAATCAATAAGATAGTATATTGATATCCTATAATTATTCATCAGAAAAAAACATGTGAATGATGTGTTCTAATCAAAAAATTTATAAATACTTTTACGACAAAGGCCAACTGGAATGCAGCTGTGCCACTAGAGTTAGTCTATAGAAATATATGTGTTCAATTTAATACAAAATAAAATAGAAAAACTAGGTTAATTTTTACACTTATTTCTAAATATAATTTGAAGTGTTGATATATTTTCTAATAATGAAGTCTGTATTTGTTAAACTCATTAAAGAATTCGATGGACTAGTGGAAAAACAAGGAAACCAATAAAATAAAACATTTATATCTGATCATGACAAGGATTAAATCTTTTATGTTTTTTAAGAGTACCTAATATAACATGTAATTGATCATCAATAGACAGTAGATTAAACAACTAACCTCAATGTATTAACTAAAACGAAAAATATAACCATTCTTAATAGGGAAGAAGCATACTAATATAAAAATAATTTATCATGTATTATTGGGATGAAGTGGATTTACCTGTAGTGTATGTTCTCAATGTATGGAAAAAATATTTATAAAAAGATACCACATAATTCAAGGAGTAATAATCATCCATCTTTAATCAATCATATATAATTTTGTTATATTTCCCACAATAGGATCACATTGAAAAAAACAAGGGTCGAGGAAAAATGAGTTGATTATTTCATTATGGACATGGAGACCATAAAATGGGATAACAATTGAATAATACCATTTACAAGAATAATTTATTTAGGATAAATATTTTTAATGATGAAACTAATATGTGGAAATAGAATCAATATGGTGATTTAAGATATTTGAAAATCACTCTTGTAGATGAAGAAGCAATTGAATCAGTATAAATTAAGTAACACAGAATTGAAGAACAAATGATGTCGTCACCACATATGCCAACATAAAATGGAATTGAATGTGAAAATTCTCATATATGTCCACAAAATGTTCAAATGTATTGATATATATATGAGATAATAGAACCAATGGATGATTTTGTAACGGTGTATTGTCTCTTGGTGACTTATGATTCAGTTATCATTAAGGAAGCTAAATCCAATAAAATGAAGAAGAAAGTGATTGATGAGAAAATATATTCCATTAATTAATTCCACTAAATTATATAATAAAAATATTGTTATTGTCAATGATGATGTTATTACACTCATTAATTATCCACTCAAATTTGGGAATAAATATTATAAGAATATCTAGGAAATTGGAAAAATAATTTTATATGGGGACAATGTAAAGATGCACATGTTGTTCGTTGGATGGAGACAATTATCAATAGGTTTGATGATGTCTTAGTGACATTATAAAATTTAATCTTAAAATATTGGTCTTTCTATTCATGGGAGGATCCTAATGAACTAAACTATGACATTTTATTTATTGCTAGTTTTCTATCATTTTTTAGTGTGTGATTGTATCCCTCTAAATCGAGTGTCTAGTATGATATGTACGATAGTCCAATTAAATATATAAAATATGATTTCCTTATATTTTTTTATGGTTTATCCAATCACCTATATTGTATTTCATCCAAATTTTCAATACTAATGTGTATCAATTTTTTTCTAAAACAATCTACCTTTAGACATTCTGTACAATGCATAAATGTGATCAAATATTTACTCAAATTGGAATAATAAGGGAGAAACATGGATATTGAAGTGGAAAATATGTGGTTTATCTATATAGGTGAGATGATCCTAGAGAATTTTGGGGGAAGTGGTGGGAGGTTTCTTCAACAATTCACTTCAGTGGTAAAGGGGAAGGCAACGATAGGGTCGAGAATCTGGATGCATGACTCTATAGTGAATGTCACAATATAAATTTTACAATAATAATGCCTATAAGAATATTAATTGAAGTATTCTTCCTTTAAATGGGGTCATGAATAAATCCCAATCCATGGTTTAGAATTTTTAAATGCCCATTTGAGAAATTAATTGAAGATGGTCAGGTATGTCGACCAATTGCTTCTAAAATAGATAATTTTCATCTCTCAATAACCAATTTAACTAGAATATATAGTATACCATTTATTATTCATTCTATTGTGTTAAAATAAGAGTGAAAAAATAGTATTGTAAGATATCTCTCAATATTCCACTTATATCCTTAGTAGCATACATGTGTTCTAAACATTAAAATGCTGTAAAAATAAATCTAAAATATTTTATAAAAATAAAAATCGTTGAAAAATAAATAAATTCCATATCTATCTAATAAATATTTTATAGATTTATAGTTAACTATTAATTCTTGAAAATATTAAAAATTAAATAACATGTAAATATGCCTTAAAAAATTTCAATAATTAATTATTATAAATTAGGAATATTTATTTTGAAAAATTTATGAAATTATTAATAGTATTAAAAAGTGATAATTTATATTACTATAAAAATCATTTACTTGAATAGCATTTATTAGTAATTTTTTGAAACCATATAAACATCCTAATTTTTATTTGTATGTTGAAACGTTAATTTAAAACACAATTCAAGCAAAATGAATTAATTATTATTAAAAATAAGAATATTAAAATTGATATAATAAATGAAAAACAAAAAAATAACCTACTCATAAATTATTTTTTTATTTTAAAAAATTATTTACTTTCTATATCTTTTAAGATAATTCTTTATGTATATTTAAAAAAATAAAAAATAGAAATAGTTTCCACCAAAAAATTATTATAATTTTTTATGGAATTTTTTTGTTGAAATTTCATACAATAAAATTACATTCAAAGGTATACTAAAAATTTTGAATATATAAATTAAAACAAAATAAAGGATAATGTTTCACTATAATTTGTTATACCTTTTGAAAATTAATATTAAATAATCCATTGTAATATTATAATGGAAACTATCAATAGGAAATTTAACTATCAAAATTGAAGGAGTTATACCACTGGAAACTTCCCCTGAAAAAATAGATAAAACATCAACATGAAAATGAATAATAAAATAAGGTCTTTAGGCCATTCATGAAGGTTATTAGAATCATGATGAATCTTTAACTAAAAAATCATTTGAAATGTTCACTAGAAAATTTCAATGGAAAATACCTATGAAAAATTATTATGGAATAATTCTATTGAATTTATACCAGAAAATTTAAGTGGAAAAATCAATACAAAAATTACAATTGACATTTTGATGGGAAATTATAATCTAAAAAACTACCAGGGACATCTTCCACAAAAAAATATTTTAAAAACATAAAATAAAAATTTAATTTAACCTTTTACAAAAAATTAGAGATTATTATTCAATTAAGAAAATAATTTTATTCATCTTAATTACTTATTCATAATAATCATTCCCATAAAAAATAAAACATCCAGTATTTTTTGGAAAATTCTAGTGAAAATTTCACTAAAAAATTCCTACAAAACATCTACAAAAAAAATCTATTGAGACGTTCGACTCGAATTTGAAGTGAAATATTGTATTAGATGATAGTATTGAAATTTTCATTAAAAATATTAAATACAATTAGTGTGGAAATATTCATTGAAATATTTTATAGTGAACATTTAGTATAATATTATATTAATGATTCACTAGACATTCCGGCATAACATTAACTGGAATTTCTTGTGGAACATTCCCATGATGTTATGATAGAACGTTCATTGATAATATCTAGTTAAAATTTCCAGAATAATGATTTATTTGAAACTTTATGTGTAAAATAAAGTTAATAATGAACAAACTAATGTTAAGTGAGGGTAATATAAGTGTAAGTATGGGTAAAACTATGTTAATTAAGAATATAACTAATGACACATAACACTAATCAAAATTAAATTAAGTGTAATATAAATTATAGTGCGGTTAAAATAAGATAAAAAGAGAAAACTAAGCATATGAAAGAAAAAACACAATTTTATGTAATGGTAATCTAAATTTAATAAATGATAAACAAAAGGATGGGTTGAAAGAAATTATGTAACAGTAAAACTAATGTTATGTGATGGTAAAATAAGGAAGGTAATGTATAACTGACTTTATTCAATGGAAAAATAAAGATATTTAATGATAAATCTAATGTTAAGTAATGGTTAAAAAAAATTATATAAGAATACATTTATTTCATGTATTGGTAGAACAATGTTATGTAAGGTTTATGAAAAGTAATGTGATGATAACAAAAATTAAGAAAGATTAAATATAAGGGTAAATTAATGTTATATAAGGGTAATAATAAAATTTGTAAGGTAAAAAAGAAGAAAATAAAGGGTTGAATATTTTATTTAATTATTAATTTAATATCAATTCATAATAAAATTAGTTATGTAAGGTTAAAATAAACTTATATAAGAGTAAAACAAAGGCATGTACTAGAAAACTAATTTTTTCTAATTTTAAAGTAATATTATGGGTAAAATAAACTTATAAAATTGAAAAATACACCTAATTTATGTTAAAAAAAAGTAAATTAAAATTAAAAGTAATGTTAATTTAGGGTAAATAGATTTTAAATAATGGGAAACAAGGTTAATTAAGGGTAAAATAAAATTAAGATATGGTAAAATAAATTAAATATGATTAAATATAAGAATAAAAAAATGTTATGTAAGGGTAAAAAAAATTTGTATGGTTATGAAAATGAATATTAAGGGAAAAAATTAAATTAATTACAAGACTAATGCCAGGTAAGAGGAAAAATAGTTATATACGGGTAAACTGATGTTATGTCAGGGTAAAACAAATGTATGTAATGGAAAACTGACATTTTTTAATGATTATCTCATGTTAAGGGTAAACAAATGTTACGAATGTATAAAATAATGTCTATTATGGTTAAATCAATGTTAACTATGTGTGTGACTAATGTTTAATAAGGGTAAAACAATGATAAATAATGGGAAAAAATTTATGTGAGGGTAAAATAATGTTATTTAATAGTGAATAAGATAATTAAGTGTAAAACTATAATTATATAAGTAGAAAAAAATGTTAGCTAATTTTAAAATAATGTTATGTATGGATAAACCTTTAGTGGAACTTTTTATTGATGTTTTGGTGGAACATTCTTGTTTAAATAATGTGAATTTTGTCAGTAACATTAATTTTAAAATGTAATGGAATTATCTAATAAAATATTTCAATGAAAATCATTACTGGATTGTTCAAAATTATTATTATCAACATTCACCACAAATTAATAGAGGAAACATCCAAAATAAAAATAAAATTGAATCATAAAATAGAAAAATCTAGTAGAAAATTCATTTGGTTAGATGATTGTGAGAAATATTTCTAAAATATGAATAAATTTATAGCCTCATAACTGATCATCACTTTTTCTAAATAGGGAATGGATTATACCGTGTATTGTGATGCATCCAAAGATTGAATTAGTGCATTTCTTATAAAGGAGGACCGATTTGTTACTTATGGATTTAGACAGCTGAGACCATGTGAGAGGAATTTACTTACTCATTATATAGATTTAGATAATATGATATAGTCACTACGTTATTGGAAGTATTATCTTTTTTGTGAGATATTTATGGTGTACACAAACCTCATTACCCTCAAGAAAATAGTTTCTCATCATGACCTGAAAATACGATATAGGAGGTGGGTCAATTATCTATATTCCTTCATCATCGAGGTGGCTTACACAGCATGAAATGAAACATTTATTCCATTACCTTGATCCATAAGAGGTAGTAATTGAAAATTTAGTAGTCTATTTAAGATTAATTGGTGAAGGACCACTTTATATACAGGTATCATGATGTTTAAGAGTCCTAGGGATGTGGGTCTTTTACAACCACATATATTTTACCCATACATGTAGATCAGATCAATACTATAAAGTTATTTTATTTGGGGGGATTATATTTTATGGAAAACATATACAGTGTGGATCCAAAATCTTGGATGGTTCTACGACAGAGACAATGCTCATTTTTTTTGTGTGGTCAGGTTAGAGTTCCTATGGGTTTGTATAAGAAGATTGTGAGAGTCTTCCATGCTTCTAAATGGGTGGTACAAAAAGGGTGGAGAAATATGTGTCAATATATATGTTGATAATACCAGTGTGTAGGGATGAAAATTTAGAAACAAAATCATATTGAGATACCTCACTTATCCACAAGTGAAGAATGAGACATAAATCTTTCAGGGTTATTTTAGCCTCAACCCATTTGACTGTGAAAGTGGGATGATGTCATTGTGATATTGTGATTGGATTACCTATGATATCCCTCAATAATAATGAATTATGGGAAATCCTCAATCGATTAATGAAAGTAACCCACTATTTCCTATTAGTTAGAACTTCCCCGTAGATAATATTATTAGTCACTTTATGTGATATGTAATTCAATTTCTCAGTGTTTTGAGAAGTACCACTTTAGATCAAGATCCTTGTCTCAAATCATGGTTCTAGAAGGGTCATCGTAAGATCTTAGTATCATAGTTTCATATAAGTATTTTATATTATCCTCATACTAATGGTGAATCCAAACAAATGATTTATATTCTTTTGAATACGATATAAGTCTTTGTTTTGGATTTTAGTTATTATTGGGATAAACACATAACACATGGGGTGATCATTTAAAATAAAATATTTAAGTCATTAATCCAAATGGATCATTTTGGGTCCTATTATGTATGTTTATTCCATTTACCTTTTTAATGGTTAGAGGTAGGTGATTCAGTGGTCATTGGACCTAATATAGAGAAGGATGCATTACAGAAGGTTTAGTTGATTAGGTAGTGGTAGGTGACTAAAAAGAGTTAGATGTAAATTTCCACTGACCATCAGAGATAACCGTTAGGGTTTTGTATTTCTCCCTTCCAAATCATAAAAATTCCATTCATGATTTGTTTCACATTTCAATGATTTGATTATATAACCATTTTCCTAATTACATCATAGAAATTGATAACGTCGAGCTATATTTTCATGAATCCTTTGAATATAATTTGATATGCAGTATGGAATGTTGTCAAAATAATCTCTGGGGGAGACTATACCATTACTGTGAGTGTACTGGCATAATTGGAATGTCAAAGAGGACACCTTGGAGATGTAATTTGATATGTGGATATATTGGTCAGACTTATTCACTGATTTCGACCAAGAATCATCAAAAATAGATTTCGGATGAACTATTGTATCGTGGGATGTTAGTAAAAACACCTCCTTTTAAGAATTCCCTACTTTAATCTTTGTTAATCAATTAATGAGTTGGTTATAATTTTTTGAACCGTGGTTGGAGAATCCGAAACATTATGGTATGGTATTTGGAATTAAATGCATAAGTGCAAGAGGCACAACCTGTATAGTAATTTTATAATGTAATATTTAGATTTACTATTAGAATTTCTGGGGTGAGAATAACCCATAAAACCCTTTTAAACAATAAATACATTAGGGGAAGATGTGATATTGGGATTTATGTTGTAAAATAGATTTATGTTTCATATTTTGTTTAAATTTTGTTTATAATTCCAGTTGTTGGGTTTTTTTGTGTATATAGAAATCTTTCTATTAAAGATATAAATACCATATGAACACAATAAATTATCTAAAACCTACACTTAAACTCTTGTGTGATGATTTATGATAATTTGTATCTCTTTACTTCAACTATTGTCCTTCCACCTAAGATGTACAAAGATCATCATCTATGTAGAAGCTCATCAGCCATCGATCATGGTGCTGCAAATAGTGAGATTGATGGAAATTAATCAGTTATTATCTCCCATATTAGATCATTGTTTTTTTCCCATTAAGAAACTATAGATTGGTATGACCTAACCAGATCAATTCTATGTTGAAATATTTTCCCTATCCTCACTAAATGAAATATATGAGGAACTGAGACATACCTCATACATTGAGATTTAGTATGTGTCAACTATTCTTTTTTGGGTGTTGGTCTAATCAAATTTCTAAATATCCATTTTAATTCATATTGTATATGAATTGGGTGTGACATCTAAAAATAATGAGCACATGAACTATATAATGTGTAACAATTAAATGTATAGAATACATATTCATATACCTCCCTTGGAACCAACTGAGTCCCTTGGATTTGAGACCAATCTCATTGCCACCCAATAGGCAATCCTTACATTTTTGTTATTATGTTTATAAGTTTTAGTGATGTGGATAAGGTGAATTTCATAGAAATGGTGTTATTATTTTTGAATTTCATGGTAAATGGTAATCTGTTTGAACAAAAATCCCTTGAATTGAAAGGGTGACATGGAATGAAGATCTATGAATTATGGGTATAATGGCATAATAAGGATTAATGGTTTAGGTTACACTTGAAAAGTAATTGTCTAAATTAATATTGTTATTGGTAGTTTGGACCAACATAACGAATGATAATTATGGTAGTTCAATGTTTACATATCATGGCATGGGATGTCTTGTTTGGTTTTCTTATGGTTGGTTATGCTAAAATTATTATATATTGGTTTTGGTTATATTAATCATGAAATGATTATATATTCGGATTTGTCTTAGTTATACTTAAATTCATATATATTGGTCCTTCTCATAGTTATGTAGAATTTATTATATATAGGGTATAGTCCCAATTGTGTTGACATAAGTATGTATATTGGGATTGAATCTCGTTGTGCTCAAATGATTATATATTTGGCTTTCACTCATACATACTATAATATAGTAGGGGATCCACCAAGTTCTTCGGTATCAATTTGGGGCATATACATTGGGAGGGTTATGACATTGGTTGGAAAGGTTCTAGGAAATGTTTTGAAATATTCTAAATTTTTCTAGATCTTGTTTACTTGTCCCCAAATTTTACCATGGATAACGAGGTAAAATTATTATCTTTCATGATTTGTATTAATTTATTAATTTTATAAATATTTTATCAAATTATTCCATACAATATATACTTTTATTGTACTTGTTTAGATGTTTTTTTTGGTGGGATATTGATTTGAACTAACACCATGTTCAATATGTTATTCAGTACCCTGGAATATTTCATGGATACAGGTTTGGATAATAGAAAGAGGCCTTGATTTGATTGATTGCTACTAGATGTGTTGGTTTAAATATATCAGGATGATATAGGGATTGGGATTTGGGTCTATTTTTGCTATTATAGAGTATTTTATCCTTTTATTATATGTAATAAAACATGTAATTTTGATACTCTGAGCCAATCATTACACAATCCTATTATTATTTGGATAATTTTGAAAGTTCCCAATTCATCATGAGTTTCCTGTTTGAATATTTATATTATTTTTTTTCTAATCCGGTTTTTATTTTCAACTGTTAACGAAACACTAAATCAGATGTTATAGTCTCTTAATTATATTCCTTAAAACCTTGCTGCTAGTCCTCATAATTTGGCATATGGGGCGGCATGTTTGAGTTCTCATAGCCAACCATCATGGTCATGTGACAGGGTACCCGTTAGTGGTTAATAAATATATAATGTTATATTTATATTCCATTAAAATTATTTTTATGATATTGTTTCATTATATAACATTATATATACATTTTATTTCTTTATATTAAATTTAATAATGATATATTTTCATTTTATAATGTTATAACAAATTTGATTTTCATTTTTTTGTGCATTATATCACCATATACATTGCATGCCAACATTGATACAAATTAATAGTTACAAAATATTAATTTTCAATTTATATCCGTATATTTATTAGCTTTCAAATAAATTCATTATTATATAAATATATTTTCATTATTTTAAAAAAATATCTATTTATTATTTATTATTTATTATATAAATAGTAATTAATTGTATTATTAGGTTTTAATTTTTTTAAAGATATTTAATTACTTGATAAATAATAATAATAATTCCTTAATTAAGAATTGAAAATATTGAATTTCTAGGTGTGGCCCAATTGATTGGGTCATTCACTAGTCTCCAGAAAGAGAGGAATTTGATTCACACATGTTCCACTTCAACATTGAAATTACATGAATTTCAATTTAACATCCTAAATAGTATATGGAAGCATGGAGCGTGTGGTGTTTACTCAGTCGACTCTATGGGATGAAATTGACACAGGTGGTATAATGCACCCACAAGGGAATGAGATATGCTTAGAAGAACATTAACTATACACGGGATAGGTTAGGATTCATATAATAAATAAAAAATAATTAATAACATTTAATTTATTTAATTACTAATAAAAAAATTAATGTTATTATTAATTAATAATCCAAAAAGGATAGAATCTTTTGTTTTTATACAAATTAGCAACTTTATAATACAATTAATAAATAATATTATGTAGTAATTATATTAAATATGAAAAATTAATTATCAAAATTAATAACTAATATTGTGGTTAATAACTGGTAATGTGATTAAAGAATAAAAATATATTCCATAATTAATAATATAATTAATAACTGATATCATAAATATTTTAATTAATAATTAATTATATATCCAATGTGGGGGAGGTCTAATGGTTTTGGTCATTCGGTTTCCACAAAGAATTGAATTTATGTCCAACTATTTGTTCTTCAACATTCTAATTACATACAAATTTATTTAATAATCTTAATAGTGTAGGAAAATGTGATGATTTGTGGTTTTATCCAGTTGATACCATAGGGTTCATTCGAGACCTAGACTCTCGTACACCCGTATGGGAATTCTCAATGAGGTAAGAACATGAATTTTCAAGGGTTGGGTTGGTTTTCCATTAAAAAAAGCAATATATAAATTTATAATATAATTAATAACATGGTATATATTTAATAACTAATTCATTAAAAAATTTATTTACCAATTTATAAGTATCAAATTCTAGATTCAAAAGATTGGGGATTGTTTAAAAATTAACAATACTATTATAATAATTTCTAATAAATAACAAATTTATTAATACAAAAATATTTATTATAGTAACTATATAATAAAAGTATAATTAAAATATTTTAATATAAATAATAGTTTATAATATCTAAATATAAATATGTTATTGTGTATAGTGAGTGGTGTGGGTGGATCACACCACAAGTTGACTATTTTTCAATCCAACAATACTGTAAAAGGACTATATTGGGAATTCTAATTTCCCCCAACCTTGTTGTGAAACATTTCTAGGAAAAAATCTAGTTTAATAATTAATCCTCTAGTCATTTGAGAAAAAAACATTCCCTGACATGTGTAGGAAGCTACTGGTTGGATGGACAAGGAATCATCCATTTATTTTTGGATTTTACATTTAATATTCAATAATCTTGTTTTTTAATTTATACATGATTGCCATTTAAAGGTATCCAATTTCCATTAAATTCTAATTTGATAGTTTTGTTGATTGAAACATTTAAATTTTGGAGTTAACTGTAATCTACTCCAGCAATTCTAGATGTTTCACTATCTACCATCAGAGATGTGATTCTTGTATCGTTTATCGTTACTTCTTTTATACATGACTATCACATTCATTTTTATATTAACAATTTGAATTTTTTTATTTTGGTAGTGGAAATATTATATAGACTTATAACCTTCTGCACACTATTGGGTGTGTGGTTAGAGGATATCAAACAATGCTAGCAATATTATCTAGAAATTGCTGGCTAAATTTTCATTAGGGATATGTTTATGATGGAAAAGATAGTAACTCATTTGATTATTGTTATAGACTATCTTGTTCTGAAAAAATATCTTATTGAATATCACAAAATGATAGTTTCCTTTTGATATCATTACAGGGAAAACTATTCTCCCCAATGCGAGTGAGATCATCGTGGTGGACATGCACAACCAATTTTGTTTTTATTATATTATCTCATGCCTTATATATCATGCCTTGTTCGGGATGTTGGTGGATTTTGTAATATTAATTTATCTTTGTTTTGAACCATTTTCACGATTTCATTCCGGAATATTTCTCCATTATACCACTCTATTGGGAGATGGATTTCACAATTGGTTTTGTGTTAGGAGATAAACTAGTTTCTAAGGCCCCATATATAATGGGCCAGAATATAACTGTGTGATAAAAGTTATATTTGAATAAATAGAATCCAAATGTCTTAGGTTTCATAGTTCTTATATGTGGGGTTATCTGATTAGTTTTAACAAAAAGGGATATGAGACCTTGTGCTAATGTTTGGACAATCGGTGGTTGAACTAGTTGAAAGTAATGAAATAGTATCCCCTTACACACATAAAACGTTTCTATAATTAGCTGAGAGGTGTCAGGATCTTCTCTAAGACCAACTTGAGTTTAGGGTACCATCATTTGAGGTATAGACTAACATACATAACCCAAACAACTCTTATGGGAACGTATAGATTGTATGAGTCTATGGTTATGTCATTTTGTATTATGAACATACTAATGGTATTCATGGACTTAATGAATTATATATTTTTATCCTATCATGGATCATTTTGATGTATCTTCTTGTAAATGACATCTTACTGTGCTCACAGTCATCCAACAATCATTCCCACCCTCATAATATCAACTTAATTACATTGAGAGAGCATTGTATTTATGCAATGCTACCTAAATGCGGATTTTTGATTCAAATATCACACTTATTAGAATATGTTATCATAGAGGCTAGAGTGTAGATGGACCAGAAGAAGGTTTCATGCATAGTATTTTGGATGTGAACTGTGAATAAGTTTTATATTTACAGATTTCCTATTCTTTAAATATATTATTGACATTTAATCGATGAATTCTCACAATTGGGGGAACCAATGTCAAAGCTATTCAAGATATTTGGAATGTTTAGTTAGTTAGATTCTTATGAGAATTATTTCCATAATCTAAAGAGAAGGTTGAACTCAGTATTTATCCTCACATTTTCTATATTAAGAATATATTATTCCTTTAATATGGCACATCTGGAGTTGGAAATGGTGGAGTTATGATACAAAATAAATGTGTGGTTACTTTTGGTTATTAGGAAATGATAACACATGATAGGAATTACCATATTTATGGTCTGTTGTTATCTATGGTGATACATTCCATGAGATATTGGATGCAATATCTACTATGAGAGAGGATTGTGGTGTACACATACCATAGTTGCGTCAAGTACAGATTTTATAAATGATACCTAAACCATTGCCGAAGAGGTGGGTTGATTATCTTATTTCATCCGAAATTGAGTTGGATTATACATTAGAAAAAGGAATCATTATTTTGAAAATCATAAACGAATAGATGCTGAAAACGGTAGTGTGGGTGTCTTTTGAAGGGTAGAATATATCAGAACTCATTATAGTCATGCATCATGATTTTTAAGAGCTGTTGGGATGATTACCTCTAAAGTCAACATCATTTTTACCGATACATTTATATGGGATCGTGACTGACCAATTATCTAATTTGGAAGATATATAATTATAGGATAACAAATATGGTGGGGAGACACTATCAGGATGATCTATTGGAAGTGGTTATGTTCTTCGATTTCGATGTTGTGTATGGGTTCCTACAAGATTTATTGAGTTTATGATTAGTGATTTATATGATTCTTGGTGTGTGGTTTTTCCATGTCTCAAAATCATGGATCGTGATCTTTGAGGACAATACTGGATTCCAATTACAAAAAATGAGATAATGTAATTTATGGTGAGATTCCTCATGAGTCAATAGGTGAAGGTTGAGAATTAATCCATATATGGATATTGTATCTTCGACCCATTCCAGACATGAAGTGGGATGATATCATTATCGTTGTAAAGTTAGGATAACCCATAACACCATGACCTGAATGATGTAGTGTATGTTATCATAGATTTTATAAATAAGGTAAGAACATTTTTTATCTAGAATATGTTCACCATTGATGATCTTAGTAGAAATTATGTGTGGGAAATATTTGGATTAATCAATGTTCTGAAGAGTACAATTTTTTTTGATATCCTCACTTCAAATATCAGTTTTGGAGGGTTCTTTAGAAGGTCTATGGATTGTAGGTTCTTCTAAGTAAAACATGCCATCTTCAAGCTGACATCTAATCCAAATAGACGATTTAGATTCAATATGTGATGCTATGAGCCTTTGTAGAATATTATAGTGGTTCTTGGGAGCCAAATATATCACTCCTGGAGTTAACTTGCAGTAAAATATTCTAGGATTCTATTGAAGTGTATATTTTTCAGTAATTGTGTAGATGGGTATGTCATTCACATTTTTTATAGTTATAGGTAAGTGATTCATTACTAATTTAATATAATAATTTTTGGAATATTTTTGGGATGTTTTAGTTAATTAGGGATAAGAAGATTACAATATAGAGATGGAAAGGTTCACACACTAACCATAAATAATTTTCTATAGAGTTTTAGGTAGGTCATTAGGATTTCCTTTGTACGTCACATAGAGAGGGGAAATTCCATGTCCGAAAAATTTAAGAATTCACCAAAGTATTTTGGGTTGTTTGGGAAAATTGTAAGGGTTGGTGCAAAGGTGCATTGTAGATCCTTTCTAAAACACTACAATTCATCTAAAAAAATTCACAAGTCAAGGCTTTAGATATATCAACTTGACACTTTATAACATGTTATAAATTTATTATTTTCATGTAGATGTTGATGTATCCTTTCTGAATCATGATATCTATATTTTGGACCATGGTGAGAATAATATCCAGAGGAAAACTGTACCATTATATATATTGTAGGGTAAACAAGGGTGTGTGTATAATGTGAAAAATGATAGGGAATCTAATATGTGTAAATAAGGGTGATAATTGTTCTTTAATACCCACCTAGATGATTTAGAGCACAACATGAAGATGGTATGCTCTATATTTGGGAGTTTGTATGGTCATATATTTTCCATGTATTTATCCCATTATGTATTGATAATAATTTTATTTGGATTAGGAAGTCCTTTAGATTGGCTATGTTGGAGAGTCTAAAATATGTTCTGATGGTGTGGATATATTACCACAAACGTAATGTAGATGAAGCCTTTACAAAAAATTCATTGAATGAAATGTAGATATATTGTGTAAATTTCAATGGAGATATAACCCCATAAAACCCATTTAAGGAATAAATTTCTATAATAAGTCTCTGATGCTGATATATATATGATATAAACGAAATTTATGAAATAAAATGTGGTTTCATTATTTTTTTAATTCTAGATGAATGGTTTTTCAACGAATATTAAAACTATGGGATTCACTATAAAAACCATATTAACGTAATAAATTACACAAGAACGACATTTAATCTCATGTATCGTTAATTTTGATAACATACATTTCATTCATTCAACTAAATCCCATCTGCTGAGGATGTATAAGGATTCTCATGAACCAAAAATCTCTTCCTCGGTGGATCTTGGGGCACAATATCATGATATTTTAGTCAATACTTCATTCATTCTATACCAAGTGATATTTATGATTTTTTATGAGATAAGAATCCCATATAGGGTTGAACTAAATGGATCAATTCCACGTTAACTAATTCTTTCTATCTTCATTGATAGGAAGAATGGAGTAACCCTTCCTTTCTGAAAAATTGAGCATTAGAATTTGTAAACTATTATTTTGTGTAGGGTGTTCTAATAAAATAACGTAAATTTTCTTTTAATTATTCTATTATATGAATGAAGTGTGATCATACCATCACACATCACACATGACCTAACTAAGGAGAATGAACTTCTTGTTGAGAATTTTTATTCGTATACCACCTGTGGAACCAGTCGGGTCTATTGGATTTAAGGTCGGACTCATGGTCACCATAGAGGTGAGGCTTACATGGTAGTCATTAAGTTTTGGATGTTTTAGTGACATGGATATTGGGTTAATTATTTGAATTTATTAAAAAATATTATTATTTAGACATGTCTTGGTAAATGGTTAATTGGATTGAATAGGGATTTCATGACATGAATAGAAGAAATGGAATAATAAACCAATGATTTGTTGGTATAATTGAATGAGAATTAAAAATGTGTTAGTTGACAAATGAAAATGAATTATAACAATTATGTGGATGATTATTAGTTCACAGCCGCAAAATTAATTATTTTCGTAGTAATAAAATGTTTATTTAGCATGTCATATGATGACATGTTATGTATGCATGTGCTCTATTATATTGAAATTATTATCTCTATGGATTTTTCTGAGTAAATATTCAATTCATAAATATTCGTCTTGGTCATGATTATGATAAAATTAATATATAGTACTTGTTCTTAGTTTGTACTGAAATGATTATATATATGATTTATTATTCTATACGTTGAAATTATTGTATATATGTCTTCCACTATGTTGTGTTGAAATGATTATTTATATGACTTCCAAAAAGATATAATGTAATAGATAGAGGGAAATCCATGAATACATAGTGTATGTTTTTGGGAAATACCATTAGAGGTTTATGGAATTGATTATGTTGGATCCATGACATTCTCAATGATATATATCATTGCAATTAATCTGGTTTGGTTGGCCTTGGGTGTCATCATGAATCTCAATTGTCATGTAGTTTATTTTTTGATCATTATTATTTTATTAAATTAATACCCTTTTTACTACATTATTACATTCATTATATACTGATACTATACTATTTTAGATTCCATTTGTGGTTCACCACATATATGTACTCACACCATTTTTGGTGATGTTGTTTTCTACCTAGACAGATTTCATGGATGTATTTTTAGAGTAGGGAAAGGGGCCCTATATAAATGGATTATTATTGGATGGTTCAGTGATTGTAGATGGTTTAAACATGGGGTGTGGGATTACACAATTTTGGGTATTTTAAAGAGTATGGAATCATTTTTTATGACATAAAAGACATCATTGATAAACATTCATCATGCCACTAAATGATTGTAATGAGATAATCTTTGATTCCCATCGTGATTGAATATATTTCCATATTATGTATTATTGTTATTGAAAATAAAAGAACATAATAAATTTTATTATATAATATAGTTTTTAAAGACCATTTGTCATCACTAACATTTATATTTTTTTCTTTGAATGTTATCATGTGATTAGTATACATATAATGTTTTGATAAAAACTATTAACGCAAAAAAAATGGTAGGACTTTGATCAGAACGATCATGTAAGAACCCTGTTCTTATTTTAGAGGTACGAGATTCTTCTTTTCCTTTTCCATATGTGTTTTTGAGAAAATATGGAAAATATGGAAAAATCCTGATTTTTTGAACTACATGTCGTGTACTTTATCCACACATCGTGTACTTTTGGTCGTTTTGGGATTAGTACACGGGGCGTGTAGCCATACCAGCAACGAAGGGTGTAGAATCCACTACACTCCGTGTAGTGGTGCATTACACGCTGTGTAGTGAGTTGGCAGGCTTGAACAGTAAGGCTGTGGCGTCGCTGCCAGCTGGGCAATAGTACACGTCGTGTACTCGAGAGTACATGATGTGTACTCATGTCGATGGATGAACAGTGTGGCGGTGCTGCCAAATGAACAATTTAATGAATGAAGTACACGCTATATACTCAGAAGTACATCTCGTGTACTTTTTTTCGTCTTAAAATAGGCAGTAGCCTCCTCATTTGGCAGAGGAGACTCTTGAACCGTTTTCCAGCAAAAGGAGGAGGCTGGATATTTGAAGGTCCACTGGGCGTTCGTCTGGAATCTGATTCGGCTTCGAACGATTTCGTTGGAACCGCACGGGTAATCCCTCTCTTCTCCTGGAACCATTCTTACCAATTATTCTCCTAACTTAAGTTATTTACATTTGAAAGGGTTTTGTTCTTCATCAAATCTACGTCGTTCTTGGGCGTTTCTGGAGTCAGCGTTCGGGTATAGCGTTCGTTGGTTTATAAGGTAGGTGGCTCTGGGTTTATTTTTCTGACTGCTGTGTGTGTTGTGCGTCTTTTGTGCCATGAACCCATGTTGGGGTGTTGTGTGGCTGAGTCCGTTGCTATATTTAATACCAATAATTGATTAGGTATTTAATTGTGATAATAAAATGCTGGTTGGGATCGTTGCATGGATCCAGAACCACCCCTAGGGTGTGTTTCTCTGTTTAGCTGTTTGGCCAGGATACACGAGGGTATTCCTTTAAAGTAGTAATTGTAGAATTTCCTTGAGAGGAATTGCTTGTTACTGCTTGTTTACCTGTTGGGCATGGCCCGGTTACTTGTTTAACCTAAGGGCGTTTTTGTATTTAGCCTGAGGGCGTTGTTGTGATTAACCTGAGGGCACTTCACTATTTACCCCGAGGGCTGTAGTATTTTGTCTGATGGAAACCCTTCGTTCCTGAGGGCTTGACTTATGTTCCTGAGGGCAACACTTCCTACGCTTGAGGGAAATTTTTGTTACGCCTGAGGTCTATTCCTGCGGGTAGGATTCTGCTTACCTGAAGGTAAGGTTTTGTTTGTCTGAGGACGTGGACTGTTTACCTAGAAATGCACTGTGGTGGTTTCTAATATTTAAATGGATTAAATGGATAATGAAATGGAAATATAACTGGTAATTAGTTACTTTTTATTACTGCTTACTTTATTGCATTTTACTGTTGCACACTGTTGTTTCATGCTTACACACTGTTGGGCATGGGCCATTTTTGGGTGCCTACTAAGATATATTTCTCACACCCTGTTTGGGTCACGCTTTTCGGCCCAAACTGATTACATTGTTACAGGTGTAGATAAGGGCAAGAGTCCCTATACAGGTACATGACTATTGCTGAGGAGTAAGAGGGCATGGGACCGAGCCTAGGCTCGCGATGCCACTTTCAGCTGTTTTACTTGTTTTGTTGTACTCCGTTTTCTGTTGTACTGTATTGATGCATAACATGTTCTGGATGTTTTATTCGAACATGAAACATGTAGCATTATCACTTATATACTGTTGGTTATATCCACTGCGGTAGTTATTTCAGTTGTGTATGTTTACTGCTTCCGCTATTTGTTGTATGTTTATTTTTGTATTACGTTGTGCTACACATTGAAAAATAAGGGCATAGTTTCCCCACTATCAGACATGGGCCCTCACTGCTAGTCGGTAGCCTATAGCGTTTGGGGAAATGCGCTTGAGGCCACGTGGCGAACCGGGCTCGGGGCACCAATTGTGTGGCACCCGGGTCCGGGATGTTACAAAGTGGTATCAATGGAGTTTCTTTTCTTTGACTTACAATTTGGAGCCATAGTCAAGGATATGACGAACGGTAGTTGGTAATAAGTTATGCCCAGGCGTAACTAACCCGTGAATAGGGAAAAGCCAGTTTACCTCGTACTTTTCATTCTTTTGATCTTGCAATTTTACGGTTGATGTTGTTTCACCGTTGGGTGACGCACATGGATTGTGCTGTTTATATTTTATCTGTGGGTTCTATTTAGTTGCGACCCAATGAGATGAGGGTATTCCGTCTCATGAATCATATAGGCACATGCTAGATATCACATGTCATGAATAGATTCCATTCCATGTAGGTGCATTAGAATTTGCATGTTGTTGTGATAGTTGTTATGCTAGAAAAGCATGCTCTTGTGAAAGCATCTTAATAAATACCTGCCTTCGGATATGGTATTTTTGTTTGATCTTGTTTATATAATGGACGCCAAACATTGGTTTTTGGGGAGTATGGGCCCCCATTGACCAGAATTTGGTGGATCATTGACTGGTTATTGGTTGTAACACAAATAAGATGTCAAACTTTGATTCGTGGGGTGTATGGTCCCCCACGAGTCAGAATTTGACACTTAGGTGTTGTTTTCAGTATTTTCTGGGTTCCAGAGAAGTTCCTAAGGCATACAGTCTGGAAAACCCAGAATACACGCCGTGTAGGACCTTATACACGCTGTGTGTGCTCTTCTATTCGGGAAGAAAAATGAACTTTTCAGTACACGTCGTGTACCCTGAGTACACGCCGTGTAGTCTCTTCCTATGTCACAAACCGTGTGGGCAGCGACACGGGGTAGGGAAGGTCTGGGGGAAAACATGTCGTGTAGTTTTGTACACGTTGTGTAGTGTTGACCTGGAGTCTGGCCGTGAAACTAACAACATGGATCGATGAACTCCTTGACAGAACATGTCGTTCCAGTTATAGACACGCCGTGTAGTGTGACCTGGGTACTCAGTCGTGTAACTAAAAACACGGGCCGGTGTCACATCTCCATAAGCACGTCGTGTACCATTGGGACATTCCGTATAGGCTTGTCCATGGATAGACCGCGTGGAGTTAGCCGTGTGACAAGAAAATGAGGTGTTGTACACGGCATGTACGGATGTAACATGTCATGTAGATATTATACACGTCGTGTAGTTTTGTTGAACAGAATACATGTGGCTTAGTCATGTAGAAGGTCCCAGGAAGGGGAAAGGAAGTCAATTACATGATGTGTAGTTAGTGTACACACCGTGTAGTCTTGTTTTGAAAATTTTGAAACACCTTCTTCCTCTTGTTCCCTTTGTGGTTCCTTCTTTTCAGTCTTAATAATCTTGAATCTAAGGCGTGCTTTTGACCTTGTAGATTAATGTCACCTAGACGACCGCGAGTTGTTCGCCAGGAGAGTGGCGATGATTATAATCCGAATATGGTGGGCCATGGGCTACCAGTTGATCCACCAGTAGAGTCAGATGCGACACCAGCTGTTATACAGGACAGAAGCACGGAGGCGCAGTTCCGTGAAGGATTATTGCGGTTCATGCAGACCTTTCAGGGAGCACCGCAGGCTGCCACATCTATGGACGAGTTGACATGTATCTTTCAGAAGTAACATCCAACTACGTTTTCAGGGGATGACGGACCAAAGGCTGCAGATTCATGTCTAGGATCGATGTAGACTATTTTCGTGCATCTTGAGACGCTTCCAGGGCGGGGGGTCAAGCTCGCGACTTACATGGTGCGTGATTCCGCCAAGAGGTGGTGTGATGTTACCACGTAGTCAGAGCATCACATGGACATGGCGTGGGAAGATATTCAGGTAGCCTTTTATGACTTCTTATTTCCCGAGACGCTGAAGGCAAATAGAGCTCGAGATTTCATGAATCTACAGCAGGGCATTATGTCAGTGATGGACTACTCTGCTCATTTTACGGAGCTTCAGCGTTTTTCACCTGTGATGGTGGGTGATGAGACGTTGAGAGCCATACGTATTTAGGATGGTCTTTGGTATGACATCCGAGTGCTGGTAAATGTTTTTAGGTTTCCTACTGTACACAAGATGGTGAACCAACCATTGATTACAGAGAGGAACCTGCGGGAATCGAGTGGTGTGGGCCAGGGCGGTTCTACACCAGTTACTGGTACTATTTCTGCTGGCATGAGGAATAAACAGATGGACTTCTCTCAGGGTGGCAGTACCAGCAAGGCAACTTCTTCAGGTGGACCGGTCAGGTGCTACCAGTGAGGCAGAGAGGGGAACAAGAGGACATAGTGTCCATGAGACCCAGTGGAGTGCCGAGCTTGCGGCAAGATGGGTCATCTGCAGCGTTATTGCAGGGAATTTCTACCAGTGGCTAGTGAGAGGGGTTCGGTGTAGACTCAGCATGCGAGATAAGGACCAGTGGCTTCTTACCAGTCTGGGAACTCGAACACGTCAGGGCGTGCAGGTAGAGATAGTGGTCATGGCCGTGGTATCCAGGCACCAGGATCACAGAGGCAGCAAGGCAGGACAGCTCAGGGTAGTCAGGCTATGTCACCGGGTCACGGCACTGAGTAGGCATATGCGGTGCAATAGACCCAGCAAGAGCAGGATCTTGGACTTTCGACAGTCAGAGGTTCTGTTCTAGTATCTTTTGTTTTGTCTTAAGTACTTTTTGATTTGGGTGCTACACATAGTTTTGTAACTGTACCCACTATGGAGAGCCTTGGGCTCGGTGTTTCTACTTCTTCTGATATCTTGATGCTAGACACTCTGTTGGGGACTAGGACGGTTGATGTGCGTCAGTGCAAGGAGTGCCCCCTTGAGGTTGGTGGGTGTCACTTCCTTTGGGACCTCTATATCCTATAGATGATGAGATATGACATCATTCTTGGGATGGACTGGTTGGTTCCCTTTCGATCCTTTGTAGACTACTATCGTCGCAGGGTGCGTTTCACGTCACCAGAGAGCAGGAAGTTTCTATACAAGGGTGAGTTGGATGTTCAGGCGAATCGAGCTGGACTAGAGCATCATGGGTGAGGTAGAGTCACAACCCAGATTGCTAGCTTATATCTGGATGACTAGGGGACTTGTTAGATGGATTTCCCTCCAGTTTTTGATCGTTTCAGGGATGACATCCCAGATGACTTTTCAGGTCTACCTCCGGTGCGTGAGGTGGATTTATCTATCGAGCTTCTTCCAGGAGCAGCACCAGTGTCCATTCCTCCATAAAGGATGGCCACGCCTGAGTTTCAGGAGATCCAGAGGTAGTTAGAGGAGCTAAAGGAAAAGGGTTTTATCCGACCCAGTACTTCTCCTTGGGGTTCTCCATTCCTTTTTGCGAAGCAGGCGGATGGTACCCTCAGACTTTGTGTGGATTATCGGAAGATGAACCAGTTGACAGTTAAGAACTGATATCCCTTTTCGAGGATAGTTGATCTGTTTGATCAGCTTCATGGAGCACAAGTGTTCACGAAGATTGAATTGAGATCCAGATATCATCAGCTATGTGTTAGACCATCTGATATACCTCTCACAACATTTAGGAGTAGGTATGGTCTATATGAGTATAGGGTTATGTCGTTCGGACTCACGAACACGCCTGTAGTTTTCATGGCTCTGATGAATCATGTGTTCCATCCGTATCTTGTTTCATTTTTGGTAGTATTCGTGGATGAAATCTTGGTGTACTATCACACTCGACACGACCATGGCACCCATATTGAGATCGTATTGAGTACACTGAGAGAGCATCATCTATATGCTAATCTCCTGAAGTGCCACTTTTGGATGGATCAGATTCACTTCCTGGGTCATATCATCTCAGAGGCTAGAGTTGCAGTGGACCCAGAGAAGGCGAGAGCAGTAGTTTACTGGAAGCAGCCCAAGAACATGTTTGAGATACAGAGTTTCTTAGGGCTGGTTGGTTACTACAGAGGCATCATACAAGACTTCTCCTGCTTAGCATCACCGTTGATAGGTCTGACTAAGAAGGGTGTGATGTTCGTTGGTCAGAAGCTTGTGAGACATATTTTCAAGACCTGATGGGAAGGATGACATCACCACCGATCCTGATTCTCCCAGAGCAGGGGAAGAGCTATAGAGTTTACTGTGATGCATTAGGGATTGGGCTGGGAGACGTTTTGATGCAGTATTATCGAGTTGTTGCGTATGGGTCTCGGCAGTTGAGGCCACATGAGAGGAATTACCCGACACATGATCTCGAGTTGGCTGCAGCTATTCACGCGTTGCGCTGTTGGAGACATTATCTATTGGAAGAGAATTTTGTGGTTTTCACTGACCACAAAAGCCTCAAGTATATCTTAACTCAGCGTGACCTGAATCTGAGTCAGAGAAGCTAGGTCAAGTACTTACAGTCCTTCGATTTTGATCATGCCTATACAACTGGTTAAGGTAATGCAGTAGCCAATGCACTGAGCAGGAAGACTCAGATACAGGCAGTTCAAGAGGCCAGTGGTGAGTGGAAGCTTATGGATTTGTTCTCTGAGATGCATCTAGATGTTCATGACTGTTAGGGGAATACTTATCTTTCCTCGTTAGCTGTGAATTCTACCCTCCAGGATAGAGTGAGGATGAGGCAACTATCGGTTTCAGAAGGCCTAGTCCTACGGGTGTCAGTGGCATGTGAGGACCCTCCTACTGGTTGGACGATAGACGACGATGATGTTTTGCGTTTCCATGGTCGTGTATGGGTTCCAGGGGATATATGCGAGGAGCTGATGCGGGAGTTTCATGCTTCATCTTGGGCAGTTCATCCTGGGGGTTACCAAGATGTACCATGACTTGAGACATCAGTACTGGTGGCCAGGTATAAAGAGAGAGATAGCTGGTTTTGTTACGTGGTGTTCCACATGTAAGCAAGTGAAGGCAGAGCATCATAGTCCAGCTGGGCTGTTACAACAGTTGCCTATTCCAGAGTCGAAATGGGATGATGTCGCAACGAATTTCGTGACAGGATTGCCGAGGTCACCTCGAGGCAATGATGCTGTGGGGGTTGTTGTGGACAGACTCACGAAGGTAGCTCACTTCTTGCCGATCAAGGAGACCTTTGGTGTGGGCGATCTTAAGAGGCTGTATATCCGAGAGATCGTGCATCTGCATGGGGTCCCTCGTTCTATCGTTTCAGATAGGGACTCCCACTTTAATTCTTGTTTCTGGAAGAGTTGTCATAGGGCACTGGGTAAACAGGTGCTTCGGAGCATAGCATACCACCCTCAGACAGATGGCCAGTTAGAGAGGACGATACAGGTAGTAGAGGACATGCTACGCGCATGCGTTCTTTACTTTGGGGGCTCATGGAAAAGAATATACCATTAGTCGAGTTTGCCTATAAAAATATTTTTCAGGAAACTATTGAGATGGAACCATACGAGGCTTTATATGGTAGTCCATTAAGATCACCTTTGTGCTTGTTAGAGGCAGGCGATGCAGCTTTACTGGGGCCACAACTCGTGCAGGAAACATCTGAGCAGGTCCAGTTGATTCGGAAGTAGATAGCTACCGCGCAATCTCATCAGAAGTCTTATGCTGATCACCGTAGATGACCTTTGGAGTTCTGGTCGGGGATCACATTTTCTTGCATTTTTTGCGAAGGCTGGGACAAAAATAGATCCGGAGATAGGGTAAGCTTCCACTGAGGTATGTGGGACCATTTGAGATTCTAGAGAGAGTCAGGCTGGTGGCCTATCAGTTGCAGTTACCGCTGCCATACCGAGCCATGCACGACGTCTTCCCTGTGTCTCAGTTACGTCGCTACCATTCAGACCCATCTCACACCTTTCAGCCATAGGTGGTTGAGCTTCAACATGATGCATCCTTTGAGGAGCATCTGATATGTATCGTTGACTGGAGCACGAAGGTTCTCCGAGGTCAGTCAGTTCCTCTCGTACGGGTGCTATGGCAGCATGGCCGAGTGTAGGACGAGACCTGGGAGTAGGAGGCCGACGTACGTGCTCAGTGGCCAGAGCTGTTCTGAGCTTATTCTTCGCCACCATGGGAAGGGAAATTCGGGGAAAAATTTCTATAAGGGGGAAGTTTGTAAGAACCATGTTCTTATTTTAGAGGTACGAGCTTCTTCTTTTCCTTTTCCTTAAGTGTTTTTTAGAAAATATGGAAAATGGGGGAAAATCGTGATTTTTTGGAACTACACGCCGTGTACTTTATCCACATGTTGTAACTTTTGGCCGTGTTGGGATGAGTACACGGGGAGTGTAGCCATACCGGCGATGAAGGGTGTAGGAACCACTACATGCCGTGTTGTGGTGCATTACATGTTGGGTAGTCAGCCGGTAGGCTTGAACTGTAAGGCGGTGGCGTCGTTGCTAGCTGGGCGATAGTACACGCCGTGTACTCGAGAGTACATGTCGTGTACTCATGTCAACAGATGAACAGTGTGGCGGTGCCGCCAAATGAATAGTAAAATGAAAGAAGTACACGCCGTGTACTCAGAAGTACACACCGTGTACTTTGTTTTTTTGGCTTAAAATAAGCAGTAGCCTCCTCATTTGGCAGAGGAGATGCATGAACCATTTGGGAGCCAAAGGAAGAGGCCGAATCTTTGAACGTCCACCGGGCGTTTTTCTGGATCCGATTCGGCTTCAGACGATTTCGTTGGAACCGCACGGGTAAGCCCTCTCCTCTCCTGGTACCGTTCATACCAATTCTTCTACTATCGTATGTTATTTATGTTTGAATGAGTTTTTTTTCATCATCAGATCTACGCCCTTCATGGGCGTTTCTGGAGTCGGCGTTCAGTTATAGCATTTGATGGCGTATAAGGTAGGTGGATTTGTGTTTAGTTTTCCAACTGTTGTGTGTTTTGTGCGATTTTTTGCCATGAACCCATGTTGGGGTGTCGTGTGGCTGAGGTCGTTGCTGTATTTAATACCTAAAAATGATTATGTATTTAATTGTGATAATAAAATGTTGGTTGGGATCGTTGCTTAGATCTGGAACCACCCCTGGGGCGTTTTTCTCTGTTTAGTTGTTTGTCTAGGATACCCGAGGGTATGACATTAAAGTAGTAATTGTAGATTTTCCTTGAGAGGAATTGCTTGTTACTACATTTTTACCTGTTGGGAATGGCCCGGTTACTTGTTTAGCCTGAGAGAATTTTTGTATTTAGCCTGAGGGTGTTGTTGTTATTAGCCTGAGGGCAGTGCACTATTTAGCCTGAGGGCTGTAGTATTTCGCCTGAGGGAAACCTTTCGTGCCTGAGGGCTTGACTTTTGTGCCTGAGGAAGATACTTCCTATGCCTGAGGGAAATTTCTATTATGAATGAGGGCTATAATAGTGGGTAGGATTCGACTTACCTGTGGTTAAGGTTTTGTTTGTCTGAGGACGTGGATTGTTTACCTAGAAATGCACTGTGGTGGTTTCTAATATTTAAATGGATTAAATGGATAATGAAATGGCAACAAAAATGGTAATTAGTTACTTTTGAGTACTTCTTACTTTATTTCATTTTACTACTGCACACTGTTGTTGCATGCTTACACGCAGTTGGGCATGGGCCCTTGGTGGGTGCCTACTGAGATATATTTCTCACACCCTATTTGGGTCACGTGTTTCGGCCCAAACTGATTACATTGTTGCAGGTGTAGATAGGGGCAAGAGTCCCTATACAGGTACTTGACTGTTGCTGAGGAGTAGGAGGGCATGGGACCGAGCCAAGGCTCGTGATGCCGCTGCCAGCTGTATTACTTGATTTGTTGTACTCCATTTTATGTTGTACTATATTGATGCATAACATGTTTTGGATGTTTTCATAGAACTTAAAACATGTAGCATCATCACTTATATATTGTTTGTTATATCCACTGTTGTAGTTATTTCAGTTCTGTATGTTTACTGCTTCTGCTGTTTTTTATGTTTATTTTGGTATTCCGCTGCGCTACAATTTGATAAATGAGGGCATAGATTCCCCACTATCAGACCTGGGCCCTCGCTGCTAGTCGGCAGCCTTTGGCATTTGGGGAAATGCGCTTGAGGTCACGTGGCGAACCGGGATCGAGGCACCCGTTTCGTGGCACCCGAGTCCGGGATGTTACAGATCATACCATCTAAAGCCAATTTATCGTTGCATTAGAGTGAGTTGGAATCACTTGGAATATCCCTTTACCATGTCCATGATGAGATCCAACAACAAAATATTGTTAAAATCCACTTATGATGGAAGATAATGCTCATTGATATCATGACCAAACTAATAATTTCAAACCACTATATGAAAATATTTCCATCACGCACCCTAACTTTACTGATTTTTATTCTATAGTAATGGGAAGCATGTCAAGACATTAAAAATATAAATATTTATGTCGTTTTTTCAATATAATATCCTTTATATTTACAAATAATAGTTGTTATATAATTAATGATTTTAATTTTTATACAGTAAAACAAAAGTTGAATTTTTAGGTAATATAGAATTTAAATTAAGACATTACATTATTATTAGTTCATGAAATTATAAAAAATAAATGAATTATTAGTAAAATAATACTATTAATTAAATTTTTATTAAATATAAATGATAATATATTTTTTATGATGTTAAAAGTAATTGTTATAGGGGTTCAAGAACTGTTATTATAAAAAATAGCAGTTATCAATAAAAGTTGATCCCTGTAATAAAAATGATAAATCAATATATTTAAAAAAATATTTTTATAAAATAAATATTATTTTTTGAATTATTACTTAAAAATTATCTAACTATTAAATTTACATAATTTTATGATACAACAATAATTTTTGTATAAAAATTAAATATTGTATAAAAATATATTTTTTATTATGACATCATAATGTCTCCAATGTGATATAATAAATTATATAGATAGTATAAAATAAAAAATATATTTTTACCCTTTAAAATAATATACATTTCATTTCATTTCAATAATATTACAAAGACTTTATGACTCCACCAAAACATATATTATATTATACAATTTTAAAATCATTTCATTATGATGTCTACTCAACTCCATATCACCAAGGATAGTATGTTAATGATTTAAGACCTTGAAATGATAAAATAAATGGATGCCCTTAACCTTTTCAGCAACCATGTGCAGATTCCATGAGAAGGATTGTGGATTTTATTTATTTATTATAGAGTCATAAACCTATGTTTGGGAAATAATAATGAACTCCCTTCTCTTTTACTATATAAACCCACCTAACTATCATTACATTTCTATCAAAATACTTATAAAAAATATTTAATTTGACCGATCCTCTATTTTTTCATACCAAGGTTATCAAAAGCTCTCAAGAAATTCCTCGCAAGCTTTTGAAATCACAGATTAAACACAAGTGAGGCTTCAATTCTCCTCTTTATTCATTCCTATACATCATTTTAACCATTTTATTTCAAATTCCTAATTTTGGTATAAATTATTCACATTCATATTACTTGACATTTTAGGTCCAAATGTTGGTAGATCCCATTAATTTTCATGAATAAATTTAATAATCTTTATGTATTATCATCACTCTGCAGAAATTTCACTTCGATTTTTCAATTCCAAACATCTGAATCAAGAATACTATCACAATTTCTACAAAAGGGTATTCACCTAGTCATAACTATTCATATTTCATTTGGAAAATACATGTATTTATTTAATATTCCTTTTTCATCAAATTCAATGTGATGAAATATGGTCTTATATTGAATGATATTTGTGGTGTACTTATGCATGTACATAATATGAACGAAATAGGTGCACTCAAAATAATGTAGTGATCCAATTCATTGGGTAATGTTTTTCTCTCAAGTGATTTCATGTATGGTATTATTATGTAATGATAATCCCTTATAGGACTTTTTACATCATTTTACAATATATTTGTAGTTTTCTTTTACTTATGTTTATGATGTCATGCTTAATTTTATGGCCACTTTACCATGTTACCATTATATTATCATGCAATATCATGACTCCATGATCATGTTCATGATTATTAGATATATTATATCCCATTGATGTATATATTTTATTACATGTTTTAATTTCTATACATTATACATTTTTTATTCTCTTAATGGGATTAATTGGTCTGCCTTTTCTAATTTATATACCCAGGTTTTCCTATATAGAAATAAAAATGATGAAAATTTATGAATTTATTAATGAATTTTTCAACAATAGTGATGTAAAACATGTTCTTTAGTTGTTATATAATGTACGTAATTACTAAAATACATTATAATTATAACTCTTATTAGTTTTATTATGTGTATTATTTTCCAATAAATCCCAAATTCATTTGTAAAAATGACAAGCATTTTCATAGGCCGTATTAGAATAAATATTAGTAATTTTTGGGATTATATTTATAAACCTCTAATAAATCAATAGGGGAAAAACAGAATAAATAAATAAATTATGTAAGATTATAGAGTAATTAGTTTCCATGAAAATACATCCATATCAAGATACTGCATGTTGATATGGCTCTATCACAGATATACATAGAGGTAACACCTGAAAAACTCATAATGATCTGGATACATCTGAGAACTATTGAATGAAAGTGAGCCATGCTACACACTTGGTTCGGAACAACTGGGGGATATGCATTGGCTAATTCACAAGATCAATATGATACATTTTTAGGGGAACAAAAATATTTCCAATAGATTATATGTTAGAATATATGTCATTGATAACATGGATTGAAGCCTAGTAATTAATATATGTATGTTCTGAGCACTACAAAAGTTCATTGGTGGGTGTTCCCAACCTTAATTTTTTTCGTTAATGATGATAAATTTGAGATCTGTCAAGTTAATAAAACTCCCGATCATTGGAATTGAATGAAGAACAAAATAAATAGGTGGAGTCCCAGAACCATAGATAGGATCATCACATTTTGGGTGTAAATAATATAATTAAAAGACAATAACTATCGTCATGGAATTCTCTCTCCATTGATGTTTCCATTCACGAACTGATGTGATATGTCGATGCATCATAGAATCCAAGAATAGGATTCCTCTAGTGGTTGTCCACACATTCTCCATGTAACTCTACAATTTTTCAAAGGTATATTTGGGTGCTATTGTGTAATAGTGTTCGCTTGTGATGTACGCCTTAGATTGTCTTGAGAGATGCTTGTAAAGTTCCTTCCTTGATATGGTGGAGGAGGTTCTCTCAGGTAGCATGAGAGAGTTCATGGATGAAATATAATTATACATTATCTTGAGTGATCTCTCTAGATCTGTTGTACACAACCCCAAAAAATTCCTAGTCTAATCAGAATTATACAATTGGGTTTTTAATTACATAATATAATAAAATTAATTAATTACCTAAAATCAGTTATTTGTTTCATTTAATTCTTAGTAAGACCGCATGTCTAATAATAAAAGTTTGCATGAAATGTGCATGAATAATTACACCTAATATTTTTTAATTAAATAAATAATATTATTTCTAAAAAATCCCCATAAAAACAACACGTTATGTATATTAATATACACATCATGAAGTTTTATTTTCCAATTTTTTTTATCTCCTCCACCACATTTATTAGTCATTGAAAAATTTCTATTTATTTCTCAAATAAATATCACTAAATTACTTGAAAATAAATATATTATCTCACCCAGAAAATATTCTCTTGAATAACTTGTGAAAAAATAATTTAGATCTGTAATCATAGAAAAATTATTAAACCACAATCTGGAATAGTCCTTATTCAACATGTTAAATTAATATTTAATCGAGATATTGGGACACACATAGTGTCTGACCCTCTAGGCCTCTTTCTCAGTGGCATTTGGAAGATCCTACCTAATGATGAATGATAGAATATAGAAACACACCATGGCCCCCATAGGGAAATAAGTTTACACAAAAATGACATGTAACGTCCTATAAATGCTTACCGTGTAATGTAATCCCTTTGTCTTGATATCTTGAATCAAGTGGGTTGCATACTGGTGCCATCAACTAATGTTATAAATTATTCATTCATTTAATTCCAATAATTGAACATTACCATTCCTTACAATGGTCATGTATATATTTAGGCTATAATAATTCCATCAATGGTCCAATGATATCTACTTTCTTTGTAGAACAGAAGGGAAAAGTACTTTCTCCTATTATATTTTAATGTAGTATTACCCATGATGCACCCAACATATCATACCACGCTGCGAATGGTTTGTCATCACAATTTTAATATCTACATCTATGTGTGAGAGTAGTAATAACCATTAATAATAATCATAATGTCTAAGGACTAATAAACATGTCCATAGATTGGAATATCCAATGACACTATAAAAAGAGGAAATCCTTCTGGAGGGTCTCAGTCTCAAAATATCTTCCTAGATGTTACCAAGGGTGCACACCCTGAGAAGATTCCCCAAATATTTAAAAGTCCTCACCCATAATGGCTTTTTTTATTTTCTTCCCTCAAATAACATCATTCGGCCAGAGAACATATATTCAAGAATAATGTTATGGCACTTCCAGGTTCTCATCATATCAGAGATTTGCTAGAACATTTTACTACAACAACAATCCTTATGATATTTTCTCATTCATTTTCATGTAGAGGAAAAATTAATATGTGATAAGTTATTTATTAATATATAAAGAAAAAATTAGTTTTTTCTAGGAAACCATCTATAATAGAATCCCACTTGGACTAGATCTAATTGATAACAACAATTGTCCCACTCGTTCCCACATGATATTCATGCTTCTGCTGAGATATGATATTAGGAATGTGGTCTTCCACGTTGACTTCCATGAACACTATGCTCACATCAACTTCACCCATTTGATATAAATCCATCAAGAAGTGATATATCTGGTGTATGTGATTTTTTTATTTATGTGACCTTGGTTCTTTTTCCAAAGCCATCATTGTAGTATTATCACAATACAATTTGATCGGATCTTTAAGGATAGGAACCACATCATGATCCTGGAAACAGTTCAGAATCTAGATGGCTTCCATGGATGAATCAGAAGCTACTATATATTCAGACTCATTTGTAGAATCGGTGACAATTGGTTGCTTTGAACTCTTCCAGATAACAGATCCCTCATTAAGATAGAATACATATCCAAATTACTACTTCGGATTGTTCTTATCTATTTAAAAACAAACATTAGCATACCCTATGATGAAATGATCCTTGTATCTTCCATACACTAGGAACATATACTTAGTTCTTCTCAGATACTTAATGATAGACTTAATAGTAGTCGATTGTTGTTCTCGTGGGATTTCTAGATATTTTCATACCATGCTTAGTTCAGAGGAATCATAAAGCCTAGTACATAACATGTTATACATGATGGATCCTATAACAGAAGAATATGAGATCTTACTCATTATATTATTATCATGTTGTGTCTAAGGACACATTTTCATAAAATATATATTCCATGTGACACTAGAACCAATCCCATCTTGGATTTTTCCATTCTATATCTCTTTAGTATCCGGATAATGGATGTACCCTGAGTTAGTCCTAGAATCCTCTTCGATCTATCACAAATGATCTTGATCCCTAGAATGTAGGCTGCTTCACCTAATTCCTTCAGGGATAAACACTTTCTTAACCAGTCCTCAAATGACTCTATGGTGGGTGCGTCGTTTCCAATAAGTAATACGTTAGCAACATATACTAAAAGGATAACGATTGCATTCCCATTAGAACAGTTATAAAAACATGGCTCACATTGATTATTAATGAAACCAAATTCTTTTATAGCTTCATCAAATATAATATTAAATGACCTTGATGCTTTCTTTATTCCATAAATGGATTTATGCAACATTCAAACACGTTTTTCTTCCTCTGGTGTCACAAAAAATTCTAGGTGTTTCATTTAGACATCTTCGCGAAGGTTCCCATTATGGAATGCAGTTTTGAAATCCCTCTTCCAAATCTCAATGTCATGGTAAGCTGATATGGAATGTATGATTCTTATATAATTAATCATTGAAAATGGCATGAAATTTTCATCATAGTCAATTCTTTGACACTGTATGAATTCATTATCCACTAGCCATGCATTATATGTTCTAATATTACCATCCATGTATAGTTTTCTCATGAATTCCCATTTTCATACAACAAGATTTACAACAACTGGATCAACAACCAAAACCCAGTCTTAGTTCTGATACCTGGAATCCAACTCAGAATTCACTACTTATTTACATCTTGCTGCTTCTTAGATTTCTACTTTTTCCTTGTAGGATAATGGTTTATCATTGCCCAACAATAATGATTCACCATCCTGAGTGACTCGAAAACCAAATCTCTTTGGTTCCCTTACCTCTCTTGGGCTCCTACATAGTACTTGTGTTTCTGGGACCTCTTCCATGGTGACCTGTGGAACTTGTTCATGTACCAGCTATTGTGTATCTTGATAATCAACTTGGTCGAAGTCAATCTTTCTCACAATATCCTACTTGAAGATGTTCCCCCTCACAAGAAATACAACTTGTATTGTGGCAGTCACATTCTTTCCTAAAGTGTTATATATGGAATATCCTTTCGTTTCTTTGGGATATCCAATAAAGATACACCTCATGACCTGAGGTGATAATTGGTTTTCTAATAAGGACATAACACGCACCTCACTTCCCCATACATGTGTGTGCAATAAAATGGGTATTTTCCATTCCATAACTCGGTGGGAATTACATTTTTCACCTTTGTTGGTACTCGTTGTAATATGTATGTTGTAGTTTGAAATGCATATCCCCAAAAGAATAATAGAAGATCTGCATGACTTATCATAGACCTCACCATTTCTATCAAGGTGCAGTTTCTCCTTACACTAACACCATTAAACTATGGTGTATAATGAGAGGTTTGATATAAAATCAAAAACGCCTGTAGAAGGTTAATGAACACATGATTCTGATATTCTCCACCACGATCAGATCACAATTTCTTTATCTTCTTACCAAGATAATTCTATACATCATTCTTTAATTATGTAAATTTCACTAAGGACACTGACTTATACCTCATCAAGTATACAAATACATATATACTCAAATCATCTGTTATATTATTGAAGTAATAATATCCACCTCTTGCTTCAACTCAAAATGGTCCACACACATCTGTGTGCACCAATCCTAGATGCAATGTGTCCATTTCACCAAGTCCACTGAAATTCGACTATGTCATTTTACCTTGTAAACAAGTGTGGAATCTATCTAGTGGTTTTTCTCAGTAGAGTCTAAATAACCATCTTGGCAGAGAATTGTTAAGTGCTTCTCATATTACATGAATGAGATGGTAATGCCACAACTGGGAGATATATGAGTAATGTGAGTTTGTTTCATTATCAATTGAAAACACTTGGTTTTCCAAATTTATTACATACAAACCATTATTTAAATTATACATACAATTACATATGTATTTATTATAAAATAATCAACCCTTATTTCATTATTTGAAAATAAATCCATTCATATCCAAAAAAGATAGGGAAAATATTTTCATGGTAACACTAGGAACATAAAAATAGTTACGTAAAACCAAAATAATTCGAGTTGGAAATGAGAAATGGTAATCGCCAATTACCCAAATATCTAGACTCGTCCCATTGGAAGCATCAATTTCCACCTCTCCTCTGGAAGTATTTCTAAATATACATGGTTCCGGCATTTGAATAACGAAATTGTGTTTTGTATAATATTTTCCTTAGACTCTCCAATATAAAATAGAATTGGATTTTATTTCCCTCAAGTTAAATTACAATGAATTCATCTAGGTTAATAAGGAAAACACTAGACGACTTTCAGGATATTCCTATGTCATCTTCACTACCCGTAAATGCAATGTTGACCTCTTATTTGATGGGATAAAACCGAGTCAACAAAAATCCAAAGAGTTACTATTCATTAATTTCTATTAGTAAATTGAATAATGTTCCCTAAAAGTAGAAATGGAGATCAAGGATTTGTAAAGGTATAATGGGGGTAAGATGTAGAATGTAGTGATAAATTTTGGAGGTGTGATGGAGAAATCGATGTGGTGTGAAATTTCAGTATCCCACTTGACAGAAGTGTAGAAAGAATCACCCCTAAAAAATCATAAAGATGGAGAGAAAAATAATTATGGGTGGGGTAGAAGAAAACCTTTATTGGGAATGCTGATGGAAGAAACACACCAGTGTAATGGAATATATGAATTCTCCAATAAGCCCTCATCCAATTTTCAAAATTTTTAATTGTAATTAATAATGTAACTTTAATAACTACTGTACTATGAAATGAGAGGTCCTAGAAAACTAGCACCAACAATCTTCCTGGAAAAAATAGTGAGATCATTCCATCACTACCACAAAGTTGGATCCTAATAATGATTTTATGATTGGAATATCAGTTATCCCTTCATGAATGGTTAATGTTAATTTTGATTTTCTTTCAACTCATTCATTTTTAGCATGGATTTTTAGTAAAACTATTTAAACAACACCAAAATGTATTGAAGTACATCTATGGTAGAAAATGAAAAGTGGGTAAATTATTGCATCCCAAATATATAAATCATCCCCTACAAAACATTTTGTGTTCAACTTCCTATAATACCTTATGAAACTCCCTTTAGCGGAATCTGATGAAATTATGGGAATGGATTAACTTAAATTACACATATCCAAAATATTTTGATGAAATCAAGAATTCACTCTTTTAATCATGAATTATAAATTAATTATTTATCAGTAAATGGAGGTGAATGAGAATTATAAAGCACCAACATCTGATGAATGGATTTTGTTTTCTTAAGAAATATACTAGATAGATCAAATGATTAATTCTATGAAAAACATAAAACATGAAAACATGAAATTTTTTTAGGGAACATGCTAATTTGTTTCCGCGTGTATTTTCATATCTTCCTCCTATATGAGAGGTTGAATATTCAGTTTATATTTTGACTTTAGATTTTTAAAAATCTAATAATTATTATAGAGTAGATATTTTTGAACCTGAGAAGCTAAAAAAAATACTACATGTCAATCCTGATAATGATTTATAAGACCTTGTGCATCATCTTGGGGTTCACAAGCCCTGTTTATCATGAAGTAGTATGGGTCAATGAGACATTTCATTTATTATCCAATGAGAAGCAATGTCATGATAATGAATAATTATCATATTCCATATATTGATGAACTGTTCAATATGCTACGTGGATCCCAATAATTTTCCAAGGTTGATTTTCAGTTGGGGTTTTTCAAGTAAGGTTGAAGAACAAAGAATATCCCTAAAACTACATTCCATACAAGGTTTGATCACTATGATTTCATTGTAATTACAATATGATACACTAATGTTGTAGAAATATTCATGTGATTTACAAATATAGACATTATGGATTTCCTTGAAAAGTTTTAGGTAGTATTTATAGATGACATACTAGTATAATCCAAAATCATGAAGGGGCATGAAGAGTATCTAAGAACATTTATAAAGAAATTACAAAAGTTCAAGACATTATAAAATAAAAGGGAATGTGACTTATTATTTAAGGAAGTCTCATTCATTGGCCCCATTATCAAAACCAATATGATATTTATTTAACCTTTAATGCATGAAGCAATTTAAGGATGTTAAAGTCCATCATCTATGATAAATAACCATATTTTTCTTGTAATGGATGGGTATAATTATTGTGTTGTGAGAAATTTATTATGATTGTAAAAACCACTGAAAAAATAACATGCATGTGAGTCAATTTTTTTGAATAATGACAATGAATTGTGCATCCCGGAGATGAAAATAGGCTTATCGCAACCCATGTACTTACACTACCCACATGTGGGAATATTTTGGAGGTATCAAAAAATTAATTGAAGAAGTGATAGGCCTATCTATTTATGAAAAATATAATGTGATATCCTATGACTCAAGGAAATTAAATGTTCATGACAAATATTAGACAACACATGATCAAGATTTGGTTGTAGTAATATTGATTTTTAAAATCTTGAGAAATTATCAAAATTTTTTAACTGCTAAATATAAATGGATCATATGAACCTCAAGAATATATTCATATAGAAATATTTTAATACGCACCAATTTAGATGGTTAAAGATTATTATGGACTATGACTACTAAAAACACTACTATCTTGGGAATTCAAATAAAGTGAGAGACACTGTAATTATTAAGGATCTGATAATTTTATCATTGATTAGAATTTAGAGGGATATAATCTTCTAAGACATCAAATTGATGGACAAGGGAATCATAATTTAAGGAAGATAACCAATCCATTCAAAAAATATTGATCAACCATCTCATATGGAGAAGACAAAAGATTCATGATGTTTTCATGTGTAATCATAGAAGTTTGTTAAATAAATAATAAAAGGGAAATCCTAAGAGTTTAAATTCAATGAAGATTCAATTTTTATATTTATTCCATTTCTATGGGTACCATTAAATGATGATTTAAAGAATTATTTGTTGGTTTAAACCCATAACCTACCCTTTTTGCATCCATCCATGGATCAAAAATATGTTTCGTCATCCCTGGGAGGAGTATTGTTGTGAATATAAGATGAATGAAGATCAAGAGAATATACATCGTTGTCTCTTGGGTATCAGCGAGGGACAGCTTGAAGGAATAAAATCAGGGGGACGATGAAAACATTACTCATACCGACATGGAAATGAAAAAAAATATAACCATGGAATTTTTCACATTTCTTATAAATAAATGAAGATGAAATAATTCTATATAGACTATGGTGGATAATCATACAACAACTAATCCCTTCATTTCTATTAAATATGAATTTTTACTCGATCAACTTATAAATATATATATAAGAAATATGGCGAGGTTATATGGAAGAACATTATCGACTGTATATGAACATGATATGATATTTAAAACCATGATCATAAAGAGTATATAATGTTATATAAATAAATAATTTAACTTTAGAATATATTATCAACCTAAAAATGGACTCTATTTTGAGGCATTATATTTAAATACTCAATGACATGTTGAGGTAATTCTCAGAATTTTTCAATGGATGATGGGGTCAACATCATTATCTTTATAGTTATCATACAATAATAGTTTACATTTATGAATCCAATTAACCCATTATGATTCCCTGTATGGATTAATTTTAAGAACACCTACAATCTAGGACGATGTTCATGAACGAAAATAATTTTGGTCCAGATATGGTAGAGGAAATGGAGGAAAATTTCACAACCATTCAGTATCACATCAGGGATGTTCAAAATCGATAGAGGATCTATGATGAAAATCATCAGTGGAAACTACAGTGTATTGTTAGAGATAATTTCCGCAACTATGTATCTATTTGGAAGAAATTCAGTAGATTTGAGAAAAGGTAAATTTTATTCTATGACACATCTGTCCCTTTAATATCCTTGATCACAACGAATTAATGTACTATAAACAGAAACTACCTCAAAACCTCTAAGAAGAACATGATTTTATCCATGTATCCTTCTTGGGGAATTGTATACCAGACCCTCTAAATGTGTTGAATCCAATGGTGGTACCATTGGAGATTGATCTTTTATATTTGGAGCATATGTTTAATATCTTAGAACTTAGATAAGAATTTCTATGAAATTAGATATTGAACCTAAAAAAACTATTATTGAGAAACAAATTTTTTGAATATATTACATTGGATCCAAATGAGGTGATGAATAATAACTACTATCAATGGTTTCATTGTATGATCTAAATATTTCTATGTAGAAAATTCTAAAGGGGGATATTTTAATGACCAAAACATGTATTCACTTTTTTATTTAATTAAATGTCCTATTATGTATTTCGGTTGTAGAAAACACAAGAAATTATTTGAATATATAATATCTGATTCCATTTAAAATATCATTTAGAAACATGACCATTGAAAATATTTTCATTTTATATTTACCATATGATTACTATTGATATAGTTTTTTGATAAATACTATTGACACCGAAAAAATAAGTGATATCCACAACCAGTAAGATCATACCATATGAAGCACATTTATTGAAGATTCTAAGGGGAAATAATTAATAGTATTTCCCTTGATCAATCCAATGATGAGAGACAACAAATAAATCATGAGAGAATCAATTTATTGGAGAATATAAAGATTTTCCATATCGTGACCCAAACCATTTATGCCAAACCCCCACATTAAAATCTCACCATCGTACACGTTAAAATTACGGTGTTTTCTAGTGTAATAACGGGCTATGTATCCATACCCCAATATCATGAATACATATGTTGTCTTTATAATACAATTCTGGTTATATTTACTTATATTTTTTGTTACATTATAAATGATTATTATTTTAATATGATAGAACATAAATTATATTTTTGGGTATTATGAAAATTCAATGAAGACATTAATGTTTTTTCAATTCATGATTTTTTAGAAAATAATTAATTATTTAATAAAACACTAAAATGAATTTTTTTATTTGATATGATAATAAAATTTGTATGATTTCAAATTTAATAGTTATAAGAGTTTTAATTATATTTTTTTCTGAAAAAAATAATTCTCAATAAATGTCAATACTTGTTTTATAAGTCAAAATTAATATATTTATAATAATATTTTAATAAAATAAAATATACTGTTTGAATAATCATGTCAAAATTATACAATTGTGATTTTTTTTAAATATTTTTGAGATAATCTAATTTCCAGGAATAAATTAAATATGGTTCAAATATACGGTGTTTATTACGACATAATAATGACCTGAAAGTGATGTAATAAATGATATAAATTATATCCACAACTAAATATATATTTACCCTTTAATATAATATGATATTGAGGTTCTTAAATTAATTTTATTGACAATTATGAATCCTAGAAAACATATATTATAATTTATGGTTTTAAAATGATTTTTTTATGAACATGACTCGCTTCATCATCAGAAAGGGTTCTATTTTATATTTTTTTAACAATGAACATATAAAATAATGAATACCACTCATTGATTTAATAATCCTTGCGAAACCCATTATACATATTGTTTTTTTGATTTTGTCATTATATAGAGTCCAAAGATTATATTTTGGGAATAATAAATTACTCATCTCACTTTTATAATATAAAACCACACAAGATCAAATTAGTATTCACTAAAAAAACCAGTAAGAATGTTCTTAATCTACCCCGACCTCTCTATAATCCTCCTAAGGTTCACTAATTCTCTCATGAAACTACTCCGATGATTTTTGAATCACCATATTACGTAATGGGTTCATTTCCTTCTCCTCATTATTCAAACCTCTTTATCATTATATGCATTCTATTTCCAATTCAAAAAGTTGGTATTTTTTTCCAAATACACATTGCATGAAAACTGATGTAAAAAATTTGTACATACCTCTTTCAATATCATTAAATATACTTATTAATCATTAATTATTTCCACTAAGCTATAAAATATTTTACTGTTAATTTTCAATTAAAACCCTCTGTATTGAAAATACCATCATTGTTTCCACTCAAGGGTATTAATATACACATAACAATACTAATTTTAATTGGTAATTATATATATTTAGTAAAAAATACTTGATCAACGAATTAAATGTGATGAAGTATGATCTTATGTGGAATGTTAATTGTGACACACCTATGGATGTACAAAATAAGAATGACCTATGTGAGCCTATTATTGTATAACACTTCATTACATTAGGTAATTTTTTACTCTCATGATACATAATGTGTTATATCATTATGTGAAACTAATCCATGATGTGAGTTCATTAACCATTCAATAAACTCTTAGAGGTTATTGATGTATTCTTGTCATAGGGCATGTAAAAAAGAAATATTTTTTCATAGTGCATCAAAGTGGCTGAGTAGAGTCATCTCACCTAAAGATACCCTCAGATTGGTTAACCAAAATCATCCAAAAAACATGAATTACTTTTTTTAGACATTGATTACTTTCTGACTGACATGAAATTTGATATTTAAAAAAAACAGGAAAATCTAAACAGAATGAGTTAGAGAAAAATCATTATGTTATGGTGTTTAGTTAAAGGTTCAATAATTATTCTCTTATATATTTTTGATTACTATTTGATAATCCTACCATGGAATATCATGTTTTGATTGATATAATTTATTTAGAAATTGTTGTATGTCATGGAATTCCTAACAATTCATAATACTACCTCCTCCTATAATCATGGATTATGAAACATCTTATTCATGGAGGTGTAATCTTCATTAAACCATCTTTATCAATATTGTTTAATCCATTTATTAGATCAAATCCTATCATTTGAAAAATTAACTAATAAATATTGAGAAATTTATTTAAATAAAATTTTACATATATATTGTGTTGAATTTCATAGAGGGAAGTCCCCACATCAAGGACATTCGCCTTACCAATGAATACAACTCAATTCTATCTAAATACATAAAATTAAAATCTACAATATATACTATAGTTGTATTTCTTTCAGTATATGTGTTACCTCCACACTTTTCCACGTCTCCCAAATCCAATCCTTCTTCTGTCAAAAACCGAAAACACTATCAAGTTTTCCTTCCACCGATTGGGATTTACCCTATTAGGGTTCCCACAACATTGATCCATTCCACTCCCCCACTCCCCTATACGAATCCTCACTCTCACTCACCTTTCCCTTCATAAATCTCCTCTAAATCTGTTCCTCCACATCCGGATGATCCATCTCCGTCTCCTCCTCCCCTGGCTCCCATGCCTTCTGCTCCTCCACTCCACCTAGGGTTTCTGCATAAAACCACATTGTACGCCTGATGTTTCTCTGCCTCCACCTTCAAGACCTCCACATCTAGCTGCTCAACCAATGATTTTGCTGCCTCCGGCTATTCTTGCATCGAGGAACCTCTGCATCGGGCTGCTCCACCTGTGATTGGTCCGGCTCTTGTCGGTTTGTGTCTGGATCCTCCGCCTCAACCTCAACCTGTGGATCCTCCCCCTCTCGGCACATCATCCCTAATTGAATCCCTAATCGACCAATCTAAACACCACCTCACTCTCCTACCCCTTCCCCGACCCCCTCTACTTCAGTGTCACATTTACTTCAAACCAGCATGACCCGTGATGGATTGAATGCGGGTGACTCCACATCTCTACAATATGTATGTTATCCTAATTTCATAGAAATTTTCATCCTTCTATCCATATTGATTTATTTTTATTAGAAAATGATTTACAAATACATTCACAGTATAAATATTCTATTCATCCTTCTATTTTACCACTATAGTTATTATGCCAACAACAGTTAAATGCATCATGCCACACTATTGTAACACCCCGAGGATTTATGGAAAAATATTCTTTTTAATTTCATTAATCTCTTGTGTTGTACGCTCCACCAAAAGGAGCTTTCACAACACACATCCTTGACTTTCCGTGCATTACACACAATTGTGACCTTCCACGATAGCGTGTGTAGAACGCAATACCGAGTTTCACTAAACAATGATATGCTATTAAAATATTATTAAAACTAGCCGTTATGAATAGTAATAATCACTGTTTGATATTTTTTAAATTTTATTTTTCAAAATGGACTTCATTTTTTGATTCGTAATATCAAAATTAGCTTAGGGTAAAATTTTGGTACTTTCCAGATAACTTTCATTTTCTGATGAATAGTGAATATTACTAAACTGTAATTAAAAACAACCTTTTTAATCAAAATAATTAATAGTGATAAATTATTAATTTGAGTGGTTTTAATGTATATTTATAATATATTTTTACAATTTAATACAATTATGTTCATTGGATGTAATTTCACATTTAAACAAGACATAAACAAGTGTCAATCTTTTGATAGTTATTATCTCTTAAGAACACGCTATTTGTTTTGGCGACGGGAATTAATTTTTAAATTAATTAATGCAACTAATATGTTTTGAATTTAGTAAAATAGAAATCATTTTTGAGTTCATAATATCAAATATATCATATGCCTAATTTTTTGTATTTTTCTGGAAACTTTCATTTTTTGATGAATAGTGAAACCACTAAGTGGTAGTTAAGAAAAATGAATTTTTCATAAAACATAATTTTACCGCTTATGTGAGTGAAATTTAAAAAATCCAAGAGACACGATTGATGTGAGTATGTAAAATGTGATTCAATGAGATGAAAATAATATTTGGTGAATAGTAACTTTTTACTTTTTTTACCACGGTTAAAAGTAAATAGGGAAATTATGGGTACAAATTATATTATTATTACCCTAACACATGTACTAATTCTATTGTATTAGTTTAGTTCGACAAAAAACAACCTTAGGAATAAAATATGACCATTTAGGCCCACTTGGATTAGATTAGGACATTTATTATTAATTTATTTAAAGAAGGGTTAAAATTGTTGAAATCAATGATTAATAGGTATATCATTTTTAATATAGGGTTATACATCAGATAAATTCGACTATAATTATTAAATAGAAATATAAAAAGCTTTCCTACATAATGATATTTTAATTGTAATTTTTAGACTATAAATAAGTTGATTTATAAATGACACAAAGATGATGCAGTAATTATCTTATTCATAAAATATTTACATAATTGATGTTACAAATACCCAAATAAATATAATTTGAGACTTTTTATGAATTACACTAATTTTTTAGGTTAATATGATATGTTATTATTGATTTAATTAACTTTTTTCGAACTAATAATTCTTTTATGATTTTCACAAAAATCAATTACTAAATAGTGTCAAAATTGACATAACATAGTTTTTAAAACAAATATAATATTATTAATTGTTATTTTATTCCTAAAAATCAATGTTTCGGCCAAATATCTTAGATAAGGTTATATATATTAATAATAAACAACTTGGGGTTCGGTTGGCTGATTATAGTAAGTTTATTAACCTTATAGTATAAGAACACAAGAAGACACGGTAAAAGTAAAATTACTTAACTTAATGTTAAATCTATATGATAAGGTTAAAATAGGAACCTAAACTTGTCTAAATTCTATTGGATGAGAGGCTTTATACCCATACCCACCTTAGCTTCTAAATATATCAATTTATAACTATTAAAAACCGAATATTACTTTATAATATAATTATATTTTTAGTTATTCCAAAGGTGTCCCTCTCCCCCCTTATAAAAGGGCACCTACTCCCTCTCTTCCTCACACCACTTTGAGCCTTCAAGATCGGCCAAACCATGCCAAATTATCTTCTCCACTTCCATAGAAACATCCTAGAGGTTCTGGGCTTCCTCAATGTCCAATTTTAGTGCCCTAAAAGAAGATCTTAAAGAGGCGCTTCAAAGAAGAGGTAATGTTCGTTACCGATTCGTTCAACTTTATTTTTTCGTCCTCTTCTTCTTCTTAGGTTGTTTCATTTTGAAGTAAAAACATCAGTATCACTCATATAATTATATGTTATTATATGTTTGAAACAACCCTATTTCACCATCTACCCATCCTACGGAAAACGAAATCACCGCGCGTGCGTACATACGGAATACCGTCTCCACGCCGTGGTGTAATCTATTTTCCACCACCACCTTACATGCATGGTTATAATGGTGAAAATAAACAACTATATATGATTATTTTAAAGTGGTATTAATTCTGAAATATTATTCAAACAATCTAATACAATTCCACAATCATGAGAACGATATCATTGCTCGTGCGAACGTACGGACTACCGTCTCCACGACGCGATGAGATTCATTCTCCACGTTAACCATTCATGAATGATTATTAAGTATATATAATAAGTAATCATGAAATATATTACATAATAATAATACTGTATTTATGTTTATATATATGTATGTCATCTACTTAAATCCATTCAACTCAACAAGAAAACGAAAACAGCGTTCATGCGTACGTACGACCTACCGTCTCCATGAACGGTGTATTTCATTCCATTTAATGATCTATTATATATATTTATATTCTGAATATATATTATATAAATCATGTTTTATATTCTGTAATTAATTAATCATGATCTAAGTGATCATATGAATAGTTACATGTCAAAACACGGACGACAAATGAAACGATTTTACCCAAAACGCTCTTTAACATGGAACTTACAAAAGATATGGTAAAATAAAGTCATAAGTGAACCATATATGATATCATAAAAATGATTATGATTCTGGAATAAGTCAATGACATTATTTAAATCATTATACAGGACGTTCGGACACTTACGAAGCAAATCGGACCTAAGGCAAGGGAAAATATCACAATCTCATTTTTATCCGAGATTGTTTATACTTTGGTATTTATTGGGGTGTATTTTATCATACACATCCATGTTTCTTAAATATGTAATATTTATATCCTTCTACAGTAGTTTATATCCAATTGTACCTTTCGATGAGTTTTTAGTAAATATATGAACGGAATCTTTTGTCTTTTTTCATACGAGGAACTTTTTTACTTTTCCGACAAAAGTATGAGAAGAATGTTTTTTTTAACATAATAAGCATGAATGGATTTTTAAAACATTATTTCCAAGAAGCATCATTTACATGTTTTCAATTTTATTTTTAATCAACTTCTTTTAGTTTAAAATTGTATGACATGTTGAGAAAGGAAAAATGTTTTGAAGTAGAAAGGATATTTTCCTCAAGAATGGATGTCAAGTGTTTTATCAGAATTATTTTCAATATAAGATAATATAGGGTTCTGTTTCTATCCCTATTATTACATTGATTTTCTTATTTTGTGAAGGAATTATTTTTATGAATTCCTTTATTTATATTATTTGTTTTATGATGTCACGATGTTAAAGATTCCCATTTTTATTACATGGGTTATGCTATGATGTATGATTTATGCTTTTGTGGCACACATATGAATGATATCATTATGAGATGGGTGAGACCTATATCTCCCTCCAATGCATTGGGTAAAGATTTTATATCTCATGAGATAGACATGGCCGGAACGGCAAGTTAAAACGGTTCAATGAAACAGGACTGAAACGAGGAGTGAACTCGGTTCAGAAATGGACTTTGTCCACTAAGATAGTCTTGGCAATGAGTCTTGACTAATAAGAAATGATTCTATATTATTATGTGTGTATTGAACAAAGTTTCATGTTTTAATTTATGATTATTTGGATTGCATTTCACTACATTGATTTATCCCATGTTATGATATTATGATCTGTTTTTCAAGTTAAGATTTCCAAAATGATAGGTTCTTATGAATATGATGTGGTTGATATTTCTTTTGTTTACCCTTAATGAGAATTTGAGCTCAAACTTTTATGTTTTATTTTCCCTAGGATATAAATAAAGGCTTTAGGTGAGAAAAAAAGTGAAGATCATTATGGGAGATGTTGAAGATCTTTCTCCACGATTAGAAAATTATATTCCGAGTTTCCAAAGACACTAAACTATTACAGTCCTTGTGTGTGTGTTTTTGTAATGTACTAAGTATTCTGCAAAATTAATGTAATTTCCATGTACGTCAAGCTTAGGGTCTCTACAGTTGGTATCAGAGGCAATGTTGGTAGGAATGTATCCGGTCCTTGGGAACTCTCACATGTGAGCGTTGGACGAAGCATGGCTCTCCGCCCAAGGGCTTCATGAGGAAATGGCTGCAACTGGAGATGGTGGTGTGTCCCACCTAGGGGGTGTAGCTGCCCATGGAGTGCACTAATAGGTATCAAGTATATTCCACTGGAAGTAATTATATACCTCTATAGTTGGTATCAGAGAAAAGGTTTAATCAACCTTTGGAAACTAGGATGCGAGAACTTTAGTGAGATCGCTAGAGATATTTCTAAGGTATGTCTAGAGATGTCCCTAAGGTTATTTATAAGTATAGGTTGTAGTACTAGAATTACGGTAACCTAAGATGTTGGATATTGAAGGTACTCCTTCATTATTATGTTGTTTTCCCTATCATGATTTTTGCCTCTCACACTATTCTTTTTGGGTTTTAGACGATGGATGGAACCCGAAGGAACCGTGTTGATCGATGCAATGGACAATGCAATGATTGTCCTCCTGAACAAACAAATGGTATGGGAGATGGAGTGAAAAATCTTATTGCTATTCTTACACATGCTATGAATGATTCTGGACTTCCAAATGAGCAGACAAGGGAACAATATTCTATTGAGTCCTTCATGAGGCAATGTCCACCTTCTTTCAGTGGGTCTTCTGATCCACCTGTTTCTAAACAATGGATCAGTACCACTGAAAAGATATTTTCAGTTCTTCAATGTTATGAACATGATAAAGTCATCTTAGTAGTATATCATTTGGAAGGTGAAGCTGATCGAAGGTGGAATATTATCAAGAATACGAGTCCAAGAGATGAAATTGAGTCCATGGAATGGGATGAGTTCAAGAACATATTTTTCAATAAGTACTTCCCTAGTATTCTTAGAAAAAAGACGGAGAAGGAGTTTCTTGAACTAAAGCAAAAAGATGATGAATCTTTTGGTGTATACGAAGCTAATTTTACAAGGCTTTCAAGATATGCATCTGGCTTTATCATCCAACCATAATGTCAAGTTGATCGATTCTTCAGTGGCATAAAACCAAATATTCGAAGGGCATTAGCTATAAGAGAATTCAGTAGCTATGAAGAAGTTGTGCGCTGTGCTATTAAGGTAGAAATGAATGTTGGTGTCACATATTCATCTCATGGTTTTGACAAGAAAGGAATGATGGAGTTCAAGGAGAAATCTCAGAATAATGGTGAACAGAAGATGAATGTTTCCTTATGAAAAAAGTGTGGAATGACGCATAGTAGAGATTGTCTTAAAGGGACTAGAAAATGTTTTATGTGTGGAAAATAAGGTCATCGAGCAGTTGAGTGTTGAAGTAATGGAATTTTTTTTTCAAATGGTGTGAATAAATAAAAGACTGCAGAAAATGCACCAACAACACTTCAATGCTTCAAGTTAAATGAAATTGTGAATTATGCTAATCAATGCCCTAATCCAAGGGTTAATAACGATCGACATGAGAAACCACTAAAGGCAAAGGAAAAAGGGAAGTCACAAGAGATCACTATTGGAGATGTTGAATATGACAACGATGTGGTGGAATGATTAAGTGTATATGTAATGGGATTCCAAAATAATGTTGTTATAGTATCGTGGAATATTCGAATATTTATGTATTGGTCTATTGTGGTTTTCAATAATTTTATGGTACCGGTAACCATGGAAAGTGATTGATATATTTTTGGTAAGAAGATGATATGCACATATTGAAGGGATAAAAAGATAATGAGATTTTTGATTGTATTCATGAGATCATGATTGATATAAGGACTAAGTGATATCATGGTTTGAGAATAAATAATTTTGAGGATTTTGGTTTGTGGAAAGTGTTAACTTTTAACTACATTCAAATTTTCACTATGGTTCAATGGGTATACATGATTAAGGTATTCAAATGTTTGTAATTTGACCAACAAGATATATCTTATGATATATGGGGGATAAATGATGGCATTCACGTGATTGTTATGTGACATTTCAAGTAATAATTTTCTTTATACTATGAGCTTGGACCAAAGTATTTTGGATATGCCTAAAGATTGGGATGGATTATGATGGACATAAGTTGGTATTGTTTAATGATAGAAGTTTTTCCGATATTATTTATGGGATGTTATTGTAATTTAGTTTTAGAAAAAGGACAACCTGCAGGATGGGTGACAACCCATCGCGTCAGACAAGGTTGTGGGAATCAAACCCACAACTGAAGTGGGACTGGCCTTTATCGCCTACCACTAGCCTACAAAAAGTCCATGTTTAGTAGAAACTAGTTTAATTATGATATAATAAGTATAAGTCCATTTTAAGAAACATATATGATTAATCTCACTATATATCGACTTATGTATATTTAATAACTTTTGCTAACATTTTGTTTGAGATAGATGGAATGACTCGTCATTCTATCACATGATCTGCTATCACATCATGAATACCAAATTCAACTTCATTTCTTTAAGAGATGAAGTGGAAATTGTTCATGGAACGAAAAACAGTGAGATTGTACCAAAATAAAGTAAGTATTTATTCTAATTCAAATTCTTCAACTTTAGGGAAATGATCTTGAAAACCAAAAATGTTGTCCTAGTGCTCTTATATCTGATTAATCAGATGGTACCGTAGATCTTCACAAATTTATGGCTTTGTTATTGCTGGCTTTTCCATAGCCATGATCTCTACCACTCTCCATTATAACATGATGGTTAAGTTTCTCTTCCATATCCATATTTTCACCTATGTGAAAACCCAGTGATTACTTTATTTGGGTAACCATTATGTTTCATACTTTTGTTTTTAATGATTGGTTTTGATATTCCTTTTTACGATATGGGTTTCTATTAAATAAAATTTTGAGTAGTAAACCATTTATAACCCCGACGAATTTCGACGGTGAAATTAATTTTAAGGGGGGTAGAATGTAACACCCCGAGGTTTTATGAAAAATATTCTTTTTAATTTCACTAATGTCTTGTTTTGTACGCTAAAACAAAAAGATTTTTCACAACACAGATCCTTGACTTGACTTTCATTACACGCAATCACGACCTTCCTCGATAGCGTGTGTAGTACGCAATGCCGAGTTTCACTAAACAATGATATGCTATTAAAATATTATTAAAACTAGCCATTATAAATAGTAATAATCACTTTTCGAAATTTTTGTAAATTTTATTTTTCAAAATGGACTTAATTTTTTGATTCTTAATATCGAAATTAGCTTAGGGTGAAATTTTGGTACTTTTCGGATAACTTTCATTTTCTGATGAATAGTGAAAATTACTAAATTTTAATTAAAAACAACATTTTTAATCAAAATAATTAATAGTGATAAATTATTAATTTGAGTGGTTTTAAAGTATATTTAGAATATATTTTTTCAATTTCAGATAATGTTGTGCATTGGATGTAATTTCACATTTAAACCAGACATAAACAAGTGTCAGACTTTTGATAGTAATTGTCTCTTAAAAACACGCTATTTGTTTTGACGACGGGAATTAATTTTTAAACTAATTAATGCAACTGATATGTTTCAAATTTGGTAAAATAGACATCATTTTTTAGTTCATAATATCAAATATATCATAGGCCTAATTTTTGGTATTTTTCTGGAAACTTTCATTTTTTGATGAATAGTGAAACCACTAAGTGGTAGTTAAGGAAAATGAATTTTTCATAAAAATTAATTTTACCACTTCTGTGAGTGGAATTTCAAAAATCTGAGATATACGGTTGATTTCATTAAGTAAAATGTGATTCAATGAGATGAAAAGAATTTTTTATGAATAGTTACTTTTTACTTTTTTTACCACGGTAAAAAGTAAATAGGGTTATTACGGGTAAAAATGATATTATTATTACCCTAACACATGTCCTAATTCTATTGGATAAGTTTAATTCGACCAAAAACAACCTTATGAATAAAATATGACCATTTAGTCCCACATGGATTTGATTTGGACATTTATTATTAATTTATTTAAAGAAGGGTTAAAATAGTTAAAATCAATGTTTAATAAGTATATTATTTTTAATATAGGGTTATACATAAGATAAATTAGACTATAAATATTCAATAGAAAGATAAAAATATTTCCTACATAATGATATTTTATTTTTAATTTTAGACTATAAATAAGTTAATTTATTTATGACACAATGATGATGCAGTAATTATCTTAATAATAAAATATTGACATAATTGATGTTATAAATACCCAAATAAATATAATTTGAGACTTTTTATGAATTCCAATAATTTTATAGGTTAATATGACATGTTAGTATTGATTTAATTACCTTTTTTTGAACTAATAATTCTGTTATGATTTTCACAAAAATCAATTACTAAATAGTGTTAAAATTGACATAAAATAGTTTTTAAAACAAATATTATATTATTAATTATTATTTTATTCCTAAAAATCAATGGTTCTGCCAAATGACTTGGATAAGTTTATATATATTAATAATAAACAGCTTGGGGTTCTTTTGGCTGATTATAGTAAATTTATTAACCTTATAGTATAAGATAACAAGAAGACACGGTAAAAGTAAAATTATTTAACTTAATGTTAAATCTAAATGATAAGGTTAAAATAGGAACCTAAACTTCTCTAAATTCTATTGGATGAGAGGAATTCGATCAGTATCCACCTTAGCTTCGAAATATATCAATTTTTAACTATTAAGAACCAAATTTGACTATAGAATAAAATAATATTTTTAGTTATTCCAAAGGTGGCCCTCCCCTCCCTTATAAAAGGGCACCTCCTCCCTCTCTTCCTCACACCACATTGATCCTTCATGATCGGCCTTACCCTGACGAATTCTCTTCTCTACTTCCATAGAAACATCCAATAGGTTCTGGTCTTCCTCAAAGACCAATTTTAGTGCCCTAAAATGATATCTCAAAGAGGCGCTTCAAAGAAGAGATAATGTCCGTTACTGATTCTTTCAACTTTTTTTCTTTTTCCACTTCTTCTTCTTAGGTTGTTTCATTTTTAAGTAAAAACATCAGTATCACTCATATAATGATATTTTATTATAAGTATGAAACATACTTATTTCACTATCTACCCATCCTACGGAAAATGAAATCACTGCGCGTGCGTACGTACGGAATACCGTCTCCACGCCATGGTGTAATATATTTTCCACCACCACCATACATGGATGGGTATAAGGGTAAAATAAACAACTATATATAATTATTGTAAATTGGTATTAATTCTGAAATAGTATTCATACACTCCATTACAATTCCACGATCATGAGAACGGTATCATCGCTCGTGCGTACGTACGAACTACCGTCTCCACGACGTGATGAGATTCATTCTCCACGTTAACCATTCATGAATGATTATAAAGTATATATAATAAGTAATCATGAAAAATATGAAATAATAATGATACTGGATTTATGTTTATATATATGTATGTCATATACTTAATTCCATTCAACTCAACAAGGAAACGAAAACAGCGTTCATGCGTACGTACGGCCTACCATCTCCATGAACGGTGTATTTATTTCCATTTAATGATCTATTATATATATTTATATTCTGAATATATATTATATAAATCATGTTTTATATTCTGGAATTAAGTAATCATGATTTAAGTAATCATATGAATAATTAAAAGTCAAAACACGGACAACAAATGAAACGATTTTACCCAAAACACTCTTTAACATGGAATTTACAAAAGAACGGGTAAAATAAAGTCATAAGTGAACCATATATGATATCATAACAATTAGTATGATTCTAGAATAAGTCAATGACATAATTTAAATCATTATACAGGAGGTTCGGACACTTACGAAGCAAATCGGACCTAAGGCAAGGGAAAATATCACAATCTCATTTTTATCCGAGATTGTTTATACATTGGTATTTACTGGGGTGTATTTTATCATCCACATCCATGTTTCCTCAATATGTAATATTTATATCCTTATACAGTAGTTTATATCCAATTTTATCCTTCGTTGTGTTTTTAGTAAATATATGAAAGGAATCTTTTGTCGTTTTTCTTAGGAGGTACTTTTTGACTTTTCCGAAAAAAGTACGAGAAGAATGTTTTTTTAACTTATACGGCATGAATGGATTTTTAAAGCATTATTTCCAAGAAGCTTCCTTTACAAGTTTTCAAGTTTATTTTTAATCAACTTATTTTATTTTAAAATTGTATGACATGTTATGAAAGGAAAAATGTTTTGAAGTAGAAAGGATATTTTCCTCAAGAATGGAGTTCAAGTGTTTTATCAGAATTATTTTCCATCTAAGATAATATAGGGTTCTGTTTCTATCCCTATTATTATATTGATTTTATTATGATGTGATGGAATTAATTTTATGAATTCCTTTATCTTATATGAATTTTTTTATGATGTGATGATTTTTAGGATTCCCATTTTTATTACATGGGTTATGCTATGATGTATGGTTTATGATTTTGTGGCACACATAAGAATGGTATCATTATGAGATGGGTGGGAACTATATCTCCCTCCAATGCATTGGGTAATGATTTTATATCTCATGAGATAGACATGGCTGGAACGGCAGGTTAAACTGGTTCAGTGAAACAGGACTGAAACGAGGAGTGAACTAGGTTCAGAAATGGACTCTGTCCACAAAGATAGTATTGGAAATGAGTCTTGACTAATAAGAAATGATTCTCTATTATTATGTGTTTATGCCAAAACGTTTCATGATTTAAGTTATGATTATTGGGATTACATTTCACTAATATTATTTATCCCATGTTATGATATTATGATCTGTTTTGCAGGTTATGATTTCCATAATGTTATGTTCTTATGAATATGATGTGATTAATATTTCTCTTGTTTACCATTACTGAGCATTTGAGATCACCCTTTTATGTTTTCTTTTCCCCAGGATATTAAGAATGGTTTTAGGTAAGAAAAAAAGGGAAGATCTTTATGGGAGATGTTGAAGATCTTTCACCACGATTAGAAGATTATATTCCGAGTTTCCAAAGACACTAAACTATTACTGTACTTGTGTGTGTGATTTTGTAATGTACTAAGTATTCCAAAAAAAGTAATGTAATGTCCAAGTACATCAAGCTTAGGGTCTCTACAACTATTCATGCAAAATAATTGCAACTGGAAACTCCATATCATATTTTCTAACACTAGTATACATAAATTATTTTTTTAATAGATAGAATTCAATGTTACTAGGTTCTAGAATTTATTTCTTTCATTCCATCCCGTATCTACTTTGCTGTTCAGGTGAAAATAACTTCGGCTGAAAATGTAGTTGTCTGATTTTTCATGATATGTTTGAAAATAAAAGACTTATAATATGTTTATTTTCAATTTTTTGATTATATCTTTTCATCTTGCATCTTGTGTCTCATATTCCCTCTCGCAACATCTTCACTCATCAGGTACGAAATTAATTATGTTTCTAATTTTTTTCCTGGTATTATGTGTAAATACATACTGAATTTTTTGATTCATTTGTTCTCTAATGTCCACTTAAGTGACTTATACTATGTTTATTTTTAGGTTTGTGATTATATCTTCTCAACTTGAATCTTGTATTACCTTTTCCCTCTCAGTGCATCTTCGCACATTAGGTATGATATTAATTATGTTTCTTATTTATTCATGGTATTGTGTGTAAATATATACTGAATTATTTGATTCATTTGTTCTCTGATGTCCACTTAATGGAGTTTTTCACATTTTCTGATTTTCGTTGTGAGGATTCTATTGATTTTAGTGGATGAGAACGAATTGAAGAACAATTTTTGTCATGAGAAAGTGTATGTTCAGATGAAGTTAGTAATAGATTGCGCTAGGACTATCAGTACATTATTTGAATAATTCATGATTTTCTACGTAAATTCATACTATATTATTTGATTCATTTACACTTTCATGTCAACCTCTAATGATACAAAATATCAAATGAGTGGAATAATGAAGGATCCACAAAAATAATTTTGAGTTTCTTATTATGTTCTATTCAACCTGTTTTATTTATAATCATTCTTTCAGTAGTTTTATAACATAAAACTATCACCATTATAGTGTCTACATCTTTTGAAAATTCATCAATGACGTCAGTAAATGTGTCTTGTCCTCCAATAAGTGAAACACATTCTACATATGGCATCCCATATGGAGTCACACACATTCCATGAACACCTATATCTATCAATGGTTAGTTATATTTAAATTTTCTTGTCTAAAGCCCTATACATCTAACTAAATTACAAAATAACACAAATTAATCATTTTTTACTTCTTCATCTATAGTTCATCAACAATCTATATCTCAGACATAAATTTTTGCAGGATCAAACAAGAGAAAGCAATAATTGGATGCCTTCAGACACTCTCTGCTTTCATTATGTAAGTATGATGTCACTATTAAATTATAAAAAAATGTAGGTTTTACCACTGAGCTATTCATTTTATAACCTATTCTTTGATAATTTCGTTAGTTATACTGAATGTTGAAAAAAAATCTATCATACTCATCACCTGCCTCCTCAACAAGGTAAGTATGAATCATGCTTTTACATATTTCAAGCCATTTATTATGTATTGTATGCACTAAATAAATACATCTCCTTTCTTAGAAACCTAATATTCTAAGATACCTTTTAATGATCGTACATCTCATTTATAAAAATGATGATTTTTTTACTATCATTTGTTATTTTGTTGAGATTAAAAAGAAGAATTTTTATATTTAAACCAATAATATTATTTATATAAAAACCTGATTATCAAAGAATCAATAATAGGTTAGTGGAATTGAGAATAATATATTAAACCTTACATTGGGTAGAATGGAAGTGGTCAAACTGTTTAATGTTTAATGGTAAATGTTTAATGTTTAATTTTTAATGTTTAATGTTTAATGTTTAATGATTAATGTTTAATGTTTAATTTTTAAGGTTTAATGATTAATGTTTAATGTATAATGCATAATGTTTAATTTTTATTGTTTAATTTATTTATTTGAGTTTGTGATACACTCAAAATTTGAATGATGGAAAATTTTAAAACTCGAACACTCATGATATGTACATTTCTTGCTAAGTAAAACAAATCCATTTGATTTTTTTAGTTGATTTTCAGTAAAGTCATTTTTATGGATTTTCATCCCTGAAATAGATTACCTGACTCCTGGATAACCTAATCTTTTTTATTATTTACCCTCCTGACATTAATTCTTAAAAATTCATCTCATTTTATAATGAATTAATTTTTTAATAAAATTTGATATTCCAGTGACATAAAGCAATATATTTATATTTTAAGTGCATCAACTATCTACCTCAGAACATAATTATCTTAAAATAATAAAATTATTGATTCGGTGGAGACAATAAATTATATTTACTAAACAATGAAATGTTAAAAAGAAAACAGCTAAAAAAATTTAATGATAAAGATGGTGAACTCAGAATGTTATACATTCAAAACAATGTAGGATTCTAATTCCCAAATATGGTATATGAAAATCATTTATCTATACTAAAACATGTATTTCAAAAGAGCTAATTTTACTACCGCTGTGAGAGATTTCAAGTGTTTTTTATAAAAAATTTCATTATATCTATATATATTTGTTCAAAACTGCTAAACATATGGCATGCCTATGTACATAGTTGTGTCAAACATCACAAACCCATATTTAAAGTCATTATAACTAATCATCAATTGGCCATATTATCAGTTTTTTAGTTTTTTACCTCAATTGATTGTTTTACCTAATATAAAAAAGTTATTGGTATTACATTATAAAATATAGGATATAATTATGGAGGTTAAACATGTTCCCCTCACAAGAAACATTATGGAATATACATCAGAATGTATTGGTTTGTGGGAATCATCCTTGACTATATGTTAGGCCATTTCATGTCATCAATATTAATTTTATGGCATTCTCAACATAGTCGATGAAATACTTCCCCCTATTTTTCTATAAAAACATATTTAATCCTCTTTTATAGTGCTTTAATTTTCCCTCTCCCAACTGTTATATGCTTTTTATCATATTATGTTTTCACCCTTCTCCCTATTTTTTAGACTTTTTTCTCACATTAAAATAAACACTACTTCATAGAGATTAAAATATTTTAAATTAGTTTGTTTTTATCATATCCATATAACTTGAAGATAATTGATTTTTTATTATGTTTTTAATATCCCATTTGATGATTTCATGAACTGTATTTTCCCTTAATTTTTTTAATTTTTATTTTATATATGTATATAATGTTAATGAGATTTAACTATAGTTTGTTTTTAAACAATTAGATGTTATATTATTATTGTTATGCATATATTTTTATTACTGGTGTTTTTATACACAGATATTATATGAATTATTAGCTGAAAAAACACTAGAAATCATATTATTGTTTTAATATATCACAATGTGAATTATTTTTTGAAAATATACATAACCAGAGGTATCTTATTGGTTTACCTTTTTATCAATCAATAGAAAAATACATCACACTTTGAAAAGGTGCTGTTATAATATCATTGTTTTAATACGTCAAAATTTTAAATACTTTCTATACATTCCCTCACACTATTCATGTTTCTATCCAAAAGTATTCTCTCATACCATTAGTATATGAATTGGGAGATCAACAAAAACAACAAATTAATAGAGATGTTAATTATAGATGTACTATATAGATACTCCTGTGGATGCTGGAGACCTCCATCATATCTGTATGCCAATTATCCACTCCATCTCAGGTTCCATCATTGATTCATTAAGTATGTTTAAATCATTCAATTTTAACCAACCCACTATCTTTTATGTATAATATTATAATATAGTAGGTTTAGTAAAATTTATGTGTTGCATTTTTATTCTCATAATTTTGGTTGGTTTAAAATAGTTTATAAATAAGTAGTTGTGTATAGTGGGGAATCATCGCGTGTTTCCATATGAATTTTCTTCCATGGGGTCTCTACATTACATACTCTATAGTCATAAGGGGGTTTATGAATAACAAGTTGTACATGTTCTTGATGCAGAGGCTGGGAATTGTTGTTGATACTGCAAGCTGGATACAGTATTTTCCTGAAAATTATAAACCATTTATTACAGTGATAGACTCCATGAGATGATTCTTAAATGTCAGTAAGTGATTTTTAATAATCCTAGGATAATTCCCCACAATTACTTGACTCCTAAATTCCCCCACATCTCCATCTCCTCCCTGTAGTCATTTTATGAATGTCTCATTCAATCCAAATATCCCAATTCTATTTAAATCTCTTTCTATGAGGTGATTATTTGAGGTCTCCCCATTCCCCACGTTTTTTGTAAAAGTAATCAGCTACCCAGAATTCATGAGAATCTCAAATTCCCCCCCAAACACTCTCTTATCTATTTTAGATGCTTTGAAATTAAGGTTAATGGTGAGTTTTGGTGCAGATCTAATTCGTATTTTTTATTTGGATCTCCTCGGGTGGTGCGATTTTTTAAAAGAAAAAATATTAGTATACCCATTCCATATAATTATTCATATATTACATGCATTATAAAATAGAGTAATGAACATTTTTATGGGTATATTGTTTAGGTTATGATATTAGTCTTTATATGTAACATATATTGATGTATCATCCATATAGATATTGATGAGGGTATTTACATATGTAATAAAATTGTTGTAGTTTTCTGAATTCAATCTTTTGAGTCAAAGGCACACCATGAATTTCTGTGTTATTAAGGAGTATATTAATTAATTGTGGACCCTTTTAATTTATTTTTCTCTTATGAAGTTTTCATTTCCTTATAATTGGATTCCATTTTGTAAGATCAGATTGACTGAACCAATCAGATTAGGTATTGCATTCAACCTTATATCTTTATACTAACATCCTCAGTTGCAGCAACATGAGAGCTGGATATGTCTAGGAATTTTTTCTCCATATATATTTTTCTATTTTAGTTCATATAAAAACATGAATGATCCCTTATGATCCCATGCAGCTGCTTTGTCCATTTTCATCATTTGTGGATTGAAATTGGGGAGGGGTTCACAGCATGCGGAGGAACAAAATGATATTTCATGTTCGGTTATTATAGTTATATAATTTTCTATATCTCTGAATCCATGCATAAGAATGAACAATGTATCTTTGATTAATATATTTCCTTTCAATTTAGTCGATATTAGTGAATGGTTTCGTTCATGCAGTCAATGTGATAGGTTTTACAATAACTGGATTTTGGTGATACACTCAGCATTATGGAACATGGAAGCATGAATGGATTTCATGATTAGTGGATCTTTTTATATTCTCTTATTTAATAGTTTCTACAATGTTTAGTGTATAATAATTGTGATACATGTATTTGAAAACTGATATCATATACTCTGGATCATTTTAATATAACCAGCGGATGGTTTTTAGATCACCGGATTAGGTATTTTATGCATCCTTTCATTTTGTCAATTTAAATTTTCTCTTATTTAATTTGAGTTATTTATCTTATATCCTCTATTGATATTATTTAAATTTTAGTGATGATTCTCATCATTTGGTAGGTTGGACGAGAGGGGAGGGGAGGGGAGGAGAGTGATGGGGAGGGGAGGAGAGGGGAGGGGAGTGGAAGATGAGGGAAGGGGGGAGGGGTTGGTGGGGGAAGAGGTAGCGCAGGGGGAGTGGTAGGGGAAGGGGATGGGTAGGGGGAATGATGAGTTGGGAGGGGGATGTGCTGGGATGGGGTGGGATAAAAGCAGAGGAGGAGGGGGGAGGGGTAGAGCTGGGTAGGGGGTAGGAGTAGGTGCCGGGAAATAGGGGGGAGGTGGGTAGGGTGTGGGGGAGGAAGGATGGGCAGGGGAGGGAGGACAAGAGGAGGAGTGGGGAGGGGAGCGGTAGAGCTGGGCATGGGGGTAGGAGGAGATGATCTAAAAGGAGGAGGCGACACACTGGTTAGTGTGGGGAGGGGAGGTACTAGGTAGGACGGTGGGGAGGGGCTGGGCCAGGGGGGAGAGGAGGGGAGATGGAGAGGTGAGGGCTGCAATAGAGGGAGGGGATGGATATTATATCTCCTCGCATTAATTTTTACTCTGAGAACCTAATGTGAATTACAAACATCACTCAGTTGATTTAATTTTCTTATAAGGGAATGTTTTATGTTTACAATATTCTGTAGTCGTTAATTGGATTATTTATTTTTACTTTTTCTATTTTCTTAGCATCGTTGGGTGATGTTGTTTCATGTTTATTGTCTTTGGTTGACTTTCTCTGTTCATCAAATAACAATATCTTATGTTCATAAATATTTATATTGATTTGGTCTTCTAGTTCAGTTTAATTATCCTTGAAATAGTTGTTGTTTTATTGTAATACATCATGGGGAGTTTACATTTCAGTTGGTTTTTTGATATTAAAATTGAGGTCTACAACAATGTAATCCCATTTTCCTTTCTAATGACTATATCATTTACACTAAACTTAATTCCCATTTTCAATTTTCTCACATGAATTATCTTTTGTAGGGATTGTTTTTTGTGTCAACCAAACATTCGGCAGATCTATTATACTATGACAATGTCTACTAATGGGAATGCAGGAATTTACCTACATGGTAGTTCATTACACTTCTAGTACAACTGTGAACTACAAATTAATTTAAAAATATTTGGATTCTATAACTTTATATCCCCTTATTTTCACAACATAATGGTTCTATGTATACAATTTGTTATATTTTCATTGTTTACATATTATCTCTTTTATGTTCACATTCACAATTAATGTGTTCTTGTTCCAATGTTTTTTCTATTGATTCTTATTTGAATAGTATTTCAGTTTATATATATGATTTTTTAATCGTGAAAATAAATTTGAATTCCTTTCCATATATTTTTTTATTTAAAAATTGTGTGATGACATTTTATAAACATGTACAAGTATTCTAATATTATCAGTCACTATTTTTTAGATTTAACATTTCAATATATTATTTATTAATTTTCATTTTGTTTCACCGTTATATCCTTCATTGTTAATTTTATATCGATGGTTTCTCAGTATCTAGTTTTTTTTCTCAATTTCTGTAAATTTTATCCCTCATTATGTATGTCATTTTATTTCAAATATATTAAATATTAATATAAACTATTATGTTTTATAAATAGTAATCTATTGTTAATAATAACAATTATTTTATATTGTCGTGCATCGCATGGGCAGAGTACTATATAAATGATAATTAAACAACACATAGAATTCTTCCCAGACCAAGGATTGAGGTTAGCCTCTTATTTTCGAGTGTAATAGTTCTCAATGGTGGAAATGGGATGACAATAATAAGAAGAAGCAAAAATTAAATAATGAAATAAAAATAATGGGGGACGAAAGAGAGGGATAATTGGTGATAAATTAAATAAAATAAATATATTAATATATAAAAAAATAGAATATATAAGAATATTAATATAAAAATATTATTAATATTAATATTAATTATTTTTATTATTATTGGTAATGTTTTTATGATAATAATTATAATAAAAAATTACAAGGTATGTGGAAAAGAATAAATAATTTTTAAAAAATATTTTTATAATAATAATAATAATGATTTTTAATAATTTTAATATTATTATATTTAAATAAGAAGAATTATAATTGGAAAAGTTGAAACTGGAAATGGTGAAGAAAAAAATTAAAAAACCACATCATTTAATTAATAAAATTTAAAATTAAATAGCGTTTAAATTTAATAGAAAAAAATATATAACTGAAAGATAAAAATAAAAAAGAAGAATATTGTTGTAACCAAAACAGTTTCAAAGTCATGACCCTCATTTGATAACATCAGTGTGATGGGGGGTTAGTAGACCAATATCCAGCAAGGAGTTAGGGGTCTCTTAATATAAGATGAGAGAGATTCCCTTCACCTCATCTATCCTCAAATATCCCCCCTTTAAAAATGGGGGTTATTCATACTCTTGAATCCACACCTGTGATAAATGGGTTTGGCATACCATGAGGACTCCTCTGACATGGTGCATAATGTATTATAGTGAATTGTATGGTGGAGATTGGTGGCATACAATGTGTGGTAGTGGTGGAAGAAGTCTACAAGGAAGTGCAGCGGAGGTGTGAATGTAGTGGTAGGTGTCTTCCTCCTCACCTTTTCCCTACACAGTATCTGAAGGATGTACGTTGTGAGGTATTTGTGGGCTTCGAAGGTGGTTCCTTGAAACATGGCACTATTGGTGGGCAGCCCTCGTAGTATGGTGAGATGGCTTCCGTAGTGGCAACAAGCAATGACCGATGGCCTGAATAGAAGTGGTGAGTTGAGGATGAGGGAGGTCAAGTGATTTTGGGCGATAGTGAATTGGGGTTAGATGAGGTAGTTTCTGAAAATGGAAGATCATAATGGTAGGGAATTCATAATTGTTCTTAGTTGATAGAGGTGGTAGTAGGAGAGGTGGTTGTGGTAGTCATGGGGTGCTCTCCCACATCACACTGGGAGGTTGAATGACCATGGTGAGTTTCTAGCAAACTGAATTTGGAGCAATTAGAATTCGATGATGTCGTGAAATAGTAGTGTTGGCATGTGTGAAGGTTACCTAGATTAGCCGAAGCATTGGAGGATGGAGGTTGGTGGTTTGTAGTGAAATTAGAGTGGTGGATTAGTGGATGATGGTGGACTGAGACATATACATATTGGAGTGAAATATAGATCATGTAACACATCAAATCAGAATTACTTTCCACAATCCCTTATAAGGATCTATGGAGGAACATCTGCCCAGATTCCTACTACGTGGACATGCTCCCACATCACAACGCACACATTGTGCCACAACACACACTTTCTAATAGGGATTTGGCCACCCATACACACCATGGGGTTCACCATCGGTTTCCCATCGTCACGAGGAATCAACACCCATGCCACACTATGGCTCATGTGATAAATCCCCAACTGGATTGGTCAGAAGGTCCCATATGGTATGGCTATTGGGTAGGCTATCTTGTTTGAATGATTTTTTGCCACCATGATTTTTTTACACAAAACCATATCAAATTTTTTTAAATTTTCATAAAAAAATAATTAGCATTCCAAAATAAAAGATTCAATTAAGTACAAATCCTTTTAGTCTATTTAATCCCATTAATCTACAAAGTCCTTATTTATGCATAAATTACTAAAAAAACTAATAAAATTGGTTTTTAAATTGGAATACATCAAAAAGTAATTAAAATTTTGAATATAAATTGGAAAAAAATTCACTTATAAAATAACCCACACATCAATCACACCTTTATATAAAAATAAAATCTAATCAAGAAGTTATAGTGGTTGATACATTGACAAATTGAACATATTTTGAATCCTACAAATATTTCCTATAGGGAGAAAACATTTCCTCACTATCTTCTAGGATATAATATTTAGGAATAGGGCTTCCTAAAACATATAATTTAAATTCATATAAAAAAATAAAATGTATGTTCATTTTCCATTCATAGAATTTACTATATATAGAAGGTTATCCTTATCAAGTATGGATCGTAATGTAATGTTATTATTCTTATTTATTGTGATCTCTATAGGTAATAAAAATACTATTTTTATACATTATAATATAAAATGTAGATTAATAAATAAAAATTGTATTTATTAGAATCTGATTATTTTATTGAAACCCAATAACTGTCACTATTACGTTATAATATCTCATTTCATGAAAATTCAAATGGAAATGATTCATATTCCAATTGTCATCTCCCCAAAATTTTTCTAAAATCAAATTAGATGATTTTATGTATGTATTCCAAATGATAACTAAATTAAATCATAGTTAGTTGATCTATTGTGTATACACCCCAATCTCGAATTCTTTAAATTGGATTTCCATGACCATTTCCTCTTAGTTCCCCCATTTCCTTCTTTGGATGTCAATCTACGATTTGAACTATGCTAATTCAAACGAAAATCTTATGTTGGAATTCCACGATAATTATAGCACCCAGACTATGGCCGGACAAGCACATTAAAAATTGATTTGATTTTAACTAATGTAGTGGATTTCGATGATGAATTAATATTAAAAAATTGTGGGTTTAATCATTATGCATAAATTTACAATTATTTTCTATATTACATGATTTTTATTATTATGTGGATTTACATTATTATTGACCATGTCATAGATAAAATATTTCCATTTTCAAATTTATTATAGTTCTATATTGTATTCTTTTGAATTAATGAATTTAGCTTATTATAAAAAACATCCATTATTTAATAACCATTGAACATGATTGAAATAAAATAATGAGTGGTTATCATAAGGAGCTTTCAATTATAATTATTTTATCTAGTAAATGATAAACATATGGTTTACCTAAGGGGAAAATGCATTGAACCATTTTTGGTTCATGTTACATTTTTCACTTATCCACCAGTGTATCTTCCATGGATGGGGTTCCCCTCATCTTTGAACATGAACTGCCTCCACTAGATTGGAATCGCTATCCATTAAATATGATTTTGAATAGTTTTTAGTGATGGAAACCAAATATTTAGTTATGAGGTTTACTTAAAATAAACCATGGGTACACATACTATTACATAATGAAGGAAGGGGTGATAAACATACTATAAAATTAATATAAAAATAAATTAATGGAAACCAATCACATAAAAGATATATTATATGATCATGATCATCCACATACATTTTTGAAATTATGTATATAATAAAATATATACATTTATAATCATTCTATTTTTTTAAAAAATAATTCTCTTATCATTTACTTAACTTATAAGATTAATCATTTAAATTATCATAATTATCATCTAAATTTATCTTGATATTCTCACCCACCATAATTTAAAAAAAATTAAATAAATTTATTTAAACATACCTGTGTAAAAAATGTAACATATAGGAAACACACCAAGTACCCTATCTAAACTACCCAACGTGTATTAAATTGATATAATTCATACACTATTGATATGGGGAATACATTAATTATCTGGTAAATTTCTAGAATTTATTTTCAGCTTAATGACCACACAAAACAGATGATATTTACATCGATTGTTATGTCTCATTGTGTATAGGGTAATGATTTTATTAGGAATTATAGAAAGTATTAATTTTTCTTCATTTTGGAGAGAAAAATTAGAGATTTAATATATGGATATATACCTCTATTTAAATTCCATGAAATAACAATATAAAGACCACATGGAATGAATGTAGACAAGGTTTAATCAGTATAATACATTAAGTTTTATTTCATCATAACTTGGTAAAATAAATGGTGTGCCTAATCCATCATAATATCATGTAATTTTTCTTACCATATTTCCACGACACACACATATGGACTAATAATATAATAATTCCCAATATTATATTGGGGTACATGGATTTTACATGGGTTATGGATCATGAGGTCCATGAGTTATATGTTCACCATTTATCCTGGCCATATTTGTTAATATGTGGCTAATTGGTGACTAATGGACTTCCTGTCATGATGGATGGTTACATGTTGTTTAGATCACATGGATATACACCATCTAGGCTCGATTAACCCTCATTTATTATTTAATTAAACCATGTGTAATAAATTCTAATATAATGAATTATTTCTGAGTTTATTCTTAGTTCATTGATCATGGGAACATGGTGTTTACTAATATGATACATGCTTGTTCTCTTATGATATCCATCCACAATCCTTGGGACCACCTGATGAGTTATTAAAATGAATTTTATTCATAAAATTAGTCAATTTGTATATATTTTCAAGAATAAAGGGATGAAAATACGAACCCAAGTTTTGATTTAAATAATGATGTAAATAGAATAGAAAACTAATGTAAAAGGAATCAAATGTTATTTGATCTTAAATAGTTATAAACAAATATGAAACAACTCTGATAACACTTGATGGTTTTGAGAACAATAGAAGAGGTAGGTAAGGGATACCTATCTCATCTTTTTTTCAGAATCAATGATTTATCTTAGATTTACATTGTGATAAACGTCATGATCAGTAGAAAAGAATCAACAAATAAAATATAATTGACATCCAAAACGAAGACACAGAATCATCCCATATATTTTTTAATTAATTTTAAATAAATTAATTTTTTTATGAATAATCCTTTCTTCATTGTTGCATCAGAAAAAATCTCTACATCAAACAATCATTTGATTATAATAATGAAGTATAGTTTACCTCATGTGGTGATCCAAGAGTGACCCATAGATATCTAAAAATATCTATATGTATCTCTAGGTATTAGAATATATTATCCTAAATCATGGTCATTATCCATTAATCACCCAAATAATCACTTCAATAAGTATTTTCTTTTATCTCTCTGGGCTTGAGAGTGGTGGTTGTAAAGAATTTCACCCCAATATAATTAGTGTTCTTAGAGAGTGTTCTATATAATTATATGACCGGATTCTGTTTGGATGTTATTTTGAAAGAGATAATGATTTTTCTACCAATTAATTAATATATATATTTTTTATATATACCAATATTTATAAAAAATAATAATGTTCCATACAAAAATATTATTTATTAATCTTGGTGGAACCCCATTATTATGATAACTATAATATCATTATTATTTCGGGATGTGCACTAAACACAAGAATTAATTTAATAATTCTTTATTCTAATTATTTTCAATATCACTTATTTATCTACTAAATTTTAAAATCGACTGGAAAATCACCTATAATATTTTTTTGGTATGAAAATTAAATATTTTTTATTAAATAAATTTTTTTACATTTTCGGTGTAAAAAATATTCTTTTGAATAACTAATGTATAAATATATGTGAACATGTAAACATAAAATCATATTAAACCCAATACATGAATAATATTTATTCATCTTAATAAATAATAAATATTATTTTTTGTTTAATTTACAATCTTGAAACACATAGTTTTTTGCCTTCGAGGACTCTTTCTTAGTGGCATTACATAATGCATCCTATCGTCCAAGGTTAACACCTAGAAATATGATGAGACACCCATAGAGAAATAAGTTAATGTTGAAATATCATAATTCCTCATTTATACACATCATTTATAATATAATCACCTTATCATTTTATCAATAATCAAGTAGGTTGTAGGCCAGTTCCATCATCCTAAATGATTGATATATCATTCTTGGACTTTACAAAAATTGAACATGAATATAAAACACCCTGGAAATGGTTTTATTTAGGATATATCATTTCCATAAAACGGAATGTGAATAAACTTGTACAAATGAATTGAAGGGAAAAATATTTTATCACATTATTCATTTTTAATGTATTACACATGGTGTACCCAATTTATCCAAATTTAGTATGAACATATGTCATGATCGTTTTCTTAAATAAATCTATGCACATGACTATTAAAATCCATTAATAATAATCTCAATGTTTATGTTTCAATGCCCAAATCCATAGAGAGGAACATCCAATGAAACATATAAATTTTAATTTCTTACTTGTGGGTCTTCTACTTGTAATTTAAAACAATATAAATTAAAAATGGAAGACACCATGATGATGTGTCATTATGTCCTATAAGACTCCACCCTTGATATCCTATAGAATTTGTATCACTAACTAATATAATATTTCAATATAATATATATTTATGAATACTATCAAGGAACTACTGGGCCCTCATCATAGTAGTAAACTACTAGGATCTTTCATTGTGATAGCTACTATTAGGACATAGTCACATTATATATCTCAAATAAAGAAAATCATGATTTTATAAATAGTTTAATAATATTTCCAAAAATGAATACATGTTATCATAAATTACACATATGATTGTTCTTGGTAAAAACTCTAGAAACATTTAGACGTGAATATTCACTATAGTGTTATGAATTCTCTTTTCGCACACTATCAATGAATTGAACTTATCAACTAGTGTAAACAGAAGAAGAAACCTCTCTTTTCATTGATCCTCATTTTTAGATATTCTCACCTATCTTGGTCCACCCCACATATACCTTTTTTGGGTATTCTAGGGCCCTATCATTGACCAATTTTAATGAATCATAGATTTCTTCTACGTAGTGAACACTGTTTTCACTTGGCATAATTCTTCTACTAGGGTGTGTTGACACCTCTGTAGTGTGTGCACCATAATAGTGGCTCACCAACCACCCCATCCATTCATTACATAATGCTATAAATTCAATATTTCTTATTAAAACATTAGATGGTCGGAGATTCATGGGATGATATAGGTCCTTTTTCACCACACCCCACCCACTCCATGATCAAAAACCCATATGAAATGATTTATCTATGGGATCTATTACTAACCGACAACAATGTGTGAATGGACTTGGTTGACCATTAAAATAAAAAAATGAGGTTTTATATATTATCTAGACTTTGATTCCAAACATGGAGAAATATGACCCTACACATTCCCTGTTCAATATCACATAAGCAATGACCAATGCAACAAAGGAGCGTTGGGAGCCACTGTCATTCAAAGATTTTGTAGAATGGAATAATTTTATTTGCTTTATTATCAAAGATATTAAAAAGTATGGAAGGAGATGAATTAATTTTAAAATGATATTGTTATTTACGATCCATCTCTCCCTACTATATCCATAATCAATCATTTCAAACACCCAAAAGATTGAAAGATGTGGAGAAAATACCTAAAATTTATGGTGGTGGGTAATTTAGGGAAGCGGTGAAACCGCTAAATTTGCAGAAGGTGGATCTGGTTGAGATGATTTTCAATTCATGAATGTTTCAATATAATAATTGGAACCTGATTACTATGTAACCACCAGATGGTATCCATGTTTCTGCCTCATAATTCATTCAAATTATTCAATTAAGTCACATATCAAAGGGAAAAATAGTCACCTAAATATACAACTATTTTATTTTTCCATGATAAACTGTACAGAAAAAAAATACTCATAAGTTGATTTGGCCACCACTTCCATTATCAACCAACTACATGTCTTTAACAATGAAATGGTGGAGTTACTGATGCAAACATTATGATATAGAACTGCTTTTGAGACCTCCATGAAATTATTTGATGGATGTATTAGACAACATGAGTACTTGATATCACTTTTGGAAAGGTTGAACCACACCACCTCCATGATAATCTAAGGGAAACAATCTAAATTTTTCACCAGACTCAACATGTAGTTACTTGATCATGGAACTAGTGGGGTTCTAGCTGGATAGGGGAGGAAAATAAGGACATGTTTTTAACATTGCAACCTTGATGACCTTTCATGGTGTTCCCTCCACTAGAGTCAATACATAATGGTGGATCTTGTCACCCCATCACTGCTTCATTAGGGAATTTTGGGTGGTTTAAAATGGTGATGGTGGAAAAATTATCCGTAGAGTACTCATATTTTCCAGTATCCTTGATGTCGACACCATACTACTAATTTTAGGATTATTGTTCTCCATTAGTAAGAGTATCCTCATATACTAATTTCAATGAATCCTGAGGTGTAAACTATGTCTAGAAGTTTGTGGGTACAATGATACCATGTTTCAAATCTTATATTGGAACCCACATGCATTTCAAGGCATTTCCCCCCACTCCCCTACCACTACTGATGTAGTGGTTACACACCACCCTTTATTACACACAACCACATATTATATGCACATGGTCCTCATATTTCTAACCATTGTGGATTTAGGATATGTGGTGTTGTATTCTGTGGGGATTGATTCCCTTTACTATAATATAGAAAGATCATTTTAAACTCCATTTGTATCAGGTTTCCCTTATAATAGCATGAATGCTGAGATGGTATAAAGTCATTCCTTCTGTAGGCCATTTCTTAATGGTGTACCTCATCACAACATCTTCCTATAGTTCGCAACTAGAAGGTTGTTGATAATGGTATAGGAGAGGCCATTGGTATCCATGGGTTTCAAGGAAGGATAGATATTGTAATTTTTCCAATATAACCAAAAATTATAAAAAACTCCTAAATTCAGTATATAGGGAAATTATTTCCCATTCTACTAACAAAATTGTTGGGCGATTTGGGTAGAAGGATGGGAATTATATCAAATAGTCTCCCTTTCAAGAAATTATGAATAATGTGATGTGCATTATTGTTTTTTATTTGTAATATTTTAATAGAGGGTATTTTGTGAAACAACACCTTCCATACATTTTGTTATAAAAAATTAATTTAATTTTAATTATATATTTATATAAACAAAACAACTTAAAAATTTATCCGTATTTAAATAATTTTGTATTTGAAACTATTTTAATAATAATATTCTAAAAATTTTATGTAAAATATCACCCATCCACCACTTTTATAAATCATAAATATTAAAAAAACATTTTGTAGGTTTTCAATGTGGGATTTGAAGACCATATTTCCACCATTTTATGAATAATATATTATTTATATTGATGAATTAATGAAAATAAATTATAAATAAAAATAAATTATGCCTAAATACAAATAATAATAACTATAATAATGATTTATTTAACTACAGTAATTAATAGAATATAATAATTGTAATTATATATATAATAATGGAAAAAATATTATTAAATATTAGAAATATTTTCTTATTCAATAATATTATTAATATTTCCTTTTTATAGTTAGATAAATTATGAAAATAATTTCATTAAATATTATTTTTATTAAATAATAATTATGTGCATATATTCATTATGAGATAATTATTATTTATAATTAATTACATTTTTAATTTAAATATTATTCATTATTATCAAAACCATTAATAATTTGATCATATATAAAATTTAGAAGAATTATTTATTAATATTTTTATTATTTTAATATTCTTTTTATTACAATAATGATTATTATTGATTTTTAATAATTATATTACAAATTGCTAATTATATCATTATTATTAAATATTATGATTTCTGTATTAAAATTTTAATTAACATTTATATTAAATTATATTATTAACTAATTTATTAAGTACATTAAAAATTCTATTATTTACATCATTATTCAAAACTATTATTGAAATTATTGTACATATTTTATAATATAAATATCATTTGTTGACTATGTAATTGAAAATATTTAACAATAATATCTTTATCAATAATAATTCCAAATAATCTTATTAACAATCTAATACTTAATAAGATTAATGAAAACAAATTTTTTGAATTTTATATTTTATATTTTTAGTAAATATTTTATGGGAAATAAAAATTAGTGTTCCATTGTAATATTTATGAAATTATTTAACATTTAAATTTCTTATACTTTCAATCCATGTTTTATGTTTTATTTACATAATATTTAGAATTTAAAATTTATATGTTTCTCTGATCACCTATATAGAACATAATAAGGATTCAAGTAGTACACTTGAAATCCTATAAATTATTAATTATAAATAAAATGTTTATAAAATTTGAAAAATTTATTTTACATGTAAATAATAATAAAAAATAAAAAATATATTTTTAAAAATATTGATAGAAAATAATTTCAGTGTGTGAAATTTTATTTAGATTTTATTTATATAATATTTTTTTCACATAAATTTTTTGAATGGATATTTTTTTGTTTTTAATCAATAAAGTTTATGTCAGGTGATTTGTTTTACTATTTATATCTTTAATAAAATATATATTTTTCATTTATAGTGTCCTTATATGTTATATATTATAGGATTCTGAGGTCACCTTCTTGAAATATAATAATGCTTCATTTGTGTGACATTGGAAGCTAATAAATTGTAATGTATGAATAAAACATGAAATAATTTCAAACCTTGATTAAAAATATAATAAATTGACAAAAATAAAGAGTATTATCTTTTTTTATGAATAGTAACTTAAATGACAGAAAATATTTTTATTTAAAACATAAAATTTGTACTTATTTATTTTTTTGGAAAATTATTTGTGAAATGTAATTTTTTTTATTATTTTTTAAATTCCATTTATTTTAAATTATTTATGATTGTTAAATTTAGTTTTTTTAAATTTAGTTTTGAATTTATTTATATTATTTTTTGTGTGAATAAATTTTTCGGAGCATAATTTTAATGTTTTTAATAAATACTGTTTTTGTATTTTGAATTATTTTTCAATTATTATATTTATGATTTTTTAAATTCACAGAATTTTAACTATGTGTAATCCATTGTTTAATTTTTCATGTATATACTAATTATTGTATTTATTTCATGGGATTCTAAAGTTTCCTACTTGCAAGAAAATAATTTTTACTTTGTTTCATGTAGAAAACAATGAAATATAACAATAAATAAAAAATAAATAAAACCAAAATTAAATATTAACAAATGACTACAAAATTAATCCCAAAAATTAAAATTTTCATCAAAATATTATACATACAATACTTTATATCATAAAAAATGATGTTTAAAAATATCACAATTGGATTATAAAGGAATTATGAAACTATATAATCCTATAAACTGTACATTACAATTTGATTCTAGATATAATAAAAACCATTCACTTAAAAATGATAAATTAACATAAATTGAAAATAATTTTGTGAAAATAATAAATATAAAATGTTATATATTAATAACAATACATGAAATCATAATAAAAATATGTTCAATTAATTTAATAAAAATAATGAATATTTTCATGTAATTAATAATTAGGAATAATAATAATAATAATAATTATATTAATACTGAAGTCATATTTACTAATATTATATAAGTAATTAGTAATATTTAATTAAAATATAAATTAATTTTACATGAATTTTAATAATTAATAATTGCATAATTAATTATAATAAAAATTCAATATTTTTAAATTCATCATTTATTGAATAATTATAATTAATATTTTATTCTTATGAATTCATAGTACTTAATATATCATTTAAAAATAAAAATACATACTTATATTGATATTATTTACATGATCATACTTTTTATTATTAATTTAAATATATATATATATAATCAAAAAACGAAAACAATATAAAAAATCATATAAATAGAAGGGTGGGAGATGTCCATGCCAGTGAATTCCGTTTAACTTTTTTGAAGAAGGTGGTTTTGGGGAAAACACATTATTAATGAAATTTATAAAGAAGATGATGTCCTAGACAACACCTTCTTTATAGAATTTTGGTAGAAGGTACCATTTTTGACATCCCCTTTTTCAGAATATTTATACGGAAGGCGTTGATCGATATAACATCCTTCATTCTATGCCTTATCACTCAAAACAAATTCCAGATCAGTCGATAGTTTCTATGATTAGGTATATTTGACAGAGGATTTATTTTTCCCTTTGTATCGCAAAAACCCATATTATGTAATGCATCCCTTTATAATTCATAACGGTCCTCCGGGTTCCTTCTTGCAATTAATTTGCTTAATAATGGCTCCCAACACAACATCCTTTCATATGGGATGTTGACCATTGAGGGGGTGGGATGATGGATGACCGTGGGAGGAAACGAAGGACGTCTATTGTCCCATGCATCCCTGACTATGTAAAGGTCCTCTTAGGATGGTTTGGTGGAAGAATGAACTCACCCCAGTAGAGGAACATGCTCATGGAAATTGTATGAAATGTGTATATTTTCTAACATAAGTTGAAAAAATTCATAATAAAGAGATCAGGGGAAATAAATTCCCAGCCTACAGATAGAAATGGGTTTTATTATTGTGATCTTGAGTGCGGTATCGAAAATCACCTACTACATTAGTTATTTGAGGAAAGAATTTTGTATTAAATATCCTCCTAATAAATTTTTATTCAGAATGATCTTTTTGAGAAATTTATTCCTTCATTTTTATTCTTTATAAGTCAATTTCCTTTAAAATTCCTTCCAATAAATTTCTTCAAATTAAAATTTATCATATTTATTTCACTGTTATATTAATTATATATTAATCTAATTTGTATGAATTATAATTGTGAAATAATTTTATTAATTTAAATTATTTATTTTATATTTATGATTATTAGTTTGATAATACTAATGATGATGATGTATATAATAGTATTATTAACAATATATATTATAATTGGTTTGGATAGATTACTTTGGGAGTAGGAATTGGAAATTTTCAAACCTTTGACAATGATGATCATCATTACGTTTCATGATAATGGGTTCATTTCATCCAGATTGGGAATTTTCATTCAATGATATCTTGCATTCCACATCTAATAACAATGTGGATCTTTCTTTTGGTTCCCATATTAATAGAATATGTGTGACTTTCATGGATCCTTTATCAGGATTTCCTAGATCTAAATATATACGATGTTCCTCAATTCTCTAATATCAACATGCTCGATGATGGTAGATTTTTGGTTGTTTTGTATCTAATATCAATTCACGAATGGCACAATCTCAACATATTTTCACTTCATGGCCATGTAGTTTACACAAAAAGGGAAAATCCATTATCTTACATAGATACCAAGAATCAGTTCTCTCGCTACTGGAGCAATAATGCATGAAAAACATATCCCTATTGGTAGATGATTTTTCCATATTTTCTTAATAAAATATCAAGGATCTATCCACACCTACGAATTTTAAAATATGTAACATAAACCTGGAATTTTTCATATCTCATATTAGAATCTTTATTTTAACCCCTTGACTCAGAAGAAATCTAATTCACATATATGGATATGATTTCATTAATTAAATAATGTGTGCTGGTACCACAAGATTCTCAATTTTCTTGTCCCATGTCTTTGTAATTCAATAAAAATTGATTAGCGTAATTGTAAAGGTGACCTAGGGTTTTTATCACATTCTTGGGGATGTTAGTATTTAATATAAATGTAAAGTTATTAGTACATTACATTCGTTTTATAATAATATTTATGTATATGTATAGTATGAATATGGGATTTAATTCTATGATCTATTTAAAATTCTAGGCCAATTGGTTGAAAATTGTAGTGTTATTCAGATAGAAGTAAGAGAATCTCCTAAAAAGGCTTGTAATAAGGTGAAAAAGAGTTGCAAGAATAAGGGTAATGTTCATTAAATGGTTGTTCTTATAAGTATCTAATGGATTCCTAACTTTAGGGATATCCCCTATTGATGTCTCATTTGGCAAAAATTGGGTTGATATTTCTATGGAAGAGGATTATCTGCACTTTGGTCCATACTCAATAATGATGCTAGGGCCATAGGTGTTTCATAAAAATTAAAATTCCTCTAATGAACTCTCTTTAGATTTGTAAATTTAACATGATATAAATGATTATATTTTTTTTGGAATGGTGATTTGGTGGAACATTCTATATCAATTGATATTTTACTGGATATTTGGGATCCTATTCGTTTGATATAAAATGTGACATTGTTCATGGAAAATGTAGTTGAACCTATTATCGTGGTGGAACTTTTAATGATAAGAGAATCAGAAAAATATGTCATTTATGTTGTTCATTATAAGGTCTTGAAAAATACTACATCTCTAGGTGATATTAGAGTTTCTGGCACATTGGAGACTACTCAACTGGAGTAGACAGACATTGGAGACCCCTCAATTCTGGTCAAATCTGTTGATTCCTTAAAAACTTCTTCTCCCTCTTTGGATAAAGGCGTTGACACCTCTTTGGTTATACAGTGTAACACAATCTATTTAGTTTATTATAATAATGTACATAAAATGAATATTTTAAGGAATATTAAATCTATAAATGTGAAAGAGGGTGGTGAAATGAAGGTGGATTAACCCCAAACACAATTAGAAATGAGAATCCCTTTTTAGAATTTCTTAGGATTGTCCAATTATGTGACAGTCGGGTCCCTTAGGCTCCATATTAAATAAAATCCTTTTTTAATTGGTTTGGGTAATCCTAAAATAATTTTCTCTCCTAACAATTATAATCATTATAATTTATGTTTTCATTTATTGAATACAAATATATGTTCTACTGATGTTAAAAATTTACGGGCTATAGTTTAGTCTTATTTAGTTGATCATGTTTTAGTTGCCTCCAAAGATCAACAAATAACTTCTTCATTTAATTAAATGGTTGTTCAGTAGTGTTTCTCTATCATTTATTCTCCTAGTATGTATGAAGATCGTATATGACTATGTGTGGACATAGATGAGTTAAAAAACATTATTTCTATTCCTTGGTCCATTCATTGGTTTATTTAATAAATTATGTGTCCTAATTAAAATTGGATGTTATTACATAATTTTTTTCATTCATAGAGTTTCTATATTTCTTTGAATCTAATAATTTGATGTAGATAAATATGATTAGAGAGACGTATACTTGGTATAGGAAACACCTCAATAACATGGTCTCTAGAAAACATGATAGATCCATTTCTAACTAATCCAACTTGTATAAATGGGGATATATATCATGAACAACCTTCCCAATGCATAATTATGATCATCATCTAATTCTTCTTGATTTTTTGACAAGGTTCCCAATCTCTATTTACCATTCTTATTCTAAAATTATTGGCTGTCTCAACCAAAATGTGTTAAAATTATTTAGGTGGTTTTTACCTCTTCTAATTTCATAGGAGCTTTTTTTTCATGTAATCTCAAACTAAAATTGGTCAAAATGAAGCATAAAACATAGATAAAAATTGTTTATGTTCTATTTATTTTTAGATCTCCTCCATTCAGGCTTCTAATATAAAAATTCAAAGATCACTGTACCTAAAATGAATTTTCAGATGGAGTTGCGAATAAGGTAGAGGTTTCACATATGATAAAAAATATTCAAAATATTAAGAATAATTGTTGGGAAATGACATCAAATATAAATAGTACCAATATGGGGATTGAAATTCCATGTTAATTAATTTTCTTTAATGATTTAGAAGGGTATCCCAGAATTTATCGATTCTCATTAATGGTGACCATATTTTGGATAACAAGTAAGATCCCATTTATTTTTGGGTTTCATACTTAAAGAATATTTTCTATGGTTCCTATATTATTAGTGTGCTCATTGATGGTATCATTCCACTTCATCATAATTAGGAAGACAATTTTGGTCCCATTGATCTTCCAATGATGTCAGATATTAAAGAGGATTTATATGGTTTTAATTATGAAATCTCTCCGAGGCTAGATGGATTTGACAATAATTTGTTCTAATAATATTTTCAGATCATTCATTTAGATGTTTTTTTACTAGTCCACTATTTTTTAACTGAAGTTCTCTTGCCCGAGGATTGAATGCTCAATTTTATTTTTTTATTCATAATGTGGAAAATTAAAATTACATTCATCTATTCAGGCTAGCATCATAGGTAAATACAATTTTTAAATATATCATTCAAGTTAAGGATAATAGGTTGGTCTCAATTTAAAATAAAATTTTTCCTTACAATTAATTTTCCTTCATCAAGGGTATGACTATTTAAGATTGTCTAGGTACTACCTCTGAATTCATCAATCTTCTGATGAATCCCATTATAGAGGGAAAGTTTTCCATCAAACATGATATCATAATGTATTCTCACATTTTGGATTACACCCTGATCTATATGTTTCTTTCTAGTTTTTATATGCATGGTTCATTTATCAATTCGATTAAAAGAGTCTTGGAAATACCTCTTATTTTAGTTCTTTTTAAAGGTTACCATGAATGCTATTTTGATTCATCTAGTTTTTTCAGGAAGGGTGATCCTCTCTAATCTGCTTATTTATCCTTTTATGAGGATTATCTCAGATGGATTTTCTTCATCATGGTTGGTAATGGGAAACTGAAATCCATTAATGTTGTTAGAGAAATCTATGCTCATTTCCATATTTTATATTTAATTGAAATTATCCTCCTAAAAATGGGATAATAACAATTACATAAACATCATGAAAGCGTTATTTCATTAAAAAGACACCACTGTTCTAGCTGTCACCTGGAAAAAATATTCGATGTTCTTTTGTAGGAGATCTATGCTGCTAGAAAGCATGAAATTATTGGTAATTTTGGCATTAGAAAGGGAATATTTAAATTTTCCAGCATTCTATTAATATGTCCTGTGTTTGGTCATTGGATTTTGTTTTTCCTGGTATCATTATTATGATTAAAATGCTGCCATCTTAATGGAAAAGTAAGTCTCCTACTGTGGGCAGATGCATTTTTTATTAAAATATATCATCTCTTCAATGTTTCTCTTTTAATATATGGTTTATAAATTTTATGTTTCTATTATTTTAAATATTTGTATCCCAATTAAATAATGTTTGGATGATATAATTCTTGAAAAATGATAGCCACTGTGGAAATGAAAAATTATTGCATGCCTTATGATTTCGGGTGTTTTGAATTAAAAATCCTTGGGTTTTTAATAAGTCCCTATAAGATCATTTCAAATAATTATTTCTGAATATTAAGTCTATTTCAATTTACTTCAATTATTCCATATTTATACATAAACATAAAAATGTGATTCTTCATCTTATGACTTCTTGTATTTAGCCTTCCCGCTAATTCATCTTTTCTACAATCTTTTTTTATTCAAAGGAGTTGGTGTCTAGGGATTCATCTCTATATTTTAAAATGTAATTTTCTTGATTCTATTCTAGTATAATACCTACTAGATTTTGATGTTAATCAATATTTTTCTATCTCAATATTAAAATAGCTGAAAAAATAGATTCTCTTACAAATGAAATTAGTGATACCATTTGTATGTATTGGGTCCCACCCAAAACAATTTTCTGGGCTTGGGAACCTATAAAATAATTTATTTAGACATAAAATGATAAATATTCTCATATTTTTGACTCTGAGTCTAATTTTAAATGCCTTGGTATAATTAGCATGGGCTTCATACATCCCTCATGGTCAGTCCACATCTAGTGTGTTATGTGTGGTATTTTTCCAAATGATCATTATTATAGAACTGTGGTATTTATCTATATTTCTCACATGTTCTCTTCCATCAAAAATGGGATTTCATTGATAATTTTTTCTTGAAATGTTCCACTACTTCATCAATGAGGCATTCACTTTCTATGATGGTCATGATATCTTTTCCCAATATATGATTCATCAGTGATTTTATTTAAATCTTGTTATAAATATTATTTTCCCCTAAACTCATCAATATGTTTCAGGTTGTTTCTATGGAGTTAATTTTTATCATATAACATGATCACATCAAAAAATTACATAATCTTGTAATTTTTGATCCTCTGGCTTCTTTGTCACAATTATTAGTAGATATTAGAGAAGATAACCCATCCCAAAAGGGGGTTTTAAATTATGTTCATAATATCATGGTATTACGGTGGTCCGACATTAGTGGTAACATCTATACTCATTCTGTCACATTTAAAATATTTAGGAATTCACCTTCCACTAGGTGGATTAAAATTAACCTTGATGATTCATCAAGGAGTAATTCTAGTCTATTAGTTTAGGGTGCACTTTTATAAAATCACTATGGGTATGCTTTTAGATTTAATTATAGTTATTGTGGGTTTTTATCCTCTCTTTATATAGTAATGTTGAGTGTCATTAAGGCCATTGAGCAAGCTTCACTTTTTGAATGTGGTATGCTTTAGTTGGAATATGATTCTTCTATTACTATTTTATCTATCAAAGATGGTTATGTGAATATTTTATGGAAGATTTCATCTTAGCATATTATTTTCTTATACTATATTCTATCCATGGATAAATTTAAACTCAAAAACGTATGGAGACCAACTAGCTTGTATATTATCTTTCCAATAAGTGTACAGAAGAAAATAATTTGGCTTTGTCTAATCAGTTTCCAGACGATCTTTTACCTCCTCTTCAGAGGAGAAGTATATATGTTTATTTTTATATTATTATACATTATAATTTATTTTGAATAAAATAATATACCTCTTCCTCATGGAAATGCCACATCATGCATTAAAAAAATAGTTTTAATTATTGTTTTAGTTATATAAATGTATTTTAATATAAAAATAAATTTATTTTTTATATTTTTATTGACTAGGAAAAAATTTATTTTTAACATTTAATTAAATAATGTATATTATATTTATATTTTCAAATAAATTAAAATGAAAATATATTTATTTTAACTATTAAATAACAATTATGTGAATTAATTCATTTTGAATTATTCATTATTTATAATTAAATAAAATTTTAATTATATTATTATTATCAATTATTAAATAAGTTAACATTTTGATTATACGTAACATATATTATAATTATTTTTTAATTTATTAATAAAATAATAATTATATTATATTTATTGTTATTATATTTCCCAATGAGACTTAACCCAAGTGGTAAAAGTTAATTCTGGGAATAAAAGATATCCTTAGTGTTTGTTTGAATCAAATTGCACACAAAGATCCTAATACATAAAATCATATTATTATAAATGATTACGAATTGTATATTAAATTTCTGATAATAACATTATTATTAATAATTTTATCTCATATATTTATAATATAAATAAAATTTATTTTAAATTAAATTGTTAATTAGTTTATTAGTTACACATGATTACAAAATGTATTTTTCACATTATATTTTTAATATTGGTTATCCATATTCAACGTAAAGAAACTAGTATCACTCATTATTATGTTTGTTATAATTTTACCAACATCATAAAGAGTTTTTTCATTTCCTATATATTTTAACTGATGTGGTCAAAAAAAAATTCATTTCTTTATCTCATTGGTTAGAAGAAAAATGATTTGATATAGTACATTTTTCACATAATTTACTGTTTCACAAACATGAAAATAAATTTATAACATTTTTTATAATATAACCAACCTGGTATACAATTTATAAATTTATGAATTTTAATTTTGAATAATTTGGTTTCTATTAAATATTAAAGAAACAAACATGTTTCTCTCGTGTGGAATCCCTATCCTTGTTTCATATATTCAGAGTCATCCAATCTCTATGTTAAAATTTCATAAATCATCAGTTTTATCATCCTCATTATTTCGAATTCAATTGACTCATCTCTTAACTCTCATGTATGCATCACTAATTGATCAACCCTCATGGATTCCGTAAATAATATTTTTGTTGGTTCATTTTATCGTTATATTTTATTAACATTGTTTTGATGCAACATGAATATGATATGATTAAAAAAGATTTTTATAAATCACATAATAGAATTTTAATATTTTATAGTGATTAAAATATCATGTTCTAGTGTTTATTAGAAAATGGTTCATCAGTTATAAAAGTGTCCAATGCAATGAATTTTGAAGGACGATAGTAAATCTGAAAAAACATTAATGCAGAGCTGATACTTTTATCTTTGATACACATAAAAAAAATTATATGTGTTTTATCCATCTGATATTCATTGGTATATTATTTTACAATGGGAAAATAGTTTGTTGGTTATAATAAAATTTGAAAATGATGTTTATTTTTTTGAGATCACATCTTTTATGGAATAATTAATAGACAATACAAATAATCATGACATAATCATGATTTTTACGACGTGGATTGATCCTGGTGAATATATTTTGGAAAAAATACCCTTTAGTACTTTTCTAATATTACAGGTAATATAAGATTAATTATGGTTTAATTTTCTAAATTTCAAAATTTGTTAGATTATTTAACATTATTATCATTATTAAAATATATATTATAAATAATATGATAATTTTTTTATATTAGTTCTATTTTTTTAGTTTACCATTTTTACCCTTACATAACTTTTATGTAAATTGATTGTGTAGAAAAATATTTATTTTAAATATGACATGTTAAATAATAAGAAAAAATATTGTTTAAATTTATATTCAAACACGATGTTTTTTTTTCTTTCATTAATTTATGTTATTTGGTATCTAATTAAATATTTTTTGTTTCATGTTTTACTTTTTTGTTTTAACATTATCCGTATTTCATATACATAATTATTTAAAAGTTATATTTCATTTATTTTTGTACTAATTGTTTATTTCTTACATTTTTATGATAATTGCATATTAATCTTCAGATCATCCTCATAATTATGGGGACGATCGTACTCATACCTTTGAGGACGAACATACACATTACCATATTTATGAACCACATATACTTAATTACATGCTACATCTACATCAATGGGGGTGAAGAAGAATTCATGGGATAGAAACCTAACACCACACGTTTAACAAAATTATTAGATTCCCATAACCAAGACCATATGATACCAATATAAATTGATTATAATGATATTGAAAGAGATCCAAATTCAAAAAAATGTTGAATTTTATAGTATTGTGGGCAAAAAATAACAGTTTATATTTTTATTTGATGATTGGTGGTGTGTTGTCAAAGTGACACTATCTAATATTTGGGAGACTATTTTTCTATGATTATATGTTATTATTTTACTTATCATGAAATATATATAGTAATATATGTTTTACCCCTCCTTTTGAGATGACATATGATATACCTAATACTATAAGAGTCATGAAAAAATATTTATCATTGGTGTCTAGGAGATAGAATTATTTTAAAAAATCACACACATAATAATTCATTTTTGAAAATAAGAAACACTATAATCCCAATGATATATATCCATTTAAAGATGAAGATGCACGGAATAAATTTTAAGAAAGTATAAGATGGGAATCATTTTTGGTAACCATGATGTTATGTTTGAGAGGTTTTTCATTTTATTGATCTTATTAGTTGTTTATTAATTTAGAATGTACAGAAATTGAGGATATCTCGATATGATCTCCATTCTGTAAACGCATGCCCTCATAATTTATCTCTAGGATGAGACATATGTTAATCGAAGAATAAATGATGGCTTTTTAAAAAAACTGATAGTTGAGACATTAGGATCTATATTGGTTTAACCCCCCCCCTCGAGACAAGAAAAACGGAAGAGGTCTTAGATGAGATAAATAGACAATATCTTATAGGATTGTCCTGGGTGGTAGTAGATAGTATTTTAATAAGATAATTTTATTCATTTATTTAATTTTATTTAATTCATTATATATTGTAATTAATTATATATATTTTAAAATATTTTATAAAATAATCTTTTTAGGAGAGGACCACATATGGGGTCTTCATTAATGGCTTTTGGAAGTATATTTACGAAACAAAACTGGAAAATCCCAAATACATGGGTAATAAATAGTGCATAAAATTCTTTTTCACATCGTTTTTTTCTTTTTCACATCATTTATTGCTAATTAAAATAAAATGAAATTTTGTAAATGTGTATTTTACATCGATTCAAAAATAGACATTGTAAATGAATTATTAACTTCATAAATGAATTGAAAACCTAACACAAAAAATATATTTTCCTACCAGTTATCTAATTTGTTATGTCAAAAAGGGTTACACATTGGTTATTCGATAATCGATGTGAAAACCCATTGATATCGGATTTGTGTCATCGATTATCAAATAACTTATATGAAAAAAAAATTCTTTTTTTAAATAGTTCTTTTCAACCTTCCTCTCTACAGCTGACCAAAACAAAATACAATTAGAAGACAAACATAAGAATCAAAATAAAATGAAATACACATTTATAATTAAATCATCCAAAATTACAATATATATTAAAAGGAATCTAAAATACAACCAAACCTATAAAATGATTCTCCAATTATACATGTTATTGTCTAAACTCTTATACATTATAAAGATGATGGTCATCAACAAGCTACAAATTAAAATTAAATCATTTAACAAGTACTCTAAATATAATGAATGAATATGTTATGTAAATGATTGTAATGAAATCTAACCCACAAGAAAATCATAATAGTTCAATTTGAAACTATTTTATAAAAAAATATTACCACATAATATCAACAATCATATATAGATACTGTTATCATGAAAATACCATTTAAATAATTTTTTTTAATTAAAAAACATTATTAAGTAATATATCAATAATTTAATAGTTATATAAGAATGTTTTCCATTTATTTTTCAAATATTATCATGGAAGAATATTTCATCATGGTATCTTCTAATAAATTAAGTCTTCTGTTAGAAAAAAAATTAATGATGTAAATTTAAAATTTATAATAATATAAAAAATTATTATTCAATTCAAACATATATTTCCAATACTTCCATCAAATTATGTGAAACATTCCCATAGATAGATCATAACTAGAAATGTGTCTCCTCTCTTGGACATAAATCACCTAAAATCCATTGGAAACTGATATAAATGAATATTTAATTTTATTAGTTATTTTTTAAAAGAAATATAACTCATTGTGAGTTATATTTTCTATACTATAGAATATAAAGAATCATCCTTCGATGAATAATTATATCCTTTTAAAATGTTTCAGTAACATAATATGTTATTTCTTCTTCAATAATTATCATTGATATAGGTAAAATAAACTATGGGACCATAAATCTATACACGTTAATCATTCCATTCTCCTCACACATTGTATAAATTAACCAAATTCAAAAAAATAATTAAACATATAATATATATTAAATACACGAAATAATTTCTGTTTTGTATTCTTAGGAATAAACATACACCAGGTTTATTCCCAAATGATCTCTAGTAAAATGATATGTGATATTATTGTTCAAAATAAACACATTCATTGCATTCCAAAAAATAGTAGCTTTAATTGAAATATCATTAAAACCAAAAAAAAATTAAATATCATTACAATCTATCAAGACATCTTGGATTAATATATGAATTCATAGGACTTGGTATTTGTTGTTTTCTATGGTGAATTAATTGACCTAAAAATTATTCATGTAAAAAATTAATATATATATATATATATATAAACTGTAATATTTTAAATCATATTTAATATGAATATGAAAAAATAATATCAAATATATAATGAAATCTATGGTAATATATTGCAAAATTCTAGTTGGACAAACAAAAAACTAGTCTATACATTGTCCAATCATACTCACCTCATCTATAGTTATTGGTACACCAACTGATATATCTATAATATCGTGTACAAAGATCCTATGATACTATATGTACAACTGTTGATGATAAATTGTATGTCCAATATAAAACTTCATCCTATATGAAAAAGTATGATACAGTTAATCAGCAACATATAAATATATATAATAAATTATTTCTGAAGGAGGGGATGTATGAGTCAGATAAGGTGTTGGGTCCTTAGGTGGAGGTATAGTGGGAGATTATCATGGAGGTAGAGAATTGGGTGTCAGTGTTCAAAATTTTTGTTTCTTGTCCGTAATTATCAATTATACAAAATCATTGATCCTATTATCCATTTTAGATGAATATCCTAAAATTTATCTTCAAATGTTTTTTAAACACCCTCCACTGGAGAGGTTGGAGAATAGGGAAATTTTTTTCACCAATACACCCATCAGGTATCCTCATACATAACCGAAGTGTTTGTGCTTTCCCAATGCTAAATAAAAAATATCATTCCTACCCTCAGCTAAAGATACCCCATGTGTGATATTCTTCTCAATAATAATTTTTATGATTTATTTAAAAAATTCATTAATGCCTCCAAATTTATAAATAATTGAATTAACGTAAATAAATAAATAAAGCAGACATCTAACAATACTCTAAACAAAAACCTGGAAATCTTCTGTAATATAATGCCATTTTTACTATATGAACCCTCTTCTATATTCATGTCAATCTATGGGTGGAGGGGAAACCACTACATAGCATGATGTCTCAGCTTTCAATTTATGAAAATTTTCATCCATCATTTGTTCTTCCAAAAATGAATACCCGTGACGAGAAATATAATAAGGGTATACAATTCTAGATTTAGTCTATATATGTGATATAATCAATTTATGTATAGAAATAATCAATAAATCCTTAATATGATCATTAATATAATAAAATTTCTAAAAGGTATCATTGCCCAATGAAAAAATGTTTCATATCTTATACTTTTCACAAATTCCATCCTTGTTTCTTCATCTATATGGGATATATATCAAAGAGATTATGATGTTTCATATTCCCAAAAATTAAATCTATTGTGGGGGTAGATTTTAAATCTTTCTATCTACAAGAAGACATTCATAATGATTTCCCCCAAACTCATTCTATGTCATGTATATCATATTTTATTTGATAATAAGGAATACAAAATATATTACTAAGAAAAATTCAAGATTTTTAAAATAATAATAATTGAGCTAACCTAAATGCTATCTCAAAACTGAGATAGTGTCAATTTTGGAATACTTCTCCACTCATCTAAAATAATAATCAAATTGATTTTATCCCAAACTGATATAAAACATTAAAATCATTTTGACGTATGGCCTCTTCGAATATCAATATTATCAAAGTATACCAATATCCTCCAGTACTGGCTTTGTGAAACTTGAAATTTTTTAAAATGAGATCTACCATGTTTACTAACCCACAATCTCTTCTTTATCCATGTGGGAGTAGAGGTCTCTTCTAATGATTGTTGGGGCTCCGCAGGAGGAGCATGTGCACATTTCTCCCCAAAGGTATGGGTATGATCATCTCAAGAATTATGTGGTGGATATGTTGACTGATCTATCATTATCATACCAATCAAAGAAACAAAGAATCATTACACATATAAAAAAATTTATCTATTATGATTAAAATGTAAATAAAAATGCAATACTATCAAATTAAAATGTAAAATAAATAAAACATAACATATTTTTATTCATATTGGTTATATATAACATAAATGAGAACAATAGTAATAAAACATGAAATTTAATATTATAAAATGAAAACAAATCCACAACTGGTTTGGATAGTAAATAATACCCAAACTAATAAATAATTTTTTTCAAAAGAGAATAATCTTCCAATATAGTCTCATAAAATATATTTTTTATTTAACATAATTAATTCAAATTATTCTTTTTTCAACAAAATCAATTAATATATATTATACGTAATGGTAAAAATGGTAATTTAAACCAAACTAATCTAATATAAATAAGAAATTTGACGTATTCGTAAGAATAATTTTTTAAATAATAAAAATAAAATTAGAATATATGCCAATTTATTAAATATTAAAAATTATATCTGAAATAAATATGTGTTTCTTGTAATGTTTCAAATTCGCTAAAGGATTGTTTTTCCAAACACTTTTTTCATTATCATTTAATAGGGAACAATACATGTCTAGGATTTTCTAATCAATATTATTAATTAATCATTACATAAATTATGGGATCTTACGTAAATCATAATCTTCATTATGTTTATCATCAGAAGAATAATTTTTTTCCTTATAAAAATTATAGTACTGCATAAAATATTGATCAAGAACATAAAATATTTATTTTCACATGTTTCCATGATAAAAATATCACCATTTTATTCTAATTTATTCAGAGATACTAGTTTCATTAAAAATTCTTTACATCTAACACTATTGTTACTAATAAACCATTTACAGTTAAACCCATGAAAAATAAATATAATAAAATCATTTTACAATATTTCTTAATTGATTATATAATAATAACATTATGTGAATATTGGGTTTTTGTCTTTTTCACTTGATAAAATAATTTCCTTAGAGAACACCGCAACACCACTATTCTGAACTGCATATATATTTTCCTAGTATTTTGTTTGAACTGTAAAGGAATTAATATCTTAGACAGAACATGTTATAATAATTAATCATGGACCACCCATTAACCATCTCATTGTTTCCCACACATCGGATGGACCAATGAAACTCTTCATTAAACCGTGGTATAATATTTTTTATACTCATTCAAAATACATATGTCATTTTTCTTTGGATACAAATTTTTTAACATATTAATATAAAATTTTATATATTATTGAGATAATCTATGTTATTTCTTATGTATACATATAACTTCATTATCTATTAACCTATCAATTATTTGATATTCCAACCACGTATCCCCAGTCAACCTAATTAAATAATTAATGGATCGATATTGTAAAAATGATGTGCTCCATGGGTGACAAAAATCATTTACAAAACTGTACAACCTCCTCAAAAATATACTTCTCATCATTGGATGATTCGGGTAAACATGGATTCTTAACATACCTCTTAAATATCTCTATGTATATTTCAAAAGAACACATATAATGTATATATACTAGTCCAAAAAGAATTATATCTCACACCAATTGAACCATTAAATGCACCATGGTATCCAAAAAGAAATAGAAAATATTTTAACAATTTAAAATTTATAGAAACCCCTATGTTCAACTTTATGTTCAAAGCATTCAAATCAATCACCGTGTTACTAATCTAATTGAATAAATAACAAAACATCATGATAGAATATTTGGAATGGTGGGTAAATATTAGATATAATGAAATTGGTAAGCGGTTTTTAATGATGATGTGACAATTTTGATATTTCATACATGTCAACACAAAGTTTTTTACATTTTCAGATTAACCGTATTGAACATTGATATAATGGAGACATTGAAAAAACTAATTTTCTCCATCACTACTAGAAATATTTGCTACATCCATGATTTTGTGGACTATAGATCATATTGGCATTGAAATAGGGCCACCACTAGAGCCATGGTTTCAAACTGTGGCTATAGTTCTATATCCACAAGTTCCACCGTGGCAGTAAACTAATATCCACAATTTCAATCTTTGGTAATTGCTTCTTCCACATCGAATTCTACCACTGTTTGAAACCATGTATATAGACCTAAATCCATATTTGAGAATTTTCACTATATGTCTACATCTAGGTTTCTTAACTATGGGTATAGATAATATGAATTTAAAAAATTATTATTATAGAAATATAATACAAGGTTAATATTAAAAATAGTTATTAGATTCCCCTATTACATGGCACAAAATTTTAATAAAATGTTAATACTATAAGAAATTACCACTTTATGATTGTGAATTATCTATTAATTATTAAAAAACATCACAAAAATGAACTTCTACCACAAATAAAAATAGTACTCCTCCCACAAAACATCAAGAATTTTTTCAAACTAAAGGCTGATTGAAACTTTAAATGATGTGGATTACATGAAATTACATTGGATGTACTTCATGAATGTGAACTCATATTATTTATCAAAATAGATTGACACGCCTAGAATGAATTCAATCCAATGAATTTCATTCTACATGTAGTTTTTTCCCTTTTCCAATATGTACTTTTTTGGAAATTAGATAGATATATCAACACATACAAACATATCCTTTTATTTCACTGAACCTGATTCAATATAACAAAACACAACCATCATATCATTTCACTAGCACTTGATAAGACCTTAACAAAAAAATAATTAGAATATTCTATAAGTTAATAATATATGGAATGAAAAGAAGTAATGAGAAACATTTATGAGATATAATTTTTTCAAAAAAGTCGAAAAAATATCATAGAAAAACTAATAAATGGGTTAATCAAAACCATTCATGTGGTAATCATAATTAATTAAATCACCACTAAAATTGTATAGATGAAAACATTAAATAAATTATTAGTTTCTAGTATTTAAGTAATGTATCAACTAGATTCAATTATATATCCTGTTTAATTATTTTCAAATGTACACTAGATAAATAATGGGAAAATTGAACAATTAAATGACTTTTAGTCAAGCCATGTGTCACACACATGTTCATAATTTCAAAGGGTTGAGGTGTTCATCTAAATACCCCTTCTATAGAAGTGTCATCTCCCTAGTATCCCAAACATGCTTTGTAACACCCCAGGTTAATAAAGAATATGACATCATTATATTTATCCATATTTGTGAATCAAATATTAATATTACTTTAAAGGGGATGCTATGATCGATGGAGTACCCAATACGCGACAACACGTTTCTTGGGAATCTTACGTTGCACTCTAATAATAAAATAATATTATTTTAAATGGTAGTTAACATGTAGACGTTGTATTGGCGGGAATGGATATAAATAACTAAAATATGATTATATATGTTTTTTAAATGCTTTTACATTTATCCAAAGGCTTAAAATACAGAAAGAATTCAATTTTAGGCTTTTATACCCTAATTTTCACTAAAGGTTCACTTATCACCTTTTGATGGAGAACTGTCATTAAATATAGTTTTGATCACTCTTATACATTCTATTGGACCAAAAATAACACATCTTTAGAATCGGGACATCAAAATTTACTTTGTGTAAATTTTTGGTACCTTTCCGATAAAGTTCATTTTTTTAATGAATAATGTAAAATGTTGTATTTTAATTCAAAACCTCTTTTTAATCAAATTTATTTATAAGATTAGATTATATTTTGAATTGGTTTTAATGTTAAACTAGAAAATATTTTTACCATTAAATCCAATAGTGGTCGTTGGAATTAATTTCACATTGAAATCGGACTTAAACTAGTGTCAATCTTTTGATACTTATTGTTTCATAAAAACACGCTATTTGCTCTGACATTGGGAATTAATTATTAAATTAATTAATGTGACTTATATGTTTTGATTTTTGTAAAATAGACTTCATTTTTGAATTCGGAATATCAAATATAGCTTAGGGTGAATTTTTGTGATTTTTCTTAAAAAGTTCAATTTTTGATGAATAGTGAAACCATTAAGTGGTACTTATAAAAACTGATTTTCCCATTTAAATGAAATTTTCCCATCATTGTGTTTTGAATTTTGAAAATCCGACATACATGGTTGTAATTAAGCAGTAAAATGTGGTTCAATGAGATTAAAATAATTTTTTGGTGAATAGTAACTTATTAAGTTTTTAATCGCGATTAGTGGTAATTGGTGTTGTTTAAGGTAAAAATAATTTTTTAATAAAATGAGATGAGCTTTACACATGTCATACCCTCATTGGTTGTTTCATGGCCGACCATGACAAGCCACGGGTCAACTTGGGGACCCCATGGAGACACTTTGTTTGGGAAATGACATAAATAACTTTTTATTTAATGTAAAAGTAAAAATGACACAAACATCATATGTTTTGCGAAAACTATTTTTACATGAGGTTATAAAGATCAGATTTTTTATTATAAATAGTAATTGGAATGATAAAAAGATTCCACACATCATAGTATTTTTTTTATAATTTTTAGACACTAAATAAATTAAATTATTTATGACATCATGATGATGCAGCGATGACCTCATTATTTAACGATTTAAATAAAATGGAAAGATAATGTAAAATCTATGAACTAAACATGTCCAAAACGTATTGTATGGGTGTATTTCGAACCCTTATCACCTTATCCACGAATTATATAAATTTGGGACCTTTTAAAACCGAAACACATTTTCAAATAAAGTAATATTTCTTTACTTTCCAAAAGTGCCCCTCCTATCCTCTTATAAAAGTCCCCCACCTCTACCTCATTTCACACACTACTCAAGCCTTTGACTCGGCCAACCCCTGCCCATTTACTCTATCCACATCCCTCTCCTCATCCTAGAGGATTTCCTTTGGGAAGAATCCTTTCAAATGAAGCCTTTAGGCTCAAATCAAAAGGAGTTAAACTTTTAAAGATAATTCATTCTATCATGATCATTTGTTTTATTTTTCTTCTCCAACCCCCTAAACTATTTTTATTTATTTCTTTTGTAACAAAAACAGTATCTTAAATATACTAGGATGTTGTTATAAGATTTATTCGAGCTACACTCTCACACAACTACATCAAATGGTTAAAGAACATACGGTTTCGGTGGATGGCGAAATTCTGCCTCCCGAAACGATGATTGTTCAATACTCATTTAACACCTTCAAAGGTGGCCATTATGATGTCACTATTTTTATATATGATATATAATATGTTTATGTTTTCCTTAATCTTCTGTTTTAATTTTCATTTTGGGCATACCTTTATGGTTTCCATTGTGGGTAAACGCGATATTTTCATTTAAGGAAGTGCGGACTACTGCCCCCTCAAAGTGATTTGATTCGTTAAATACCATATGTGGGATGTATAAAGGATGGAACTATGATATTATATATGATATTATACTGTAATTATAATATACCTTTATATCATTATTATTCCATTCTATAAAATACGAAATAGAAATGAAAGTAGTGTTCATGCGTACGTACGGCTTACCGTCTCCATGAACGGTGCATTTCATTTCTTACCTCTAAATGATTATGTAATGTTATAAATGCATGAATGTACTGGATATATATGACATATATGATATCTACATCATGAATAAAATTTTGGATATAATAAACATTTGGCCACACGATCAACATGTAATTGTAAGATGTCCACTTTCGACTTAAGAACCAAATATCGGCAAAACAAATATTATTAACATAAATGATTACATAATGTTTATGACATGGTAATAAGTGATATAAAAGGAATAATGAACATGAAAAATGTTCTTAAGGAATTAGAAATTAACTCATGTTTATTATTCAGGAGATTAAAGAATGATCGAGTCAAGTCGGACCCGAGGTAAGGGATCTTACTCCTCTCTTTCTTTTTAATTACACTCTTTTATTTCATTCCCTCTAAAGATCATCTTTATTGTTATTGGGATGTTATTTAATATTAATCTTACTGTAATTTTTATGTTCATGTAATGAGAGACCCTATTCTCTCTCATCAATCCATTTTGGATGTTTTGAGTGGCGCCGTTAGGCTGCTGAATTTTCGTAAGAGATCTGACCTCTCTCTTTCTTTTAAAGTACTCTCCTTTATTTCACTTCTTTTAAGCTCCTATTTTTTATGTTAGGAGATTTTCTTTTATATTCCTCTTTCTGTAAACATTATGTTGATGTGATGAGATACGCTATTTCCTCTCATCAATCCATTTTGGATGTTTTAAGTGGCGCCGTTAGGCTGCCGAGTTTTCGTAAGAGATTTTTCATCTCACTTTTATTCCCATGAGATTTTTGCTACATTTGCCACAATTTCCATTGAGTGGTTCATGTACTTCCCACTATTACACTCCTTTTGTAATATAATTCCATTTATCAGTATTTACATATTCATTGTATGACACTTCTTCAATGGGGTGTACTTTTCGAAAGTTACCCAAGTCTGTAAGGGAACTTTTCACCCTCCTCTTTTTAAAAGACTTCGTTTGTTATGTCTTTTAATTCACATACTAGTAAGTTGGGATATGTTCTTCTATATCCTGATTGATGTAAATTTTATTTCCAAGTGATGATATTCCCTTTTTATCTCTCATCAACTCATTTTCTGAATTTTTATGAAGTGACGTCGTTAGGCTGTCAAATTTTTGCAAGGGAACTTCTTAGCCCAAATTTGATTCTTTGGGATAAAATTGTACTCCTTGAATTTGTCGTTTTATGAATAAGTGTGAATAACCTCTGATTGTTTTACACTTAATATCCACTTATATTTGGTGTATTCGTTTGTCACACATAATTATGCAATTGATTTATCCTTAAACCAATGATACCGTCATTGTAAGGGACTTCGTCTCAATCACCTTTCATTAAGGCATATTTCGTTTTATACACAACTTTCTTTTATACGGTGTATAAACCCCTTTTACTTTTACATTTATACAAAAGGAATCTTTTTCTACGAAGCGTTTTACTAAACGACAAAAATGAATGTTTTTTTAACGTACGCGGTGACAACGACCTTTTCCGCCGCCGCGAGTATTATTTGGACTTTGGCTTCCTCAACAAGCCGTAATGTTTTTAAAATAAAATAAATACCATATACACTTTTATGTATTTTGGTATTGAAAATGGTTCTGATAAAGGATTCTATTATGTCAATATATTTATGATATTTTGTGATTGAAATGTGGAAATGTTATCATTCCTTTGTATTGGTTTTATGTTTTATGATTTTATATTGGTACTTGGACATTTTTGACGGGTGGTTACATTATAAACCATATGACTGGTGGTGCCGTGAATACCAGTACGGGTGGTTACATTATAACCTCCAATGCATTGGGTATGGAATTCGGCCGTATGGCTATTCCATTAAGTATGTATGGAAATTAGCCGTATGGCTATTCCATTAAGTGATATGTGTGGCAGTCGACCGTATGGTTATTCCACTTAAGTATGTTTATGTCCCAAGTTACCTTTATATATGTTATGTGTTCTTTATATGGGTTTTATGGAAATCCATTGGTTACAAAATGGTAAATAATGATATTTTATTCATGGAAGAGTTTTTACTACTTCATAATGGTGAAATGTATTACTTTGATAAAGTATACATGGTTTAATTTTTGTTATGATAAACTAACAGTTTTTATTCTTTGTGTATCCGTTACTGAGTTTTTATGCTCATCCCAAGTTTTTGAAATGTTTTTCAGAAGACTTAGCATGTAATAGGGTCAAGGATGGGATCAAGGGAAAGCCATGCTTCCTAAAACATGAAACTAGACATGTTTATTTTTAAGAGTTTTTATTTTATGGAAATTCAGTAGAAGAGACTACTTTGTAATCTTTTGAGATGTAATAGTTATTTTCTAATTCTCTAAAACTCTAAACCTGATAAGATCCTCAATTTGAATTATTCATTTAATTCAATTTTAAGTAAGGTTTAAGGCTGGGGCCTTATAGTTGGTATCAAAGGTCTGTTTATATAACTTTAGAGGTCGTGGTATTCTCTAAGCATAAGTGACATTACCATAATGGTTAGGATTTAAAAAAGAGTCCTAGTTTTAGATAAAGTGAATGAGTAAGTATATCTTAGTGTTTATATTCCACATTAGTACATGAAGGTTATGTTTATATACTCACACTGACCTTTTTGGTTTTAGTAAATGGCTGGATCTAGCAGGCACCAATGTGACAATGGGTTTGAAGGAAACAGTGGTGGTTCTCTGATTAAGATACTGGATGAGATGGGGGATTCAATGAGGAATCTCATAGTTGTTCTAATCCAACTATCAAGGAGTCATGATCAACCACTTCAACCTTGGTGAGTTCTCTAATGCATCATGTACGAGATTGCCAACTCGATGTGGAAATTCAGGTAATAATTATTAAGGTAACCATTAGGGTTTATATGATCCTTAATTTTTAGGTAATTATGGGTTACACTATGATATGATGGAAAATGAAAGGAATGAGATAAACTTGAGGTTAAAATATGTTATGATTATTCTTGAAGATTTTATCTCATTTTGGGGAATGTTTTAAGAAATATATAGTTTTGGAAAAAGGACAACACACAGACCGTGTGACAACCCGTCGCATCGGACAAAGCTGTGGGAATCGAACCCACAACCAAAGTGCGACTGGTATTCATCACCTACCACTGGACTACGTGAAGTCCCTGGTTAGTTTGACTGATTCTTTTTAGTCATATGATTTTATTAATTAAGAGTAAGTTTATTTTGGGTTATTTATGAAAATGATTAAACTATCATGGAGGATTTGTGATTAGGTTAATTACTTTTCAATACGAGACTTTAGGAGCTACTGATGTTGTTTGGAGATAAATGATATGATTTAACTTGGAAGACTATATGACTAAAACCTTCAAATATTTGTGTTTCAATCTTAGTTTGGTTTACTTTGAAGAATTTTATGGACAAATGGTCCTCGTTTAACTTTGGGTTTTGTTGGACAAATTTTGGAGATTAAGAATAGATTTTCTTTTTATAAAGGGTTATCCTTTTCTGGATTATCTGGCCTTGTACTAATCTTTCTGGTTTTGGTTTTGTTTAAAGCCTAAAGACATGGGATGTATATAGTTCTCTTTGGTGGATTAGGTAATTCTCTAGAAGTTGATTATAGTACTCTTAATGTGAACAAGTCTTCCTAAATAATCGTCTTTTGGAGAAAATATGAGTTTGTGTAAGGAATCTAATAAAAGTTGAAAGTCAACATGATAAGTGATTATGTTTCCTTATGAATAAATTACTCAATAAAAAGTAACTTAAAACAAAAATTTTGTCTATTAACATTTCCTACTGGGGAATTGAATACCGTTTAACCCATCAAAAGTTTGTGATTTTCTCATGGATAACTTTCTCCTAAACATATTTTCTATCACTCTCCATCAGAACATGACCCTTTGCTTTTTCTTCCATGTCCATGTTTTCCTACACGGAATCATATTATGGGTTAACTCGGGTGACCTTTGTACTTATCTTTCTTTATTTTAAAGTGATTGTTTTACCGACTCTTGTTCTGATGTGGGACTTTCAAGGATGTTTTCAAGCCCAATTTTAAAATTGCGAGGACGCAATTCCCAAAAGGGGGGAAGGATGTAACACCCCAGGTAAATAAAGAATATGACATCTTTATATTTATCCATATTTGTGAATAAAATATTAATATTACTTTAAAGGGGATGTTATGCTCGATGGCGTACCCAATACGTAACAACAAGTTTCTTGGGAATCTTACGTTGCACTCTAATAATAAAATAATATTATTTTAAATGGTAGTTAACATGTAGACGTTGTATTGGCAGGAATGGATATAAATAACTAAAATATGATTATATATGTTTTTTAAATGTTTTTACATTTATCCAAAGGCTTAAAATACAGAAAAATTCAATTTTAGGCTTTTATACCCTAATTTTCACTAAAGGTTCACTTATCACCTTTTGATGGAGAACTGTGATTAAATATAGTTTTGAATACTCTTATACATTCTATTGGACCAAAAATAACTCTTTTTTAGAATCGGGACATCAAAATTTACTTTGTGTAAATTTTTGGTACCTTTCCGATAAAGTTCATTTTTTTAATTAATAGTGTAAAATGTTGTATTTTAATTCAAAACCTCTTTTTAATATAATTTATTTATATGATTAGATTATATTTTGAATTGGTTTTAAAGTTAAACTAGAAAATATTTTTACCATTAAATCCAATAGTGGTCGTTGAAAATAATTTCACTTTGAAATCGGACTTAAACTAGTGTCAATCTTTTGATACTTATTGTTTCATAAAAACACGCTATTTTCTCTGACATCGGGAATTAATTATTAAATTATTTAATGTGACTTATATTTTTTCAATTTTTTAAAATAGACTTCATTTTTGATTTTGTAATATCAAATATAGCTTAGGGTAAATTTTTGTGATTTTTCTGAAAAACATCAATTTTTGATGAATAGTGAAACCATTAAGTGGTACATATAAATACTGATTTTTCCGTTTAAATAAAATTTTCCCATCATTGTGTTTTGAATTTCAAAAATCCGACCTACATGGTTGTAATTAATAAGTAAAAGGTGGTTCAATGGGATTAAATTAATTTTTTGGTGAATAGCAACTTATTAAGTTTTTAATAGCGATTAGTGGTAATTGGTGTAGATTAAGGTAAAAATAATGCTTTAATAAAATGAGATGAGCTTTACACATGTCCTACCCTCATTGGTTGTGTCATGGACGACCAAGAAAAGCCATGGTTCAACTTGGGGACCCCATAGAGACACTTTGAATGGGAAATGACATAAATAACTTTTTATTTAATGTAAAAGTAAAAATGACCCAAAAATCATATGTTTTACGAAAACAATTTTTACATGAGGATATAAAGATCAGATTTTTTAGTATAAATGATAATTGTAAAGATAAAACGATTTCCTACATCATAGTAGTTTTTTTATAATTTTTAGACACTAAATAAATTAAATTATTTATGACATCATGATGATGCAGCGCTGACCTCATTATTTAACGATATAAATAAAATGGAAAGATAATGTAAAATCTATGAACTAAACATGTCGAAAACTTATTGGATGGGTGGATTTAGAACCCTTATCACCTTATCCACGAAATATAACAATTTGGGACCTTTTAAAACCGAAACACATTTTCAAATAAAGTAATATTTCTTTACTTTCCAAAAGTGCCCCTCCTCTCCTATTATATAAGGCCCCCACCTCTACCTCATTTAACACACTCCTCAAGCCTTTGGCTCGGCCAACCCCTACCCATTTACTCTCTCCACATCCCTCTCCTCATCCTAGAGGATTTCCTTTGGGCATAATCCTTTCAATGGAAGCCTTTAGGCTCAAATCAAAAGGAGTTAAACTTTTAAAGGTAATTCATTCTCTCATGATCATTTGTTTTATTTTGCTTCTCCAACCCCCTAAACTCTTTTTATTTATTTATTTTGTAACAAAACCAGTATCTTAAATATACTAGGATGTTTTTATAATATTTATTCGAGCTACACTCTCACACAACTACATCAAATGGTTAAAGAACATACGGTTTCCGTGGATGGCGAAATTCTGCCTCCCGAAACGATGATTGTTCCATACTCATTTAACACCTTCAAAGGTGTCCATTATGATGTCACTATTTTTATATATGATATATAATATGTTTATGTTTTCCTTAATCTTCTGTTTTTTTCATTTTGGTCATACCTTTATGGTTTCCACTGTGGGTAAACGCAATATCTTCATTTAAGGAAGTGCGGACTACCGCCCCCTCAAAGTGATTTGATTCATTAAATACCATATGTGGGATGTATAAATGATGGAACTATGATATTATATATGATATTATACTGTAATTATAATATACCTTTATATAATTATTATTCCATTCTATAAAATATGAAATAGAAATGAAAGTAGCGTTCATGCGTACGTACGGCTTACCGTCTCCATGAACGGTGCATTTCATTTCTTACCTCTAAATGATTATGTAATGTTATAAATGCATGCATGTACTGGATATATATGACATATATGATATCTACATCATGAATAAAATTCTGGATATAATAAACATTTGGCCACACGAACAACATGTAATTGTAAGAAGTCCACTTTCGACTTAAGAACCAAATATCGGCAAAACAAATATTATTAACTTAAATGATTACATAATGTTTATTACATGGTAATAAGTGATATAAAAGGAATAATGAACTTGAAAAAGGTTCTTAAGGAAGTTGAAATTAACTCAAGTTTATTATTCAGGAGATTAAAGAACGATCGAGTCAAGTCGGACCCGAGGTAAGGGATCTTACTCATCTCTTTCTTTTTAAGTACACTCTTTTATGTCATTCCCTCTAAAGATCATCTTTATTGTTATTGGGATGTTATTTTATATTAATATTACTGTAATTTTTATGTTCATGTTATGAGAGACCCTATTCTCTCTCATCAAGCCATTTTGGATGTTTTGAGTGGTGCCGTTAGGCTGCCGAATTTTCGTAAGAGATCTAACCTCTCTCTTTCTTTTAAAGTACTCTCCTTTATGTCAATTCTTTTAAGCTCCTATTTGTTATGTTATTGGATGTTCTTTTATATTTATCTTTCTGTAAACATTATTTTTATGTGATGAGATACCCTATTTCTTCTCATCAATCCATTTTGGACGTTTTATGTGGCGCCGTTAGGCTGCTGAGTTTTCGTAAGAGATTTTTCATCTCACTTTTATTCCCGTGAGATTTATGCTACATTTGCCACAATTTCCATTGAGTGGTTCATGTACTTCCCACTATTACACTCCTTTTGTAATATAATTCCATTTATGGGTATTTACATATTCATTGTATGACACTTCTTCAATGGGGTGTACTTTTCGAAAGTTACCCAAGTCAGTAAGGGAACTTTTCACCCTCCTCTTTTTAAAAGACTTCATTTGTTATGTCTTTTAATTCACATACTATTAAGTTGGGATATGTTCTTCTATATCCTGATTGATTTAAATTTTATGTCCAAGTGATGAGATTATTTTTTTATCTCTCATCAACTCATTTTCTAAATTTTTTTGATGTGACGCCGTTAGGCTGTCAAATTTTTGCAAGGGAACTTCTTAGCCCAAATTGGATTCTTTGGGATAAACATGTACTCCTTGAATATGTCGTTCTATGAATATGTGTGAATAACCTATGATTGCTTTACACTTAATATCCACTTATATTTGGTGTATTCGTTTGTCACACATAATTATGCAATTGATTTATCCTTAAACCAAGGATACCGTCTTTGTAAGGGACTTCGTCTCAATCTCCTTTCATTAAGGCATATTTCGTTTTATACACAACGATCTTTTATACGGTGTATAAACCCCTTTGACTTTTACTTTTATACAAAAGGAATCTTTTTCTACGAAGTGTTTTACTAAACGACAAAAAGGAATGTTTTTTTAACGTACGCGGTGACAAAAACCTTTTCCGCCGCCGCGAGTATTATTTGGCCTTTGGCTTCCTCAACAAGCTGTAATGTTTTTAAAATAAAATAAATACCATATACTCTTTTATGTATTTTGGTATTGAAAATAGTTTTGATAAAGGATTGTATTATGTCAATATATTTATGATATATTGTGATTGAAATGTGGAAATGTTATCATACCTTTATATTGGTTTTATGTTTTATGATTTTATATTGGTACTTGGACATTTTTAACGGGTGGTTACGTTATAAACCATATGACGGGTGGTGCCGTGAATACCAGGATGGGTGGTTACGTTATAACCGCCAATGCATTGGGTATGGAAGTCGGCCGTATGGCTATTCCATTAAGTATGTATGGAAATTGGCCATATGGCTATTCCATGAAGTGATATGTGTGGGAGTCGACCGTATGGTTATTCCACTTAAGTATGTTTATGTCCCAAGTTACCTTTATATATGTTATGTGTTCTTTATATGGGTTTTATGGTAATCCATTGGTTACAAAAAGGTAAGTAATGATATTTTATTCAGGGAAGAGTTTTTACTACTTCAAAAAGGTGAAAAGTATTACTTTGATAAAGTATACATGGTTTAATTTTTTTTTTGAGAAAATAACAGTTTTTATTCTTTGTGTATCCCTTACTGAGTTTTTATGCTCATCCCAAGTTTTTGAAATGTTTTTCACAGGACTTAGCATGGAATAGGGTCAAGGATGGGATCAAGGGAAAGTCATTCTACCTAAAACATGAAACTAGACATGTTTCTTTTTAAGAGTTTTTATTTTATGGAAATTTAGTAGAAGAGACTACTTTGTAATCCTTTGATATGTAATAGTTATGTCCTAATTCTCTAAAGCTATAAACCTGAAAAGATCCTCAATGTGAATTATTCATTTAATTCAATTTTAAGTAAGGCTTAAGGCTGGGGCCTTATATTCTTGGTAAAAAATATTCTATAATAAAGTGGATTTCATGCCTTTTAATGGGATAAGTATTAATTAATAAATATCCTACATCATGTATACTCTAAATCTAAAATATCCAAAATGATCTAAGTGGGAAATGGTATCATTCCCTTAATAAGATACTGTATTTAAATGACCATAATCAGAATCACATAAATGATTCCTAGATTAGGCCACCTCAACACCCAGTGAGAACTTCTTAATCCCCAAGGTCTTTCTAAATGTGCATAAGTCTAGTAGTATGGTCGATGAGTGATTTACCTACAATTTTAGTATTATAAAAAAAAATTCAAACACTACATTAATGAAATACATTTTATACAACAGAAAATCATGTTTGAAATAAAATTTAATTGTCTTAATTAGGATTATGACATAAATAGAAAAGACTCAAACATGATATTTAGTCTCTAATGAAAAAATAAGGAGGCACACAACACATACAAAAAATTATAATGAACAACATGAATAGATAATATGAATATATATTAGATATTATAGGCACCAACAAGTCATATTATAAAATAACATATCCAGTAGTTTAATCCTGTAGAGTTTCATCATATAATAGTTATTAGAAAACCACCATGAGCTTATCATATATTAAATAAATGCTTAATATATATTAATACTTATAGGTGCCTACATGTCTGACTGCCAAAAAAATATTTTCACTAGATTAAGCATGAAGATGATGATCATATAACAGACATTAAATAACCACCTTGTTTATGGCATTTATGAAATATAAGAAGATGTATGATTTTGATCAGTTTAATAATTTACCTGAATATAATTGAAAAAAAAATTACATATAGTTATCAATAAAATTATATTATAATTAAACAATGAAGTACCTAAATGATCACTATCCACTATAAATGAACACGTTTTATACTAAAAGGATCCTTACCAGACATACTCTCGTCAATCATAACACATTGAACATGATAAAATTTTGATAAGGCAATGTTGTTTCCCTCTGCAATAAGCTATCATCATAATATTTTAGTTAGTAGTTGAGTCACGGGTAAAACCCCATCCCATAAGAACTAGTAGGTGAATACCATATTCAATCCTATAACGAATCTATGGAATGTGGAAAGGGTCATACAAAAAAAATCGATGAATGAACCATCCCCTTTGACATTCCTATATATAATATTTACGGTATCAAAATACCCCCACCAAGACTCTCTTTTTAATTCAATTTAGTAGCCATGATCAAATCAACCATACATTGATGGAAATAATTTTGATCAGTATAATATAGAATGACATTTTTGACATATCAAAGTTATAGTCATGTTGGGGAAATAATTCTACCATAACAATTTATGAACATAATAAATAAAAAAATTTACATACTATAATATTCCATATATTTTATCATATACCAAAGAAATTACATTTTACACAATTAAAAAATAATCATATATATTTCATGTACATCAAATTACGGTTTCTAAAAACATAAAAACACATTAAGAGAAATGTTCATAGTTTCTAAAACATCATTAAATTCATGATACATTATAGATTGTTGAAACAAATTCTATGTTAAGTGGGAGAGAATTTTCATGGTTGGGTAATACCTATAAAAATAATAATATAACTATTTAATGGGTGGTAACTAGGGAGTATTAATAAAATTAAAGGTAACTGACCATTTATAGATCTTTTCATAGACAATAAAAACCCATAACATTAGGGATAATGAGTTAATTTTGGTGTAATTGATTAATATATGATAAAAATTTTAATTTTTGTTCTTTTTAAAGAATATTTTCATATATATATTTTACATTATGGAAAACATAAATTAATTTTTTAGTGTTATCAATAGTTTACATTCAAGCCCATACTTTTTGATAATGTATTGTAAAACATATTTTCAAAACAATGATGTTTTACAAAATCATGTAACATAAAAATGATTTACATAAGGTCATAAATGACTCTGGAAATAATGAAAAAGAAACATGTGATGATTCTCAAAACAAGATACCTTATTTGAGGGGGTGCATTAATTAGTTAAAGTGATTTATTTTTCGAATAACATCATTCAAATATGAATGAAATCATCACATCCATTATTACACCACCAATGAAACTCTAAATAGATGTTGGTTATGGATGGTTACAACTCCTTAGAGTTTAATGTATTTCTAAAGATTACTTTAGTAATTCATGTTAATGGAACAGGACGGTAAGTGGATATTTGAAATGCAGTCACACTCTCCATGTTTCTCAAGTGATTTGATATTTTTTTCCTATGTATTAATAAGTGTATATGTATATAAATTATTCAATTATAAAAATTATGTATTTATAAAAAAAACATTTCATATATTTAGTATATACCTATAAGTTAATTAATATGATTCTGAAAAAAGTGGGAGATGAACTGATTGAATCTTCTATAAAATTTCATATGTTTTGGAAGTCCCTATAAATGAAATAACATCAACCAGTAATCTCTTATATTGTACTAAAATCACAAAAAACTCTAAAAAAATCTAATGAATATGGTATGTTTTGAAATTATTTTCAAAGAGTTTAAAACATTGATAGATCATTGGTTGAAATAAGAGCTATGTTGCATCCATCAGATGTTTCCCATGATTTTCTACCACTTCTGTGGACATAGAACTACCATGATAATTAATAATATTAAATGTTCACGTTTCCCATAATATCACAAAAACAATTATGTGGTTGGTATTAGAAAATGTTTTATGCATTTTTCATGAAATGAATATGGAATTTACAGATATTTAAAAATCAAATTAAAATATTTCATTGTTTCTTAGAAAATGAAAATAAAAGATGTAGTTAAAAATTTAATTTCCGTGATTTTTAATTCTGTCCAAAATGATTTACATATCATGTTAAATATATTTTAAAGATAATGGAAACATAATATTATTATTGAATATACACATGATGAAAAGTACCAAAATTGACTTACTTTTTCACAATGTGGCTATTAGTAGTGAACTGTAGTTCGAACACCAGGTATATTTAGACCTATAAATACAAAATCAGTTGAAACAAGTACACTTTGTACATAACCACATATATGATCAATTTTCGATATAGATATATTCAATGTCAAATAAAACTAAGTGAAAATTTATTATTATCTCAAAATTAATCAAACTCACTCAAATAAACATGAAAAATCACAAAGAAACAACAAAAATGATAATGAATGAAATTATAAATAAATATACTCAAGAAGGGAATCCTAGAATTCCATAAAGACAAATAAGTAACTACACAATGTGTCTGTTAGATGATGGAAACCTGAAAAATGATTATGCTTCTTATATCTCAACTAGTTTGAAAAAATAATTTTTTTTTGTTCTCGAAAAAATACGTTAATATAAATTCTGGAATACAAACTCATTAAAAGGTGATAAAAATAAATTTTTCTATTAGAAATATTGAAGAAATAGTACACTAATAATTTATCATAAATGATGAGTTATATTATTAGATTCCAATTATTAGTGTCAAATTGATCAATTGTTGTATCATTGTCACATTAAAAGAACTATATGAAAATACTGCAAATGAATTTTTCAGAGAAAACCTAGAAAAAATATTTATTTTATGGTGAATTTTATACAAGTAATTGTTAATCAGCTATTTTAATAGTGAGAAACACATTTTTTGTTATCTTAATGATTTTAACCAAGTATAATATCATCTACCATCAATTTGTATCTCATGACATGGATATAGACATATTTAACTGCAAAATAATCAAATATATGGTGTATTAAATATAATAACACAATTAATGGTCTTATTGGAATTATGAAAATATAAAATGATAGATTAATTAATACATAAAAAATATTAAATAAAAAATATTTTTAATGATAACATTTAATAAATATAAATATGAATAATTATATTTCATCACATCTTCTAGAAGATGATCAAGGGATAACCATAAAAACTATTAACCAATATACATCATTTTATTAAAGTTACAAGATGTTATTCATCATAAACCATAGCTATATTATTTGAAAATTCTGCTTTTCAAATTATATCATTATGGTCAATATTAACATTTTTTTGCAATAGGTAAAAAACAATAAAAGGAAATAAACTACAAAATATCACTTCTGATCTCATAAGAGATGTAAATAAACTATATATATTGACACAAATATAAAATCTCTAACCATTAATGTGATAAAAAAGACACTGAACATAATTTTTAGTGCATTATATTTAAAATGAACCAATAACTAAACAAAAAACAAGAATAAAAATATTTATGAACTAAGAATGAATAAAATATAATCATATTGAATAAAAAAATCATAATAATATGTAAAATTTCGTATAAATGTTCCTATAATTTCATCATTATCTCTCTTTATAATTACATAAATGTCATCACTAAAAATTCTAACCATCACTGTTAATCATGGTCATTATTTGAATGGATCTCTATAACAGTCCAACACATTATAAAATAAATTTCTAAATTATATTAGCTAAAAAAAATTTAATTTATATTAAATATATTTTGAAACTATTCTACTAAATATATTAAACACTTATCCATTAATGTGATATGAAGTTATTAATTTTTATCCATGGCATCTAAATATTAGTGAAATATTCTACCACCATGGTGTATATTATTTTTTTAACATTCATAGCATATACACCATGGTTTAAATTATCAAATATTATACTTAATAATGATTCATTTATTTAAAACCCATAATTATAACTAAACATGTCCTGGTGACCTATATTTCATAACATGGGTGTCAATGATTAACAATCATTCTCTTCTTGTTTCAAATCCATTATCACTATGATGCCTATCGCTATAAGAAATAATTTTTTGACATTAGTATGTAGTAACATCATCATTCACAAAATTAAAATCCATGAAATATTTTTCCTCTATCAACATTTTTATGTTCAATATATAAAAACATTTTTACCAAAACGTGTATTTTAAAAATTTTCTATGTCTAATATGAATTATATAAGAGCCACATATCATTATTACATGAACCATGTGTATTTTTTATCTCTAATTGATAATATAAATTAAATAATTTTTTTCATGCAGACCATGAATAATTATATTTTATCATCTATTTTCTAAAAACATATAAATTTTTCATCTCTTTACAAAATCTAATGTAATATTGATTACGGATCGTTAATTGAAACGCTACTGGATTCTTATAAACCCCATAAAATTGTATTATAATCATAAAATATTATAATTTTCCATTTAATTGTATCATTACATCATTTTTTAACAAAAAAAACATGTCATTTTTCTAAAAATATCAACCAGTGTCCCAATTGAAAACCCACCAATTAATTAATACATTGAAAAAAAATTATTGTAATTCTCAAAACATTTTCTGTAGTATATTCACATCCATTTCGTTAAATCATACCTCGTTCATACTAACAAGGTTTTATTAATGTTCATTGGGAAAATCAAGAGTAAAATAAAATTATTTCAAGAATAAACACTCAACAGACCACATGATCGGGTCTTACTAGCCCTCCATCACATAATGAATCCTTTAAATTCATTATTCTATAATACTCTTACATTATCTTCTACCTTTATATAAAATAATATTTATCCATCATTTTTATAGTTATTCATATATTTTTTTACACATAACCTTCTTATAATTCAACAAATCTAATAATAACATTCTATATTTAGAATATTTTATATATCTATCCCACCTTCTAAAAAAATATCACTTATTCATGATTTTTTTAATTGATAAACCCAATGATTCAATTAATAAAATATTAATACAACAATATACACATATGATTTAATAAATCTAGATAAGTTGTCAAAAATCACTACGAATTCAAACAAAATATTGGCTTTTTTAGACACAATTATCTCTCTTTGTAGACATGATTTATGTTTATATAATATTGAAATAATCTACATTATCATCAACATATACAAAAATATAATTTTCTATAGGGTGGAATATGATGCTTCTATGTTTTATAATCTAAATAGATAGTCAATTGTAATAATTATCAATCCATGTACTTTGTAAACAACCATTAGCGGTTTTTATTGAATTAATAAATTTATGACACCTTATCATTAAACACGAATATGAAGATGATAAAATGAAGGAAAAACTAAGAAATTTTTTAAAGTCTCACAATTGGGTTTCAAAATGAAATAAATAAGAAAATTATTTTGGAGTAATAATAAAATTAGTAAAATTATGTTACGAAGATTAGATTAAAGGTAAATATTAATAGATGAACAACATAATGAAAATTAATAATAAAAAATAGGTATAAATAAATATATATTTCTCAATCACTCAAACAAGGAATTTTAGAATGAATTGAATTACAGGTATCCTATATCCAATTTTTAAGGATAAATTATTAAAATTTGATCTACTATATATAATAAAGTGATGTAGTGAGAGGAATGACTAAATATGTTGAAAATAATTACCATATGAGGTTTAATAAAATATATTCCTAAAAATTTTCAATGAGAAGAATCTCTATATGATGCAGTCAATGTGAGAAAAATGTAAATATTTATCAAAGATATAAAAAAAATGTTGAGTTCCATTAAATTCCATACCATATATGGCATGTAGTTGAAGTTACATGACATGAATCCTAGTTAAACAGTAGTCAGAATTGGGTATTATAGTATGTTATGGGACCCTCATGTGTTCAAATGCTAAAATGGCCTCAAGGGGTTGCCTTAGAGGCATGTAGAATGAGTAGATGGGGAGACTTCTGATATAAGTATCAGCGGCATGGTGAGGTGTCAGCATTCAGTGCCGAATATATATCATTGTTTCATTAGGTGGATCTTGGAGGTAGGTTTGTTAGGGGAACTGTCTTTATAGGAAACATGGGTGGAAGAGGGTCGACAGAAGGTGCTCTCATGAGGGGCAGTGTTGAGGGAAGAGGTTTGGAGAGTGGAGAGATCACTAAGAAAGAAGTTCGCATAGAGGATAGTGTTATGGAGAGGATATCTCTTATGGGATAGGATAATGAAGGGGAGGGGGTATAATGGAAGGGGGTTGCAGAGGAGGAAGACTTAATAAACCCCATTTCTAAAGTGCATAGTAAATAGTGTCATTAAATCCCCATAAAACAACAAATTTAATTAAACCTCGGCTATAAATTAATCTATATCCATGGACTAATAAAACCATGGATATAGGAAGATGGATATATATCATTTTTCTAGTAGTATCTCTAGGATAATTTACACCAAATAAGGAAATTATTGTATGCCTTCCATTATGAGTGGTAGCCAACTCCAAATGTATACCCACTGAGAGTTATTATAATCTTGTATTTAACACATATTTATCCATTACTTTAATATATAACAATGTTTTAATGAAGCTGTCACAAATATTATTCACTATGGTTATGAAATAAATTTTATATTTGACATCATGATATAACCAAAACGATTTCTCAAAAAATATTCATCATTTATTCCAATTATTTCTATCATTTCCAGATTTATGAATCATTATAAATTTCACATCATTGTTTTGAACCTTCTCAAAGTATCGATCATTGGATGTGGTTTTTTTATTAATTTCAAATTCATATGATTAGTTGGAATATTTTTTTAATCTTCTATAAGATATATCAATGGACAAAGACATTCGAAGAATCAGGTGTATATTTTTGTCTAATGATTTTGTTTAAAATATGAAGTCTATTATTAAAACATTTAGATAGATATTATGTTCCATAACAATATATCTAAAAAATTTCCATATACTGGGAAGCCATTTATATAGAAAATAATCATTTCTTACAGTTTAATGTATTGCATGTTTTAATAATGATACAACCTACCAACCTACCATAATAATTTTAAATCATCCATTAATAGCTATAGGAAATTTTCAATATCATTTCCATGTAATTTTGTTCCTGATATCATTAAACTCAACATTATATGATATTTAGTCATTCAATATTCATGAGATAATTTGTAAATGAACAACAAAATAGGTCAAGAACAATGAGTTCTACTAAGGCTGTAAAATGGATTTATTCCATATGTGCACATTCTAAATATTAGATTTCATTCTTTATTTCTGAATGTTAACAACTAGTGATCCGTTTTCTTTCAATGTGTACAATCAGGTGGATGCCATAATTTTCCATCACATATCCTCTCATCTTCGTTCCATCTTAACCTTTATTAATCATATAAATTTGAAAATAAATGTTTCGAATTAGGAATTATTGGATGATTGTAACACGACCAAGGAATTAAAAATAAATTGAAATTCATGAATCATTATTTCAAGTATATATTTATAATTATCCATTACAAATAATTTTCCTTCTTTTATGATTTGAATTTGAAAAAAAGTGTCATCTGCCATTATATTCAGTATGTTATTTGGAGTCTGAGGAAACCAACAGGTTTTTTGTTGAATATTAGCATACCCTTATGAATATTAATTTTACCTTAATTAATAGTAAATTGAATTATTATTTTAGTTTCATAATTATTTATGATAATGTAATCATGATTAATTTTTCAGAGTGTTTAAAATGTAGTTATAGATTAAAAATTTTTATTTTTGAATAAATTATGATTTTAATTAAAAACTAAATTAAAAAAATTTATAAAATGGTATTTTAATATTGATGTCCAATTTTTAATTTTACACGTTGAAAATTTTGTAGGGTGAATATTTTGTATTTTTCTAAAATTCATGAATTTTTTTATGAAAAGTGAAATACAACAAAATAATGTATATTCAAATAATCAGTTAAATGAAATATATATACAATCATAAGTTATGTATGCCCACATAGTTCAAAATTAAATTCAATTATTACAATTTGGGGTCACATGAATTAATACTTTTCAGAGTATTGAGAAAAAAATATTTTAATTATGAATAAAATAATGTAAAATACCTCCTCTCCTCTACTATAAGTAAAACCCTTATTCCGCTCTTCCTCCCACACCTCTCAATACATGATCCTTTACAATTATCTTCCCATTACTCCACCCAATTCCCTTCCTCACGTCCTAGGTCTTCTGGTCTTACCAAAAGAGGAAAACTGTAGTCTTTAAGAAGAATCTCAAGGTAAATTGATCAAGAGGTAAAATTACACTTTTTCATTATTTTATTTTTCATTTTCATTTAAATTACACATCCTTCCACACCTACCCTTATCCATGAGGCAGGAATGATCCATTATATTAAATATTCCTTATTTCAACATTTTTATGGAATACTCACCATTATACTTCTTCTCCTCTCCCACTTATTCATGAAATTAAAACATCATCTGTGACGTATTCGTTTACCAATACCGTGGATGATGTGATTTAAATCTCTTTTACATACATAAATATTGGTCATGATGAAAATTTATTTTTTTCAAAAATATTAATTTATGTATAATATCTTACATAAGTATTTGGAATCATTTTTAAGCATGAAATTAATTTATAAAACAATATGAGTTCATTAGGATCGAATAATGGGAGAAGTGACCTAAATAATTAAAAAATTAATTTATTATTGAATCATCCACAATTCAGAATTAAATATTATAAATTATATAATTTATTGTTTTATAAATTTTTAAATACCACTCCATTATAATTCTTTTGTTTCACTTCAAAGCTACAAGAATATCCATCATGAATTGATCGTGGAAATCATGTAAATAACACACCCAAAACAATGTGAGGATCATAATACATTAAATTAAAGGGTGAAATGACCTAATGAAATGATCATATATGGTCAATAAATATGAATATTTCTCTTTAAGATAATAATAACACTCCTTTATCTATTATACATGAGTTTTAAATGAGTTTGATATAATACAAACTCGGGGTAATAGAATTCTTAACACGATTTCCATTCATTGGGTTGACCTTCTACTTAGTTATTTAGGAGGTATTCAAATTTTTTTATGTGTTTTTTATATTATGTTAAATTATTTGTAATTATATTTGATATATATATTTCATCCACTCTACTATGTTACACCTCAATTATATGATACTGGTATGGGAAGTTTATTAAAAATCTGTTTTAAAATTATGTTTTACAAAATTCCAAAGAAATGTTTTTATAAATTATTCATGTTTTCTTATTATTTTCTTGTTCTTGTGAATGGATTTTGATAAATGTTGGGACCTATATCATCATAAAAAACATTGGGTATTTGTATGTTGGAGGTCAGTCGTCTAGTTACTCCATGTGAAACATCGATGGTTACACACCTTATAAGGTAGTCGTGAGGGTTAAAAATTACAAGGTAGTTGAGAGGGTTACAATATTATGTTTGTGATGACCCATGATACCTTTAAGCTTATATTTATTTTCCTATTTTTTTTTTGGATTTTGTTCATATCTCTTGTTTCACAAAGTAAGTACATATGGGTTACAATTATGCATTTTCAAAATGATTTCATACGTTAGAAGTATTAATTGACTATTGTTTTCTTTACTTCTTTTAATATTACTTAATATGATTTTTGGTCTCATCCCATGTTTTTAAATGATTTTTATAGGTTATAAGGATCTTTTATACATGGAAGGAATCCATGATAATTTTTTGAATAATTTTCAATGAAATATGGTTTTATTTGAAAATTTTTATATTTTGGAAGAAATGAATTATATTTTAATGGAATCCACTCTATATTTATGTTTAAATTTTGGAATTTATTAGGTCTCAATTATCTAAATCTCTAAACATGAATAGATACTCAATGTGAAATGATGTTATTTCTTGAATAAATACAATATTATGTAATGTAATAAGGTTGGGTCCTTATAGTTGGTATCAGAGGATTGTTTAGATGACTATAGGGGTTAGAGTGTTGTTAATATAATACCATAAATGATTCTTACTCAATTAGTAATTTGAAATATTTTTTCACTTAATGATTACAATGTTTCATCGACCATGATATGTTTTTTACAGAATGGTTGTGCATCGAATTTATAGGCATGAAAAATAGGGGAGAAAACTATAGAATGATATAATTTTGAATCATCATCCTAGAATAGTAGGGGTTGGAACTGAGTAGTTCCTGACAGTAATGGAATAACTACGGTAGGAAAAAATGTTGATGGCATCCATGGAAGGGAATAACTAGAGGTACCATAATAGAACATGTAAATAGTTGAACATTTTATGATACAACACCTTAATGCGTTCTCTATGTCTTTGAGAGGGATAAAATTAAATGTCATTTCTATGAAAAATATTTTACAATTGTTGTTAGACATAGGATGGAGAATCAATTCCTTTAATTGAAGTAAAAGGAAGTAGATTTAGTGGTTTTTTTTTGAAGTGACCACCACCCGACATGTGAAGTATACTCCATATCTTATCTGGATCATGATAGAAAAATAAAAAAAATAATCTAGATTAAATCCAATATATTTAAATGCATTGGGCTCCCGTGAATTTTAATGTTACAATAAAAATTTCTGATGTGATGATAGGTTAGATATAGAGTTTTCTAATGATCACATGAATTTTGAAAACAACAAGAATAGAGGCCTGGAGGGAAATAGATGATTAATAATCAACTAAGGAAATATGATGGTAAAAAAATCAAGTTTCCATTTTTTGGAATGTGTGTCCAAAATCACCTTGGGGAATCCCATACCTTAATTGGGAAGTGTTTTCAATGTGGTATGTTTGGACATATGGATAGAGATTCTAATGAAAATGATCCTAAGACAAATCATGATAAGATTATTTTTAGGTGTTTTAAATGTGGTGAGATTGGTCATTATGAAAAGGTCTTCCCAAATAGAGACCTGAATGATGAAAAGATGAGAGAATATATGTATAAAGGTGTAGTGAAATCCATTGTTACTATGACAGTAGATTCCTGGCCAACCAATGAAATTGTATCAAGTACTTTTTTAATCATATTTTTCTAATGTTTTCTTTGATATGGGGAATAAACATTTCTTTATTTATGAGGAATGTTATGGTAAATTGAAAATATCACCTCCATAAATTAGAATGGTGATTCTTATTAAAACATGAGCGGAAAATATTATAACAAAGACAAATTATAAAAAAAACATTATGGTATGTGGGAAGAATATACATGATAACCTTATTATTTTTCCCATAGTAGAGTTTCATGTAATTCTATGAATGGATTGGCATTCTATTTATGTTTCTATGATTGACTGTCAATCAAATGAACTTGGTTTTAAAAAAGTGTTTTAGTTTGTGGTCAAGAATAAATCCATACAATTGATAACTTATTAGGATGATAATAAATTGTTGGTATATGTAAGTGAATGTTACCTTGATCATTTTTTTGAAAACAAGGGAACTGTTTAGATTAATGATTCTCTATTGGTAAATTAATACCTTTATGTTCTTCCTGATAAGTTACCTAGTGCCATACCTAGTAGGAAAGTCAAATTCACAATTGATATTGTTCTGGAATCTATGAAAATTTTAAAAACCCCCATATAGAATGGCTCAAATATATCTTATTGAATTGAAAATTTAGTTTTAGGATTTTCATGATAAAGGCTTCATTTGTTCTAGCACTTCACCATGTGATGCTTCTATTATTTCCATTAAAAATAATATGGTTCCATGAGACTTTTCATTTATTATAGAGCTTTGAATAAAATAACTATTAAAAACAAGTATCATTTTCCTCAAACCTATGATTTGTTTATCACCTCTTAAGAGCTCAGTAATTTTCCATGATTATGTTGGGATCAGGATACCATCTGATGAAGGTGAAAGAGGATTGTATCCTGAAAATAGCTCTTTGTACAGCATATGGAATTGTGAAAATTGTTTTATGCCATTTGGATGAACTAATGAACCTAATGTATTCATGATTATTTTGAATATAATATTTCATGAGTTTGTGGATAAGATTTTAGTTGTTTTTCTTGATGACATTTTGAAATTTTCTATGACTAAAGAAGAGAATGAAAATCATTTAAGCATTGTTTTTCAGACATTAATTGAAAAGAAATTGTATAGAAAATTCATAATGTGTGATTTTTGGTTTCATAATATTTATATTTTTGAAACAATTTTAAATAAGGATGGAATAACGGTTTATCCTTCATAAAAAAGTGTTCTACGAATGGCCAAGACCCACAACTGATATGGATATTGTTAGTTTTATAGGATTATCAGGTTGTTACTGACTTTTTGTTAAAAATACTAGATTTTTATCTAGCTCACTAACTATGTTAACGTGAGAAGGGATTAAACATTATTTATACAAAAGAATGTGATGTTTTTTTTCATGAACTAATGAAAAGATTTGTGAATTCTAATGTTTTAGCCTTGCCTTCCCAAAATGGTGAGTGTTTCATCTTGAGTGATGCTTCATTGAATGTAATTGGTTTTATTTTGAGGCAAAATTATTAGGTAATTTCTTATGCAACAAGACAACAAAAACCTCATGAGTAAAATTATCTCACACATTATTTTCAACTGGGTGATATGATTTTATCTTTAAAAATTAGGATTATCAACTACATGAATCAAAATTTCAAATATATACTAACCATAAAATTATGAAGTATATATTAACATAGAATGAATTAATCATGAGGTAGAGAAGATGAAATTAACTGATAAAGGATTCTGATATTACGATAAATTATGATCGTGTAAAAGAAAAAAAGTGGTGTATTCCTTGATTCCAAAACATCATGAAACATTAACCATGTAACATTTGAAACATGATCCCTTGATTAATGAATTGGTGAATTTTTTATTAGATATTGTTGGTGCAGGAAATAACTATTTTTTGTTGCATGTTTTAGTGTCTTCATTACAACAGCTCAGAATTTATTTGTACTGTTTTTATATTGAAATATTTGGAAACAATGAAATTCTATAGAAAGTGTTTCTGAGGCTCGAAGATCCTGGATCAAATGTTTGAACATTTTTTATGGTACGTTATGTAAACATGGATCGGGTTGTATCATCTTTCGAACTGGTTCTCAGATCAAAAATATGATGGAACCATTGAACTCAGAATGACGAGATTCTATGAGAAATGGCTTAACTTCGGCTAGAAAGGGCTGTTCAAAAAAGTTTTTTTCGGACCATTTGAAAAAAAAATAATATATTTTAAAGGAATAATTTTATTTCCTTCTCACTGTTGGGTAGATAATGACAATGCTACAGTGCAACAACGTCGCAATAAATATGTGCATTAATAGAGGACCAATAATGGCTCTTTTGAAACTATGCTGTAATTTTTTTAATGACTCAGTAAATGTGGCTTATTAAATGTGGCCCATTTAATGAGAACCCTTAATTGATGCAACAACAATGTAATTTTCCTTCAATTATTATTCATATGATAGAGATAATGGAACTAATCCTTGGAGACTCTCTAACAAATCTCCAACTAAACATACACTCTAGTGTAGAATTCTAAAGAAAGTGGGTGTGAGTTCACCGACATCGAATAACCTCAAAGTAATGAGTTGGATGTGATAATAATGATGCCTTGAATCCTTGAGGATGAACGTTTCATCAACAAACAACAACGTGGTAGGGGTAGTTTTAATTTTATTTTCCCCATTATTTTCATAAAACGATGAATGTATATCAACCCACGAACAAGTTGATTTGTGATTCATGCATTATGTAGTAGTTTGACTTTTTCTTGGTGTTTTATTATACGTGATTCCAACTCGGCATGAAATGATTAAACTCCAATATTGGAACCTCCCCCTTGATTTTAAACCTCTAAAGTCATGTGGATTGGCGGATATGAACAAGTCCTGATCACCTATGCTAGTGAATTCTTCAGGGGTATATTATATATGTGGAAGAAATTCGTTTCTAGGGAATGGGAAAGAATAGGAATGACCCAAGAGTCTCGTAAGCACAAACAGATCAGAAAATAGAACACTATAGCGACTTTGGTGGCCCGAAAAAGTTTTTTCATGTGCGAAGCTGGTAACCAGAGGCCCTGGTTGGGCCAAGACGACTGCGTGAAAGATTCATTATTACTTTTCTTGTGGGTGAATAATAAATTAATAAATTTTATATTGAGAAATCACCTCTTTCCTCTACTATAAAACCCCCCCATCACTCCAACTTTCTTCATTACTCTCAAGCCTTCTTCCTTAAAAATATTTTCACCAAATCTCTTCCCAAGGACCTCCCTCATGTCCAAATGCTCCCAGCCTCTTCAAAATACCAAAACCTCTCCCTTTAATAGGTTCTCAAAGGAAGAAGTCTCAAGAGGTGAATTCTTATTTCCCAATCCTTCATTTCTTTTATGTTCTTTTCTTGTTGTTTCATTCCTCACCTCCCTTCACTATAATAGTGTGATAAATCCAGTAACATACATGTAATAGAATGTTTTCATGTTAATGGTATATTTCATTATCTTCTATCATTTCCCCACCTTTTATTTGAATGAAATTAATGAATCGTTTGAGATGTGCTAATTTTTCACATTCAAGGACTACGGTTTATCAATTTCTATTATAATTTTTAATTCTAGTCAAGAAACCATTTGTGTTTTTGTTGAAATACATTTTTATATATTTAATATATCCTATTTTTAGTTTTTTAATCCTTTTGTACAAATGGTATTAAGTTATAATGGATAATATTTTCATTGTAATCAAACCCACCGATTAACAAAAACAGTTGTCACAATAGTTTTATATAATATTTCAACACAAAAAATGTACCCAATTTAAATTTAAAACCATTAAATCTCTCTTATGTCAACTATTAGCATATAAATTAATTTCTATAAAACCAATTTCATATTTCAGGTTTATTTGAACATGAATATAAGTGAACTAATCTATTAAATCCAAGCAAACAAACGATCCCAAAAAATGAAATTGAGCATTATAACTAATCAATAATGCATTGAAAGAACTAAATAAGGTTATAATAAATTCATTAAATATGGAATATCTTCGTGACTTATTAATTTAAAAGCTTAATTTTTTTATTCAGGTCTTTAATAACAAGTGGAGAACACCAATGAATTTAAGGTAAGAGATTATCTCTATTTCACTCTTAATCATGATTGTCCTCAATGATATGTCTTTTTATGTGTAATACCAACTAATGGGGTATGTTTTATCAACACCAACATACATCCCTCATGATTTATAAGGGATTATAAACCCCTTTTCACTCTCATCTTTCCCTCATAGGCACACCCAACACCGTCCCAATAAACCATAACGAATTATAACTTAACCCTTTTTTGTTCATTCGGGTTGCCTGATCAATATTTGTATTAAAATGGATTTATCATATCTATTTCTGTACATATTTTAATTCTTTTTTATTTTAAAATAATAATTTATCAATACCCTTTCATCACTCTCTTTTAGGGATATACATGTTTTGAAAAGATATTCTCCGTAGAACTTTCCGATAAGCAAACCTATTTTTGCGGAACTTCTCAAATTTTAACCAAATTTCAAGTGCAATCTATCCACTATTTTAAGCCACCATTGTATTTATAAACTCAGTATTTTATTTTGAAAACCTTCTTGGTTCAATTATTGTTTAATATAAATTATTTTACTCTTTTCTATTTTAAATTCTCTTTTGTGATTTCTATAAAACCACATAAAAATGATTTAATGCTAATTTTTCTAAAATATATTTCCTATATGTTTTCAATTTTGTTTGACACAACATACCATGTTATATGCCTATTTTAACATATGAACATCCATTTATTTTCTCAATGTTTCCATTCATGGACACTTTCGTGATACGCCCATTGGTTATGATTTACGTCGTGATTGCGGTACCCAATTATTTCCCTGAGTACCCTATGTTAATGTATGGTTGATTACATATGATTATATATATGGTAAGAAAATTTATGTGGTAATAATATTACTGAAAACTTTGAGATGTGTGCGCCCAGATAGTTCTCTAATGCATTCGGTATAGTGATGTATCATGGGATGCGATGTGAAATGGGATTGGGGGTTTTCCATGACCCGTACTAAAATGGGAAACGAGATTGGTGTTTAACCTTGATCTATAACAATGAAATGATTTTTTGATTCTTACAAATTTATATGATTCCATGTTAATATAATCACATTCTTATATGATATGATTTCATATTTTTCATGCTCTGGATAACATTATGTCATGCCTCCTAACTCATGTGCTTAAGATGTATTCTTATGTTCATTACCTTACATAGCTTTTTAGATCATCTGTTTGTTAATGTGTTCCTTAGGGTACCCTATAAAGAAGTAAAGGATCAATGGATCTTAGGAGCTCTTTATGTAGATTAAATGAAGAATTGTTATTTTATCCCCTTGTTTTATGTTTTATGTACCTAGTGTTTGAAGACACAAGACTTTATGATCCTTGGCTTATTATCTAATGATTAATTATGCATGAAACCATGTAATGTTAAATGTAAAAGGTTTGGGTCATTATTGTTGGTATTAGAGAATGGTCTAGTTAATTTTTGTGATTATGAATAGAGCTCCTTAGTGAGAACCTTAGGGATGAGACTACGTGTTACAAAAAAATCCTAAATTTTGGTTAGTATTGAGTAAGTTTTTTATCATGAAAATACATCCTTGTCTAGACACAAGCAGGTAGAGGCAGATCTGGGATAGATGTATCCAGAGGAAGAACCCAAAAACATTGCTATGAGCTAAACATTAATGGGAACTACAGCATGAAAATGGGCCATGATGCACTCTTGGTTATGACACTCCATTGGGATATGCGTTCTTAGATTCATGTGCATAGTACCAACCATCAGTAAGGGAAAAAATCCAGAAGAATATATGTTACAAAATATATCGAGGATAAACTATATTTAAACCTAATAAATAACAAGTAAAGATATACTTATTCTTTATATGTTTATCCTTTTATGATGAATGTTTCATTTTAATCGTCAATAAATATGTATTGAAGTCCTATAATTATATGTACTTTTTTAGTTAATGGTGGGAAATAGAATAAAATGTTCCAACAACCAATGTGATAGGCAGTGTGAATATTGTCCTAATTATATTCCTGATTTGAGGGGATACGGTGCTCAAAACATTATTCAATAACTTCCTCAACAGGAACGAGTTATGAATAATAACATGAACCACCTGGAAAACCCTCTTCCTCCATGGAATGAAAAAGTTGTTGTAGAATCTTTCCTACAGAAAAGGCCTCCCATGTTTAGCAGGTCATCTGATCCCCTCCTCACAGAATAGTGGATTAACTCCATTTAAATGATATTCTCTATCCTCTAGTGCTCCAAAGAAGAGAAGATTGTACTAGTGGTCTATCCTTTTGATGGTGAAGATGATCAGTGGTGGAAACTAATCCCAAATAAGAAGTCCCAAGTGGGAAATGATTCCATGGATTGGGAGGAATTCAAGAGGATGTTTTTCATCAAATATTTTCCTCGAACCCACTATCTCAAGATGGAGATTGAGTTCCTCAGATTCAAGCAGAAGGATGATGAGTCAATTGAGGACAATGAAAAAAAAATTAAAAGGCTTTCAAGGTATGCCTAGGTCATTTTCATGAACACCTAAAGCAAGGTGGATCACTTCTTTACCAGAATCAGGACAAGTGTATGAAAAGCATTGTAAATTTGAAACATCGACATTTATGATGAGATTTTCTGTTGTACCTCAAGGATGAAATATAGATTGAAGACTCTCATTGGTCTCATAGACCAAATGAAAAAATGTGAATTATGGACAACAACATGGGTGGTTTATTGAACATATCCCATGAATGAACGATGCCTGACTTTTACCCTTGAAAAAATTGAGGGGAGAAGCATCCCAAAAACTGTATGAATGGAACTGATAATTTCTTCAAATGTGGAATGATTGATCATCGGAATAAGAACTATCATCGGGATATGAATAATCTCACTAATACTGAAGAATAAAATAAGGTTCAAGTCGGCACTCATCCTACAGTGCATTGTTACAACTAAAAGGAGCATGGGCATTATGAGAACAAGTTCCCTATATTGAGTGTTGTCGAAGGGAATCAAAAACAACTTCCAAGGAAATAAGGAAGGACTTATTCTATATCGACTACTAAGGATGAGATGTAAAATGATGTGGTTATAGGTACTCTTGTTATTAATTCAATAATAATAAACGTACTATTTGATTCTAGTTCTACACATTCTTTATTATCGTTCATGTTTAGTAGAACTATTGAAAAACCACCTAAAAATTTGAAGGAAAAGTTATCTGTGAGCACAATGTGTGGGGAAATCATTGTTTCCATGGTCTATAACTCCTCCCTAGTTAATGTTTGTGGATTGAACCTCCCAGAAAATATCTTCATAATTTCTTTAATAGAGTTCGATGTTATCATGGACAAGGATTGGCTATCTTTAAACAGGGCCAACATCAACTGTCCGGAAAGGGATGTCACTTTTCACATCACAAAGCATCCTATGATTCTTTAAAAGTGTAAGGAGAACGATTTATCTCCTTTTGAATTGGAATTTCATATGTGGATATTTATTCCATATGAGAAGACATATCTAACTCAACTGATTGAGACAAAGAAGATAATCATGCTTCCTGACATGCCCATTGTGAGGGATTACACTGATGTATTCCCTGATGATTTTTTGGACTTCCTTCTTACTGAAAAGATGAGTTATCTATTCAACATATCCCTGGATATCTTCCTCTCTCAAATACACCTTATAGAATGGCCACCATAGATATGGAAGAGTTGAAAAAGAAGTTACAGGAGAATATGGGGAAGGGTTTTGTAAGACCAAGTGCTTCACCATGGGGTGATCCTTTCCTCTTCTTCAAGAAGAAGGATGGATTAATGATCCTCTACATTGATTATCATGAGCTCAATAAAATCAAGATAAAGGAAAAGTATCCCATTCCATGGATAGATGACTTGTTCGATTGGATTCATGGGGCCATTTATTTTTCTAAGGTGGACCATTGGTTGGGATATCACCAGGTAAAGGTGAGAAAGGATGATATTCCCAAGACTACATTTAGAACGAGGTATGGACACTATGAGATCATAGTGATGCCCTTAGGACTCACTAATGCTCCTGAAATTTTCATGGATTTAATAAATAAAGACTTTTGAGAATACATTGACTAAGTTTTGGAAGTCTTCATTGATGATATTCTAATATACTCTAAGATAATGGATGAATAAGAGGAGCATTTGAATATTGGTTTAAAGACTTTTTAATGGGATAAGTTTTATGCAATGTACAATAAATGTATCTTTTAGATGCAGGAAGTATCATTTTTGTGGCATGTTATCACCAGCAAAGGGATATCAATGGACCCATCCACGATGAAGGAAATTGAAGAGTGGCCCAGGCCGACATTTGTAACAAAGATCTGCAGATTTTTGGGTCTAGCTATGTATTATAGATGATTTGAGATGAATATTTCATGATTATCAATCCCGATGACCAAGATGACATGGAAGGGAGTAATTTTTTTTTGGACACAAGAATGTGAAGACTCTTTCAAGGAGTGGAAAAAGAGTCTTATCACTACAACAGCACTCACACTCCCTTCATATAGAGAACTCTTTGTGGTGTATAGTGATTCTTCTAAGAAGATATTAGGTTGTGTGTTGATGAAGAATGATAATGTGACGGCCAATGCTTCACAGAAACATAAAATCCATGATCAAAACAATCCAACACATGATCTTTAGTTGGAAGCTGTGATCTTTTCATTGAAAATCTGGATATATTATCTCTATGGGGAGATGTGTGAGATATATTCGGACCATAGGAGTCTCAAATATATATTCCCATAGAATGAGTTTAATATGGACTAGTTAAAATGGATATAACATATCAAGGATTATGACTACCAATCCACTACCATCCTGTTATGGAAAACAAAGTGGCTGATGCATTAAGTAGAAAGGATCATGCCTCATTATCAATGATGAGAATTGAAAAGAATATAATCTACTTATATTTTCAATGGATGGACATTAGAATCATTAAGGGAGGAACATCAAAAATCATTTCACAACTGATTTTCTCAACAATCCCTCTTAGAGAAAATAATGGATAGTGAAAGAAAAGATGAGGAAATTTAGAAAAGGATGGTAGCTATCAGAAATGGGAAATCATTTGTTTTCAAAATTTATGAGAAATTTGTTGTAAGATTTGGGACAGGATTATGTGTACCATCCTCTACAAAGATAAAGAAGGAGCTATTGAATGATGCACATAGCTCGAGCTTCTCATCACACCTATGGAGAACAATGATGTATCGAGATATCAGAGAAAATATTTGGTGGGACAATATGAAAAAAGAGATTTCCAAATATACATAAAAGAGCCTGGTATGTCTGCATGTGAAGGATGAGAGAGAAAATTCTATTGGGATGAAGAAACCACTACCCAAAATAGAATGGAAGTGGGATAAAATTACCATGGAATTTTTCACAGGACCTCCAATGACTTCCAGAAGAAATAATGTTATATGGGACATTATGGATCGTCTTACAAAGATAGATCACTTTATCGGGGTTTGAGAGGACATATCATTGGATCAACTTGCACAGATTTACATCAATTAAGTTTTACAAATTCATAGAGTACCACTATATATTTTATCTGATCATGATCCGAGAATCACATAGAATTTCTTGAAATGTCTACAGCATTCTCTGAGAACTGAACAATAGTTCAGTACGACCTATCATCATCAAACTGATCACCATTCTAATAGAAAAATTCAAGAAACTAGAGGAAATTTTGAGTGTGTGTTTTATAGAATTCAAAGGAGGATGGTACCAACATCTTTCACTGGTTGAATTATTCTACAACAATAGTTTCCACTCAAACATCAAGGTGCCACCATATGAATCCCATTACGGGAAAAGGTGTTGAATACTGGTGTGTTGGGATGAATTCGGTGAGTGTTTGCTGCTAGGAGCTGAAATGGTTGATGGAATTGTGGAGAAGGTGAAAACCATTCAGCAGTATATCAAGGCAGCACAATGTCTAGAGAAGTTTTATGAATATAATTGTCGACAAGACATTGATTTCAATGTCAAAGACATAGTATTTCTATGCATATCTCCATGGATAAAATTCATGAGGTTCTGAAAGAAAACGATGTTATGTCCTGGGTACATCGTCCCCTTTGATATCCTCGATCGAGTCAGAGTTGTGGCCTATCGACAGGCACATCAACTTACCATGTCAAAAGTACATGTTCTCTTTCATTTATCCCTCTTAAGAAATTACATTCTAGACCATTCACATCTGCTCTCCTTAGAGGTGGTATAGATGGAGGATGATCCTTTCTATGTAGAGCACCTAGTAAAGATCTTGGATCGTAGAGACAATGTTCTACACAACCTGACTCCACATCCTTCCAAGGTATTATGGTGAAACCATAAGTTTGATTAAGCAACATTGGAACTAGGGGAAGCAATGAAGGAAAAGTACCCACACCAGGTTTTGTCTTAGAAGGTAAAATAAAATTTCGAGGGTTAAATTTCATAAGGGGGAAGAATGTAGTGACCAAATGTTTTTCAATTGAAATTTCCTTCTTATTAACATGTTATAAAATCACATTAAAACAAAAAATAATGAACTACTAAGTGCATAGTGACCTTCAAACATAATTTGTCAACTTTATGTTTGGAATTTCGAAAATCTGGCATACATGGTAGAAATCAGTAATTTATTTGGAGTCTGATAAAAAACATAATTTTTTTTGTGAATAGTACTATAACAATATGAATAGTAACATACCCTTACAAATAGTGAATACCCTAATGATTAGGTCAATTACCTATGATAATATATTAATATTATTCATGTTGAAAGTAAGATATAACTATATTTTAGAATAATTAAATGAATGTATTAAAACTAGTTTTTACAATAAATTATGATTTTAATTACATATTATAATAATAATATATTGAAAACTATTTTTTTAAAATGGAAATAAATTTTAGATTCTACACATTAAGAAATGGTTAGAGTTAATTTTTGGGATTTTTCTGAAATACATGAATTTTTTATGAATAGTGAAATAACATAATTTACAATATAAGCTAAATAAGCTAATTATAGAGTCATGTATGACGTTCTTATGATGTAAGAACAATTTTTTCAGGATCACATGATGAAATTACTATTATTGGTCAAGTAATACTCAGAGTTATTTTTATTTAATGGAAATAATAAATTAATGAATTTTATATTGAGAAATCCCTTCTCTTCTCCACTAAAAAACCCCCATGTTCACTCCCTCTTCTTTTCACACCTCTCAAGCCTTGTTCCTTGACAATATTCACCAAAAATCTCTCCCCAATGTCCTCCACCACTTTAAAAATCTCCTAGAATCTTGAAAATACAAAAACCTATCCCCTTATGTGTTTCTCAAAGGAGGAAGTCTCAAGAGGTAAATTCGACATTCCAATTCAATCATTTCATTTAAGTTCTTTTCATTTTTCTTCATTCCTCACATCCATTCACCATAATAGTATGAAAAATAGAGTAACATAAATTTACTGTAATGTTATCATTCTAATTTTATATTTCATTATCTTCTCCATTTCCCCACCTTTTATTTGAATGAAATGAAAGCACTGTTTTTGATTTCCTAATTTAGTACATTCATGGACAATAGTTTATGAATTTCAAATAAAATCGTTAATTATGGTCATTAAACCCATTGTGATAAGGATGAACCATATTATTATATATATAATATATCCTATTTTTATTTATTTAATTGTTTTGTAGTAATTTTAATATGTTATAAGGAAAACATGTTCCTTGTATTCAAACCCACCAATTAACAAAAATGGTTGTCAGTATAGTTTTATATAATAGTTCAACATCAATATAGGTAACCGAATTATTTATTAAACCATGTAATATACTTGATGAAAAAAATATAATATAACTTCATTTATGGAATCCACTTCCATCTTTCATGATTATCCGAACTTCAATATAAGTGAACCGATCTTTTCAAAACCAAGCAAACAAATGAGCTCGAACAATGAAATTGAACATTATAACTTATGAAGAAGGCCATTAATGAACTAAAAATAGTTATAATTAATAAATTATATATATAATAGGATCATGAATTATGAATTAATAAGCCTAATTTTTTATTCATGTCTTTAATTGAATGTGGAGAACACCAACAGATTTAAGGTAAGGGATTCTCTCCATTTCACTCTAAATCAAGATTGTCTTCTATTCTAAGCCTTTTTTGTATAATAAAAAATGTTGGGTTATGTTTTCTCACATCCAACATAATTCTATCATGATTTATAAGTGATGAGAAACCCATTTTCTCCCACATCAATACCACTTAGGTACACCCAACTCCATGCCAATAAACTGTAAGGAATTCTACCCGAACACTTTAATGTTCATTCGGGTTGTATTATATTTATTTATATCAAAATAGAGTTTTCAAATATATTAATTTATATATTATAATTATTTCTAGGTTTAAAAAATTCACTTATTATTAACCTTTCATAAATCTCTTTCGAGGATATACATGTTTTTAAAACATTCTCTTCTTTGAACATTCCGATATGCAAATCTGTTTTAGGGGATCTTCTAAAATTTTTATCCAATTTCATGTGCACTCTATCAACTATATTAATCCACAATTTTATTTATAAATTCATTATTTTTTTTATGAATACATTATTTTTTCAATTCTGGTTGTATATAAATTATTTCCCACATTTCATTCTTAAGAGCTCCATAGTATTTTCCTTAAAACCGCACGAAAATGATTTAATTGTAATGTTTCTAAAATACATTTCATATATTTTGTCACTTCTGTTTCAAACCACTTACCATGTTATATTAATATTATACCCTATGAATGTCAATTAATTTTATAATCCTTTCCATTTATTGACATTGTCGTGATACACCCATTGGTTATGAGTTACATCATGATTGTGGTAACGAATTCCTTAAATGGGTACCCTTATGCTTATGTATGGTTGATTATTTATGATTATATATGTTGTAAGAATTTTATTTTGAATGAATATTCGTGAAAATTTTGAGAAGGGTGAGCTCATATAGCACTATAATGCATTGGGTAAGGCGATCTCTCATGAGATGCGATGTGAAATGGGATTGGCGGTTTGTTATGACTCGTACTAAAATGGGAAATGGGATTGGCTGTTAGCCTTGACCCGTACAAAATAAATGATTTATGATTCTTTGGAATTTATTCGATTCCATTTTTATATGATCCCATGTCTATACGATATGATTTCATAGGTTCCTTGATTTGGATATCATTATGTCATGCCTCTTAGCTCATGTGCTTAAGATGTATCCTTTTGGTCATTCCCTTACCGGGCTTTTCAGCTCTTCAATTTGTTTATGTGTTCCCCAGGGTACCCTATGCAGAAGTAAGGGATCAAAATAATTTAGTATCTCTTTATGGAGATTAAATAAAGAATTGTTTTTACCCACTTGATTAATGTTTTATGTACATAGTATTTGAAGACACTAGACTAAAAAATCCCTAGCTTGTACTATGATGGTTAATTATGCTTCAAGTTATGTAATGTTATATGTAAAAGTCATGGGTCACTATAACATGAGAATCAATGATGTAACACCCTGACCCTTCTTACCCTGAGTCAGTGATTTATTATATATCATTCGCACGATCACAGGAGATCAAGTCTCGAAACACTGATTAGTTAGTAGCCTTGGATGTTTTAGATAAATACAATAGTTTTACACTAAATCATGAAATAAAAGTATCATTGTGCTCCCTAGAAACACAATCATAACCTTTGGCCTATCCTTGCAGGTTAATCATAAATTACTTCTTCACATCCAATGATAAAGAAAACATAAGAAATAGGTGAGCTTGGATGCTCATTATGGATTACAATATAGCAGAAAATATCATAAATAAGAATAAATATTTAACGCAGTATATAAGACTAAATCACAATCCTTTTAAACATAATCATCAACATAATATGGAAAAGATAAATAAAATAATGCAATTTACTTATTCACTTGGATATTATACTAGTTGAATAATAACTTGTAATATCAATAGTTAATTTCATAATTATGGAATGCATAATGCCAGACATCCTAACCACATAGTCAAGGCCTCGTTCCAAGACTACAAATTTTATTTTTTCAATGCCTTTTTCAAAGACATTAGTCTTTCTCATGAGACCTACTGATGCATCGAAGAGATATAGTGGGATCCACTGATCACTTACTAAGTCCAATGACTTTTTCATTTGAAAATGTTCAAACAAAACAAAATAATTCATATTAATACTTGTATAATAAATGGTTATACATTAACCATATACAATGAATTTTATAAAAATAATACATACACAGTCAAACATACCAAAAAACCATCAATACAATATGGAAGATTTTATCATAATATATCATCTTCAAACAAGTGCAAAATCTATCAATGGATGTTGACATAGATGAAATAAAAAATATTTTTGAGAAAAATCTCATTCTATTTTAAAATCATTTAAAAGTAAAGAAAACATTTATTTGGAAAATATTAATATAAGCATGTAAGTAATGCTTCGATTGTATAATAATGGTGGGATGTACCTACACCCACTGTATATGTTTTAAAAAAACATTCTTAACTAATTTTTTCAAAAAGGTCATAAAGTTTATTTTTTGGAAAGTGATGGAAAGATAACTTTCAAAACATTTAAAAAAATTCCAAAAAGGTTATAAATTAATTTAACCCATAATCTATGAATGTTTAAATTTTTTTGAAATAAATTTTTAAGAAATTTGGATGTGGATGATAAAGAAGTCCTAGTAGATACTTACATAAAACCAACCACGAATAAATAATGAGATTGTAAAATTAACACTTACCATGTACTTTTCCTTAGTTTAGGGAATGTTAAAATACAGTATAATTGTAAATTCATTGTTATTAAATTATGAAATATGAACATAGATAAATATGATATCATATGTCTTCTTCTAATATTTCATTGTTAATATGGTTTCAGTAGTATCGTGTTTTGTGTGCTAAATGATTTGTTTTCCTTTATATGTTTTGTTATGTAAGTTATATATGTAATGGATAGAATTTATTATATTTATATAAATAATGATATTAAGATCTTTAAAATTAATTTTAATCATAAAGTGAATATTATTCTTTAATGGTTATGATGGGGAATGAAGCTTATCGCGTTTGTGGAGACGGTAATCTATACATACGTACTAGCAACAATACCATTCTTTTGATGGTGAAATAGTTTGTAACTGGTAGGTATATTACACATACAGAATAATTTACATGTCATATTTAATATTTAAATCAATTATAATCATTATTATTCCTATCCCAATAATGAAGTGTTGAATAACAAACTACAACACAACGTGGACATGGTAAGTCGTACGTACGCATGTATGGTGACATGGTCATTCATAGAATGTATAAAATAATGAATATTGGTTTAAAAAATTTATAATAACATAACATTATATAGAATTTAATTGAGTTATTATTTTGGTATGTATAAAACAATTAAATAGGAAGTGGAAGAATAAAACAACATTGAAAGTGGTGATGAAATTATTACCTGTTCTTCAGTGCTTCCTTTTTTATTTGATAAAAATTGCTCTGTAGGATGGTTATCATATCAAAGTAAGTCATCTAGGTTGAATTGATGTTAGTTTAAAAAATATTTTAGTATTTTTGGCTAACACAAATGACATTGGGGGTGTGTTTTGGAGAGAAGTGGACGTACCATTTTATAATAGCGGTGAGAGTCACTTTATGAAAACCTTGAAATATTATTTTAATGAAAAATCATTTTTAGTTTATAATGGATCTTAATGGATTTATTTACAGTCTATGATTGGTATAGGTCAGAATACTCTCAAACAATATGTTTTAGACATGTTTGGGTCACCATATTAACCTTATCTTTTAGATTTACCACATAGTTAAATAGTTTAACTTATACAATATCTTCTTCTTATTTTATTTTACAAGGTTAATAAACATAATATTAAATACCAAATGAACCTCAAGTTGGTAATTAATGACATATCTACCATTATAAAAGTCCATTTCATAACCTTAGTTATTTAAGAATATAATATTATTTAATAATATAGTTTTTTTAAAAAAAAATCATTTATATCAATTTTTACACACATTTTTATTTGGTTTTTCTGAAAGTCATCAAAGAATGATTACATTGAAAAAATACATTAAATAAATCCTAACATCGTATATTGACTTAAAAATTTAATGAAATGATTAAAAACTCTCAATTTTAATTTATTTGGATATTTATAATATCAATTATTTTAATCTTTCATTAATAAGGTAATTATTGCATCATCAATGTGTCATAAATAAATTTAATTATCAAATGTGTACAAATTATAAATATAATACTATTATTTATGATATATTTGTATATTTATAATAAATTTTTACAGTCTAATTTATCTTATGTATAACACTATATTAAAAATTGTTTTGTTATTAATATTTGAATTTAACACTTTTAACTCTTCTATAAATAAAATAATAATAAATTTTCTATTATATTCCAAGTGGATCAAAAAGGATCATATTTTATTCCTAAGGTTGATTTTGGTCTAAATATACTTCTCCAATAGAATTTCATCTTATTAAACAAAATTTGACCCTTGATTACCATATTTAATTTTAAATGTGGTATATAAAATTTAAAATATACTATTCACTATAAAGAACTTCATCCTATCGAAGAAAATATTACGTAATGTTGTTAACCATGTTTCTCTGATTTTTGAAATTCAATTCTTAGAAGCTGTAAAATTTTGTTTTATGAAAACATGCAAATGTTCCTAGAAGGTCAGTAAAAGACGTTAAATAGTTCAATAAAATTTTATATATCAAATATTATTATAAAATGACTCCAATTAATTACATTAAACAAATATAGGTATTATGTATATACTTATATTTTTAATTAAATATAAATAAGAAAATATTTATTTAAATAAAAGTATGTTTTAAACAATAACATAGTGATTTTAACTATTCATAAAAATTTGAATGATTTCATAAAAATACCAACCAAATCCAAAAATTAAGTCCATTTTGAAAATAAATATTTTTACAATTTCAAAAAGTTATTATTACTATTCATAATTATTTTTTTTAAATGGCTACATTGATTGGTCACGGTGTGCTAAAACTCGAAGTTGTGTACAATATAATCTATTGTATTCCAAAATGAAAAGAGTATTGTGTATGAACAGGGTGTTCAATTCTTCTCTACTTCAAATAATGTCATCCTCAATGTTTCTATAATATTACTGGATAAAAATATTCGAGTTTTTCTTCATCATATGTTCCTCGTGTTCCCACGTTTCCTCTTCCATCTTATAGTTTCTCCATAGAAATTTAACCAGACAAGTTATCTATTTTCTAAACACTTGTTCTATGGTATCAAAACGTTTGAGAAGCTCATCACAAGAAGACAAATTAGGTTCAAGTTCTATTTCGTTATAGGTGAGTACAAGCATTTTTTCAGGCATGTATTTTCTCAATAGTTATACATCAAACACATCATGAACATTGGAGAGATTTGGAGGCATTTCCCAACTGTAAGCTAAAACCCCAATTTTTTATACAATTCGGAAAGGCATGATGCACCTAGGACTTAATTTACCCATTTTACCAAATCATATAATTCCCTTCCATAAATATACAATCAAGAAAACCTGATATTCTTCATGAAATTCCAAATCCTTCTTCAGTTATTGGCCTAGCTCTTTTGCCTAATTTGAGATTACATGATGTGGGTTTGGATAATCATCACCTTTTCTATTGTTTCCTTAACATGTTATGGGGATACAGGTTTTCATTCACCAACATCATCCCAACAAGTTGATGGGAGACATATCTTTCAATATAACGCTTCATATGGTGCCATCTAAATAAATGAATTGAAGCTATTGTTAAAGAAAATTATACTTGATGTAAATATTGATCCAAAATACCTTGAATGTCAAGTGAGAAACATATCTACATTAATTATAAGGTATGAATAGTCTGTTCTTATTTTCTATCCATTGGAGGATGGTAGGTATTGAACAAATGAAGTTCAATATGTTTGAATTTCTGAATACATTTCATAAATATTGATGTGAAATGTTTATCACAATCACAAACAATCAATAGGGTTACTCCATGAAGTCATACAAAAACATTAGTATATATTCTTGATAAAAAACTATATTGGTTAATATTATCTTATAGCAGGAAAATGTTCTGACATGCTAAGGCGATAAAAAAAGACCCATATTGAATCATTCCTTCTAGGAGTCTTTGGTAGCCCCATGACAAAGTCTATAATAATATCATCCCATTTCCACTCATGTATGGGAATAGGTTACATGACTCCTCAAGGATATTGTATTCTATCCTTATCCTATTGACAAACCATACATCTTGACACATAATCAACAATCTCCCTCTTCATGTTGTCCCACCAAAATTGTTCCTTCAAATATGTATACATCTTAGTTATTCATGGTTGTATATTGAATTTAGAGCTATGAGCATCATCCAAAAATTCCATTCTCAGATCAGGTATGCCAGGAATACATTTTTTCATCCAAAATTTTAAAATTCCATCTTTATATACGTAGTCAATCAATTTCCCATCCTTCATTGCATTAATTTTCTTTTGTAACTCCTCGTCATTAGTGTTAAAACATTTTACCCTTTCTATTAAATATGGTTTGGAAACCATTTGAAAATGTATTGATTTTTCACCTTATAGTATTATTCTCGTATCCATATTTACCATATTGATGAACATAGTATCCCTTTCAACTCTTATATTGTTCAAAACTCTATGATCCTTTCTGATCAAAGCATATTCCACCTTTGTTTTCCTTCCCTGGGTGATACTGTATAGTGAAATAAAAATCATTAAGTAGTTAAATAAAAAATCATTACCTCTTTTTGTGTTTTTTTTCTTTGGAAATATACTTTAAACTCTTGTTATCGGAATATATCTCACATTTTTTCCCATATAGATTCTATATTATAATCCTCTGAGAAAATATTACAACGGATAACTCAAGACCATGAGTATGATAGTTTTTATCATGAATATTTAGATGTTTTGATGCATTGGAAATAACTATGTCATTATGCTTAAGGAAAAAAACATACCCTTTAGATGAATCATCACTATAAATAACAAATCCATAAAATAATTGATAAATATTAATCTATGGTGAAGTATATATTATGCAGTATTCCTTGTTAACCTTTTAAATTTAGCATCATAATTTACGACTTTATCATCTTATTTTTTCCTTAGACATAGAAACTGTATTTCCATATCTTCTCGATGGTAACGAGGAAATTATTTCTTAATGAAATTATCTTTAAACTCCATCCATTATATATTTGATAATTATTGTTCCTCCTTTTAGGTTTGAATTAATGACCACCATTGATCTGCATCTCCTATCAGGCGATAAAATGCCATGAAAACTTTTTCCCCTTCACCACTCCCCAAATAATTGAATATTTTCCCTGTGGAACTTATCCACTGCTCAGTTACAAATGGATTTATAGTCCAATATAATGTTGGTGTTTGGTTCCTCCTAAAGCGGTCTATCATTGATCCTCTGTGTTGTGCATCAGGTTGCTCCATAAAGGTATAGTTATTATTCATATCATGAATGAGTTGTCCCAATATGGTTATAAGCTGTTCAATGCCGGTTGTATCACCATATCCACAATAATTATCTTGAATATGAGGGAAATACCTAAATGGAATATGTACATTGATACAGCTTCCATTCTTTACACCTGGCTCCATTTATAAACAATGGTATACACTAGGCTAGTTTACGAATCGTAGTGCATAATTCCAAACATGTAAAATGCATAACATAAATTGAACAGTTTATGCGTATAATACATAATCATAAAATTGTTTTCATTGATGATGTATTTACTCTTAAATACTTCATTATTTCTTTTAATTAAAATATGAATTATCCTAAGCATATCATATGGGATACTCATATCCAAAAGTACAACGAGGCCTATTTTCATGAACGAGTTCACGTTCGATTCAAGCTCAAAGTGGTGTTTTCGGGGTTTACCCCTAGTTACATCTATCCCAGATCTAACTCTACCTACTCATAGCTAGGAAGGGATGTATTTCTTTGAAAATTCACTAAAAGTAAACATTACAAAAATTTTAAGATGTTTTTCTATAGTAATCCTCAAAGTATATCATTGGATAATGTCCTAAAATTAGAGTTTTTTAAGGGAATATTTGAATGTATTATAACAGAAAAATATATCATCACCCACCATATAAGTAAAAAAACATTCTTACCATAATTTTTCAAACTGGACATCAAGTACCTTGTTTGGAATGCAACAGAAAAACTCCTTTATAAAATTTATAAAAATTCAAACAAGTGTATAAATTACTTTAAACCCTAATCTATAAAATAGTGAAAGTGTTTTTAAACTATTGTTTAAGAAACATGGATGTGTATGATAATGATGTCCCATTATATACTTAAGTAAAAACAACCTTGGATAAAAAAACAGATTGTAAAATTAACCCTTACCGTGTACTTTTCCTTAGTCAAGGATATGTTAAGTTCAGGTAAAATTGTCCAAATTAATGTTATTAAATTATAAAAGAACCACATACATAAATAAATGGTTTTATATAATATTTTTTGTTGAATTATCTTATGTATTACTCTATATTAAAAATATGTTTGTTATTAAAATTTGAATTTAGCACTTTTACCTCTTCTTTAAATAAAACATTAATAAATTTCCTAATAAAATCCAAATGGCTAAAAAAAAGCATATTTTATAACAAATGTTTATTTTGGTCTAAATACATTTATCCAATAGAATTAGGACATTTTTTCGGGTAATTATAATATCATTTTTTACTTCAATCACCCTATTTACTTTTAACCATGATAAATAAAATTCAAGGTTATTATTAAACAAAACTTATTTTGATCCTATTCAACCAAATCTTACATACTGATGTAAATTGTGTCTCTCGGATTTTTGAAACTCAATTGCCATAATTGATAAAATTACATTTTATGGAAATTATCAATTGTTCCTAGAAGTTGGGTAAAAGGCATTAAATGGAAAAAAGAATCATATATATCTATTATTATTATTAAATTTCTCCAATGAATTACATTGAACATATATAGGTATTATGTGTCTCTATTTAAGTTAAAATAGATATAATTAAAAAATAATTTTTCAAATAAAAGATGGTTTTAATCAATACCGCATTGTTTTTCACTATTCATAAGAAATTGAATGTTTTCAAAAAAAATACAAAAAATTCACCCAAAGATAACTCTAATATTACGAATTAAAAAATGATGTCCATTTTAAAACATAAAATATTTATTAGATCCAAAAATGTGTTTTACTATTCAATACTATTTTTTAAACGACTAGTTTGTTTTTTCGTGTTGTGCTACAACATGAAGTTGCGTACTATGTAAGATATTGTATTATTCAATGTGATGTATACCATGGAAGCTTGAGGTGTTTCAAGAGAGCAATAATCCATCGACCACGACTAAAGGGGCCCTACGTCTTGGTCAGGTGGTGCACCTGGGCCACCTCAAGTGATCAGGCCATTGGATGGACCCACACCCAGCGGGCCAGACCCATGCCCTTCGGGCCGGTTCAAACTAAACAGTGTTGCCGGCCGACCGAGTGGGATGGACTGTAATGGACCGGACCCCTCCGGTCCATTCCTTTGTTGAAATCGATGTGGTCAACACGGCGCGCGTAACAATGATAATTATTAATGATAAAAACTAAGAAGATTTTAAAAAAAATTAAAAGATGTTTTGTCAGTTTATTATATTAAATAATAAAGATGGTGATATAAAGTGCGTGATTAATTAAATTTAAAGGGGTTTTAATTCTAAATAATAATTTAAAAAAAATAAGGCGTTTAGTTTAATATTAATTGAGAAATTGTTGGAATTAAATTAGAATAACAATAATAGGTGTTGCGTTATTAGTATTATTCATAATATTAATGAGAAATTAATAAAATGAGTTATGATATTTATTGAAAGTAAATAAATGATGATGTGTAGCGTAAGTGTTATTATTATTATGATGGCTTGAAAATATTTGGTGTTAATTAAATTAAAATGGTTTTAGTTTAATCAATGTGAAATAAAAGAAATATAATTGAATAATTAAATTGACGTATGTTACGTGACATTGATGTGGCATGGTTGGATTCAAATATCCAACGCGGTGGTTTAATGTAGTAAATGCGATGAGCATAAATATTATTGTTATTAAAAATAAAAATGGCGATGAGTTAATAAAATGAAATAATGAATTGTTGTTATTATTATTGAAAAAGAGTAATAACAATGATGATGTAAAACTATGTGCGAGAGATTAAAGAAATTAAATGTATTAAAAAGGGGTTGAATATGTAAGTTATATTAATTTCATTTTGTCATTTAATTTAGTTAAATGAAATGGTTTTGAGTCACATGGAATGGTTTTAGTTTAATATAAGAATAATTATGGTAATATAATTTAATGGGACTAAATTTGAACATTAATGATGGGTATTATTAATATTAATTTTATTAATAATGGTATTGAAGTGAGATTGGAGAGAGATTACAAACTGATGGAATAATAAAGAAAATAATAAAAACCATAAAGGAATGAAGGTTGGGGCATGTTGGGAATGGAATTAGGAAGGGAGGCGCCACTTTTGGTGTAGTATTAATTATTATTATGATAATAATTTTGGAAATAAGGTGAAATGAAAAAAATTGAAATCTTATGATGTGCTGGGCGTGAGGGGAAATAAAGGGGCATAAATATAATTGTGATTGGAGAGAGAAATTTTAAAATATAATAATGATTAAATGATAATAATGATAACATAAAAGTGGAGTCAATCATGGGGGCTTATGCGCTTCACTTTAAGACATGTTGAGCGTGGGTTCTTATTTGAGGTGGAAAGAAAATAAGTGTTAAATTAAAGTAAATAATATAATAATAATGTTTTTGATTTGGGTTATATAATCTTAATTTGACAGTAACTTCTTCATATGGTGTCGGAATGAAGAACCGTCAGTGGCAGTGTAATCCTGTAATTAAGACGGTCATTTTAAGACCAGTGATGGATACCTTTTTATGAGTTATGTCTCAGGTCAACGAAACACACATATTAATAAAATTAACGTCTTATTATTAAAACGCGTGGAAACCGCGTGACGTGTCGTGTGTTGACCAGTCAAAACGCGTAACGGGTGTACAGTCACACCGTGTATTCATCAATACACGCTGCATACTGTTTTACCTATTCGTTTCCTATATAAGAATGGGTCGTGGATTATTTCCAGACCAATCGTTTCTTCTTCGCACGACGACGCTCTTGGACGATCGAGAAGTATTCCTCCTCTAACTTCTTTGTCCGAGCTCCGAATTACGATCTGTCAGCGGCCACAGGATCGTAGAGATGAGAAGAAGCTTTTAAGCCCAGACTTGTCACCTTTCCTTCCGACCTTCCTTCTCCAGCTTCCATCCTAGTAGGCGTTTTTCGGGTTTGGAGAAGGCGGAGGACACCGAAAGACGTCGTCGGAAGCGACGTGATCGGCACCTTTTGAGGTAGGGATCTCACCTTTGTCTATCTAATTTGTGTATCATGTGTGGCGGGTACCCTTTTGTTTTCATGAGAAATGGTTGAACCTTTAAATAAAGATAATAACTGGTTAAAGAATGGGGTTGGGAAGTTAGTGATTGTTGTTACCTTACTTTTTATATCCTGTGATATTATATTTGTGAATTGAATGTGCTTCTACCTACTGAAAATCATAGTCGTTGGGGGCCTTTTCTTACGCAATTAAATGTTTCCCTCTCTTTCTGTATTTTCTTATATATGGAAACTTCATGAAATGTGGAAATTGGTTAACCACGTAAAGTTTACTTTTTAAATGAAAATCTAGAACCCTTGTGTGATCACCCCGGTTGAACCAAAATGGAATAATGAACATGTGGGTGTCGTCTTGGTTACGTGGCATGTGTTTGGGGTGTTTTGTGGGCTGTTGTGGTTTGGGTGAGCAGTGGGGCTGCGACGTTGGGTGGTGATCTTATTGGAATGGTTGATGGTGGAAACGTGGAGGTGTGAAATGTTTCGTAAATGATGGGGTTGAAATGGGAAGTGGTTGGTTGTGGAAAATGCCTTTATTTATGAAAAGTTTTTTTGATTTATGAAAAGTGTTTTGATTATGAAATGTGTTTTGAAGTAAAAGGTGTTTTCAAATGCAGAAATGTTTTGTGTGTGGAAAGGGTTTTATGTGTGGAACTTTGAAATAAATGAATGATGGAATGTTGTATGGTTGTGATAATCTTTTGTAAATGAAATGGCATGTTGTTGCTTGCGTTTTACATAACCTTGGTTGTAGATGGCACAGATATGTTTGTGAAAGGTTTTGTCTGGATGATAGTTGCCCAGTAATAATAATTGTTAAACCATTGCATGAATCATGAAAACCTAAATGGGGTTGGGGGATGATTGTTTGGTTGTTGATGCATGCTTCATGGTAGCAGTGCCGAGGAACATGCTCAGTTCCTCTTTTTAAGAAGCCATAGGTTCGGCTGTGTGTTTGGTATATGTATATATATAATTGTATCTTTGTGTTTTTTCGCACCACACCCATGTCAAGAACCTAGTGCCGAACACTCCCATTTTATGGGAGAGTGTGTTCCCCCTTAGTTACTTGCTCCTTCCTGCTCCTTCATCCATAGGATATGATGGCTTGAGGTGACCTTACACCCAAGACTCTTCGGGTAGGTCTCGGATGCTGTGATGGCTTGAGGCGACCTTTAGCCCAAGACTCTTTGGGCAGGCTTACCGTTCCCAAGAACCTTCGAGATGAGGCCCAGGTGTCTGTGGGCGGGTTAGTGGTTGTGGCCCAGGTGTGTGCGGGCGAGATGCGTGGTTGTGAGGCCCAGGTGTGTGCGGGCGGGATGCGTGGTTTGGCCCAGGTGTGTGCGGGCGGGAAGAGTGTGGTAGCGTCAGGACGTTTGCCGTTAGGAAGAGTAGCATCTAATTAAGTGGGAAATGGTGAGGGGTACCCAATACTTTTGTTCTATATATACATAATAAACTTGTTTGTGTTACTTGGTGAGTGTTACCAGTGAGGCTGGGTGGACAGTTTTTCCTTGTTAGTTTCTGGTTCTTCTGTTTTCTCACGGGACCTTAGGGTGTCTCCCCACTTGTGCATGAGAACTTTAGGTTTCCCTACTGAGTATACGTGTATGCTCACCCTACGTTTACTTTCAGGTTTCTAGGAGGACTACCAGGGCCGTGCGGGACCCTACTAGTCGGGCAGTTGGAGTTGTTTCAGTTTTTGTTCTCTTGTTTTCTTTGGCATTGTACTTTTGAGCTTCCTTGTACTTGTACCTTGTTATAAAAATTGTTTAAACATGCATGTGGGCTTGGTTTGGGTTTATTTATATACACTTGTTCATTTTCCTTTTTGGTGGTTGACTTGTCCTATTTCCCGATCCAAAATAATAATAAAAAGGGTAATGCCTCCCATATTTGTGAAAACTCATACCCTTGGTGCTAGTCACCAACCCGGGGCCTACTGGAGGCGGGACTCGGGGGGTCATTATCTCCCTTTCACCATTGCCAGCTCAGAAGGGGCATCTTTGGTGGAAGGGGGTCATGACAGAATGGTATCAGAGGCTGATGGTTGAGAGATAGGATGGAGTCTGGAGTTAGGCACAGTGAGATTGCATGGGATGGTAGGGCAACAGTGTTCGTTAATCTTGGTGCGTGACATAGGCCAGGGATGACCGGCTAGGACATGGGATTTTTGGGCCCCCCGTGATCCGATGCAAGGACTCTGAGCCTACCAAACGACCAAGTGAGACTATATTGATTGCAGGGTAGAGACCCTAGGGAAGGTACATGCATCATCATGTTTGTGTTTTACTTGATTTTGGTGTTCTGGGAAAGAAATTGAAATAAAATGATAATTAAAACATTGAGTTTTTCATTACTACTTGGGCTTAGGCGTTCCCTGTTTACCGAACAACTATGGCACCTGGACATCAACAGAACGACAGAGGAGTGGGACACAGACAGTTTCATGCAATAGAAGTGGAAACCCTAGCAAGGCCAAAGATCAAGAGAGATGTTTCCGGTTTTACTTAAATTCTCTCACTTATGTTTTGTTTAAATTCAAGATCATCACACTCCTTTGTTGGAACTCTTTTGCTCATTCTCTGGGCCTAGACCTTGTTTTTGTGAGTTTATAATGCTATGTTGTTTCCCGCTTTTCTTTAAATGTACGTGAAGAGCCCTATCATGTGGGGAGGGGAAGACCTAATCCCTAATCGAGACGCATTAATGTGGATGCGATTTAACCCGTGCAGGCGAGTCAGTGCCGCCTAAAGCGGATAATATCTGGACATGGGAGAAGGAATTCCTCAACCCATGTGTTCGGGCAGTGTGTGGGTTGTACGGTGTTGGGTGCAGTGTAAGTTGGAAAATCATAATATATGGAAGTGGGAAGGCTCAGTCCTTAATCGAGACGCATTAATGCGGATGCGATTAAACCCGTGCAGGCGAGTCAGTGCCGCCTAAAGCGGATAATATCTCGATATAGGAGAGGGAATTCCTAACTCACATAATTAGGGTTGTCGGATGTTTCTTGTTATGACAAGAGGCCTGAGAGGTATCTTAAGGGGTGGTTGTTCGGACCTTTCCCCCTTTTATGGGTTGGTTTTAATTCTCGAGGACGAGAATGTTTTGAGAGGTATCTGATGTAATGGACCAGACCCCTCCGGTCCATTCCTTTGTTGAAATCGATGTGGTCAACACGGCGCACGTAACAATGATAATTATTAATGATAAAAACGAAGAAGATTTTAAAAAAAAAATTAAAAGATGTTTTGTCAGTTTATTATATTAAATAATAAAGATGGTGATATAAAGTGCATGATTAATTAAATTAAAAGGGGTTTTAATTCTAAATAAGAATTTAAAAAAAATAAGGCGTTTATTTTAATATTAATTGAGAAATTTTTGGAATTAAATTAGAATAATAATAATAGGTGTTGCGTTATTAATATTATTCATAATATTAATGAGAAATTAATAAAATGAGTTATGATATTTATTACAAGTAAATAAATGAACATGCGTAGCGTAAGTGTTATTATTATTATGATGGCTTGAAAATATTTGGTGTTAAATAAATTAAAATGGTTTTAGTTTAATCAATGTGAAATAAAAGAAATATAATTGAATAATTAAATTGACGTATGTTACGCGACATTGATGTGGCATGGTTGGATTCAGATATCCAATGCGGTGGTTTAATGTAGTCAATGCGATGAGCATAAATATTATTGTTATTAAAAATAATAATGGCGATGAGTTAATAAAATGAAATAATGAATTGTTATTATTATTATTGAAAAAGAGTAATAACAATGATGACGTAAAACTATGTGCGAGAGATTAATGAAATTAAATGTATTAAAAAGGGGTTGAATATGTAAGTTATATTAATTTCGTTTTGTCATTTAATTCAATTAAATGAAATGGTTTTGAGTCACATGGAATGGTTTTAGTTTAATATAAGAATAATTATGGTAATATAATTTAATGGGACTAAATTTGAACATTAATGATGGGTATTATTAATATTAATTTTATTAATAATGGTATTGAAGTGAGATTGGAGAGAGATTACAAAGTGATGGAATAATAAAGAAAATAATAAAAACCATAAAGGAATGAAGGTTGGGGCATGTTGGGCATGGAATTAGGAAGGGAGGCGCCACTTTTGGTGTAGTATTAATTATTATTATGATAATAACTTTGGAAATAAGGTGAAATGAAAAAAAAATTGAAATCTTATGATGTGCTGGGCGTGAGGGGAAATAAAGGGGCATAAATATAATTGTGATTGGAGAGAGAAATTTTCAAATATAATAATGATTAAATGATAATAATGATAACATAAAAGTGGAGTCAATCATGGGGGCTTATGCGCTTCACTTTAAGACATGTTGAGCGTGGGTTCTTATTTGAGGTGGAAAGAAAATAAGTGTTAAATTAAATTAAATAATATAATAATAATGTTTTTTTTTGGGTTATATAATCTTAATTTGACCGTAACTTCTACATATGGTGTCGGAATGACGAACCGTCAGCGGTAGTGTAATCCTGTAATTAAGACGGTCATTTTAAGACCAGTGATGGATACCTTTTTATGAGTTATGTCTCGGGTCAACGAAACACACATATTAATAAAATTAACGTCTTATTATTAAAACGTGTGGAAACCGCGTGACGTGTCGTGTGTTGACCAGTCAAAATGCGTAACGGGTGTATGGTCACACCGTGTATTAATCAATACATGCTGCATACTGTTTTACCTATTCCTTTCCTATATAAGAAAGGGTCGCGGATTATTTCCAGACCAATCGTTTCTTCTTCGCACGACGACGCTCTTGGACGATCGAGAAGTATTCCTCCTCTAACTTCTTTGTCCGAGCTCCGAATTACGATCTGTCAGCGGCCACAGGATCGTAGAGACGAGACGAAGCTTCTAAGCCTGGACTTTTCACCTTTCCTTCCGACCTTCCTTCTCCAGCTTCCATCCTAGGAGGCGTTTGTCGGGTTTGGCGAAGGCGGAGGACACCGAAGGACGTCGTCGAAAGCGACGTGATCGGGACCTTTTGAGGTAGGGATCTCACCTTTGTCACTCTAATTTGTGTATCATGTGTGGCGGGTACCCTTTTGTTTTCATGAGAAATGGTTGAACCTTTAAATAAAGATAATAACTGGTTAAATAATGGGGTTGGGAAGTTAGTGATTGTTGTTACCATAATTATTATATCATGTGATATTATATTTTTGAATTGAATGTGCTTCTACCTACTGAAAATCACAGTCTTTGGGGGCCTTTGCTTACGCAATTAAATGTTGCCCTCTCCTTCTGTATTTTCTTATGGATGGAAACTTCATGAAATGTGGAAATTGGTTAATCACGTAAAGTTGACTTTTTAAATGAAAATCTTGAACCCTTGTGTGATCACCCCGGTTGAACCAAAATGGAATAATGAACATGTGGGTGTCGGCTTGGTTACGTGGCATGTGTTGGGGGTGTTTTGTGGGCTGTTGTGGTTTGGGTGAGCAGTGGGGCCGCGACGTTGGGTGGTGATCTTATTGGAATGGTTGATGGTCGAAACGTGGAGGTGTGAAATGTTTCATAAATGATGGGGTTGAAATGGGAAGTGGTTGGTTTTGGAAAATTCCATTATTTATGAAAAGTGTTTTGATTTATGAAAAGTGTTTTTATTATGAAAAGTGTTTTGAAGTAAAAGGTGTTTTCAAATGCGGAAATGTTTTTTGTGTGGAAAGGGTTTTATGTGTGGAACTTTGAAATAAATGAATGATGGAATGTTGTATGGTTGTGATAATCTTTTGTAAATGAAATAGCATGTTGTTGCTTGCGTTTTACCTAACCTTGGTTGTGGATGGCAGGGATATGTTTGTGAAAGGTTTTGTCTGGATGATAGTTGCCTAGTAGTAATAATTGTTAAACCATTGCATGAAACATGAAAACCTAAATGGGGTTGGGGGATGATTTTTTGGTTGTTGATGCATGCTTCGTGGTAGCAGTGCCGAGGCACATGCTCAGTTCCTATTTTTAAGAAGTCATAGGTTGGGCTGTGTGTTTGGTATATGTATATATATAATTGTATATTTGTGTTTTTTCTCACCACACCCAAGTCAAGCACCTAGTGCCGAACACTCCCATTTTATGGGAGAGGGTGTTCCCCCTTAGTTACTTGCTTTTTCCTGCTCCTTCTTCCATAGGCTATGATGGCTTGAGGTGACCTTACACCCAAGACTCTTCGGGTAGGTCTCGGAGGCTGTGATGGCTTGAGGCGACCTTTATCCAAAGACTCTTCGGGCAGGCTTACCGTTCCCACGAACCTTCGGGATGAGGCATAGGTGTCTGCGGGCGGGTTAGTGGTTGTGGCCCAGGTGTGTGCGGGCGAGATGCGTGGTTGTGAGGCCCAGGTGTGTGCGGGCGGGATGCGTGGTTTGGCCCAGGTGGGTGCGGGTGGGAAGAGTGTGGTAGCGTCAGGACGTTTGCCGTTAGGAAGAGTAGCATCTAATTAAGTGGGAAATGGTGCGGGGTACCCAATACTTTTGTTCTATATATATATACTAAACTTGTTTGTGTTACTTGGTGAGTGTGACCAGTGAGGCCGGGTGGATAGTTTTTCCTTATTAGTTTCTGGTTCTTCTGTTTTCTCACGGGACCTTAGGGTGTCTCCCCACTTGTGCACGAGAGCTTTAGGTTTCCCTACTGAGTATACTTGTATGATCACCCTACGTTTACTTTCAGGTTTCCAGGAGGACTACCAGGGCCGTGCGGGACCCTACTAGTTGGGCAGTTGGATTTGTTGCGGTTGTTGTTCTCTTTTTTTATTTGGCATTGTACTTTTGAGCTTCCTTGTACTTGTACTTTGTTATAAAAATTGTTTAAACATGCATGTGGGCTTGGTTTGGGTTTATTTATATACACTTGTTCATTTCCCTTTTTGGTGGTTGACTTGTCCTATTTCCCGATCCAAAATAATAATAAAAGGGTAATGCCTCCCATATTTGTGAAAAATCATACCCTTGGTGCTAGTCACCATCCCGGGGCCTACTGGAGGCGGGACTCAGGGGTCATTATCTCCCTTTCACCATTGCCAGCTCAGGAGGGGCATCTTTGGTGGAAGGGGGTCATGACATGGACCCTCAGTGAAATCGGGCCAGGTCCAGGGAGGCCCATCGGCTAGACCAGAATAGACCGTCCTAGACCAAAACAGGGTCAGGTCAAGTCAGTTAATCATAACCCATGGCTATGGGGGACCCTCATGACGATTTGGTCAGGTCAGTCCGACTGGGTCAGACCAGGCATGTCGCAACTGGCCCCATAGATTCTAAAACTTTTGTATCTTGTAAAATGGGTGTCCAATTGACGATCTGTTTGGGAAGTTGGGACCCTCCCAATGAAGTGGATATTTTGGAACACTCTATGGTGACTTCCATGGATGTTGAGATGCGACAAAGTTATTGAGTACATTTCTCTTCAAGTGTCCTATGAACAAAACCCTGAAGTTGAATGAGACATGAGAAATGTTGTCTTTCAACTCTGGATGACTCATCCATGGCCTATTGGGGAGAATTTCAATGTTGCATTGCATGCCCAGAGTGGGAAGCACTTCCCTACTACATTGTAGGGCCACTGTAAACGATGAGGTGGATTACCACAGTTTTCCATGACTAGTGGGAAGAACTTCTCTGTGACTTTATAGGCCCACAATACCTGATGAAGAAGATTACCTAAGAACCCAAGGATTGTGGGAAGCAATTATTGTTGAACTGGTAGGCCCAATGTACTTGTATGATGAGAGTTATCTAGTAGCCGAGGAGTTTGATGATGTGAATGATAATGATATGGTTACATTCCTAGAATAAACGTGATGTGAGTTTTCCTGTGTTTTGAGATTTAATTTAAATAATTTCTTTTTGGTCCTTGCTTTTTGATTTTGAGTCCATGCTAAGTACTGTGTTAATCACTCATACACAGGCTTCGTTCACACATGTTGTGATGGGTGTAGATGATCGACGTTTAGATCTGGGTGCTCATGGAGATGAGACAGATGGATGCTAAGATGGTGGACTTGGTGCCCTGGGACAAGGCTTGGCCCTGTAGGACCGAGCAAACATTACATTCTACATATGATTCTTGTATCTTCACAACTCTCGGTATTAGGTGTACTTTTTTGTGGATGGCCCTTAGAAATTCTTTTTTTACATTCTATTTTAATTTCATTGATGGGATTGTATTCTATCCCATTGACTTTCAGATTTTCTTTCACTCAACCTTGTTTTAGTGGTACATGTATCACCCAATCAATATATTGGGATTTGGTTGGGTGTGTGTGTACCGATACTCAGGAAAATGCCTCCCACTTCCAGGTTGATGCCTTTAGTGCTTGTTTCCAGCACCTGCCCATTATGAGGCGGGCTTGGGGTAGTCATCACATTGGCCCAGAGGGATGGGGCCTCACAATGTGGTATCATAGAGTGGTATGTCCTACCAAAATGCTCAAGAGTTTTTTGTTTAGTTTTGGAGAAATAATGTTATGTGTTCTGAGTTCGACTTTTAGATTCAAGGATCCTAGTTTTGGTGCAGCGATCGATGTATCCACACACCAAGACCATGAATACTTATTTTCGGATCTATTCATGAAAACATTGGTTTCCTATGTGTCTCATTAATTTATTTTGAATAAAAATAATCTCACTAGTTATAATTATCTAATCATGGTACATCATGACCTATCTCAAGATTCCTTTATATGGACGACCAAGAAGGTTTCTGATATGAGCTCATTAGGGCAACCCACCTAGTGAAGAGGAATATGTTCTTAGACCAGTTCTAGAAATGGCCCCACCAGGTTGTTCACTAGTGCTACCACAATCTGATATCCAACAACTACAACTGGTTATTCTGGTATAGGAATTTCATGCGTTCAGTTTCCTACAAGAGTTTCATAGATAGAGGCATCCTAGGTTCAGGTGAGAGATAGATTTCATGTTGTTGAGGATAGGATGGAGGGAGTGAAATGGGTCTTCTTATTAGGGAGGACACCACCTTACCAGATGGATAATTTCAAAGTGATCCTTTTACATGTCTCGGTAGGGAGACGGTTCTGTATTACAACCTAGATGCACAGTGAGGAAACCATTACATTGGAAGACTTTGAGCGGCATTTCTAGGAGTTTTTTCCCACGTATATGGGATCTTTTCACATTATGTAGCTTCTTCTCCATTAGCAGGGCAGCATGATGGTAGCCGAGTACTCAGTGAGGTTCACTGCACTATCTCACTAGTCCACAGACATGGTGTGAGAAGCTTTCTACAAGGCTCATTCTTTAATGTTAGGGCATATGTGGATGATCTGGTAATCCTGTTGTCTCACATCATACCTACCCATGTTGGGGTATATGAGTGAGCCATTATGGTGGAGTGATTTTTAGGGGATTAGGCGCTGACATATCGAGCATCTAGTAGACACCAGGCATCATAGTTTTTGGTAGGCAGCAGAAAATATATAAGAGTGGCCAAGCAAGACAGGTCATTCAGAAGACAACCCCAAATCCTAGGGTTCTCATTCCGAGGGTCACAAACAAGAGGAAGTCATCCTGGATCCGGGATTATCTTCTCCTATGAGGGGAAGTGAAAAAGTTCTTGTTACTACCCAACCTACCCTACAAATGACCAGAAAATGATTGAGGGGCATCTGATACAATGGCAGTGGTTTGATCATGGAAATACCCAAGGAGAATAACATAGAAGGGGAGAAGTTCAATCAGCCAGCGGTGGGCAGAAGTTCAAGGTGTAATTATGGCCACCCCTAGGTGGTTTAACCCGAACTCTATGAGAATTCAGGAAAGGGATAACATAGCTTCAGGAAAGATATGATTATTACAACAACAATCTAGTTATAAACCGAGGAATGATCTTTGTCTTCTCGACCCAAGAAGCAGTTCTTAAATACACAGCTATTAGTCACTCCTTCTGTTATAAGACTCTCAATCAGAGCTGAGAGATTCTGGTGGAGGCATTGGAATGATAATTATTCCTAGAGGATCCTATTATAAGAGATTCGACAATTACACAATGGAACATGCAGTGTGCGTTTACTCTAGGAGGTCATAGCATCACCTGCAGTCTCCTAGTAGAGAAATCGAGGCCTTACAATGTCATCCTTGGTATGGATTGGTTATCTATAATACATGGTCTGACTGACTATTTTTGGAATACAATTTCGTGTGTGCATGGAAATGGGACCATATTTTCCTTCACTAGTGAGAAGGAATCCCTTACAGCATAAGATGAACTCTCTCGGAGGAGGGTTCAGCAGATCACTCAACAGTTGGATAGCCTCACCCTCGGTGCGTGAGATGATATGATTCAAATATTTATATAATTTGGAGGAAGTATAAAAGAATTTTTTCCAATGTATGTATTTGTAATACCTCCCCATATGGAGGTAGACTTCTGCATCGACCAATACACTATGACTACACATATAACCACCATAACATATCGGATTTCTCCTATGGAGCATCGTGAGCTAAGGGTAAAAGTGGATGAATTGTAGGAGAAGGTGTTCATAAGTCCAAGTGATTCATCATTGGAAGACTTAGTTCTTTTTCCTAGAAGTCATATTGGAGATTGAGTTTTTTCATAGACATTCGGTTAGGTGACCGTGAAGAACATGTACCAGAAGCCGACAATCGATGACCTCATAGAGTGGCTGAAGGGGGAGAAGTGGTTTTCAATGATATAACATAGATCATAAAATCACCAGCTTCATGTTCGGGATGACTATGTACTGAAGACAGCCTCCAGGTTCATTTACATCCAATATGAGTTCATGGTGATTCCATTTAGTGTGACCAATGACATAAAAATGTTCATGGGCATCAGGAATAGGATCTTCCAGCCTTACCAAGCCTGGTTCATCGTGGTATTCATGGATGAAATCTAGGTGTACTCAGCTTCCTAGGTGGAGCATTCTACAAACATTCAGATAGTCCAGGATACACTTTGAGAGCACCCTCTTTTTGGTAATATCTCCGAGTGTCAGTTTTGGATTCTGGAATTCCACTTTTTATGAAATTTCATCCCATAAGCTAGATTTTTTGTAGAACCAGATAATATAGCTGTTGTTATTTTATAGGAATCTCCCAAGAGTGTGACTAAGGTGAGGATATTATCGTAGTTGGATGGTTCCTATAGGTGGATCGTACCAATCTTTTCCAGGGTAGAAGTACTCTTATCGGCATTAAAATAGAAGGGAAAGACCTTCGTGTGGATAGAAAAATGAATGTAGAGATTCCAGGAGCGGATGCAGATACTGACTAGTGCCCCATCATGATACTACAAGATGAGAGATGTGGTTATTTAGTTTACTGAGACACGTCAATAAATAGACTTCGTGGTGTTCAGATGCAGGAGCGAGTAGTGATCTCCTACATCTCGCAACAAATGAGACATCATGACCAGAACTATGCGACCCATGACCTAGAGTTAGCTGAATTGGTCTTTTCCAGGAATATGTGGTGGCACTGCTTGATGGTTGAACATATTACAATTTAATCCAACCACAAGAGTCATGGGTATATCTTCTCCTAGAGGATCTAAACCTGAGGCAATGGTAATGGATTGTGTTCTTCCTGGACTATGACCTTGTGACATTATATACTCCTAGAAAGGGGAGCGTGGTGGAATACAAGCTCATCAAGAAGACTGGGTTTTAGTTAATATGTGATTTGATAGAGAAGTTACCCACAATGTAGATATCCTTTTTGGATAATGGTGAAGAATCTTAACTTCATTCATCGACTGTTACCCCAAACTATTACAGTGACTATGGGAGGCATAGTTGGTGGACAATGACAGTGAGGCTCGATGTGATATGTTGTCCTCTGGACATTCTCCTAAACGATTTTCAATAGGTTGGGACCACATCATTTTTTTATAGGGTTCACCTTATTACCAGTAGAGTAGTGGGATGATTTGTTTAGGTAGTTTCATAAATATACCTTGATTGTATATCTAGTAGTTGAAATGATGTACCCATACAACCGACATCAGTACTGGTGGCCATGGATAAAGAAAGTGGTTGCCAAGTCCATTTCATGATGCCCCCTTTTATAGTAAGTGAATGTTGAGCATTATGTTCCAACAGGCTAGGTCCATCCACTTGATTTACAAGAGTGTAAGTGGGATGGTATCTCCAAGAACGTTTTGATGGGGATACCACATAGATCTTGGGGCCATGATTCCTTCTGGTGATCGTTGACCGACTCACTAGGTCAGCTCACTTTATACACATTTGGGAGAATGGACCGGTATCTCCAAGAACGTTTTGATGGGGATTCCTCTTTGTCTAAATGATTATACAATTACACATGGTAACTTTGATGATCTTCTCATATTGTGATGCTTTTATTACATCCTGGATATGGAAGGGATTACAGGAGGACTTCATGATGCCGTTTTTCTTGATAATAGATTTCAAACCCTAGAGAGATGATCAAAAGGAGTAGACCATACAGACCGTCAAGGAAATGCTTCATGCTTGTGTCCTAGACTTTGGTTATAGTTGGAAGGACCACCTACCATTGGTGGAGTTTTCACACAACAACAGATGTCACTCCACCATTTTCATGGCACCATTTGAGGCCTTGTATGAGAATCCTTGCAGATCACCCATATCCCCAAAAAACCTAGGGGAGTCGGCACGCATGGGTCCATAGTTGGTACAAGCTATAGGTGAGAAGGTGAAGATCATCTTGGAGGGATGAGGACTATATCGATAAATTTGATGTCATATGACGTTAGGAGATGAAGACCCTTGGAGTATGAGGAGGGGTATCCTGTGTTACATTGGATCTCACCCTAACAAGGATTATAGAAATTTGGTCAGTGGATCAATCTATCTACGAGGTTCATCAAACACTTTTTGATCCTGATCTGAGTTGGCGAGGTGAAATACCACCTAGATCTTCCACCTTTGATGCACCGGGTGCATGATGTTTCCCAAGTTTCACAGTTGAGGAGGTATGTGCATGATTTTTCCCATTTCATCGACAGGAAAAAGCCAGACATTAACTATGGGGCTATTTTTTCGGAGTTCTCGGTAGAGATTTAGGATTGATAGGATTTGGTCCTATGTGGCTGGTCAATTCCATTATTGTGTGTTCAGCGGTAGCACATGAATATCTAGGATAGCACATGGGAGAGAGAGGCTCATATTCGTGCTCATTACCCCCCATATTATTGATTTGTTATTTTTTTCTTCCAGGGATGTATATCCTTTAAGTGGGGAGAATGTAATGCCTCTGAATTTTCATTTAATGTTTTTAATTATAAGGAATTATTTCGAGATCGCAAAATTCAACGGCACGTGATTCTGAGGCCCAGAGAGTTAGGAATAAAATTTGAAACTTTTTTATGGTACTTCTAGTAAAAATGTGAGCAGGTATTACTATATTTTGAACTGGTGCACGAATCAAAAATATAAGGTAACCAGTGACCTCGGAATATTGGGATTCACCTAGAAATGATTTAACATCAGCTAGAATGGGCTGGGAAGAAATGTTATTTGTATTACATTTTGGGAAAAATAATATTATAAGTTAAAGGAATTATTTTATTTCATTCCCATTGTTGTGTGGTGGATGAAAATGTTGTGGTGCAGTGAAAAGGGATTCACGAGGAAAATTAATAGAGGACCAATAATGGATCTTTTAAAATCGCAATGCACTTTTTGTTATGACCCATTATATGTGTCTCATTAAATGTGTTCCATTTAATGAGCTTCATTAATTAACAAAAATACACAACAATTTTTTTCATTTAATTATTTTTTGGCATGTTTGAGATGACTAATTTAATCCTTGTAAAATCTATGATGAGTCTCCAAAAAAAATTCCTCACAAAAGAAGAACGATGAAGAACGTCGGTGAGACATCACCGACAAAGAAAAACCTCAAAAAACAGAGTTGGAAGTGATGATATCGACACCTTTAATCCACGAGGAAAATGCATCAGCACCAGACATCAATGAGTTAGGTGTTGTTTTATTTTGATGTTTTTCAAAATTATTTTCTATAAACGATGAACAAAGATCCACCCCACGAGATTGTCAATTTACGATTCGTGCGTTATGCAGGAGGGTGGCTTTTTCTTAGGGATTTGTTATCCAAGATTCGAACATGGAATTAAACGATTGAAAACCAATCTATGAACCTCTTCATTAATTTTAATCCTCTAATGTAGAGGTTCTGGGCTAATTAGAACAAGGTATGAGCACCTATTCTCATGCAATATTGGTGGTTGCATTCTTAAAGTTGTGGAAATTTGATTCTGGTGCCCGATTAGGGATGGTGACGAACCGAGAAGATAGTAGTCATATATAGATAAGAATTAAGACCACCAGAGTGGCTCTGGTGGCCTGTGTAAGGTGTCGTCAGCATTGCACTACTGGAATGAAAACGCTGGAAACCAGCAACAACAGTTGGCCCACAACGATAGCTTGAAGTGGGTGGCACCTCCTGGTGTTGCGGGAGTAGTGGAGGCGGTCGATCCCCTTTGGTTGTGATGGTGGAATACGAAGTGTCTGGCACACCAGGATGATAGGAGGATGTGGCCAACTGATTTTGGTGGATGGGATCACACTACCAAGAGTTTGTTGAGTGGAGGAGGGTGGCCGACATTCAGGCCACCTGGGAACCAGTGAGTCGCAGTCCATCGAACAGGACTGGAGGGTCTTCGCATCCGGGGGCTAGCGGAGTAGGGGGGACATGGCACGGATGTCACGACCTAGTTGGGCGACACACCCTTTCCACCTCATGTGGTTGGGACTCAGGACACGCCCCAGCTACCAAGACTAAACATCTACAAGTGGGCCATGTCGGACTAGACTAGGTCGTCGGGCGACCCAATGGGCTGGACACTCTGCCAAACCAGGCCGAGTTCAATGAGGCCGATTGGCCAAACCTGACCTGACCAACCCAGACCCACACTGATTTAGGTTGAGTTGGTCAATCTTAAACTAGGGTTTTTGGGACCCCCAATACGGTTTGGTCAGGTTGGTATGATAGGGTCCGACCACGTCCCGTCACAACCAGCCCCCAGGTTACTAAAACCATTGTATCTTTCAAAAAGAAAGTCAGATTGATGAGATGTTTGCGGCGTTGGGACCCTCCCAATGAGGCGAATCTTTTGGAACACCCTAGGGAGACTTTTATGGAAGTTGATATGTGAATAAGGGATTGAGGATTGATTCCCTCGAGCATGCTATGTACGGAACCATGCAGTTGGATAAGACCGGAGGACTAATGACTTTCGACTGTTGACAAATTGATGATGGCCCAGTGGGAAGCACTTCTATGTGACTATGTAGGCCCCAAGTGGGAAGCACTTGTATGTTTCTTTTCAAACCCATGGTACTTGACAAATTTGAGTACCTCGGTTTTCCATGACTAGTTGAAGAACATCTCTGTTACATTGGAGGCCCACGTTATGCAATAGAGAGGTGTAAAAAATCAGTACAAGGTTAGTGAGAAGCACTTCTTCATTAAATTGAAGGCACATTGTACTAGTTAGATGAGGTATTCTCCAGAAGCCATATAGTTTGATGATTTGACTGATGATTCAATTGTTATAATTACATTATATACCTGGGGTGAGTGGCCTTGTGTTTCATGCTTTACTTGGTGGAATTGATGTGTGGTTCTTCCTTTTTATATTGGGGTCCCTATTATGTATTGTATTTCTCAACCTTGCATAGGGATTATCCCACACATGTTGTGTCTATTTTAGACGACCGAAAATTCTAAAGGGGTTCTTAGGAAGACATGACTAACGGATGCTACGACATTGGACATGGTGGACTAGGACCAGTCAGGGCCCGGTAAGACCGGTAAAACATGAAATACTACTTCATATTTTATTAGCTTTACTTCTCTCACGATCAGGTGGGGTTTTCTACAAATGGTCATCCCAGTTTCCTTTTTATACTTTTTTTAGTTATTTTTTAGGATTGTATTCATTCCCACTTAGAATCTATTGTACATTCACTATGCCTTGTTTTAGTGGTAATTATTTTCCACTTTCATTATGTTGGGATGTGGTTGGGTGTGTGTGTTCATATAGGTACATAGGAAAATTCCCCTTACATGCATGTTGATTCCTTCAGTGCTAGTCATCAGCCATTGGCCTTTGGGAGGATGGCATAGTTTAGTCAGGGATTGGTCTATGGGGGATGACTTGGGACAATCATCATTATCATATAGATTTAAATAAGTGCAGAAGGATGAACATGAGCCACAAATAGGTAAAATTTGTTAAAATGGGAATGTTTCATGAGTTGGTTCATCATAATGATTGTTTATTAGGATTTTGAAAAAGGATTTTTTTCCTTATGGTTCCCATTTAATGATTGATTTGTTGTGTGAAACTCAATGTTCTCAACATTCAATTCATCCTAACAGTGTTATGAAGTATAGATAACTTCAAGGCTATTGTTAGTGATATGGAATGGAAAGAGATATTACTGATTTTAAAAAGAAAAGTTTGACATGAAAACAGGTTAAAGTAGAGTGGGTGTTACCAAAGGTGATGCTCCTGCCTTTTCCAATGCCAATGTGGAAATGGCATAATGTATCCATAGAAATTGTGGTGGGACTACCAATTACTTCTCGATGTAACAATGTGATTTGGGGTATTGAAGAACAGAATAAAAAATTATCATAGATTCATTCTATTCTGGATTAAATGACGTTGGATCAACTTCCATGATTGTCCATCAAATAGATTATCAGGTTACATGGATTTCCTCTTTCAATTGTATCATATCGGGACACCAGTTTCACTTCTAACTTTTTTAAGGGACTTCAAAAGTCGTTCAGAACAAAATTAAATTTCAGTACATCATTTTATCCAAAATTAGATGGGCATTCGGAATGAATGATTCAAACAATGGAGGATATTCTTCTAGATTGTTCAGTGGACTACCAGGGAGGTGAAAATCAACATCTTTCTTTAGTTTAGTATTCTTATAATAATAGTTTTCACTCCAGTATAAAAATGTAACCTTTTGAGTAATTGTATGTGAAGTGTTTTCGAACTCTAGATTTTTGGGATGAAGTCAATGAAAGGAAGTTGATGGGAGTAGAATTAGTATAGGATGATACTGAGATAGTGAAGATGATCCATCAAAACCTGAGGACAGATCAGAACAGATAGAAAGGTTATACCTACATTAAGAGAAAGGAATTCTCTATTGAGGTAGGTGATCATTCTTTTCATAGAATCCCACCATGGAAATGTCATATGTTTTTTGGTAAGAATGGAATGTTATGTCCAAGGTTCATTGGATCACAAACAATTCTAGATAAAGTGGTAAAATGCATCTACTATGTAGCATTGCCTCCAAATTTATCTCAGTTACATAATTTTTTTCATGATTCATTGTTGAGAAATTGTGTTCCATATTCATCTCATGTCTTGAGCCTAGAAGCATTTCACCTTGAAGATAACCTTTCTTATAAATAGAAACCAATTCAGAATCTTGATTTAAGGGAACAAGTATTGTAGAATAAGGCAATACACCAAGTAATGGTTTGGTAGAGAATCCACATGGTTGAAGAATCCACATGGTAATCTGAAAAAACTATGAGCTAATTGTACCCTCACTTTTTTAATGAGTATATAAAATTAAAAGGCATTTTTTCCAAAAGGTGGGGTCAATGAAATACCAAATGATTTTAAAAAAATTGAAATTCATGGAACTTTTTTTTATGTTGATATTTATTTGTATCCTTTAAACAAAAATTTTCCACTTCTATGCTTTGAATTCCCAAAAATAGTCATCTACAGTAGTGTTCATTATGTTATTTGGAGTCTGATAAGCAATCATTTTTTATGAATAGTAGAATCCCATTCTGAGTAGTAATATGAATAGTAATATTACCCTAATGAATAGTTAATAGTAATGATATTTTATTTTCTTGAGGATTTAAGATAATGTGAACTTTATTAATTTTTCAAGGTGTTAAAAAATAAAGCATATATTTTAAATAAGATATGATTTTATTTAAAAATTTAATAAATAATATATAAAAAATATTATTTAAAAATATAGTTCATCTTTGACTTCTATAAATTGAAAAATGGTTAGGGTGAATTTAATGGATTTTTGGGAAATTATTGAATTTTTATGAATAGTGAAATATTGTAAAATACCATAATTTCAAAGTATATGTTAAAAAAACTATTTCTCACTTCATATGTGATGTAAAAATACATGGATAAATATCACATTAAATTATTACTATTTTTTGTCACATGAAGTAATAGAATTCATAGTCTTGAGAAAAATGTTATAATAATGAATAAAATAATGTAATATACCTCCTCTACTCCACTATAAATATGACCTTCATTACCCTCTTCCCACCACACCACTCAAGCCTTAATACTTACCAAAGTTCTACCTAATAAAAATCATAGGGCTCTTTACCATGTAAAATAACTAATAATCTAACTAAATGTCCAATACCAAAGGCCGTATGTGGAATCTCAGGGAGAAGAGATGAAGAGGTAAACATCCACATTTGTATTCATTCTTTTTTATTTCATTTTCATTTATATAATTCATATTTCCTCACCTCCCAGTCTCCTAGTGAAATGTATGATACAATATCTTAAATATATTTTTTCATCTTTTTTATGTAAGACTCACTACTATACTTCTTATACTCACCCAATTATTCATGAAATTAAAACATTGTCTTTGATGTGTCGATTTGTCAACATTGTGGATGATGTGATTTCAATTTATGTTACTTCCTTCAAGACTATTCATGAAATCATAATTATGGATAAACCCGATTATAAATAATTTATTATATCTTATAAAAGGATATGAAATAATTTTTTACGCATGTAATTAATTTATAAAGTAAAATCAGTTCATTACGATCAAATAATCACCAAAATGACCTAAACAAATATCAATAATTATTTAATTGATGAATCATCCTAATATTAGAATTAAAAATTAGAAATGATTTAATTTATATTTATAAAAATATATAAATACTTCTCTATTCCAATTATGTTGTCTCATTACCATGGAACAAGAATATTCATCATGAACCAATCATGGAAATCATGTAAATAACATACCCAAAACAATGCAAGGAACAAAATACTAACAATTAAAGGGTAAAATGATATGATTAAATAATCATGTAAGGTATTATAAAGATGAATTAATTTCTATATGATAATAATAAAACTATTTTAAACATTATAAAGGGGATTTAAATGAGATTTATGTAAGAAAAACCTCACGTAAGTGAAATCCTATCCTGATTTCCATTCTTTGGGTTAACATTCTACTACATTATTAATGTGGTAATAAAATTGTTTATGTGATGGGTTTTCTTATATTTTATTAAATAATGTGTATTTATAGTGTATAATCATTCTTTTTACACTCTATTATGTCACACATCGATAATATGATATTTATAAGGTATGTTGCTTTTAAAAATCTTCTTTTAAAATCCAGTTTTATGAAATTCAAAATCCATGTTTTTATGAAATTATTAATGTTGTATGATTATGTTAAGGTTCTTGGGTATTGATTATTTTGGATGGTGGGAACTATATATCCATCCAAATAATAATGTAAGTGAATGTTGGATGTTAGATGTACGGTTACTCCTAGTGTAATTGCATTTCTTTTATAGACTCTACGGTAGCCTTGAGGGTTTCAAATTATAAGGTAGCTGAGAGGGTTACATGATTATGTAATTGATACCCCAATATAACTTTATTGTACAATTTATGTTCTTATGTTTATGCAGATTTAGACTAAATATCATGTTTCACAGAGTAATTATATATGGGTTACATGTGTGTCTTTTGAAAATTATTTCATATGTTATAAGTGTTCATGGACTGTTGTGTTATTTCCCCCTTTATATATCCCTTACTAAACTTATTGTGCTCATATCAAGTTTTTAAATTATATTCACAGGTTATAAGGATGTACAAGAACAGAATTAAGCCAAGTTAAATGTTTTAATAGTTGATAATGAAAGCAAGTTTTATTTTAATTGATTTATGTTGTGAAATAAATGAATTATAATTTTAACTTATCGACTCTCTATTAATGTGTAATGTTAAGAATGTATTATGTCCCAATTATGTAAATATATAAACATGAAAATATTCACAATATGAAATGTAGTTATTTCTTGACTAAATTCAATATTATGTAATATAATATGGTCGGGTCCTCATAAATATTCCAAAATTCCATGTCATGGGTCTCTGTTACTATAAAATTGGCATTTGTTTTTCCATTACACTTGTACCACAACATCCCCAAAGTAGGACACCCTAAAAGAGACATTTAATCATTCCTATATATCACAAAATCATTCATTCATGAATATATTTTTATATACCCTAATGCCATCAAGAATCATATTTTACACTTTTTATATTGTGAATATGGAAGATCATTTTATTTAGGAACAATATCATTCAAAAAATGTGGGAACTCTATAAAACTTTCATCACTCCATCCATGTTTTTCCTTCATGTTAATCAATCATAGAACAAATGATAATATCCTAAATTACATACAACCGGATAAAACATTATTCCTCTGTTAAATAAAAGATTCTCGATTTCTGGTTCATCTTAGTTTCTTCAGCTTAAATATCATGATTTATTTTAACATTTTTATTAAACATATCATCTTGCCAAAAATTGTTATCAAGATATCCAAAATTATTCCCTAGTTTCGCCATTCCAAATCTAGGGGTTGTTACTCAAATTAAATCAATGAGAAATGAAATGATCTTTGGATTACATTATTTTCATATTCATAATGTTTATACATTTAAAGGAAGTTCAAGAAAAAATTCCCTTATTTCGAACATTTCATTTAGAAAATTCCATAAAAACCATCAACACCTTCATCATATTGATTACTGATTCCATGTTATATAATCCATCATTAAATCATTATTTTCTATAAAAAATATAAATAATATTTACCTTTCCAAGATAATTTAATTATAAATTTATATGAAATATTCCATAATTTTAAATTAATTGAGTGTTGAAATATAAAACACATATATCTATATTTGAAAAATATAATTATAAATTATATACAATAATTGAAGATAACCTTAAATATAAATGTTAAATCGTAAAATGATATGCATGAAAGTAATTTATAGAATTAAACATTGTTAAAAAATTCTCCCATTTTTCATTTTATCTTCAAAAAATTTGATTAAAATAGAAATTGAATATTATTTAATAAAATCAAAATCAAGTCTGCATTTTCCATTTTGATTATTATCTTTATTATAGAATTTATTAGAAATATTTTTCATTTAATACCTATAAATTAATGTTTGAAAAATTATTTCATGACATAAAATAATCATACAGTAAACATCCATCAATAGAATAATTAATTTGTAATGTTCTATATATATATACATAATTAATATTATATATTACTTATGTCTAGTGTATTCTTAAAATAATGATAATTATATTATGTACTATGTTTTAAATAAAAAAATGTTTCCTTTGAATTCAACACACTAATAACCCACATTTTTAACATTACATTATTTTTTAATTGATATAATAAAAGTTCAAATTAATGGGGAGAATAATTCATTTAGTATGAATAAGATGTTATTCATCTATAATTCCTTGAAAGTATATCTATTAGAATATGGAATGATATATTAAACAAATTGGCAGTTCCTATTCTGTATTCACCAAAAATATCATAAATATAATGATAGTAAATCATAACATTTATCCTGTATATTTAAGTTATGATTTTCAATGTATGAATATGATAACATCCAAAAATATTTGATATGAATATACACTATTTATATGATATTGTATAATTTTATGCACATTGCAATGTATGTATATATTAAATATTATTATTATTATGGTGATAATAATTTTATAACAACCACTGATATTTTTCCATATACGTGGATGTGTATGAAAAAACGATGAATTATTCACAAACATCATCTAAATAAGAAAACAATTTAGATTCAATGAAAAAATTATTGATGGGATGCAGTATAAATTTTAATGAAACAATTTATTGAAAATGAATTTAAATTTAAATGAGACCCCATAACAATAACATATAATGAAATTCAATCACATTTTTTCATAAAAAATCTCATAATTAAGGTATATGAAGTTTGTAAGGTATTATTTGAGATGATAATATCTATATATGAATGCACAACAATGGGATAGAAACTAGTAAAAAATAACTTTTATGTCAGATTTTTAATATCTAATATTAAAAAAGAAATGTTATGACCGTCATAAAATTTGATATAAAAATAATAACAGTTAGAAAACTCATTTATATTGTCCAATTTGACAAAATAATGTGATAAATGTGGTTTTTGAATGCTTTATTCCACAACCGATGTGAAAAAATCATTTTTTGTTGGTTTTAGAATATATGAACTGAAAAAATATGTTTTAACCAGAATCTAAAAATAATGTGAAAATATGTCCTTTACATTATATATCAAATAAATGGTGGGTAAAAGTGGTTGTGCATGTCAGTTTAAAAATAATCGATGTTAAAGATAAAATTTGAGATCATTCCTAGCCAGCATTGAATTTTTTTAAAACACACATTTGATACATTAAATTACCTTATAAAATTTATTGTACTATGGTTATAATTTAAAATTCATTTATATGCATTCATGATCCTCACATATTCCATTCCGGATAAAATTTTCCAACCATCATCAGCATCCCACCGAATCCACTCTTCGAATCATCATCATTTTTCCACCAGTTTGTCCTTTAGTTAACAAATCATGATATTTAAAATTATTTTCAATGATTTAATATATTTATTATTGGTTTTCTCAATTAATACACCCATTAAATTATTCTAATTTTCTTATCATGAAGAATCCTTCTTTAGATAAAATTAAAATGGAAAAGGTTTGTTTGGGATATAAAATGCCTTCTATGACACTGTATCATCATTTTCCACATGAGATATTTGATATAAAATAATTATATCATTAAAGTCTAAGAAAAGGATGGAAATTATTACAATTATTTGTGATTCTTTTTCAAGAATTTTTTAGGTTTATGTGATTGAATTAACATTTAATGATCTTTTATTATTATCTAATGGAGAAATCAACTTTGAGAAATAAAAAATGAATGTTTTTTACGTCAGTTATAAAAACATGACGTTGAATATAACTTTTTTCATTTTTTATAAAATAAAAAACATAAAAAATCAATATTATAATTTTGAAATCAATAATATTTGTATACATAAAAATGGTATTAATTACAGATCTTACAAAAACATCTCCCTTAAAACTGACAATAAAAATATAAAAAACATTCATGAAAAATGTATTTTTGTACTACTAAGAAAAAATAAGATGGTTTAAGAAGATGTTATGGTCATTAAATGATTTACAAGGAATTTTTTTATAAATTGAGAGTGTGAAGAACCTCTAGGACTAGTTCTCCTGATATATAAAAAAACAATTTATTCTATGTTGACCAATAAAAAATATACACCTTCTATTGAGAATTAAACTCATAAATATTTCGTAATATACCAATATACTAAAATTATACATTGAATAAATAGTCCTTCCCAACCACAACCATCATATATCCCATAATAGTTTCATTAATGTACACCTAATGAATATATGAAACAATGTTATAAATCAACACCATTGAGGAATACACTAATCAATATATTAATGCACATAATTAAGACCGATGAAATTTAATTGTTTTAGAAGATGTTAATGTGACATTTAATTATAGAGAATAATAAACAATATGTTAGGGCATCAGAAACATTGAATGACTAAATGACAACATCAATGAGTGATTTTTTCCTGAGAGTGACGTAGATAAAATGTGCAAAAATGAGGCTTAAGTGGCAAGATTATCAAAGAATATGGAAAACTGATATTCGAGTGCAAATGATTTGTGAAATGAGGGATATGACATACATAAAAGATAAATGATCCATTTTTCATGAGATAACTACAATTCCAAAAACATTCGAAATGAAAATAATAAAAAAACATTAAATCCTTTACCTCGTCAATTATTATGTAACCGATGTGGACAATATGATTTTTTTCACATCTATTATAATATAATTGACCTCGAAAAGTGATGAAAATTTCATTGTCACATTGGTAATATAATAATTAATTCTAGAAAGATAATTTATAAAATTGGTTATATAATAAAATAATCTATAATGATAATATATCACATTGGTTATTATATAACAAATTTGATAAAATGGGAAAACATTCTTTTTTCATGTTAGTTATTATAAAACTAACTAGAAAAGGAAACATATCTAGATTTATCAAAGGGGTTACACAATAATTCAAAGTTAAAATGAACATAAATCCATTTATCATGTCGGTTAATATAAAACTAATGTGATAGAAATAGTTAAATTCTTTTATCATGTCAGTAATCATTAACCGATTAAATAATGCCAACATAAAAAATACATTCTGTAATAGTGTTAACAATTATAATAGTTATATCATTGTTAATAATGATTATTAAAATTATTTAAACTATTTAATGATATAATTAATGTTTATAAATAAATTAATTCCTAATATATAATTATAATATATTATTAAATAATAATTAATAATAACTTAATTAATAATATAATGTTTAATAATATTGTTGGCCGTCTTTTTTTTAAACAATAAATTTTATTTTTTAAAAAATTAAAATTATCCTCTCGTAAATTAATTATGATTTGTAATATAAAGAACTTTTTTATCATTTAAATTACTTGTTATATATTTAATCCATACCTAATGTTTCATTTAGATTGTACCTGTTGTTTATATTTTGTAGCAATCCAAGGTCACCTACTTGAAATGTAATAATGTTTCAAGAAGGTTCCTTAGAAAGGTTTTAAAGTTAAAAGTTCAAATACAATCTAAATAAAATTTGAATCATTGACTAAAAATATGAAAAATAACTTAAAATGAAAATAATTTCTTAAAAGTAATTGATGAAATATAATTTAAACTACAAATTGTTTTTCAAAACATTAAATTTTAACTTATCTATTAATTTTTAACATACATTTTTTCTATAAAAATACTCATATTAATTTTATTAATTTTTTTAATTTAAATTAATTTTTATTTTCATAGTAATTTTGATAAATCTCATTACTATTTTATTTATACTATATTATATTTGTATAAATATTTGACCGTAATGTTGCATTTTTAATCAATAAATTTGTGTTGTATAAATTAATTTGTACTTTTTATATTGAAAATGAAATTAAAATTATTTTAAATAATTGATGGAAAATAATTTCAATTTCACAAAATATTGTTTTTTCAAAAAAATTAGTAATTATAAATTATTTTTTTTGAAAAAATATTTTTTGTAAATATATTTATTTTAATTATTATTTCTTTCATTCTTTTTTACAATTATGTTTCATTATTAGAGTACATTTTTTAAATTTATTTCAGATTATATTTATACAATATTTTATAGGAACAAATATTTTAAATTAAGGTTATATTTTTAATCAATAAAGATTAATTCATGTGAGTGAATATGGATTTGTTATATTAGTGAAATTATTTTACATTTCATGTATTTTTTATATGTTAAAACCTTTTATAATGTTTTCTATCGATTTTACATATAATTTATATTTAATATGAATTCAAATTCACCTACATGTAATATAATAATGTTTCATGTAGGTTATTTTGAAAGCCATTAAATTAGAAAGTATATATATAATCTAAATTTAATTTGAAACATTGATTAATAAAATGTAAAGTAATTGAAAATAAAAAAAAAATTAAAAAAATTTACACTACACACTATTGGGTCTTCAAATGATAAATGCATATTTATAAATTATTTTTATTCATATAACTTTTTACATTTTTTTAAATTTATTGTATTTTTTATCTGAACTATTATTTTTAATTAATTTTTTAGTTAACTATTTTCTATTTAATTTATATATTATATATACAAAATTTTATGTTCATATATATTTTAAATTAATTTTATGTCCTTAATTAATATATTTTATGTAATGTCGATTATTTTTTATTTGAAATATTAATCATATTTTTAAAATTACAGTTATTTTTATATGTTTAATACATGCCTTTAGATTCATTTAGATTGTACTTTTTTAATATATTTTATAGACATCCAAATTAACATTATTGAAATGTAATAATATTTCATATAAGTGACTTCTAAAGACTATAAATTATGTAGGATAAATACAATAAAAATGAAATCATAATCATTCACTAAAAATATAGAAAATAATTGAAAATAAAAATAATTTCTTAAATATAATCGATGTAGAATAATTTCTATTGAATAAAGTATTGTGGTCTTAAAACATACATTTTGTACTTGAAAATTATTATGGTCGCAAATATTTTTTTGTAAATATATTTATTTTAATAATTTTTTATCATTCCTTTAATTTTCAATTCATTTTTATTTCTACATAATTTTTTAAAATTTCATTTCTATTTTATTATTATATATTTTATGAGGTTAAATATTTTTTATTAATGTTATTTTTTAAATAAAAAATGATTGTTTCATGTAAATTAAATATGATTTTTATATTAATATAAATATTTTAAAATTATTTTATTTTTTATATTTTTAATCCATGTTTAAAGATTAATTAAGATTTAACTTATAGATTAAATTTTATATTCATGTAGTGTCACATACATGAAAGTAAATAATGTTTCAAGTAGCTGAATTTGAATTCATATAAATTATATTGTATAAATACAATTCAATTTGAATTTGAATCATTGACTAAAAATAAGAAAAATATTTTCAATAGAAATGAATTTATTAAAAATAATTACTGAAAAATAATTTTCATTGCACATAATATTATTCTTTCCAAACATAATATTTGTGCATATAAATTATTATTTTTTCAACAGATGCTTTTTGTGTAAATTTATTTATTTTATATATCTTTTATCATTCCATTAATTTTAAATTAATTTTTATTTTTAATGTCAATATATTAAATTTCATTTATATTTCATTTATATTATATTTTTTCCTCCTAAATATTTTAAAGTTATATTATTATTTTTATAAATATATTTACTATCCTGTAAAATAATTTTGGTTTGTTATATTATTGCACTTAGTTTACATTTTATATCTTTCTTAAATGTTTAACCCAAGTCTTGTAAAGAATCATAAATATGAAGGAAATTTTTTTCACAATTTTCTTTTGGATTTTACAAGAATGCAGTTTCTGACGGGACCTGATTCCGAGGCCCGGTGTGCCTGGAATCATTTTCTGAAGTTTAGCTCTGGTACGTTCAGTGGACGAACGAGCGGGTTTTCCTAACTTTTGAACTGGTGCTCAGAATCAAATTCTGAGGGCACCGATGGAATCGCAGCGCCGGTTTTTTCTTAGGAACACCTTTTCTGGAGTTGCGTTTTCTCGGGTGTGGTACTTAAATTTTGGATTAAGTAAATGAATAAAATAAAGTGGGGCAACCAATTTATTTTATATAAAGTTGTTTAACCTATGCTAAGTGGTTGAAGTGGGACCCACTATATCCTACTGCACTAGGTAGGATATTTTTTGGGTGGGGTCCACATGAGCCCCACCTTTCCAACTTCCATGAATCCCCAACATTTAATTATGGTAAAGCACCTGCACCCCCTTTTAAGTGAAGTCAACTCATGCGTTTAATTGGATATTAAATGCCTATATTAATTGGGTGGTATAAACATTACAATTAATACAATTAATTGTTTGATTCAATTTTGAATTTCTCAAATGTTTGGATTTTGTGTAAATAAAATAAGACAAGTCTTATTTTATTAAGGGGTTCGTTGTGCATGAGGGCTTGGGAGAATTTGCTCAAAGTATTGAAGTTCTTCTTCCTCGACGAAGAATGCGACGAACGCCGACCTCTGACGAAGGTCGACAAGAACGTTGGATCCTCAGAAATCGACGACGTGATGCCGGCAAATCTTTTCTCCGCGACGCGACGATCCTCCTTCCGTGACGCCTTCTTCCACGACATGAAATTCCGCGATGAACCGTAGTTCAACTTTTTCTTCGAGGTAGGGGATTTATTGTTGTTGTTATTCGTGAATTCTTCTGTCACTGTTTCACTTTTCAAATTGGACCGCTTGCTATCGATTAACAGGAGGGGGTCGGACCGCACAAACACGACTAACACTCCTCCCTTATCTTTATGTTGTTGTTGTTCGAAGGATGGTGACGCGGGGTCGTCGCACCGCGCCATTGAAGTCGAAGAAGGTCGTGGCGCCGTCGCGCCCCTCCAGAGACTCACGAAAACACCACGGCCGAAGCAAGGCCACGACGGAGGGGCACAGCGCCGACACGCCGCGCCGCGCCGGATGGACCAAGGTCGCGGCCTTAGGCCGCGGCGGAGCAGCGAGCGACATCTGATTTCCGGCCTCTGGCGTCAGAGCAGGGGGACGGGACCATCTGGTCCTGTGGCGGCAGCAGTTGGCCGGCCGGAGTGGGCCATCCAGTCAGGGGAGAATTCAGGGGTTTGTAACCCCCGGCTGGCCGAGCAGCTGTGGCACCCCACGTGGGGGGGGGGGGGGGTTAATTGAACAGGGGGGCAGTCGTACCCCCCCCCCTTCGCCGCCCAGCTCGGTGTAATCAAGCTGGCCAGTGGACTGCTAGTGCACCGGGCCACGCCCAGGCCGGGCCGGGCCGCGCCAGTTGGGCCGGACCCGGACCTGGGTCAGTTCGACCCGTTTCGGGCCGACCCAGGGGGTATCGGGTCGGGTCGGACCAGGCGCGAACCCCCTATTCAGGGACCTCTTACGGTGATTTTTCCATATATTGGGATACTGACCTTTGATCAAAGAAACGTCCACTATGATGCGATCCTTGGATCGAGACGGTCGTTTCAGGATATTACACTCAGGGTTTCGGAGAACTTTGGGTATGGTCGGGTTGGTTCGAACCCGAAACCAAACGGGCCCTCGAAGCGGAAACACTTATATCTCGAGCTCTGGACGTCTGATTGACGTTCCGTCAACTTTGTTGGATTCCTCTTGATGAGACGATACATTTGGAATGCTTCTTCGGAGTTTTGGATGAATTTGGATAATGGATGGGTTGGATTGTACCCGAAATCCAACCGGGCCCCTCGAACGAAAAAACTGATAACTTTCAAACGGAAAGTCCATTTGACAAACCTTCAGCGGCGTTGGTGATCACGTTGGGAAAAAGTCCCTATGAGTATACCCTGTGAGTATTCAGGGAACATTTGAGATGCGGTCAGGTTGGTTCGTACACAAAACCAACCGGGCCGCTAGGACGAAAAGGCTAATAACTCACAGACCGGGCGTCTGATTGACACGCCGTCTGTTGCTTTAAGACCCATATGATGAGGCAGTCCTTTGAGATACTTCTCCGGGGGACTTGTGATATTTGGAGTATCTACCAGTAGCTCATGGAGCGGACCCTCCCGGAGACGAGCTAGCAGAGTGCAGAGACCTAGTAGCTGACTGAGACTTGACGACTGCTGATCGATCGACTCGGAGTGATTGGAATAGCCCAGTGGGGTGCTCTTGGATGTAGCGGCAGACCCACGACGGATGTGTGCTTGGTTATAGCGGTAGACCTGTGGTACTCGATAGAAGGAGTACCTTTGTAGGCTTTGAGGGGGTGCGCTTGGTTGTAGCGGCAGACCCATGGTGGGATGTGCTTGGTTGCAGTGGCAGGCCCACAGTACTCGAAAAGTGGATTACATCAGCAGTCCAACGATAGTGGGACACGCTTAGTTGTAGAGGCATGCCCACTGTACTCGACAGAGGAGGAGTTCACCCGCAGATGTGGTTTGGTTATCGTGAATAAAATCGTAGTTTGAGCTGAGTCTATGACCTTTGTGTTTACCTCGTGATTGAGATGGGTCACTTGATAACTTATGTATAAGTATGGGCATATACCTGGGTGGTTGTTATCTGTTGATTTCATATCCTTTGTGTTTCCTCATGATTGAGATGGGTTACATGATAACATAGGTATAAGTATGGGATTACACCTAAGTAAGGGTTATCTATTGAGATCCTTCATTGTGGTTATCCTTGTAAGATTTAGTGAGACATTGAGGGTCTCGGGGTCCCTACTGAGTATCGTTATACTCACCCCTTCATGGGCTATGCATGCACCTCATTGTGTTGGTTGCAGACGACGAGCAGCGCTGACAGTGGCTGAGTGTTCGAGGGCTAGACGGTACCCGGAGGTGTATCTCACGGCGAGTCAGTATCCGAAGGTGGATTTCAAGAAGAGATGATAGTCAGAGGAGGATGACGGGTGAGAACGTTGTGGAGGATATTTGTACATACCCTTCAGGTAGGATCCGTGGTGGACGATCCAGGAGTTGCACTATCTATACCTACCCTTCAGGTAGGATCCGAGAAGTACGACCCAAGAGATGCTTCCTTTCTTCCAGCTGTTTCTTTTTTTCTGTTGTACTTTCGTTTAGTTGTAGTTGTACTTTCAGTTGGGTTTGTATTCTGGCCCAGTTACTTTTCAGCACATTCTTTTGTACTTAGTGTATTACTTCCGCTTGTACTCTGGGATGTTTTGTTTACTTCTATAAAGGCAATTCCTTCCCAGTTATCAATATTTACGCCTTTGGTGCATGTCGCTAGCCCCTGGCCTATGGAATGCGGGCTTGGGATAGTCACGACACGAGCCCTGAGAATGGGTTGTGACAAATTGGTATCAGAGGAGTGCGGCTCTAACGCGGAACTATGGACTCTGATCTTTTTCAATGTGAAGAAATAATGTTAAGGATACTGAGTTTTGTCTTCATTTCAGGGAGCCCAGTGTTGACGCGGCGGCCCACGTATCCGTACACTAGGACCCTGACTTCTGATTTCTGACTTTGTTCACAAAAACACAGATTCCGTGTGTGTTTCTAAATTTTTAAAGTCAGTTAAAACTAGGTCATCTCACCAGGTATAATCATTTGACAGTGTCACATCTATTCAAGATGTTTCTACGCAGACAGTCAGTTGGAGTTCCAAGAGAGTACTCGATGACGGCTCACTGAGCGACAAGGCTCCGGTGCGGGGACCATTTTACTATGTTGGCACCCTCGGGTGGTGTACCAGTAGCACCACTAGCTATTGGGTAGTAGATGCCACCAGCCATACTAGATAACTGTGCACGCTGGCAGAGCGTGATGCACAAGTTCCAGCAATAGAGGCCTCCGAGGATACGAGGCGAGGCAGATTCCCAGATAGCAGAGCACCGGCTAGAGGCGATTGCTATAGTTTTACTCCTAGCTGAGACATCAGTAGAGTGGATGGTGGCCTTGGATACTAGTTTTATCTAGTGAGTGACCATGAGGATGGTCCTCCTAGAGATGAGGCTTTGGTACGTGGACTGATGCCTGAGATAGTGTCTTCGGGTAGTGTGTTAGCTATACATCACTACCTGTCGGTCTGTAGTTACAACCGGCAGTACTGGTAGATGACACATGTAGGCTTACTACCGGACACGTGTTCCAACATTAGATACCCTCATGTTCTGAGGTGATCCTAACTCACAGGCATCTAGGGATAGGCTTGAGGAGCTGGTGAAATTTTTCTAGAGCTTATACAGCTTCGGCAGGATGACGAGTCAGTAGCTGAGTATTCATCAAGGCATACCAAACATTCCAGGTACTCGATGAATACAATTTTATCAGTGCTATAGAGCTCGGAACTGTGAGCGTGGTGTGTTTAAGGATTTCTGAGCCATTACTTTTTCTTCTATGAATTCATACTCATGTTAAGGTTCTAGAGAGAACTTTTTGGTTGAATGTTCTTTGGATGAACGAATACAACTAGAGAATGTTAGAAGTTGGAACGCATTGAAATGGTGCCAGTCTCAGTAACTTGGGCATGAGAATTTTTCAAAAAGAGGAAATGTTAAGGACAGATAAATATGCAGTGTATTAGACGTAGAGGTAGAGCTAGGAGAGCATCATGAGGTGGTGTATATATCAACATGTTACAAGAAATCGCCTTTTTTGTTCCCTCCAGGCTCAGGGAGCTGGAGGGCAGGCGAATAGAGTAGCTGCATGCGGTCAAGGATTGTGACCCAATGTCTCTATTAATGATTTGAGGGATAGTCTGTGTCAACTACAAGATTTCATAGTAACAGACGTTGATACGAATCATTCCTTCCTTCCATGAATCATGTCCCAGACCTAGTGTTTCCGGTTAAGCCATTAACGTGACCCTCATGTCTGGAAATACCTTGGGAGGAGACTCGATAATCACACTTACGCCAACAGTGTGGTCTGATCCACAAGGCGAGAGTTTCAGTTGGAATCTCTTGGTGGCAGCGTCGAGGCCTTACGACGTTGGTCTCAATATGGATTAGATTCATAGTTCATGCTCAGATTGAACCTATTAGGAAAAAAGTTTGTGGTTTATCGACAACTTTGGGATGGGGTTTTCCTTGGTCAGCGAAAAGGAAAACCCAGGCAGCACAGGATGGAATCATGTATATGAGGGTTCGGCTGATCACTCTTGAGTCGGTCAACCATACCCTCGTGGCAGTAAGAATTTTGAGTTTTAGTTCTAAATAGGAATTGGAGACATCTAGATTTCGAGGATGACGACCACATTTTCTTACATGTCTCACCTCGACGAGAGTTACAGTGTTTTGGCCGGGGCGGTATGTTTTCTCCGCGCTTCATTGGACCCTTTTAGGTCCTCAACGGGGTAGGTGAAGTGGTTTACTGCTTGACCCATCCACCTCAGATTGCACCGGGTGCACGACGTCTTCCACTTATCTCAGCTGAGGAGATATGATCACGACCCGGCGCATGTCATCGACCATGTGGGGGGTGGACTTTGGTGATGGGGTGACTTTCACAGAAGTTTCAGTGGGGAATGAGGATCGACAGGAGCGGATATTTTGAGGACATTCGATTCCTCGGGTGCACTTTCACTGGAAGTAAGAGAACCTCCAGGTGAGCACAAGGGAGCGGAAGGCTCATATATGTGCTTAGTATCGCTTTTGTATCCCTAGTTTGTGTTAATGCTTTATGGGGACGTAAATCCCTAAGGTGGAAGTAATGTAAAGACCCGTAAAATTAAAGGAAAAATGTTTCTTAATTTTCTTTTGGATTATACAAGAATGCAGTTTCTGACTGAACCTGATTCCGAGGCCCGGTGTGCCCAAAATCATTTTCCAAAGATTAGCTCAGGTACGTTCAGTGGACGAACGAGCAGGATTTCCTAACTTTTGAACCGGTGCTCGGAATCGAATTCTGAGGGCACCGATGGAAGCACATCGCCGCTTTTTTCTTAGGAACACATTTATTGGAGTTGTGTATGATCGGATGTGGTACTTAAATTTTGGGTTAAGTAAATAATGAAAATAAAGTGGGGCAACCAGTTTATTTTATTTAAAGTTGTTTGACCAAAGCTAAGTGGTTGATGTGGGACCCACTATATCCTACTCCACTAGAGAGGATATTTGTGGTGTGGGGCCCACACGAGCCCCACCTTTTCAAATTCCATGAAACCACCACATTTAATTAAAGTAACACACCCACACCACCCTTTTTATGTGAAGTCAACTCGTGCATTTAATTAGATATTAAACGCCTCTATTAACTGGGTGGTTTAAACGTTACAATTAATTCAATTAATTGTTTGATTCAATTTTTAATTTCTCAAATGCTTGGCATGTGTGTTAATAAAATAAGACAAGTATTATTTGATTAAGGGGTTCATTTTGCATGAGGGTTTGGGAGAATTTTCTGAAAGTCTTGTAGTTCTTCTTCATTGACAAAGAACGCGAAGAACGTCGTCCTATAATGAAGGTCTACAAGAACTCCGGATCCTCAGAAATCGACGACGCGATGCCGACGATTCTTTTCTCCACGATGTGACGATCCTCCTTCCGCGACGCCTTCTTCCGCGACATGAAATTCCACGAGGAACCTTTTTTCAAATTATTCTTTGAGGTAGGGGATTTATTGTTGTTATTATTCATGAATTCTTTCGTCGTCGTTCCTTGTTTCAAATTGGAGCGCTTGATATCGATTAACGGGAGGGGGCCAGACCGCACAAAAACGGCCGACCCTCCTCCCTTATCTTTGTGTTGTTGCGGTTCTATGTAATGTGATGTGGTGTCGTTGCATCGCGTGGGATCAGACAGAAAGGATGCGTGGCGCCGTCTCGCCGCGCCATTGAAGTTGAGGAAGGTCGTGGCGCTGTCACACCGCGCCAGAGACTCCCGAAAACACCGTGGTCGGAGCGAGGCCACAGAGGAGGGGAGCGGTGTTGTCGCGCAACGCCGGATGGACCATGGCTGTGGCGGAGCAAGGAGCGGTGGCCGATTTCCGGCCGTCGGCGTCAGTGCAGGGGGACGAGACCAGCTAGTCCAGTGGCGGCAGCAGCCGGCCGACCGGAGCTGGCCGACCGGTCAGGGGAGAAGCTGGGGGTTCGTAACCCCCGGCTGTCCGAACAATAGCGGCCCCCACATGGGGGGTGTTTAATTGAAAAGGGGGGGTAGCCCCCCCCCCCCTGCCCCCCCCCCCCCCCCCACGTGACCGCCCAGCTCCGTTACACCGAGCTGGCCAGCGGACCGCCGGCGCGCCAGCGCCCCCGCGCACCGGGCCGCGCTGCCCAGGCCGGGTCGGGCCGCGCCCAAGCCGGGCAGGGACGTGCCCAGGCCGGGCCGGGCCGGGCCGTGCCAAGCTGGATAAACACGGACCCGGGTCGGGATGACTCGGTTCGGGCCAACCTAGGGGGTATCGGGCTAGGTCAGATCGTTTCTGAACCCCCCTATTCACGGACCTCTTAGGGTCTTTTGACCATATCAGGGGCTACAGACCTCCGATCGATACACCGTCATCTGATATGCGATACATGGATCGAGACGGTCGTTTTTGGTATATTACACTCAGTGTTTTGAAGAACATTGGGTCCGCCGGGTTGGTTCGAACCCGAAACCAACCGGGCCCTCGGAGCGGAAATACTTATATCTCAAGCTCCAGACGACCGATTGACGTGTCGTCGACTTTGTTTGATTCCTCTTGATGAGTGTAATCTTTTGGCATGCTTCTCCTGAGTTTTGGATTCATTTGGATAATGGACGGGGTGGATTGTACCCGAAATCCAACCGGGCACCTAGAACAGAAGAGCTGATAACTTTCAGACCGGACGTCCGTTTGACGAACCGTCAGCGGCATTGGTGATATAGTTGGGAAACAATATCTATGATTGTACCCTATGAGTGTTCGGAGTACAGTTGAGATGCGATCGGGTTGGTTCGTACATGAAACCAACCGGGACCCTAGGACGAAAAGGCTAATAACTCACAGACCGGGCGTCTGATTGATGCACTGTCTCTTGCTTTGAGACCCCTATGATGAGGAGGTCCTTTGAGATACTTCATTGTGGGACTTGTGATACATGGAGTATTGACCAGTAGATCATGGAGCGGACCCTCTCAGAGATGAGCTAGCAGAGTGCAGAGACCTAATAGCTGACTGAGACTTGACGACTACTGATCGATCGACTCGGAGTGATTCGGAAAGCCTAGTGGGGTGCGCTTGGTTGTAGCGGCAGACCCACGGAAGAGGTGCGCTTGGTTGTAGTGGAAAACCCGTGGAACTCGACAGAAGGAGTACCTTTGTAGGCTATGAGGGGGTGCGTTTGGTTGTAGCGGCAGAACCATGGTGGGTTGCTCTTGGTTGCAACGGTAGGCCCATAGTACTCGATAGGTGGAGTACTTCTGAAGTCCAAGGTTAGCGGGACGCGCTTGGTTGTAGTGGAAGTCCCAGTGTACTCGACAGAGGAAGAGTTCTCCAGCAGCCGTGGTTTTGTTATCGTGAATAAAATCCTGGTTTGAGCTGAGTCTATGACCGTTGTTTTTACCTCCTGATTGAAATGAGTCACTTGATAACTTAGGTATATGTATGGGCATATACATGGGTGGTGGTTATCTATTTATTTCATAACCTTTGTGTTTCCTCATGATTGAGATGGGTTACTTGATAACATAGGTATAAATATGGGCTTATACCTAAGTAAGGGTTATCTGTTGAGATCCTTCTTTGTGGTTATCCTTGTTGGATTTAGGGATACCTTGAGGGTATAAGGGTCCCTACTGAGTATCCTTATACTCAAACCTACACGGGCTATGCATTCACCTCATTGTGTTGGTTGCAGACGACGGGCAGCGCTGACTGAGGCCAAGTGTTCGAGGGCTAGACGGTACCCGAAGGGGGATCTCACGTCGAGTCAGTGTCCGAAGGTGGACTTCAAGAAGAGACGATACTTGGAGGAGGTTGATGGGCGATAGTGTTGTGGAGGCTATCTGTACCTACCCTTTAGGTAGGATCTATGGTGGACGATCCAAGAGTTGCGCTATCTATACCTACCCTTTAGGTAGGATCCGAGGAGGACGACCCAGGAGATTTTTCCTTTCTTCCATCTGTTGTTTTTTTTCTGTTGTACTTTCGTTCATTTGTAGACGTACCTTCAGTTGGGTTTATATTATGGCCCACTTACATTTCAGCACATTCTTTTGTACTTAGTTTATTACTTCCACTTGTACTCTGGAATGTTTTGTTTACTTTTATAAAGGCAATGCCTTCCCAGTTATCGAGATTTACGCCTTTGGTGCAAGTTACCAGCCCCTGGCCTATATAAGGCGGGCTTGGGGTAGTCACGACACGAGCCCTAAGGACGGGTCGTGACATGTCTAATTTTAATTTTCATCATACTTATAGTTTATATTTTATTGTCATCAAAATTCACCTATATGAAATGTAACAATGATTCAATTATGTGTCTTTGAATGACTATAATTTATAATGTATAAATAATATCTAAAGGAAATTTGAATAATTAAGTAAGAATATGAAAAACTATTTCAAATGAATACAATTTCATTGAAATAATTGATGAAAAATAATTTTAATTGCACAGAATATTAATATTTTTAATTAAATTTGTAATAAAAAATTATTAAGTCATCAAAAAATATATAAGTTATTTAATTTATTTAATTTATTTTTTATCATTCATTTTACATCTTATTAAATTTTCTTTTGATAGTATATTTTTTTAATTACATTATATTATATTTAGACATTAATTTATCTGTATAAACATTTTAATAAATGTTATTTGTTTTTAGAAATAAATATTATGTCATGTTATGAAATATTTAATAACAATATTAATGAAATTATTCTAAATTTATGTTATTTTTTATATGTTTCATCCATTTCTAAATATTCACTTAAATTGTACTTGTACTTTTAATTTTAAAGGCATACATAGTCACCAACATGAAACATAATAATGCTTCAAGTGGCAGACTTGGAAATCCAATAAATTATAAACAATAAATACAATCTAAATGAAATTTGAAATATTGATTAAAAATATGTAATATATTTCATAATTAAAATAATTTCTGAAAAATCAATGAGTAAAAATAGTTTCAACTTTGCAAAATAATATTCTTTATAAACATAACATATGTACATAATTTTTTTTTGCAGAAAACATTTTTTATGATTTTTTTCTCATAAATTTTGTTTTCAATTAATTATTATTTGTATTGTAAATTTTTTAAATTTAATTTAGTTTTTATTTATACTAATTTTTATTTGAATAAATATTTTAAAGTAATGTTACGTTTTAATCAATATATTTTTTGTCAAGTAAAATAATTTTTATATTTTTTATTATTGAAAATATGTTATATTTATTTATTTATTATATGATTAATCCATTTATATAGATTCATTTAGAATTTACTTATATTTCATATTTTATAGGCATCTAATATGACCTTCATGAAATGTAATAATGTTTCATGTATGGGAATTTGAAATCATATAAATTATAAATTATAAATATCAAATTTTTGATATTTCAAGTATTGAATAAACATATGAGAAATGGTATAAAATGAATATAATTTCATAAGAATAATTTATGATAAATAATTTCAATTGCACAAAATATTATTTTTTCAAAAATAATATTTTTAGATATAATTTTTTTAACCGAAAAAAGTTTTTAAATGAATCTATTTATTTAAATTATTTTTATTCAATAATTTAATATTATATATAATATTTATTTATATATTAAATTTCAAAAAAATTATTTCAGTTTTATTTATAATATTTTATATGTGAATTAATATTTTTCTATAATTTAATTCTATTAATCAATAAAGATTATGTCATGTAAATAAATTTTGATTTGTTATATTAATGGAATAATTTTTCATTTCAGTTTTTATATTTTTAATCTATGTCGAAGGATTCATTTATATTGTACTACTACGTTATATTTAATTGGTATCAAAAATCACGAGGATGGAAAATAATAATGTTTCAAGTAGGTGACTTTAGCAGCCTCTAAATTATAATGTATATATAAAATCTAAATGAAATTTGAAAAAATTACTAAAAATTTGAAATATATTTGAAAATGTCAATAATTTTTTAAAAATGATTCATGAAAACAAAAATCCACTCCACATAATATTTTTTTTTTAATATAACATTTTCACTTATATATTTTATGTAGAAAACATTTTTGTGTAAATTTATTTATTTTAAATATTTTTTATCATTCCTTTAATATTTTATTAATTTATATTTTTACATAAATATTTTAAATTTCATTTAAATTTTATTTATTCAATTTCTTATTGTTATAAATATTTTAATTTGATGTTATGTTTTTAATCAATAACATATGTGTCTTGTAAATTAATTATGATTTATTATATTAATGAAATTATTTAACAATTGGGTTATTTTTTATATGTTAATACATGTATTATATATCTATTAGATTATAATTATATATAATATTTTATAGGTATCGAAACTCACATCCTTAAAACGAAAAGAGGTCTAAAGTTGGTGAAATTGAAATTATATAAATTATAAAGTATAAATAAAATCTAAATGAAAATTGAAAAATGTGCTAAAGATATAATAAAATTTTTTTGATGAATATAATTTATTAAAATAAATGGATGAAAATTATTATCAGATATTTATTTTCAATCCCACATAATAATGTTATTTCAAATCATAACATTTGTACTTATAAATTATATTTACACAAAAAAGTTTGAATACAAATTTATTTTTTAAATTATTATTTTATTCCTTTATTTGTAACAAATTATTATTTATAAATTCAAGGACATTACATTATTTATATTTATTTATACTTTATAATTTATAGACTTTAAAAGTCACCTACATGAGGCATTATTAGTTATCAAGTATGTGACTTATAAATCCTATAAAATATAAACTAAAATTACAATATAAATAAATATTTATATATAAATTACAAAAATATAAAACAATATAAAATATTTACAATTTCATAAATATAAAAAAACCAAAACAAATATTATGTCAAAAAATTTATGTTTAAAATCATAACATTTACACATCAAATGGATTATGGTCATAAAATAAAATTTAAATAAAAATTATATGAAATTGAAAACATTGAATTTAAAAATAAAAATTTATTGAAAGTAAACAGTCTATAAAAAAATTAATAAAAAAATTCATTTACACAAAAAAATGATTACATTTAAAAATGTTCATTATGTATAAATTTTGTATTTTGAAAACATATTTTTATTAAATTAAAATGCTCAAATTTTCATTTTTTGGTTAAAACCACTTAAAACGATCTATAATTTAGGTGATTTGTTATGAAAGTTTCCTTATAATCATTTTTCACATGTTCGAGAAGATATCTTGTCAATCCGATATGCGATGTTCTCAAACGAACTAAATATAGTCTTTATACAAAAAATTAGACTCAAAAAAAACATGCTATAGAGAGGGAGAGTTGGACAAACGAGGTTGGATTTCTATGAAATCACGGGATAAAAATTATAGATTAAAAATAGAATTTTAAGATTCAAAGGCATGTCAAATGAGGTGATTATTTTCCAAAACAACTGAAAACATAGTTTTAATATTTTAATATTCTTAAATGTGCCTTATATGTTTAAAACCATAGAATGTAATGGAAAAATAACATGAAATATTATGATATCTGTATTATAATTATTTATGACGTGTATGAGAAGACGGTGTGTCAATCTGATGTGCGATCTTACCAAACAATATCATATTTTATGTCGGTGATTCTGATGATGTATACATTAAAAATTATAAATAAAATGTAAATAAAATTGTGCACACAAACTAAACATATCATAAATATTTAAAAATAAAAAAATCATAAATATAATAAATAAAAAATAATTTATGGGATTTCAATGTCATCTTCTTAAATCATTATTAAGTTTTATAAAGGTGACTTTGGAAGCCTATTAAATGTAATCTATATTTACAATATATATAAATATTAAAAGAGATATTATGCTTATAAAAATATATTACAATAAAAATATTTTAAAAAATATAACAAACAAAAAATAATTTAAATAATAAAAAGATCATAGATTAAAAAAATAAAATTTACCCATAAAAAAAATTAAATGGATTAACATATATTATGAATAAAATATAAATAAAATTTTAAACATTGGAGACACAAATAAATATTTATTTAAAATCAAATCAAAAAAATAAAAAAATTTCTAATTTTAAATTTTTTATTATTGAAAATATTTTAAAGTTTGAATGTGATTGGAAAAATTGATAATTTAAAAAAATTTAAAAGAATTACAATAATTATTTTTAATAAGGATGTAAATAATAAAATTCATTCTGTGAAAATAAATTTAATTAATAATGTAGATTATTTATATATTATTTAAATTTTAAATATTGGAATTATAATTGTTAATAATAATAATATTATTAACAACTTATAATACAATTTTTAATCACTTATAATAATTAAAATAGAAATATAATTACTATTTTATAAATAAAACATTAATAAATAAATATTTTAATTGATAAATATAATATCATTGTTTATGTATTTGATAAAAAGAATAATAATATAATTAATAATATAATTAATTATAAATAATAATTATGTCGAAATTAATATAATTGAACATGTTTATTATTTAATAATAAAAATATATAATTATAATATGATTATAATTTACATGAATAAAAAAGTAAAAATCTAATATAATTTAATAGAGAATATTTTCATATTTACTAATAATATTTTTATTTATTTATATTTTTATATTTTGTATGTTTAATTACGATTAAAATACTATTATTTTCATTTAAATTATTTTAGTCATAAACATTATTACCATTATTATTTACTAAAAGTGTGTTCTGGATATATATATATATATATATATATAATCCAAAAATTTAATTTAATTTTTTTTTTAAAAAGGGGGATGGTGTTGCCTGAAACAACTTCTTATTCTAAACATTTTAAAAGATGGTTCTCCCTTCGGTAGGTCCTTCTTCGTAAATTTGCCAAAGAAGGTAGTTTTTCAGATAACACCTTTCGTTTAATATTTTTAAAGTGAAAGCATTTTCAAATAGTGCCCACCCACTAGCCCGTAATCCCCAAGATTCAACGATGGATTGGGAAATAGATTCTCAATCAACCTATTTTCAGAAATAGTTTTTTTCCCGTAATATGTAGATATTTTATTCTAGGACGACTAAATGTAGTGTATGACTCATTCAAATCTGTCCAAGGACATTAGTCTCTCTCATAAAATAGATGTGACCTACTAGGATTTCATAGGTACTTCATTACTGCTCTATCTTGACAGTGTTACTTATTTTCATCTTCTTCGACAATAAATGTAGGGAAGAGGTTCCTTATCATTTTGGATTGGCTTGTGTGATCCTTTCTTCCCTCCAGTGGTTATGTGGATTTGATTTTTGGCATTTATTAGTAAGGTTTCTTCATGTGCTTTATAGAATCTGTGGATCCAATCTTCATCTATTGTTATGATATCTATTTAGCATCTAGCATTCATTAGACTTGTCGATTATTATTGATGTAATTATTTGTAGATTTGTGGTTCATCATCCCTATGCTTTTACCGAGTTCATTAGATTTATGGTGATTGTTGTTCATGGGAGGTTAATTTATGGGTTACTATATAGGAGGATGATCCCTTCCATAGGGAACAATGCCTTTATATTCCATTGATTTTGATCACAGATTCTCTTTCGACATCACCTCTCCTTCGTATACCCAATTCATGCCCAACCCCATCCAAAAAAACTGAGTTTTCAGCAACAATTACTTTTTCAATACATCCTTTCTTTTGATAGCCTTCAAAGGGATTGTCTTTTTCTAAGTTTCTCCATTGTGATCAATTGAAAGGGTTTCAGGAGGTTTAAGCATGCCTTATTGTTGTTTCATCATGTGTTCCTTTGGAAGGTATGGAGGACTATCAGCATAATTACTAGAAGATGTTTTCAAATACCGATCCGGAAAACTGACCCTGGATGTCTATACTATAGAGGACATTTGTCCCAAAAATTTCCTACCGATTCTTCTGGGCAGAATTATTTCATCTACCAGATCATATAATTTTATCATTTGAATAACATGATACATTCTATATTGACGGTGGAAGGGTTAGTTACTATAGGGGTTGTTACTATAAGGGAAATCGAATTTTGGAGGATTATCATGGAATTATCTTAGGAGTCTAACAAGATCCATGTTTTTTATGGATGTCTGTAGTCCTCTAACAATCACCTGATATTGATAAAAGTATTTTCAAATTAATTTAATATCGTCATGATGGTTTTCTACCACTCCCCTTTTTAGATTCGAGTTAAATGAAAACTCTTTTTATTGGTATAAATGTGAAATTGATGCATGTGATTGGGAATTTTATCAGTTTGATAACATATTTAGATGATTTTGAACCAAACTAGTGGTTTTCCTCAGTTCATATTTAGGTTGAGGTGGACATATCTTAGCCTCTTATGTAGGATATTTTTTATATTCTCATAACATAAGATCTTTGTGGCTCTAGATTTCAAATAATACTCGTAATTCTTTTTATATATACGGATTTATAGGTCATAAGGTTAATGATTTTAGAATAATGAATTCATATTCAGAGGGACGTTTGACATTTCATTATTGCCGATATCCATGGGATAAACCCTTGAAGATAAATTCCACTTCAGTGGTCAAGAAATAGAAGGCTAGGATTATTCTTAATAAGAAGGTGGTCCAACAGCACTCGAATAATAAGGATGTGATAGACCCTTTGGGACCACCATACTTATACATCCCCCAAATTGGATGTCATGTCATCATCTGATGGTTCTATTCAATTCGAATCATGATCTTTCTCTATAGGGGTTAGTAGAGAAGGGGTGCCCGGACTTTGTGTATTTTTCATTCAGAATGAAAATATAAATATATCTAGCCAACCTTCTTCCATGAATTTCGTGGTTATAGATTTACCCGAAAAATTTTGGTTCATCAATTCATTCATTAGCCCTCTCTTTGGTTGTTTTGGAGTCTAATAAGGCCCACTCTTTGGATAGTTTTTTTTCTTATATGGTGGTGTGGGAGATTGATTCTTCATTTACTGGGAGAGGTGGCATTTCAAAACCCCTACCCCTAATTTATATTGTTCTAGAGATAGATGGACATCATCCTTGACCTCCTCCATTTGATTTTTTTGACCTGATGATTGAATCATTGAAGTCAAATCCCCTTTACTCTTATAGTGAAATCACTATTTTTCACACTTAATAGTATATTGCTTTCTCTATTATGGTAGCTCAACATTTATAGACTATATATTTGTCTTAAGACTCATCAAAGCCCCTAAAAAGCTAAATAATATTTCATATAACCCTCTGGAACATTTTCATTCCGTTTATATATATATATATATATATTTTCACTTATATATGGAAGGGATCATACTTCATTGTTGAATATGGATGGCTACTAAAATAATCGAACATAGATGCGATTTTATATATTCCAGCCATGATATTTTAGTCATGATTCTATTAAATTTGTCTCTATGCGGATCTATGGGGAGTCATTTCCAAAGTAATGAATCCGAAAAAGATAGTGATTCTCAGGCGATGGTTCTCTTTTTAACATTTCAGCAGCAGAGGCTGGCTTCAACCAGCCCCACCTTCCAAAATGAAAACATTTTCCAGAAATGACTATGGGCTTAGTAACCCATGGTTAGTTCAATTTCTCGTCCAATTAAGTTATATTTTTAGCCTTGAAATGTTTTATAGCCCATGACTGTTCCAAATGTAGTAAAATGATATTAATTTCTTCAATGGATACGTTTTATAACTATTTCTCAGTCGGAATATCAGGCCATACAAGAGGACACTGTTTCATGTGCAATGAGTACTTCATGACTTCCATGGTTAACATCTCTAACCACCACAATTTTATCTCTGTCGACCATCCCCAAGAACATTCATAGAACTTTGTGGGTTTTTATGACTTCAATAGAGTGATCTATAAATAGATATCCTAGTATTTGGTAATTTCTATTATAAATCTACTTCAGGCCCCCATTTTGTTTGGTATGTACATTAACAAGAACATTAAACACCATGAGATGATGGGTGGATCTCATAAATGTTCTTTATCCATGAATCTCTTCTAGTACTACTTGATTTAAGCTGGCCTTTGGGATCTTGGTTTCTCTGGGAGCTCGTTCACATGGTTTTGCACGTGTGACTATGACTCTAGAATCTATGAAAACCTTGATAGGTTTATCTAATCTAGTGACTGGACGTATCCATTCACAAGGAATGAGGTTTCCGAATACCCTTTGGTCCATCTAACCATTTCCCCTTTTATTTCATTAGAAATTTTTTCCCTCAAAAGATAATCCTATTTGGAGCGTTAATTTTGAATGAATGTCTCTGCATTATTATATATTTATGGATGTTGAAAATTCTATTTATTTCTCCTCTCATGACCATGTTTGAGAAAAATAATATAGAATATGATTCTCAATTGCAGAACTGAAGTCAACAATACTTCATGAATTTTGATTAGAGAATCACTAGGCCCCTGAAAGCTCTTTCTAGAAGCTATGAAAAACCTTCCTCTATTATTTTTTTAATAGATGTTGTGTCTCTTGAAAAGTAATAAGATATAGCACTGAGATAAATATAATGTTATTTTTTCCTTGGTCAATGGAGGACTTTATCAAATAAGTTGACCAAAACACGACATATTTTTTATTAAAAGGCCTCATCTAGAAGAAGGAATAACCTAATATCCATGTTGGATGATGGGAATAGAAACATTACTTCTGATGACATTGTAATTTAGAAGATTATGATTTCCTTTTAGAAAAATATGATTTTTTACTTAATGTGGAACCTACTAGGGGGCCTTCTAAGCTTTGTGGATCATACGATGACTGATTCTATGATTTCGAATCTCAAGGAGAATATTCACTACTGTAAAGAGGGATTTTAAAAAAACTAGAATCCACCATTAATATTGATAGAAATGTGATTTTAATATCATAGAAGATAAGGGGGTCCCCTTTAATAGTGCTATATTGAGAGCCGATAAAGGCCCAATTTATCAACGCTATTTCCAGCGCAGATAAAGTACACCTTTTTCAATGCTATTTTTAGCATGAATAAAGTTCCCATTTATCTGTGAATAATTAACACTGATGAATTCCATGTTTCTTGTGGTGTTATTTTTTAAAATGTACACCCATCACCTGCACAACACCTACACATCACCTTCATAACACCTACAGACACAACACAAAAGAGCACCTTCACTGAAAACAACTGCACAAAAAACAACACCTACACATAAACAAATCATAGAAGAACAAAACAGTTCACACAAGAGTTTCACCAACAATACTATATATATTTACATGAAATAATGAATAGAAAAATAGTCACTTATATATATATTTCAATTAATATTTTATATGGTTGCAATTACTTTTATTGAAAAAATAGTTAAAATATTAAGGTTTTATCCTTTTTTCATTCATGATCCCCTCTCAAAAAAAAATTTCCATCATATTAGTTATTGAACAGTGAATCCAAACACAAGAAAACAAATCCACCTATATAAGAAAATAAATAATATGATAGTAATACAATAGAAAAATAAATTAAACTTTAATATGAATGAATAAATTCATAAAATGTCATGTTTTAATAAGAAATGGATCATTTGTGTAGGTAGGGGCCCATAAGACTAGATGATACTTGAATCCTGACCTTGTTATGGGTAGTTAAGTGTCCATGAGGCCAGATGTTGGGTGCAAACGTGTGTTAAGGGAGTGTAAGGGTGGTGAGATGTGTTATAAATTATAACCATTTATATTGGATATATTTGTATATATATAATTATTTGGCTATTTGACCATCATGAGATGTGTTACCATTTACAACATTTATAAGTCCATATTTCCTTGGATTGAATTAATATTTTTGAAGAGGGTCAACTTGATTCATTGACTTATAAATATTGTTTTGATATTATTACATGGATGGGAAAAGAAGAAGAATTAATGTCAAAAACACCCTGGAATCCACAATTTTTCATGTATTGACAATAAAAACCAGAGGAAACTCCATAGTCTTGACTCTCTCCCATAACTCACAAACTATGGGTGGTAGGATAAGGATAGAATATTCAAAATAGTATGTGCTCTGAATACCCCCTCTAACACTACTATCCAATGCTCTAGAGTTGCTATGGATTATAACAAATGGACAATTGATTATGTTTCCACATATTCACCATGGTTTAGAGCCTCTTCCCTACAAGAATAACCAAATCATGACTTTTCTGCCACATTGATATGATAATGATTCTCTATCACTGTTTTCTCTAAAACATTATGCACTTACTATAGGTGATACAATTCATCTTAGAATCTATCTATCTCATAACTCCCATGAATGACTAATTTTTTAAGAGATTATACTTCTGTTGTACACATGGAAGCTTCATTCATGTCATCATTGTGATGTTTAATGTCTGAATTTTATGCCTCAAACTTCGATACTCTCACCTTGAGGAACCATTTTTTCTCCCTCCAGCTGACCACCTATGTCACAGTAGCATGGAGTTGTTGATAATATAAATCACTATAACCAGGTTACCTGAACATTTAACAAAGGAGTCCATACAAGTTTTTATCTCTTTGAAGGTTCACTCCATGATTATATTCCAAATATCCTCCACACATGTCACCAAATTTTTTGACGAAAAGATGTGTGTTCTGAAACTCAACTCTGGACTAGTCCAGAAATATGAACACACTCTAGGACCAAGTTTCTAAGTGTGGGAATCATACTTACATCCCAGTATATTCTGAAAAAATCAATGACTTATGCCCTTGTTATTAGAGTGGGGAGAGATAAAAAGTGGAATGTTCTGGGACTCTGGAGCTCTATGGTGGAGTTACTTTGATAAATCTTGTAAATATTACTGGACAACAGACAAATAATTCCATCATAAAATATACATTCATTATAACAATTGATAACATAACTCTATCATCCACATTAATAGCCACATCCATCACCTCAATGTTGAATTGTTTGGTGATAATGAATTATTCCTAAAAAATGACACAGAGTCAAATATAATGTCCATTATATTAATACTAATTGTTCTTCACCTTGAATTTCTACATGTATAAATGGATGATAAACAATATGACAAAAACATGATGGTGTATTAAATTTCATAGGAGTATTCAATTTTAGAATAAATTCTATCACATTCCTAATGATAATACCATTCAAGATTGTTTATAACTAAAATAGTTATGTATATCAGGATCCTCTAAGAGTGTACTCTCCCATGAAAGGTCCAAGGGAATGAGTTCTAGCATGTCTGCATAAAACATCGGGTCCAACCCTGCTTGGACCCTGACCACTTATTCCTCTCTAAGGACCCCATATAGAATCTATGGACCCATTGATGGTATATAAGGAATGTAATTATATGTTTTAGAGAGGTTATAATGTGATAATACAAAATTATATAGGCCAATATATGATACATGATTAATGAAATGGAAAAAAGTCCACAAAGTGCAACAATTGATGATTTTTAGAGGTATATCATTGTATCGAATAGCACAAATTCTCTTATTAGTCCTCTTATATGAAGGAACATAAAAATATAACCTGAGGTACCAAATGTGGTGTTGAGAGAGGAACCAACTGTGTTTCCTTTCGATAAGAAACAACAACATCTATGAGCTACATTAAACATGGAGTGCCATAATCCTCAACCTATCAGTCACTTTTTGAACAAAATTTTTCTACTGCATCCCTGGGAATGTAAAATATAGAGGTGGGAGAGGACCGAATTTTACTAGACTCTTTAAATATCCAATATTAAAGAAATATCCCCTTAATCCAAACAATGTCAAATAATATATGAAAGTGATAATTAATCAAATATTACCTCTTCACATTAGGTATTCTAGTCTACCTTATCTTCACGAGTTACCAATGTACTAGAAATTTTAATTTCTCTAAGCTAGGGGGTGTAATGGATCAATCCTCTATCAGAATAAATCACAAAACAATGTTATTGGAGAAGTGATTGGACTTCCCAGGATTGTTGATCATAGAGGATTCAATTATGAAGATCACGCTCCAAAATCCCTCTAGCTATATTAAGACTTGCCACTAAACTATCCAGGCCTCTATAGTCAATGTATTCATCCTCTAGTTTTCTCATTAATGGAATGCTATGGGAAACAGCGCCATAATTAATGATGATCCCCTACTGACTGGAAATTCTTTAATGGGAACCCCAAACATTGTTACAAAATCTGTTGGCACCCTCTAGTTAGATGGTGTTGGATCTAAGTTCCTCATTTTCTTCTAAGAAATCTAGAGAGTTGTGGGTATTCTGGAAGATGTTTTTTTTCATGAATCTAAAATTTTAATGATTCTAGAGACAATATGTTATTTTTATCATCAACCATTATAAGATATATGTGCTTTATCACCAATGGAGCCCATTGACCATTCGGGTATGATCAGATCAAGGTATCTATATAAGCCATGGAGAAGCCAAATCCCACACATTAAAGAGGGAAGGTCTATCGATCCAATGTTTCCTATCAGGTGAACCTTATCCAAAATTTGTGAGCAACCATGGGATAAATTTCTGAAAGATGTGTGGAGGGGTGGGTAATTTCATCTGAAAGCACTGAACTGTCTCCCAAAGTGGTATAATAATTACCACTCTTAGAATATATTTCAGTTAATACAAGTGTATAAAACACTGTCACATATGTAAAAAATAGAATCTTAGGCTACAGGATCACCATTTACATTATTGGTAATTTCACAGGTTGGTACTCCATATGGAATAAAAAACAGATCATATAGGTAAACTTTTATCTTGATCTCATAGTACTTTAGTGTGATTAGCATGAATCCCCTGATAATTTATATAAATTTCATGAACTAGTAACTTGGAATTTTATGAGTATTATGTAACTCGTATCCACCAATGTGGGCCCCCTTCCTACCCGCCGCACTTGGAAGGGGCTAGATATTCTGAATGGGGCATACCCCAATAGATGTGGTGAAGGTGGAAATATAACATATCCTACATTGGAACATATAAGATGATAATAATACCACCTAAAATATCCTCTACCATCATTGAGGATGAGACAATAAATCCACCTTTTTCTGCATTGTGAATAATTACCCACTTAGGTAGATTGATAAGAATGTTACGAGATGGAGAATGTGATGATCTGGGGAGGTGATTGACCATCCCTAATCATTGAATTGAAACTCTTAAACTATTTTAATGTGATAAAACTCTTCCCCATAGGATTATCATAATGTAAAATCCTTATAATTCTTATTCAGACATGGATTCTATGTCTTATTGATGAACATGTCGTCCCACTTCTTGATGGGGATGTCATCCCTTGGATATGGGTCCTTCCCAAGGGATGTTCTGGCCATATTGATGAGACCATTTATAATGGTAGGATTCTATTCCATGTCTTACTAAGTATATGGGGTATAAATTTTCTCATCTGTATTTTTCTCTTAAAATCAATGCACCACAGATATTCTTAATGTCCCATTTAATAATGTCGAACTAACCATATGTAAAAAGAAATGTGTTCATGTATTGACTCTATAAACTAAGAAAGTCTAGAATTAGAATTTGTTTGCAACAAGTAAGGTTTTGGAAAGCCTATATAGTTTTATAAAATTCAATATTTTTCATCTCAACCACAAAAACTATGGCCGTAAACTAAACTAAGAAGGAAAAGCCCTGGTTCACCCCAAAGCTTCCACCCGATCGAATAACCAAACCAAATAACCACCCAAAATTCGAATTTTATATAGAATTCTAAATTTTTTATCTATAAATCTGGGTTATACATTACAAATCATGTTAAAACCCTATAAAAGGAATCCATGTAGGCTCAAAAATTTAACCATTAGTGATGTATTATTTAGAGATGAAATTACCCACAAGTGAGATGTTCTCCCAGAACATATTAATAGTCTTAAATATATTGGAGGGATGAATGACCCTTCATGAGGTGGAGAAATCATATTATCATTTCAAATAAAAAACCCATATATTTTAAACTAATTAGAACATTGAAAATCTTAGATATTGATTCCCATCATGCTTTTATGATTCTCATGAGTGGATTAAATTACTATTCACAGGTCGAATTCCACACTATCGACCATTGTAGTCCAATAAAATATTGCCTCATATTCTTCATTTCAGGAATTAATTTGTATCATAAGAAATATAAAATTTATATTAATTATGAAAATGGAGTATTTTGGGTAAAAATTAACTTCAATGAGAAATGGGAGCATAAAAAATTAGAAATATCATATTTAGTGGGTGCCTTGATCAATGCCATGTGATCAGATGGCTATAATTGAATCATGTGATCAAATAAACCAAGGATATTTATATGATTACACAACCCTTGAAGATTTATTTGGTCATTTAAATAAGACATGAAAACATGAATCATGTTTTAAGTGTATTACCTTAACTATGTATTTAATTTTTTTATGTCATTTTATCATGTGGTAAGATCAAACGATCAGTTCACATGAAGCATTTTTTCAATGGATCATATGTGACATGATCAAATTAAAAGTATTATGTGAAGTAGATAAATAAATTAAGAGTTATTGTAGATCTATGAAATATTGATTAATTATTGAAATAGATTTCCCATTACCCTCCTATTTATAATATATTTTATTGAATACAAATAGTATTATAGAAAACCGAAAGAAAAAATATTCTCAAGGGAATCATTAATGCATTAACTTCATTATAACAAGGAAATTTGTTCTTATTCTGGAAATTGTGTGTGTTGTGTGTATGCATCTGGGCATTGATGTGATGATGGTTCAATATGTAGTTCATAGGCACCCATATTTTGTTCTAAATTCATATGTATATATGATGTGGGGTTATTTGATAATGTTTTTTAGAATCAATATCTATGAAAAATGATTTTACTATGAAAACATCAATATTACCTCTATGATTGAGTAGACACAAAATCATTTATCTTCCTGTAAAGGCATGTAACATGGATATAAATCTTCTAAAATAAACGACCCCTGCAAGGAATAATGAAAATCACATCAAAATTTCATTCTATAATGTTTTATTTAATTATACATAATATCATAACATTATCTTTACATATTTTCAAATAGTGTCTTCGGGCTAGATATAAGAAAAAAACAAAGGTAATTTGTTTTTGTGCACTTTACTATTGTTGGATAACAACTACTTAGCATAAAATCTAATCGGAACTTCTGATCTGGCATCCACATGATGGTATAATCCGACAAAATCTCTATTATATAATCATTTAACGTCCACATTCCCTTCCCTTCATGAACCCATTTACCTATTAAATGGCTGGAGGAAAAATGGAAAACTGAAATCTGAATAATTATATCATAGATATGGTGTCGGATGAGGTCATCAGGGAAAAGAGAGATTGGATGTTCATAGAAGATGGTATGCTAAGCGATAGTTAACTAACATTAGTGAAGAATACTTTATTTTGTTATGAAATTTGTGTGTGTTGCAAACCCAATATTCATTTAACCCACTACATCAGTGGAACAAACTTCATAAATGACTAGAATAAAGAATAAAAATGATCCATGCAATACAATTTTTTGTCTAGTGCTTTTGGAATCATGGAAACATAATGAACTAGTTTATAGAGTATCTCATTAATTTATGGTTTTCTAGAAACACAAATCATTTCTAAAACCATTATTCATAACCTATTAATATGACGAAAAATTAAGGGTTATCATATATGCTAATTAATTGAAAACAAGAGAGATATCATTGATTATATAAGGATAACATAAGAATTTGGAATTCACCATCATCTGATTTGTATACAATCATTCATAAGGTATGTTGCCCATTCATTTCTAAGAACATCCATATGATCGTGTGAATATGATTTTCCTAATTTCTTGGTAGTACTAAAAAAATTTAAATACATAAAGGATTAATTAATATTTGAAATTAACTCGTAATTATTTTCAAAAATACCATTTATGGAATACTATTTTGTTGATGAAATAATATCTCTTTCATAAATTTACAAACATAATAACCACAATCATTTCCATTTGATTGTTTTGGAAACTGAAGAAACATCAGGAAAAATAAGTAATTTGTATTGAAATGTGATTGGATAGTGCGATATTATTATATATAGCAGGATACATGTCTAGTTGTAGATCTTTTGGGTGTTCTTATCCTTAGGAACATGATTCATTCCATGAAGTAGACGATATTGATGTACCACCCAATCATAATAGAATCCTCATTAAAAGGTAATATAGATTATATAACTAGATGTTTAATTCTAAAATGTTTGATCTAGTTTATTAAAAATAAATAAATGCCTTCATGAATGGTTAGTTTGTTGCTTATCCAGGAATTGAAACTAGAAAATAAATCTTTGAAGTATCTAAATTGATAGCAATCAGCATCCAATTCTGCATAAAAACACAAAAAGAAATGAGTAATTAATGAAATTATAATATATTTGTTCGGATTAAACTGTATAGTTTTACCTCTACATCATTGGTATTAGAAAGAGTCTGTCATCCATAATATTTCATTCAAACGATTTGAGCATGGTTGACATTATTTCAGCCTCTTATTTATAATTTATTTCTTCTATTGAAGAGGTGATGTGAGGACTAACAAGTCCAAATTTTTTTCATGTGTAAATCCCTTCAATTTATTTTCATATATATGATAATGAAAAATATGAAATGTATTTAGTCATAATTATCATAGTATATCATCGTTTGTAAAATAATATAATTAAAACTTACCTCATGTATACATTTACAAATGAGGCTCCTAGAAAATCATAAAATAAGATTTTATTTACATTTTTAGCACTAATGAAATATGTTTTTCCCCTATAAATATATTTTTTTCAAAATCAACTATTTGGGAATTTCTGTCTATTAACTTTGTATCCACATGATCCTTTTAATGATATTTATTGACGATATTGAATGGGCGGGGTGATGGTTCTCTCAGTAGTTTATTTTAATCGGTTGGTTGATCCTTGAGAATGTTTTGATTAGATCTTTCATTTCACCCCCTTCTATTTTTCATTCCATAATAACATTCATTGGCCTAGACCTTTTTCATTAAATGTTAATGGTTCATCTTAAAAAATAAATTGGAAATGGATTCCTCCTTGTCGACTTGTTTTTTTTACAAGAATTGAGGGCTATGTGATGACTATTCCAACTGCTTGTTCGGCCATATGAATGTTGTCATCATCATTTGGAACAGGTTTCATGGAACTCGGCTCATTAGCTATGGGAATTGACACTCAAACATGATCTGTTGAAAGTTATCTGTTGTGTAGCATGTCGTTCTACATATTGGACATTCTTTCCCTCGCTACAATGATATAGGTGGGTGTTGATAGATATAAATCAAAATCATTTTTACCATATATAAAATTAGTATAGGAAATGTATTAGTGTCTATGTAATTAACATTTCATATAAACAATAATTAGAATATAGATTAACTCAACTATGTATGGTTTTTAGGGGAATGGATCGCCTCAATGACGGTGGGGGTGGGTGGGATCTTCATGCAGTGGTTTTTGTTGAGTTGTTTCTTATATTTTCCTCCCCTATCAAACTTCATATAATATATATATGGTTCTGTAATTCTCCTTGAAATATTATTAATGTTTCTCTCATCTTTTTTCATTCCTCAGTTTGATCATCCTCTTGATTTTCTTTTTGAAAATATGTTCTGGGTGTCACCCCAAAACAAGAACCCTTAATGTGGCCTTAATGTTCTGGATTCTTCAAGGACAATGAATATATGTCTACTTCTAGTGTGGGGTTGTTTATTAGCATGACTATTTCATAAAGAAAATATAGTAAAATACGTATTCATTGTTATATATTTGTGATTTAATGAAAATCAAATTTATATTATGTCATACATAGACAAGTTTCCCAAACATTTAATGTGTTTTCATTTATCATTATCCCATATATATTTACACAACCCAACCTCCATAGAATATGGACTGGGACGGAACAGGATTTTGATTTTTATTCATCAATATTCATATAAATAGACTAATATGGTTCTGGGGTTGTTTTCAGTCACATTAATGTATTACGGTATATTTAAAATATATTCCAAATTTTTATCAAGTGAAGAGCACCACATCCTTACTATATTGTAGGGGTACAATAGTTTTGTTGAATTTTATTTATTTTCAGCACTCTATTGTTCTTTTGTAAATAAAAATTGTCAATAAAAGTGATGAATAGATTCAACTTCAAACTACATATTTCCTAAAACAACATACCTGAAATGTCTACTCGACACAACGGTTATTAAACACATCCCACACTCCATGGGATATAAACTTCACATAAAGATGAGGTGGGTGTTGAAATTATTTTCTCTTTATAATATTTAAGATGAAAGTTTGTTAAAATTGTGCATAAGGCTCTATAAATCCTTTTTACAACTCTTAATACATATTACTTTTGTGAGGCATCTACTATAAATGCACTCAACAATGGATGATGAAGAGTAAGTTAATGTTTTTTTATTTTATTTTATTTTAACAAATTATTGATATGATATCAAAATGTTATTATAATCCCATCACACATTAGTGTCTGAAGACCAGTGACAACATGTTTCCATGACTGTACATCAATCGGCACTCATTTCCATGTGATGATTCCAATGTAGCTACTAAATATGGCTTTGTTGGGTTTAACATGCTGGCCTTGCTTATTCCATACCACCTCAAATATGATTCATTTTACATTTTCCATAAGGATTTTGGATAACACTATCAAACAAAGACCCTGATTTGTTTTCTCCGTTAGGGTTTCATTACCTACCGTTTCCTCTGAAGTATCATATTTATGTTCCTCTGAAGAATTATAATTGACATTGATACTAACATCAATAGGTTGAGAAAACTATTGTAACTTAGCACTAGGACCAGCAGTAATAGGTTTAGAAACCAATTGGTGCATTGCAATGGTACTAGTAAAAGAATGTTGAGACACATGTTTTACCTCGGGATTGGGGGCATCAGTAGGTGAAAAATTCATTGTCTATGAAATTGGTTTAACATTTTATTTATATTACCTAAAAGTAGTATCAAACATATAATAACCTTACATAACATAAAAGATATTACCATAAATAACCTGATTATTTAACTCTCTTTTTTAAGGCTGAAGAGATTTGACCCCTTTATCGACTATGTATATCCCTTCACTATGGCCTCCTATGACATAAAAAACACCATCTACATTGAGACCACCTTGAAATTATTTTGAAGTCCAAATTATGGGGTCATCCACCATTGAACAATCATCCGACCTTTCTATTGGTTTTGTCGATAATAGAATAATTGACCAATTTTGATTTGCGAGATACAAAACCTATAAAACATTTATTTCCTATGATTCCATAATAAATGGTTAATCATTATCCCCTTACTGGTGTCAATATTCAAAAATCCCAATTAATCTATTTTAACAGCACTCAAATTTTCAACCCACTAGAATTGAATAATAGGCACTTGGAAATTTCTATAATACAACACCCATATTTATTTGATGATGCCAATGTATGATATATTCGCATAAATTTTATTTCATTCCATAGCACTGGAAACCTGCATCGCTTCAACCAATAGTGTAACCCCACTATTTTGCATGGTATTGTCTTTATCATGTTCATTGGTATAAAAAGTATAACCATTAACTATATTAGGATTGTATGATAATACATATGCATTTGCTCCTCTGGGTACCCGTAAAAGTCTTTCTGAAATTGGGTCCGACTTTTCATCCAAAATCTTAAAAATATGGTCATGATAACATCCTATAAACAATCTATTTGTTGAATTTGATATTCATTTTATATCCCTAGTTGGACTCAAAATCCTATGAAGTTCTTTTTGGGATTGAAGATATGGGTCATCATCAAAAGTGTTATGAAAAAAATAAATGTGGGTCTACTCCTCATTTGTAATATTTAATGTGACAACCACTCTTAGAAATTCATTCACCCTCAAGCTTCTTAGTGCGATGAGAGATTAGTAAGAAAATGTATTCCATACCAAATTGGTATTCGGTATCTATTTCAATAGCTTCCTCAACCATACATTGCTCAGCAATACAACCCTCTATCCGACTTCAATTTTCGACATACCCTTTCAAAATCAGCATATATGGATCAATGAGGTACATTCGTCTATAATTTATAGGACCACATAGTCTAATATATCTCACCAAATGAACTATAAAATTTACCATAAAATGAACCATCCTATCAAATAATGTCTATAAGAAGAAAACATACAATTCACATAATATGATGGAAATTTCTCATTCCATAGTAGGAAATTTCTCTTAGTCTATAACATTGATGAATATTTATTTGAAGAATAAACAATGCATTTTTAGTGTATTGTGGACATTCTAGGGAAAAATGAAATGTAATACTATACGAATTTTATCTTGAATCAAAACATGGATTCCATGTGATTTCAGACCCCCTAACATTAAATCGCTCATTGACATGATGTTCTTCATATTTGATGAATACCCCCCTAAAACCATTACGTCATTACAAATGTTTTAAAATGGATATCTCTTCTTCAGGGAAAGACTGTATGTTGTAGGAGGAAGAAATGTTTTTTTGACCCTTCACTAGTGCCAAATCATCTCATATTCCCATCTCAACCATGATAAATCATGAATTATTTACATCTTTGTTTTTCCACCTTCATTTAGAAACGTTTCGATGAAACTAGCACATAAATGTTTTTCAACATGCCTGGCCTCAAGAAAATGTCTGACATACAGACAATCCAAGTATGGTAAATCAAAAAATATAATAACTTTTTCCAAGTGGATTTTGTAAATTTTTTTGGAAAAATATTTAAAAAATGTAGTGTCCAAATATTTTACCATCACAAAATATTGATCACTTGTAAATGGAGATGGTGTTTTAAATTCTTTTGAACATCCATGAAATGATGTCTTCCAAGATCGGTACATCTGTCGTCATGGTAGAAATTTGTGATTTCCATAAAACACAGTTTTCGATTAATGTTTCTACCTAATTGATTGTGTACCTTATCAGCAAATGGGACACCATTGGGTTCCATTAATTCTATATCCTAAAAATTTTCCATTATAAGGAAATTCCTTTATCTTCCTATATAACATGGATCTCATAGTGAAATCATTATTTTTGTAATCATTATACAATGCAACACTGGAATCCCACAATAATTTAAAATCCTCGATAAATGGATCTAAATAAACATCAATATCATTACCCAAATATTTTTGACCTGATATAGTAATAGATAACATTATATATTTTTATTTAATGCATATCCAAAATGGTATATATTTTACAAACATAATCGGCCATGTACTATGACTGTTACTTAGAAAACCTAAACAATTCACCGCATCTGTAGATAACACATGGTGCCATAGTGTGTATTAGACCAAACTATTAACACCATCATTATTTATAATGTAGATGAGTAAAAATTCATTACATAATAGAATCACCAGTGGTACCCATCCATTGTAGATTAATCTGCTCTGATGGTCGTTGATTGAAGAGGGTGTGCTAATGCTGGTCACGTGGACCAGGGGACCGCACATGGAAGAGGATTAGAAGTAGATGGAGGAGGAGTAGGATGTGGTGGAGAAGGCCCTAGTATAGGAGGATGGGTTGAAGGTTGGAAGAGGCGGAGGAGGTGGAGGAAGCAGCAGTGAAGGAGGAGGAGGAGAAACAGGTTTGCGGCAGAGGATGGATCATGGTTGAGGGGGAGGAGAAGGAAGTGGTGGCATTGGAGGAGGAGGACACTCATGGAATAAGAGGAGGAAATGAAAGCGGCATAAGAGGAGTAGGAGGAGGAGGATTTGTAGCGGAGGAGAGGTCAATAATGTATCGTTCAGCATCTGTGATGGCTTGACCATGTACGAGGGAGGAGGGGCCTGTTAGGGTTCTTATATAAAAAATGTTTGAAACTTTATCAGCTCTAGTTAAAAGCACTGATAAATTTATCTTTTATCAGTGCTAAATTTAGTGCACTGATAAAACATACCTTTATTAGCACTCAAAAATCGTTGATAAAACACATATTTATCAGCGCTGAAGTTATAGCGCAGATAAATACTTATTTTATCATTCTTTTTTTAACGCTAATAAATATATGCCTTTAAGAGTTCTAAAAAAGCATTGATGACAGTATAATTTTAATAATTTATTTATATTACTATATATTTATTTAAAATGATATATAGAAAATATATATATATATATATATATTAATAATTATAACTATAAATTGTATATATTTAAATATATTTTAATATAATTGATAATTTATTTATATTAATTAAATTATAATTAAAAATTTATTTCAAATGTATTTATATATATGATTACTATATAATAAAATATATTAATTATTTAAATATATTTAATGTAATTTTATACGTACATTTATTAGAACATATATAGTTCATATGTGTAACATTATGAATTAATTAGTTTACCACATAATTTAACGTATAAATGAACATCCATGCATATGATACTTAACATATATGCATATATTCATTGACCGAATTCATTAGAAAACACACATATATTCAATAATTTTAATTATAAATATTAATATTAAAAATTATTATATATTTATAAATAAAATAAATATATTAAAAATATTAAATATTAAAAATATAACAAATACAATGAATTAATATAATTAATCTAATAAATATCTAATAAATATAATAATTATAATGAATTTATTTATTATTTAAATTAATTTATTATTATATTATAATTATTTAATTATATATAGCTATATATATTTAATTATAATAATAGAAATAATCTTTTCAATTAAAACATTATATATTTTTTTTATTATTAAAAAATATATAATAATTATAATTTTTTTTATTTAACATATACAAATAAACAATATTTTTTAATATAAATAGAATAATTTTATATAAAATAATCATAAATTTTTTCATCAGTGCTAATAATAGCAATGATCAAGGCCCACCCCAATATCGGCGCTTTCAGTTTATCGTGGATAAAGGGAAGCACTTCCCTTTACCTATTTTGTGGTAGTTATTTGAGGGGAGTAAATTGTGACAGCTCTATAGAGGATTCAATTTTCAATGTCACCTAGTTTGGATGGGTTAGTTACAATTTTCTTTAATTTGTTTTGGAATATTGTCGTCTGAGACATTATTTCAATGATACAGGGACTGTGGGATGGTTTTATAAGTCTGTATAAGGTTAAAAAACTCTTATTGTATTGATTCAAAAAATGTCACACCTTGTTAAGATGTCTAACTTTCGTCTTATCAGTTTAAGTAATTTATAACAAACCAACACTTTTTATTAAAAAAATAAACATTAATTATTAATTAAACATGAACTTAAGTCAACTCTATGGATTTAGAGGTCTAGTGTCTTTGAAAATTAGGAACAATTCATAATAACAGAGAACATAAAACAGAACATCGTTATTGAAACTACTTTTTCATAGCCACGACATTCCTTCGTACATATCATTGCATGGGATAACATGATCACATGCATAAGAAAAGGATGAGATATAAATAACAAAATTGGCGTAAAAAGGCATAACATGAATAATGTAGTACATGTAGGGAAATAGTAATATCAATGGATCCCAAAATAAACATTAACATAAAGGCATGATATAGCATGATTATCATAACAAGGAAATGTGGCAACATCATTTAACATGATGTTAGCATAAGCCATGAATTATTTACATGGGGCATAATTAAACCCTAAATTCACATGAATTATAATGACTAAACCAACATTACACTTTATTTATCATTACACTATACTTTACCCAATTCATTAGAGTTTTATCAGGGCTCACCTTTCTAAATCCTTTCATTTCATGTATAAGGGTGCCACATGGATCATATAACTAAGAGGCATTAAACATCATCATTTATTCCATGATAAAAGATTGTGGAATTAATAAATGATACTATTTAATCAATAAGTAAATTTTAATAATGTTGATTACCCTTGATGGATAAATGGGAATGGTATTCATTAAATAATAACATAGACTTGAAAAATCATGGTGCAATTTCGGTAGCATAACGATGTGACATAATAATTAATAAAAATTGTTGATGAGAGAGAAAGTAGTGAATAATTATATTTACATGAAATGGTCATTATGGGGTTATATAGTTACTTTTACCAACATATGTAATGGAATATAGATTTATAATACAAAATTATCCATTGAATGTAAATTAGAAGAGATAAATTACTTACAGAATTTCAGCATGGTAATGAGTGTACATGGGAGACATTAGTGAGAGATAAAGAGGTATATCATCATTAAAACATAAGGGGGATGTATGGGGGAGGTTTCAAATTATACACTAACATTTTTAATTAAAAACATAATAGTAAAATTACATAATGAAATTTGGAAAAAAATTAGAAATGAAGAAATCTGTTATATGGAAGTGTGATCCCAAAGGATTGGGAAGCAATTTAGAGATGTGTGTTTTGATATTCAAACACCTTGAAAAGATTTTTGGAGATTACGTCATATTTTATACATGATACAAGGGTTATGAGTGAATATAAGTGGGTTCTTGGGTGGGTTTATATAGGAAAAGAGAGGGAATTATTTATTATTTAGATTTTGGACAACACACATTAAACTAATCAAAACAACAAACAAACCCATGGTTTTCCCCATGAATATTTCCAAAGGGTAGTAGAAAACATTATTTTATAATTCCAATGGGATAAATTAATTAAATATTAGGCTTTCTTATGTGAAGTAAATTCACACTTTCATGGTAATCATCTTAGAAAGATTAAAATGTGTTATAAGCGTTGGATGGTCCACTAAGGCTTTGTAGAATAAATAAAACAAACCAAAAATCACATTATTTAAATGTAAAACATATACTATCGGAACATAACATTTAGAGTATTTTATTATATCACAATTGGGTCATTATGATCTCATAAAACACATTATATATTTAAACGGTATTTAATTTTTATCCAAAAAAATTGACTATCTCAAAAAATTATGAAGAATTCAGTTTGAGAAAATTTCAGAATCATGATTAAAAAAATAAGAGACATTTTATCTAAATAATTTTAATAATATGTGAATTCTTACATTTAAAATAAAGAACTACATTTAAAAAATCATGTGTTTTGAAAAAATACGCATTCAAACCATAATAAAAATGACAATTATATTCATAAAAATTATAAGATCATTTATATCTGATAAAAATTATTTTAGAAATAAAAATTTATTAAAATATTATTTAATTAAAAAATCCATTAATTCATCAAAATTTATTTCTTAAATGAATATTAACTAAAAATACTATTTGTGATTTTATAACCATTTACAATGTAACAATAATGAAACTAATGTATATTAATTATAAAAAAGTAAAGCGCATAATCATATTACTATTGTCTTCTAACATAACTGCTTATAACACCCACATAATACCAAAGGATGTGGTGTGCGATTATAATAGACTCCTGGGGTGGCTAGGATAACATTTCGCGGGTGGTAATCTCTATCAAGTTACACATCTATCATAGGTTGTACCATTAAATCATAATGTGTTGATTATCAGCTTCGGATTGGTCGAGATCTAAGAATAGTAAAGCTACCTCTTTTTCGAACACTAAAAAATGGGATTCGAATGGAGCAATTCTACTAGATAAGCCCATTGGATCCTTCGTCCGAGTAAATTGGATTTTTTAAGGCCCTATATTTATACTAATCATGTATTCATTATTCACCAACTATATTAGCAATGATAACTTGTCACGACCCGTCCTTAGGGCCCGTGCTGTGACTACCCCAATCCCGCCTTCCATAGGCCAGGTGCTGGAGACTAGCACCAAAGGCGTAAATTCCGATAACTGGGAACGCATTGCCCTCATAGAATTAAACAAAACACCATAGAGTATAAGAAGAAGTAAAACACTAAGTAAAAAAGAAAGTACTGAAAAGTAAATGGGCCAGAATACAAACCCAACTGAAAGTACATCTACAATTGAACGAAAGTACAACAGAAAAAGACAAACAGCTTGATGAAAGGAAGCAGCTCCTGGGTCATCCTATTTGGATCCTACCTGAAGGGTAGGTACAGATAGCGCAGCTCCTGGATCATCCACCAGGGATCCTACCGGAAGGGTAGGTACAGATAGCACATCTCCTGGATCACCCACCACGGATCCTACCTAAAGGGAAGGTACATATAGCCTCTACATCGCTCTCGCCCGACAACCTCCTCAAAGTGTCGCCTCGTCGTGAATTCCAACACCAGATACTATCTCATCGTGACGTCCACCTCCGGGTATCGTCCCGTCCTCGAACACTTGGCCTCTATCTGCGCTGCCCGTTGTCTGCAACCAACACAACGAGGTGCGGAAATAGCCCGTGAAGGGGTGAGTATAACAATACTCAGTAGGGACCCTGAGACCCTCAATGTCTCACTAAATCCAACAAGGTTAACCACAATGAAGATCTCAACAGATAACATCTACTTAGGTATATGCCCATACATATACCCAAGTTATCAAGTAACCCATCTCAATCATGAGGAAACACAATGATTATGAAATCAACGGATAACCACTAACCAGGTATATGCCCATACATATACCTAAGTTATCAAGCATCCCATCTCAATCATGAGGTAAACACAAAGATCATAGACTCAGCTCAAACCAAGATTTTCATTATTGAAACCATAACTGCTGAAGAGCCCCGTCTCTGTAGTGTACAGTGGTCCTGTCATGACTCCGAGGAACTTCTCACTATCCTAAGACTGCTGAGGAACTCCTCCTGTCGAGTACCGCGGGTCAGCCACCCAAACACAATAGTGCTTCCCGCCGGGGTATGCCACTCAAACACACTAGTGCACACCCCCTAATAGCCTGCAGAGGTACTCTCTGGACGAGTACTGCGAGTCTGCACTGTCACACAGTAGTGCTCCGTCCGCCATGGGTCTACACCCAAACAATGTAGTGCTCCGTCCACTGGTCTAGTAGACTCACTCCAAGTCGAGTCGGTCATGCAGTCGTCAGGTCTCAGCCAGCTACACGGTCTCCGAACTCCGAACGCTCGTGTTCGGGAGGGCCTACTCCACGAGCAACAGGTCGATACTCCAAGTATCTCAAAGTCCCAAAAATAAGTATCTCAATGGACCGCCTCATCATAGGGGTCTCAACGCAATAGACGTCACGTCAATCCGATGCCCGGTCTGTGAGTTATTAGTTTTTTTGTCCCTGGGTCCCAGTTGGTTTCATGTGCGAACCAACTCGGTCGTATCTCAACTGTATCACTAACTCTCATAGAGAAAAATCATAGGGACTGTTTCTCCATGAGATCACTAACGTTGCTGACGGTTCGTCAAACGAACGTCCGGTCTGAAAGTAATCAACTTTTCCGTTCGAGGGGCCCAGTTAGATTTTGGGTACAATCCAACTCGAAAACTATCCAACTGCATCCAAATCTCAGGAGAAGTATGTCAAAAGTTCCGTCTCATAAAGAGAAAACCAACTAAGTTGATGGCACGTCAATCATACGTCCCAAGCTCAAAATATAAGTGTTTCCGCTCCGAGGGCCTGGATGGTTTCGTGTTCGAACCAACCCAGCCGTACTCAAAGTTCTCTGAAACCTTGAGTGTAATATACCGAAATTACCATCTCGATCCAAGGATCGCAACTCAATAGATGGTGCATCGATCGGAGGTATGTGGCCCATGATATGGGTATTTTAACGGGAACTACCCGAAAATAGGGGGTTCGGGTCCGGTCCGACCCGGACCGAGACCCGCTGGGTCGGCCCGAACCGGGTCGACCCAAACCGGGTCCGGGTTCCGCCCAGATGGCGCGGCCCTGCCCGGCCTGGGCGGCCCGGCTTGACGCTGGCGTTGGTGCGGCGCGGCTCCCGCGTGGCCAGCGGGTGCGGGGGGGGGGGGGGGGGGGGGGGTTACAACCGCCCACGGTCGACATAATTGGAGTGACTTTAAGTTGCGCCGCTCAAGCACTGGAATGGCTAAGACGTTTCGGTTCGGCACACCGTCGCGGCTCAACCATGGAGGTTCCATTCCGGTTGCCGGCGCCACCACCTTCCGCGGCCCACTGGACGCGCTCCGGTGGTCCGTTTTGCTCCCCGCCTTCGCAACGGTCTTCCCAAAACCCGACCTTTCCTGCGGCGGCATCAAATGACATTCTAGACCGCCTCAACATCATCCGTCGATCCAATCTTCGACAACAAACTGTGGAGTCTTCGAATTGCCCCCGCGGCCCCGACTCCATCCGCAGTTTCGTTTGGACTCAACGGCGCGGCGCGACGACTCTGCGCTTCTTCGTCGTGTTTTTTCTCATTTCTGCACGGTGCAATGGACCCGCGCTGTCTTGCTTGTGATGCAATCAATCCAAACAACAAATGGGGAGGAGAGTCGGCCATGTTTGTGCGGTCCAACCTCCTCTCGTTATGTTGATAACAAGCGGCCCAAAAGATGAAGAACGTCAATGATTTTTCACGAAAAAAAAGTAATCAACCCCAACAGTTTTTCCCCGCAATCAAGAATTCTCAACCCGTAAAATATTCTCCATGGATGAACATAATGTTTAGTCGATCCACGTTCGTTGATTTAGAAGGAAGTAACATGGGGTTCATTAACATTTCACAAAATAATTCCCTACCTGATGTAATCTTTGAACGAAGGTTCTTCGCGGAATTGAATGTCGCAGAAGAAGGCGTCGTGAAAGGAGAGGGTCGTTGGCGTCGCGGAACATGACATCATGTCCTCAATCTCCGAGGAAGGAATCTCTCACCATCGTCCTTATTCAGAGGTCGGCGTTCTTCATCGGTGATGGTTCATTCTTCGAGTTCTTCAAGGAGGAAGAACGTCCGTCGGAACTTAGAGCTTTCCTCCCCAAATCCTTTCGCACCAACAACTATCCTCCCACGAAATAGGACTTAGTATTATTTAATTTGTACACAAGCCAATGGAATTCATTTAAAATTCAAATGAATCCAAGAATTAATTACTTGACAATCCTACACAATTAAAGAGCTGACATTATTTAAAAAGGGGGGATTATTTTTTAGAGTTAAAAAATTAAGAGGGGAAATGTTATGAATGTTATGGGAAGGTGTGGGGATGGGCTCGTGTGGCCCACCCCACCGCAATCCTCTCAATGGTAGTTATAAACAATTGTGTCCCACCCCTAACTCCCGTACATAGGATATAACCACATAATAGAGAGGAAAAGTGTTGTGACACAAAATTTAATCCACATGACAAAAAAAGAAATATATAATTTTAAAAAAATTATATTATTATCCCTCACTTTATTTAAAGAACTCATCTCGAGAAGACACAACTCCAGAAAGGGGTCTTCTTAAGCAATTACCGGCGCTGCGAGTTCATCAGTGCCCTCAGATTTCGATTCCTAGCACTAGATTAAAAGTTAGAAAAACCCGCTCATTTGTTCACTGAATGTACCCAAGCCTAACTTCGGAAATTAATTCCGGGAACACCGAGCCTCGGAATCGGGCGCCGTCAGAAACTGCTTTCTTGTAAAATACAAAATAAAATTAAGAAAAAATTTGCCTTAAATTTTTCATGCCTTTACATTACTCCCACCTCAGGGCTTTACGTCCTCATAAAGCTTTAACACAATCTAGGGATACAAAAGAAGTACTGAGCACACATCTGAGCCTTTTGCTCCCATGTGCTCACCTGGAGGTTCCCATACTTCCAGTGAAAACACACCCTAGGAATTGATCGTCCTTGTAGGATCCGCTCTTGAAGATCCTCAACCTCTACTAGAACCCCGCAAAAGTCACCCCATTGCCAAAGTCCAGTTCCCCATGGTCGATGATAAGAGAAGGATCGTGCATGTATCTCTTTAGTTGAGATACGTGTAAGTCATCGTACACCTGGTGCAACAGAGGTGGATGGGTCCAGTGGTAAACCACCTCGCCTACCCTGCTGAGGACCTGAAAAGGTCCGCTGAACCTTAGAGATTACTTGACGCCTCGGCCACATCACCATAGACCTCGTCAAGGTGAGACCCGTAAGAAAACGTGGCCTCTATTCTCAAATCCCAGTGGTTCTGTCTCCTACTAACATAAGACATCTTGTTGGCTCGGAGTTTTCCTCATCCGCTCCTGGATGACCTGGACCTTCCCTGTCGTAGCTTGGACCTTCTCTGGTCCCACAAGAGCTGCTAAGATTTTTTCTTTGCTGATAAGAGAAATATGGTCTCATCCCCTGGATGAACCATGTTCTTTGCCTAAAATAGTCAATCCTCTCATGAATGGCACTAATCCATGACATAGATGAAATCGTAAAGCCTCGACGCTACTACCAATAGATCCAACTATTAATGTCACCTCCAAGGGTTGAGTCACACTATCGGCATCAATGTGTGGTCACTAGGTCTCCTCCAGTATGGATCTCAAAAGTGAGGGTCAATTCAACAATTTTTAATCGGAACCTCTTAGTATCAATCAATCCAAAAAGGGAAGGCATGTAAACGTCACAAAGATAAGTGAATTTTATTTCTGTAGCTCGTAGTACAAGACACACAACAACCACAAACAACAACAACAAAAAGAACGAGGAAGCTGGTAGCACCAAGATCAAAGGCCTCTATGCATGGAACTAGTCCGCTCCTGATTAGAACTGAAACTAAAAACTCTTGCTACCACGTGGGTGAAGTTTCCAATTCAAGAGTGATCGTCTACACCTTCCTATGCAAGTTTTAATCATGTGCTGCCTGGGGTTTCCTTTTCGCTGACCAAGGAAAACCCATCCCCACATTTTCCTAATACCGTAAGTTTGTGTATGAACTGTGGATCCAATCCATAGTCAGATCAATGTCGTAAGGCCTCGACACTGCCACCAAGAGATTCCAACCGAAACTCTCGCCTCATGGGTCAGATCACACTATCGGCATAAGTGTGATTATCGAGTCTCCTTCCAAGGTATCTCCAGACATGAGGCTCAAGTCTACTTCTTACAGGAAACTCTAGGTCTGGGACAAGATTCGTTGAAGTAAGTAATGATTCGTATCAATTTCTATTACTACGATAGCTAATAGTGGACACAGACTGCCCCTTGAATCATTCATAGAGTAATTCAGTCACTCTCCTTGACCGCATACAGCTACTCTATTCCCCTTCCATCCAGCTCCCTGAGCCTGGCGGGGACAACAAAGGTGGGAGGTTGTAACATGCTGAAATGTATACCACCACATGCTGCTCTCCTAGATCTTCTTCCACTTCCTCTACTCTGCATATTTATCTTTCCTTAACATTTCCTCTTTTTGAAACTTTTTCACGCCAAAGTCTCCGAGTCTAGCGCCAGTTTCCAGCTTTCACACTACTATCCTTCACTGACTGCATTCATTCAGCAAAAGAATTTTCAACCACAATGGTTCTTTCTAGAACCCTAAAATATGTAGGAATGCTTAGAGAAAAGAGTGCTTACTCGGATATCCTTTATACAAACCTTTCTCAGAGGTCTGAGATCTATAGCACTGATCGAATCGTATTAATCAAGTACCCTGAACGTTCTGTATGCCTCGATGAATACTCAGCTTCCGACTCATCGTCCTGCCAAAGCTGTATATGCTCAAGAAATCTTTCAACCACCTCCTGAATCCATTCCTCAGCCGCATGTGAGTCGGGATCTCCTCAGAAAAAGAGGGTATCTGATGTTCGAACATGTGTAAGGCATTAAGCCTACATGTGTCACCTACTGGTACCGCCGGTTGTAACTGCAGACCAACAGGTAGTGACGTATAGCTGATACACTACCCGAAAGCACTATCTTAGGCATCGGTCCACGTACCGAAGCCTCATCGCTATGCGGACCATCCTCATGGACACTCACTGTAAAACACTAGTATCCAATTCCACCATCCACCCTATTGATGTCTCAGCTAGGCGGAAAACTCTAGAAATCGCCTCCAGCTAGTCCTCTGTTATCTGGGAATCTGCCTCGCCTCGTAACCTCAGAGGCTGCTGCTGCTGGAACTCGTGCAACGCGCTCTGCCAGTGTGCATAGTTCTATAGTAAGGCTGGTGGAATCTTCTTCCCATCAGGTGTTGGTGCTACTGGTACACCACCTGAGGGTGCCAACATAGTAAAAAGGGCCCCGCACCGGAGCCTCGTCGCTCGGTGAGCCGTCATCGAGTACACTCTCGGAACTCCTACCGACTGTCTGCGTGGAGACATCCTGAACAGATGCGACACAGTCAACGATATATACCTGGTGATCTGACCTTGTTTTAAATGACTTTAATACTTTTTGAAACACAAAAGCAATATGTTTTTTCATGTACAAAGTCAGAAATCAGTAGTCAGGGTCCTGGTGTATGGATACGTCGGCCGCCGCACCAACACTAGACTCCCTGAACTGAAGACCACACTTGGTACCCTTAAAACTATTGCTTCACATAGAAAAAGATCAATGTCCTGAGTTCTATGGTAGAACTGAACTCCTCTGATACCAATTTGTCACGAACCGTCCTCGGGGTCCATGTCGTGACTACCCAAGCCCGCCTTCCATAGGCCAGGGGCTGGCGACTAGCACCAAAGGCGTAAAGACCGATAACTCGGAAGGAATTTCCCTTATTAATGTAAACAAAACACCACATAGTACAAGCGGAACTAAAACACTAAGTACAAAAGAAAGTTCTGAAAAATAAATGGGCCAGAAAAGAAACCCAACTGAAATTACAACTACAATTGAACGCAAGTACAACAGAAAAAGAAAAATAGTTGGAAGAATGGAAGCAGCTCCTGGGTCGTCCTTCTCAGATCCTACCTGAAGGGTAGGTACAGATAGCACAGCTTCTGGATCATCCACCACAGATCCTACCATAAGGGTAGGAACAGATAGCGCAGCTCCTGGATCGTCCACCACGTATCCTACCTAAAGGGTAGGTACAGATATCCTCTAAAATGCTCTCACTAGTCAACCTCCTCCGATTTTCACCTCGTCGTGAAGTCCACCACCGGATACTGTCTTGTCGTGAGGTCCACTTCCGGGTATCGTTCAGTCCTCGAACACTCGGCCTCTATCTGCGCTGCCCGTCATCTCCAGCCAACACAACGACGTGCGGGCATAGCCCGTGTAGGGGTGAGTATAAAAATACTCAGTAGGGACCCCATGATCCTCAAGGTCTCACTAAATCCAACAAGGTTAACCACAAAGAAGATCTCAACAGATAACCTCTACTTAGGAATACTCCCATTCATATACCCATGTTATCAAGTAACCCATCTCAATCATGAGGAAACAAAATGATTATGAAATCAACGGATAACCACTACCTAGGTATATTCCCATACATATACCTCATTTATCAAGCGACCCATCTCAATCATTAGGTAAACGAAAAGATCATAGACTCAGCTCAAACTAGGATTTTCATTATCGAAACCGTAACTGCAGAAGAGCCCCGTCACTGGAGTGTACAGTGGTCCTGTCACGACTCCGAGGTACTGCTCACTAACATAAGACTACTGAGGTACTCCTCCTATTGAGTACCACGGGACAGCCATCCAAACACAGTAGTGCTTCCCACCGGGGTATGCCACCCAAACACAGTAGTGCAGACCCCCTAATAGCCTGCAGAGGTACTCTACGGACGTGTACCACGGGTCTGCACTGTCACACAGTAGTGCTCCATCCGCCATGGGTCTTCTCCCAAACAAAGTAGTGCTCCATCCACTATGCTAGTCGAATCACTCCAAGTCGAGTCAGTCAAGCAGACGTCAGGTCTCATCCGGCTACACGGTCTCCGTACTCCGAACGCTCGTCTCTGGGAGGGTCTGCTCTACGAGGTACAGGTCGATACTTCATGTATATCAAAGTCCCATGACGAAGTATCTCAAAGCACCGCCTCGTCATAGGGGTCTCAACGCAGCAGACGACGCGTCAATCAGACGCCCAGTCTGTGAGTTATTAGCTTTTTCGTCTCCATGGCCCGGTTGGTTTCATGTGCGAACCAACCTGGCCGTATCTCAACTATACCTTGAACTCTCATAGGGTATACTCATAGTTACCGTTTATCCACGAGATCTCTAACACCGCTGACAGTTCGTCAAACGGACATCCGGTCTGAATGTTATCAGCTTTTCCGTTCGAGGGGCCCGGTTGGATTTCGGGTACAATCTAACCCGGCCACTATCCAACTGCATCCAAATCTTAGGCGATGTATGCGAAAAGTTATGTCTCAACAATAGGAACCAACAAAGTCTACGGAACGTCAATCAGACGTCCGGAGCTCCAAATATAATTGTATCCGCTCTGAGGGCCCAGTTGGTTTCGTGTTCGAACCAACCCCGTCATACTCAAATTTCTCTGAAACCTTGAGTGTAATATACCAAAACGACTGTATCGATCCAAGGATAGAATTTCAAATGGCGGTGCGTCGATCAGAGGTCTGTGGCCCATGATATGAGATTTTAACGAGAACTACCCGAAAATAGGTGGTTCGGGCCAGGTCCAACCCGGCCCGAGACCCCCTAGGTCAACCCGAACCAGGTTCGGGTCTAGCCCCGATGGTGCGGCCCAGCTAGGCGCTGGCGCTGGCGCGGCGTGGCGTCCGCATGGCCAGCGGGTGCGGGGGGGGGGGGGGGGGGGGGGGGGGTTACAACCCCCCACGGTCGACATAACCGGCATAGCTTTAAGCCGTGCCGCTCAACCACCGGAACGGCTAAGCCGTTCCGGTTCTGCCCACCACTGCGGCTGAGCCGTAGCGGTTCCATTCCGGCAACGCGCCACCGCCGCCTTTTGCGGGCCACCGGACGCACTCCGGTGGTCCGTTTTGCTCGCCGCTTTCACCAACGGTCCTCTCGGGACCCGACCATTACTGAGGCGGCTTCAAAACGTCTTTGAGGCCCGACTCATCATTTTCCGTCGATCCGAACTTCGACAACAAACTGTGGAGTCTTCTAATTTCCCTCGCGGTCCCGACTCCGACCGTGGTTTCGTTTGGCCTCAACGGCATGGCGCGACAGCGTCGTGCTTCTTCGTCGCGTTCTTTATCGTTTCCGCACGGTGCAACGGCACCACACTGTATTTTTCGTGCTGCAATAATTCCAAACAACAAAGGGGGAGTTGATTTGGCCGTGTTCATGCGGTCCAACCTCCTCTCATTATGTTGATAACAAACGGCACAAATGATGAAGAACGACAATGATTTTTCATGAACAAAAGTAATCAACCCCAACAGTTTTTCCCCACAATCAAGAATTCCCAACCCGAAACAAATTTTTCACGGATCAACTTAATGTTTAGGCGATCCGCGTTCTTTTATTTAGAAGGAAGTTACATGGGGATCATTAACATTTCACAAAATAATTCTCTACCTGATGTAATCGTTGAACGAAGGTTCGTCGCAGAATTGAATGTCGCGGAAGAAGGCATCATGAAAGGAGAGGGTCATTGGTGTCGTGGTACACGACTCCGCATCATAGATCTCCTAGGAAGGAATCTCTAACCGTCTTCCTTCGTCGGAGTTCGGCATTCTTCATCGCTGACAGTGCGTTCTTCGAGTTCTTCAAGGAGGAAGAACGTCTGTCGGAACATAGAGCTTTCCTCCCCAAATCCTTTCGCACCATCAACTATCCTCCCACGAAATAATACTTAGTCATATTTAATTAACACACAAGCCAAAGGAATTCATTTAAAATTCAAACGAATCCAATAATTAATTAATTGAAAAACCTACACAATTAAAGAGTTGACTTAATTTTAGAAGGGGGGTTTCTTTTTGAGAGTTACAAAATTAAGAGGGGAAAAGTTATGATTATTTGGGGAAGGTGAGGCATTGGGCTCATGTGGGCCCCAACCCACCTTAATCCTCTCAAAGGTAGTTATCAACAATTGGGTCCCACCCCTAACTCTCTTACATAGGTTATAACCACATAAGATAGAGGAAAAGTGTTGTGACACAACACATAATCCACTTAACAAAAAAAGAAAAATATAATTGTAAAACAATTATATTTTTATCCCTCACATTATTTAAACAACTCATCCAGAGAAGATGCAACTCTAGAAAGGGGTCCTCATAAGCAATTAATGGTGCTACGAGTTTATCGGTGCTCTCGGAATTCGATTCCGAGCACCACTTTAAAAGATTGAAAAACCCGCTCATTCATTCACTGAACGTACCCGAGCCTAACTTTTGAAATTAATTCCTGGCACACCGGGCCTCGGAATCAGGCGCCATCAGAAACTGCGTTCTTGTAAAATCCCAAAGAAAATTAAGAAAAAATATCCCTTGAAATTTTCAGGTCGTTACATAACTATTCATAATATTATTTTGAAATAAAAAAACATTAATCCAACGTAGTGAATGTGTTTTATATAACAAATTTACAAAATGATACATGCAAATAGATCAAGAAAAATTTTCATTAATATTGTTCCGGTTCGTAATAATCTTCCCCCTTTTTGATATTTCACCCCTGAAATTTTCTTTTTCATCACTAAAATAGACGAAGGTAACTCTTCTTTCATCACATACTCTGATTCCCACGTTGCTTCTTCAAACTTGTTGTTTCACCAAAACACATTGACGAGGGGCATTGACATATTTCATAGAAAATTTTCCCCTACGATCATTGATATTCAATAGCTGCTATTCATTGAAGAGTTCATTCTATACTGTTACCACCCAATGAGTTAGTACATGCGATGGTATTGGTATGTACTTCCACAAGACTGGTACATGGAATACATTATGTACTTGAGATAGGTTCGGTGGGAGTGCTAGTGGATATGACACTGCTCTAATGCCACTAAGGATCTCAAAATGGTTGATGTACCCTGGACTAAGGTTTCCCTTATTAACAAATATCGAAACTCTTTTCCACAATGATATGCTGATGAATACCATGTATCCAACATCAAACTGTAGGTCTCATTAGCGATTATCAGCATAGCTCTTTTGTTGACCCAAGGAAACTTTAATGTGCTTCTAGAAGGAATTAACCTTCTCCACCATTTCATAAACCATTTCATGACCAAGGAGTGTTCAGTCCCCAACTACATCCCAACATGATGGTGTTATGCACCTCTTCCCATAAAGGGAATCATATGTAGCCATTTAGATGATTGGGTGGAAACTGTTATTGTAAGAAAACTCAACCATAGGAAGATATTGATATCATCCTCCTTTGAAGCTAATTAAGAATTATCTAAAAATTTCCTCATCTTTTTGGATAGTCTGCTCTGATTGCCCATATGTTTGAGGATGATAATCCTTATTGAATATCAACTCATTATTTAGAGCATTGTGAAGACTCTTCCATAACTCTGGTATGAATCTTGGATCTCGATCGAATATAATAGATAGTGGTAATCTATGTAAATTTACCACTTATTTGATATATATCTATGTCAATCGATCCAATAATAAATATTATCGAATTTCATTGATGTGTGCAATCTTTGTATAAAAATCCACAACAACACAGATAGAATTGATTCTGATGGATGTTTTCTGAATTTCTGTGATAAAGTCCATAGTGATGTCCTCCCATTTCCATCCTAGTATGGGTAATGGGTGCAACATCCCCTTAGACTTATGCCTCTCAACCTCCACATGATGAAATAATAGGCCCTTTAATGTATACTTAGTGATCTCTTTCATTATATTATCCCAAAAAAAATGTACTTGGATATCTCAGTACATATTTGTATTTTTTGGGTAAATAGATAAATTTGAACTATGTTCATCATCTGAAAGATCATTCTTTAACTATAGATTTGGTGGTACAATTTTATTGAAAAAAATCAAGAAATTACTTCTACATTTTCATTGAACTCCAAGGATTTACCTTTTCTAATATTTTCCATTTTCTTCTGAATTCCCACATCATCCTTTTGAGCATCCTTTATCCATTCCAAGAGAGACGGTTGAGCCATAATTTGTGAATGGATTGATGATGTTCACTTGCTTATGTTTCCCACATCCATCTTCATAAAATCTAAAATGATTGGATTATATTCAATTCTCATCCAAGATAGAATTGTTGTGTCCTATCTACATAGTGCCACTGCCACCTAGTTCACATTCCCAGTGTAGTAAATGATTGAGCAGTGAATGTATTTGATCATGTCAATCCATATTTGTTGGCGCATGTTCTACTATTTATATGGGAATATATACTTGAGGTTTTTCTTATACATGTGTATTTCACCCTTCTCCATATAGAGGTAATGTTTCCAAATGTTTTAAAGTGATGATTACAGTAGCCAACTCCATATCATGTTTTTTATAGTTTTTTTCATGAACATTCAATTTCCCTGATGCATAGGTAATGACTACGTAATTTTCCATAAACAAACATCCTATTCCATTATTATATTCATCACTAAATACCACCAAAATTTCTCCACTTGTGGGTAGTGTGAGAAGGAAATCAGTGATAAGCCTTCATTTCAACTCCATGATTTTATCTTCTCAATCATAACCTTGGGAAATCTTGACTCCCTTCTAAGTTATCATGGAATAATGGTTGGAAAATTGGGAGAAATTTCTCATAAAATGGCAATAATATCCAACTATCCCCATGAAGATAGAAACATCCTTTATCGATGTTGGCCTAGTCCAACCCTCAATTTTAGCGTTCATAGAGGGATCCATAGATATCCCATTTATTATAATGATATGACCCAATAATGATACTTCCTTAAACCAGAACTCACAATTGTTGTACTTTTCATACAAATTCACCATTCACAAGGTCTCTAGTATAGTTATTATATGTTCCTCATTCTCCTCCTTGGTAGTGTATTATATTATAATTTCTTCTATAAAGACTACCACACATTTGTCATGGTAATCACTAAAGACAATATTCATCAGTTCCATGAGGATTGCTGGAGCATTTGTGTGTCTTAAAGGAATTAATATGAATTCATAGTTCTCGTATCTTGTCTGAAAAGACGTCTTGGTGATATCCTCCTTCATCACCCTCACTTGATATTATCACAACCACAGATGCACATTAGAGAAGTATTATTCTACAAATAGCGGATCGAAATATTCATTAATTCGTGGTAGAATATACTTGTTCTTTATCGTGATTTTGTTGAGATCATGATAATCGATGAAAAGGTGCATTGAGCTATCCTTTATATTGATGAAGTGGATTAGTGCTCCCCATGGTGATGAACGTAGGCATATAAACCCCTTATCTAGATTCATCTATAGTTGTTTCCTCATCTTATCAAGCTCCACAACAGCCATTCAATGCAGATTCATGGATATTGGCAATGCTCAAGGTATAAGATCAATTGATAATTCAACATCTCTTCTAGGAGTATGACTAGTCAATTCCTTAGGAAACAATTCTGATAATTCCCTCGCAATAGGCATTTCATCAGGGATTTTTTCTTCTAAGACTCAATCATTTGAACAAGATACACATTATCATAGGGTAGTAATATCCATGCTTGAGATGATGGTTCTAGAGAAGATTCATTCTCATTCATGCACTTTTAATGAATCTAAGATCGATTCGCTATGTAGAAATTGATTTCCCTACGACAGAAATTTATGATGGCTCTATATTATGATGTCCAATTCATGCCAATAATTTTATCAAATTCTACCACAGGGAGTATGATGAAGTATTTCTGGATGTTCAATACGGAAATAATGACAGGTGAGGGGTTATATTCGGGGGATGAAATGATTTCACCAAATTCTGTTCATATCGGCATCTTTACTTCCATGATTTTTTGTGGTGTTGTGATTTCTCTACTAAACATTTAGGATATAAAAGAATACAATGAACTAGAATAAAAAGTATATTCTCTATTGTTGAAGGAATAACTAGTGTACCTGTCATAACATCGTTTTCAGGCATCACTTCGGTGGTTGTGGTTCTAGAAGCTTTCCCTCACTACTTCGTAGGATGTTAGTTGCATAAAAAAATTGGATTAGGGAACAGGTTTGCAAAATTCCCTGGTTGGTTGTAGTTGAAGAAATGGACTACACGTTGATGGACGAATTGAGTGTTCCACTCCTCAATCACTGCCACAAGTTTTTCTTCTCTATAGTTAATGGCTAGGTTCCCTTCACTTCCACACCTAAATAATTTCCTCGTCCCCTTTAGGAAATTTCTGTGGTGCATCATTCCACACATTTTGAAAGTAGTGTGATAAATTTTATTTTCACCGTTTGATTTATCCACAGGACCTCCAGAATCAAAGTCCTCCTTTGTATTTTTATCCCCATGATACCCTATAGATTCTCTAATATCTATTTCAACATTTATTGGCCATGGGAATATTTCCTCATAGCTCTCGATGTCACAGATCATTAGGGATTTCTGTAGGCTATATCTTATCCCCAAAAGAAGTAGTCAACCATTCATTCAGAGGTAATGACCTAGCTAGAGGCATATTGTGAATGTAATTTGATGTTTTCCCTCTACGATTTTATGGAATAGTCATCTTTTTTAATTAGGGAAATGAAGTCTTTTTTTATGTTATGTTAGAGGTTATCAGGAAAATATTTTTTGAAAAACATTTTATGAAATCATTTTGTTCCAATGCCTCAATATCCCCCTTAGGCATCATATTTTTTTATCAATGTCTACCATTTATCATATTCAGAATCTATACGATAAACATCCAGATGATCTTTATATTTTTAATAACATTTATGTGTGGAGAAGATATTTTTAATTGAGTTGATCCATTGTTCAGAAATTGAGTGATCAGATGATCCATTAAAAATCAGAGGCATCGGTGTCATGAAGCTCTCGATTGTGTTGTGTTATTTCATGGGGGGGTGGGGGTTGAACATTCCTCTTTTCCTATGTTACTATTCAAAACATTAGTTAACTTAGAGTGTATCATGACAATGTTCATGATTATCACTCCCATAAAATTATGAATCTCATTAGAAGATTCATCACATTGATATTTGAATCGATTCATTACCTGAGTCCTCCTGTTACCAGCCATTTCTTAAAAGAAAATGATTTTTATGGGTAACAAATAAAGGGTAATCCAAATTAAAAAATGGTTGACTTATAAATTAATTTTATTTTCTTAACTTAAGAATTTCTTGGCATCAGTCTATACTATCCATGATACAATTCCCAATATATTTTCTGAGGTGAATTATTTTCCTATAAAAAAGGTTCATAGTAATATTTTGTATTTACCAAAGCATGTACCATGGGAGATTCATAACCAAAATATTATCAAGGCCCATTATCGTGCACCAGTTCTCATTCTAATCTTCCTCAAATCGGTGTTTTTGGGTTTTAAACCTCAATACATATGATCCAGAGCTGTCTATACCTTCTCATATCCAGAAATGGATGAATTTTCTTGAATAACACTTTATAAATACTCACCAAAAGTTTGGGATGTTTTCATTATACACAGTCTTATCCCTAAATCTTTCTCTATGTATTTCTAATCATTATCCCTAAAATAACTAAACATATCATGTCATACCAAATATAACAATACTTCTCTTTTTCTTATACACTTAAACATCATATTTTATATAAAATTTCACTTAAGAAAACTCCGAGGATTTATAGGTCTAGTTTATTGGGAAATTAAGAACATTAGATATAAATATAGAACATAAAACACAACATCAATATCAAGAAATTATTTTACCAAACCAATACATTTCATTTGTACGTTAAATAAAATAGGATATCATGAGGACATGCATAATAAAATGGTGATCAATAAATCATATTAAGGGAGTTGAAAAGGCATAACATGAAGAATATTTTATATGTTAGGCAATAGGCATATCAATGGAGTGAAAGAGAAACATGACCATAATGGCATGATATATCATGACTGTCATAAAATGTAAATGTGGAAACAAAATTTAACATGATATGAGCATGATCCACGGATCATTTCACATGGATCATGAGTGAACTCTCATTTCACATGAATTATCATGACAAAACCCTCATTTAAAATGTTGTATCCTCATACGAATTTTTTCCCAATGCTTTGGAGCACTATTAGGGAACACCATTTTTAACAATAACATTTCATGCATAAGTGTGCCACATGGATCATATAAAATGGATTGAATAAAAAATATTATTTATTCCATGATAATGTAATGCTGAATTCATATATGATACACTATAATCAATATGTAAATTTCCATATAGTTGAATAACGTAGATTGAGAAATGGGTATGGTATTCACTACACAAGGTCTTTGGTTTGAAAAAATGTGGTGCAATTTCATCACCATAACAGTTTGACAAAATAATTCATAAACATTTTTTATAAGAGAGTAAGGGGTATCACATATTATGTAAAATAATTAGTCATAATTGGGTGATATAGATACATATTCCAAAATATTTAATGGAATTATGATTCATACTACAAAATAACATCTTGAATGTAAATGAGAAGTGGTAAATTACTTAAAGAATTTCATCTTGGTAACGAGGGTACATGTGAGGAATTAATGAGAGATAAAGGGGTCTCTCCTCAATAAAACATACGGCTGAATGTATTGGGGTGGTTCAAAACCATACCCAAACATTTTTAATTATAAACAAAATGGTATAACAACATAATGGAATTTGGAAAAAAATTAAAAAGGAAGCAATCCAATACATTGAAGTGTGATCCCAAAGGATTGAAAGGGGATTGAGAATGGTTTAGTGGGATATTGGGGAACCTTATGGGGATTTTAAGGACATGATTTCATATTAGTGATGTTCTCCAAGGATTTTGAGTGAAAAGAAGTTGTATCATTGGTGGTTTTATTTAGGATAGGAGAGGAAATTCATTATTATTTAGGTTTTGGACACCACACATTAATCTAATAATTACCACAAACCATCCTATGGTATTTTCACATGTTTATTACCAAATGGGAGGGGAAAATATTATTTTATAAGAAAAATTACCAAACTTCTTGAAATATTAGTCTTTCTTTTGTGGAGGTGAGTCCAAATCTCAAGGAAATCATTTTAAAAAGTTAAAAATGTTTTTTAATTCTTGGACGGCCCACTAAATATTTTTAAAATAAATAAAACCAACCTAAAATAACATTATTATATAGTTAAAAAAATATATTTGCTGAACATAACATTTATAATATTTATTACATCTCTATGGGATCATTATGATGTCATAAAACACTTTATATATTTAAACAGTATTTAATTTTTACCCAAACAATCGACTGTGTCGGAAAATTATGAATAATTAACCATTGGACAATTTAAACACTCTGATTCCAAAAATAAAATTCATTTTATATAAAAAATTTTATAAACATGTTAATTTTTTATATTAAAATAATGAAATACATTTATCAAAAATAAATGCTTTTTGAAATTAAAATAGCTTTCAAACCGTAGTACAAATCACAATTGCATTCCTAAAAATTACATAATAATTTAATATAATAAAATGGAATTTAGTAATAATATTTTATTAAAATATTATTTAATTAAAAAATAAATTTATTCATCAATGTTTTTTTCTTAATTATATATTAGCTAAAAATATTATGTGTGATTCAAAAACCATATACAATATAACAAAATGTAATTAATTTATATTAATTTATAAAAATTAAAGCACATAATTATAGTTCTAGGGTATTGTTACATAACCCCTTATAACTCCTGAATAATATATAAGGGTATGTTGTGTGATGGTGATAGACTCTAGGGGTGGCTCATATAACATCGCTCGGGAGGTAATACCTATCAACATTCAATTCATTCGTAGGAAGTTCCGTTTATGATTAACGAATTGAAACTTGACATGGGTATGGTCAAGAAGGAGGCCCAGTGATGATACAGACTTTTATAGCTATTAAAAATGGGATTCATATGGAGAAATTCTACTAGATGAGTCCCTCGTATCCTATGTCTGAGTTAAATGAATTTGTTAATGCCCAAAATATTTAAAAATCATGTGATCAATGTTTAATGGATATATTAGCTGCATTAAATCCTTCTAATGGTATCTTTTAATATAATAAAATAAAACAATGGAAGTTCATATGTATTATATAACCATTTCACATAATAATACATTTAGATATATCAAGATAAATTTTCATTAATATAAGTTTGGGTTGTTTCATTAATTAATGTATAAGATCATCTCAAATGTATTATCCCATAATTGATTTGTGTCCTCACCTCTATTTTTTTGAGAACTATAGTTCATTTTTTCCCAAGAGGCTTATCCCAAATAATTCAATAAAGGACCAAGAGATCTTTTATTCTATAAATAGTAGTTCATCTTCTTAGACGGGGATTCTAGATATGAAATTGGATATGATAAAGTAATATGAAAGGGTGTAATGAGACTTCTTATCAGTGGTTATGAGTAAACTATAATTTGTACCAAAATGGGAAAGTGTGATTATGAGTTTATCTAATTCTGTTTCTTATAACATCAAAGATAATGGTTTCCCCACAAAGTACTTCAAACCACACGGAGGCCTTCGGTAGGGTAAACCTCATTCAACATAATTTTTCCCCTAGTTTCTGATGTTTTATATCATATTTAATCTACATTAGTTCATTATGAACTCATTCATGGGGCCATGGGTTTTCATAAAATTTTTCCAATTACTCATCTTTTCATTGATGATGATTGCCTCCTTTTATCAAGAGTAACTTCTCAAGGGTGTCAACAGATTCGTAGAATCATTGACTCCATTACCATTTCCAGGATAAAATGCGCCAATTTATCTAAATATGAGATATCCAATAGTCAAGGTGTGCCAAGGGGGGTAAGATTTATTATTGATGGTTTTTTGTGGAATTCTTGTTTTTGAAAAACATTAAAATATCTTGTTGTCATGGCCATCATTGGATGGTCCAAAATAGTGGTCGTTTCCATAATCCATGATAATGTGCACAAGAAAATGGGATGATCTTTAAGGAATCTACGTAGGGATGGAAATAAGGTTTTCATTAATTTTTTTGGCCCAATTAATTATATCTTACGTTATGTTACTTTTCATTATCTAGCAGTTCTTCATTTATAAACATTATTCAACCTTTTAAAATTTTTGGTGGGGTTGTGCTAATAGGGATTTAATCATATACATGGGATACCTTGGGAGAATTTGGGTGATTATAATGCTATCAATTACATGGGTGTTATATATTTGAGTATTTTTAACAACATTGTTCATGGGAATAAAGTATGTAACCTCTTATTCAACTAGGACAACTAGTGTGATTGAGTGGTAAAAGAAATGTATTCTCTCCGTGTTGGTTTATTGAATTCTAGATTAGGTCCTAGTGTAGGTTCTTCTTTTGGGAGTTTTTTGTGGTCAAAATCAATCATGAAATATGGAATTTTTTGGATAATATGTATCAGTGATTAGTTTAAATTTAGCTCTATCCTTTGTTTCCTAGTTTGGATGGTTTGGTTCCCACATCTTCACCCACTTCGTGCAATTAGAATGTTGCTGTGAGAGAGCTCCTAGTATATGGAATTACTATTGGGGAGATTGATAGGATTAATATTTACATTTATGAGATCCATAATATGGCTATCCTAGTGGTTCCAATTGTTCATAATGCAGTCCAAGAAAAGTTATGTTCGTCTCATGATTCCCAATGCTTCTATATCATAAGCTCAAGATATAGGTCGTGCATTACTGGTAATGAATGTAATTGTCACCCTCTATGGATATATATTTGGAATATGAATGCACATAGAAAGTTAGAGAATTACATTTTTATGTTCTGTAAGGTATTCTTTCCTACTTATTCTTTTCTGGTCGACAAGCATCATTTTGATAACTGCCTATGCCCACTCTCTAGGGTTAAACCAAAAATAGATCTCCACTCTATTTTTTCCTACATTAGGGTCACTAGGAATTTTTTAACCTATGCATCACATGGTATTAAAATTTGGATAAATATTTGGAACATTATAATTATTTTGGGGGATTGGTATAGATCTTTTTTTAATCAGACTATAACTGATATGTGTATCATTGTTTGGATTTTTTGGTATCACAAAAAAGTTTTTATTTTATATATCATTTTATAATATAAACTAGTGTGTCTTGAAATATATGTAATTGGGGATATCAGTAGTAAAATATGGGGAGCAAGTTCTCCCTCACATTCTTGTTCAATCCCCTCATGCCAGATGGCTTCCACCCCCCCATGGTGTTTTAAAAAATAATATTTATGTGGTGATTCTCAGATATGGATCTATAGGCCTCGAGTGAGTTCTTTGGTATCATGCATCGTTTATTATTATGGAACATCATTCCTATAACATTTTCTGGTAGTCTCTACTTATAGATGAATCCAATGATATTTGGAAGGGTGTGTAGTTCATCTCGTCTATCAGAGGGAAGGATATTGTGGTCGAATCAGGAATTCATGATATTATTAATGCTTTGGAAGTGGATGGTGGTAGACATAATGCTTTTTGGTCTACCACCGACACCATTGGATCTTTGGTTCCCCTATTTTATTCATTTTTTTCTCTTCTTGCGAGAGGGGGTAATCATGTGGATCATTTTTTGGCTACCTTCAGGAAAATTTGGGGTTCTTGTTGTTGGACTTTATCATTTCAATCAGAGTTATGTAATTTGGATTTGGATGCTATATATGTTAAGGACATTATTATAAAAAAATTAGACCAAGAAGGGAACATTGTAGACCTAAATTACATAAATGTGGAGTGGATCCTGAGAGGTGAGAAGTGTCAAGGGATGTAGTAGTGGAGTGAGGGGAGGTTACTTCTGTCGTTGATGACGGTGGAGACTGATAAGGCAGCGAAGGGTGGAGAAGCTGGATGCACGACTATGTATTGAAGACCCATATATAATTGTTGCAATCGACACATCAATAAAACAAAAAATATAATGAAATTGAATATCTTTAAATTGTACCTGTGAAAAAAATTCAAAACCTTGATTAGGTACTTTAAATGTTCACACGTAAAATTAATGGATATTGACCAAGCTAGTTAACCTACTACTTCCATCTTCTTCTATTGACATATTTAGCTTCAGTACCTTGTATACCCTATATTATACCACCTCTATTAAATAAATTGTCCTTTTAATTAAAATGATTTGGAAAATGGGATTTTAAGATATCTATTCAAAAAATTTGGTGATACTCTTAGTGGAGTACAAGTACGTTAAACCTAAAAAAGTACAAAACATAATTTATAATATTTTAGACAATTGATAATTATAAAAAATAATAACAAGTAGACTATCTGTATAATAAATATAATATATATATAGAGTTAACAATTAATATTTGAAAACTATAAAAAAACAAATAAAATTTAATTATATGTGAAAACAATTATAATGAAATTAACTTAAATGTGGAAAATTATTTTTAAAAAAATTAATAATTATAAATAGATTCAAAGAGTAGAAATTATTTTTTTACTATTAAAAATTTTATTTATAACTATCCTTACATAGTAATTTTTATAAAAGATTAAAAATAATAATTTTTATGTGTATTTTGAAACCAATAATTTGGATGGAATTTTAAAAAAATTAAAAGATTATTCATAGAAAAAAAAATTATAAAAATGTATTAAAAATTAGAAAATATGAAAATATTCATTTAAATAATACTTTTTTGTTTTTTAAAAATAATTAATAAATTTTTATTCCTATTAAGATAATAATATATATATAGTTATAAATAGAATTCAATATATAAATATATATATAATTGGAAATATCAGTGACAAAAAATTTATATGAATTTTATTATTAAATTTTTCACTGAAAATATTTAATTTAAAATTAAATCCAAATGATGTAAATAAAAATTCCCTTAATGTAATTCATCAAATTATATGATAAAATATCACTATAAATGAATAGCATAATTTTCCACTAGAAAAAAACATCTAAGTAATTATATTAAAAAATTTCATTGATTATTTCTAATTGGATATTCATGTGAAACATATGGTAAATAATTACACTATATTTATTATATAAAAATCATTTATAAAATTTGACAGAACAAAAAACACCACATATAAAAAAATTTATATAAATATTATTTTTATGAGAATAATATTTAAAGTAGAAAGTGTCATTATAATGATCAAATTCATTTAGAAAATTAATATCAAAGTATCCACTGATAATTTTTTATTTAAACTACTACTAGAAAATTTTAGTTTAAAAATTGAAGGGAAAATTCCACCATACAAATCCTATGAAAAAACTGTAGTGGAAACATACACTAGAAAATTATAATGTTTCTAATGTAATCTTGTTTAAACATTCATTAGAATCATTACACAGAAAATTTCATAAGAATGTTTATGTATAAAAATCAAATGAAAAATTATACAGGAAAAAATTCTATAAAACTTACACAAAAAATTTTTGGTGCAAACATAAACTAGAAATTATCAATTGAAACATTCAATGGAACATCATTTAGAAGGTAATTACAGTGTCACCTTCTATTAAATACAACATTAAAAAATTCCACTATAATATTCCATTGGAACATTTTTCTAAAAAACTATTGAGGAATATTCTATTAATAAAACACCATAAACATCCCATGAGGCAATTTTGAAGAAAAATTAATAAGAAAATTCCTCTATCATTCACTACTTAAAAACAACCGATAATCATTCACAAAACAATTATAGTAAAACATCCACTAGAAATATAAATTGATAATATAGACTCTACATTCATGTTAACTATTTTATTATAAGTTCAAATGGAAATTATAAAATAAAACAATAATTAAATTTATTTTTGAAATATCAATTGAAAATTTTTAGTGGAAACATTCACTATATGATTTTCTGGATGATTCAGTGGATGATCAAGGTTATATTTGACTTGAAGTTCTACTGGAACTTTCAATGAAAATTTGCAAGGAATATTTTTTAGTTTCCACATGTTATGGTTGCGTGAAATGGTGGGAGATATATAATAATTTCTTTAATATCTATTTTCATAAAACACCATGTAATGATATCTTTGGTAATGTTTATAATTAATTTATTGATGTTGGATGAATTTAAAAACATTTTCTTAGGATCCTATCTTTGATGAAATTTTTATTCATCGAAATGACCCTTTTTAAAATTTTGTTATTACATTGTGAGGATCCAAGTGTAGTATCCTACTAGTAGTGATCCACACACGCCGCTTTTATCATTGAAAAAATAAAATTGATTTTTTATTGATACTATATATAATAAATTTCCAAGCACCATTACTGGTGATCAATCCCCCATCGATGATGAATTTATCTATCCCACATTTTTTGACTGATAGATTAAGGGAAATAAAAATTTGAGAGGCATTTTTTTCACATAAAAAAAATCCCTATTTATTGATTACCCTATATAATAAACATCATCATCTATTTATAGATTAAGGATTTGGGTAAAAATAATGTTTAATTATGTACTAGACCTTAAATAATATGAAAAATTATCATAAAACACATTGGCATAAAAGTATATAATTACTATTATTATTATTATTATTTTATAGTGTGTGCTAACATACGTTGTGGGGAATATTATTTATCAACATCCAAGTAAATATTTCTCGTTGGACATGGTCTTGGTCCGTTCAAACTCCTTGGAATTTATTTAATACCCAAATAATATACTTTATTATCATAAATAAATATTTCATTCAAAAACTATTAAATAATTATTTATATAGTATTTAATAAAATAAATAAATATATTTTATTCACAATACAGTTACTTAATTTTTCAATAATTTATGAAATAAATAAAAATTGAATAAAATTGTTCTGTGATCTTGAAAATAATATTTATATCATTAATTTAATTTAAATTGAATTTAATATATATCAATGTGACAACTTAATGTGTGACCCTCTAGGTTCATTCACATTGGAATTAGGTGGGTACACCAAAATTCTAAGATTACTCTCATGAAGCAATTCAAGTGACCCAAGAGAATGAGCATAATACCATAATGATGAAAAATAAATACCAACCGTCAATGTGTAATTAAATATCTTTTTCTCAATATCCCATCTAGAAGGTTTCACATCTGTGTCACGAAACCATATGCCTGATAATTATTTCTTTTACTATATAAAATAATCATTATACCATGGCCATGGAATTTTGGTGAAAATTATATTTCAATCAAAGGGATAAGATATCAACTTCGATAAAGAATATAAGAAAAAATAATTATTTTACATATCCATTAATAACAAGTCATTCATGACGGACCTAACATACACCACTTCCTTAGAGTATATGACATGACCTTTTTTTAGAAAATCTATGTGGTCATGAAAAAAATTGCATCCCAGATAATCTTAATGTCGAAATTATATTACACAAGAATGTTGATATTAATATTTGATGACACCAATCCATGAAGAATACCAACTGGTGGGTTTGTTCTCAAAATATCCCATCTTGTAGATTACCAAGTGAAAACATAATGACAATAAGACTCATCTTAATATGAGTACTCACACATAATAGTCTACATACCATGTTCCCAATCATTATACAATTTAAAACTATAAAAAGGTATTGAAGATGTATCTCCACAGAATCTCATGGTTCTCATCATAGTGGTGAATTTATACAGCTAAATCAATGTTACATATAATCTAGGACATTATAACATCAATTTTTTATAGAATAACAATCGATATTTGATAGGATATTTATATTAAAATTCACTTAATTGAATATATAAGTATGATAATAATAGAGTATCCTATATATTACCAACTCTAAAAAAATCCCACATTAAATAGATCCAACTACTAATGATAGGATAGTAATAAAAATTTAATCATTATTCTACTACGTATGGATATTTTTTCATGGTCTACAATGTCATAGTGTCTATGGTTTGTTATGCCACATGTATCTATAGAAGATATGTTTACTAAAACATATTTTTCTTAAAAAATTTCTAAAGTATTAATTTTATTGATTATCCACCACTTATTCCCACTCCAAAATACAAATATCCTGAATTAATCCATTTTTATAGTATATCATAAAATGATTAACCAATTTATTTTTGTATAAATGGTATCTGGATAGAATGTTGCAAAATTTCTTCTAAAGTTGTATAAAAAACTACTAAATACTTCGATATTGTATATTTAGAAACCATTAAATGTATTAAATTATTATTTATTATATTTATATCCTTATTAGGGATTCTAAATAAATTTGAATTAACTAAACATAAGTGTTAAATTCCAATGATCACTAGTATAATCTCTTATCCGGACCCCATGAACTCATACAGTTTAACTTTAAAAAGTACTTTCATATAGATATTACATCATGTCTATGAAATTATGTTGGATTTATTTGGTTTTCACCAATAATTGTTTATTCATCAGTAATATTTAATGTCAATAAATATATGGATTTAGTGTTCTATAAAAAAACTGCTTAGTATTTAAAGTACATATTTATTTAAGTAAGTGAATATTTATTTAAATATCTTATCACATATTGAATTTTCATTTAAATGACTTTGTTTTAATAATGTCCTAGAGTATTTATCACATATATATAGTCATAGAAGTTCCCCAATTTGATAAAAACATTGAGATTATATGATGATATATGCAAAATAAAGTTATTTTATGGATAATATACAATGGTAGGAGATATATTTTGTAGACCAACAAGTTTGATTACTCATAGGCCAATTAAGATTCTGTTATTGATGTTGTGACTTGATATTCTATAAGATGGGATATTATAAGAACATATCCATAAGTATGAATTATGCACGTTTTGGTGTCCTTAAAATTTCCTATACGCGTGAATCATAAATGGTCCTTAGACATTAATATTATATTTATTTCATGTATTGCCTCTTGAAATAAGATTTACTATCCAAAAACATCATTCAATTTTTTGGAATGAATTATGTTATGTAAAGTGCATCAATAATAATGTGTTATTAATGGATTTTTGTATGAATCATTTGTCCCTTACATATAAATGGATTTTGGTATCTTCACACATTGATTGAAATACAAAATTTACAAAAATTACATGGCTATGCTGTAATGATGTTTATTCATTATTTTTAATGAAATGTGTGTGTGTAATATAGGTTGCTGACAAATATGTGTAACTTACATGATGATATATCATGAAAAAATGATTATATTTCACTATTATCATTCATATGTGGCTGTTGTAATTGAAAAAATAAGTTCATCCTCTTGGGATCCATGACACATTTCTAGACATTAATCATGTAAATTAGTAAAACCAATCTAATGACAATGAGAAAGAACCACAGAGGGCCACACACATTGTGTTTATGATGATGGGGATTAAATTTTATTGAATTTAATTATTGAAATAATTTTTATTTTCAAGAATAACGAAAAATTTTATTTATTATTTATTGATAGAATGAATTAAATTAATGCTTATTCATAAAATTGTTAATAAAATACTTTTATCTATTTAATTAAATATTTAATAAATATTAATATACTTGTTTTAAATAAATTATTTATTTTAGATAATCAAATAATTAATTATGTTATTCAATAATTCCTAGGAGTTCGAACAGACTAAATCATCATCTAGTATTGAATATTTATATTCAAGATAGTAGATAATATTTATCACACTGAAAGTTAGAACCAGCAATAAAATAAAAGTGTTATTGTTATTTTACTTCATTGTCTTTTATGATGGTTAATATATTATTTATGAACTGATATGTAATTAAATAATATTTAAACCTAATTCCATACTCTATATATAGATGATGGTTTATAAAATGTAGTGTAATTTAAAATAGATAATTTTTTTGTAACATGAATTCTCTATCGAATTCATACTTCTCTCACGATCTCAAGAACAAGAAACACGAGATAGATTCCAATAAGATCAAAGGATTAATGATCAATAAGAATTTTGAAAGGAAAGTGATTCCATATGATAGTAACAAAAAGTAATATGCACTACTTGGGTATCAGTGGAGCACATTTGGATCACCACTAAAGGGAATGTAGAATTGGATCCTCAAAATGTAATGAAATAAATCCAATGTGTGTATTTTAGAAGATCAACAATGTCATCAATGAATGGATATAGTGATAAAGAATTTATTTTATTCAGATCTAAATAAATTAATTACAAATTTAAAATGAAATATCCTCACTCAGTGTTTCTGTAAACCAAATATTGATAAATAAATTTTAATATATCACCCACCACCACATTCTTCATCTACTCTTGGAACTAATAAGTAGTATCAAAGACGTTATGTTCAAATATATAACTTTTTATATGATTATTGATCCACAAGAAATCATGGTTGAATTTTCATTTCAAATTATTCATTAATTAATTTTATTTTACTTAATGTGTTATCATATTATTAATTATGTTCATTTATAGTTTCATTACTGTAATGGAGTATGAACATTTGATAATTGACTGGAGATTCCATTTGGTACTACCAATTATTTGGACAGTAAGATAGGATTACAAAATATGAAATCGGATTACACACCGGGTACCCTAGTACACTACAGCATGCCATCCTACAAGATAAATGGAATTCCACGCATTTATTACAAGTCATGTATGTCACATGTTAATCGAAAACTTGGAACATGGTTGACGAACTACACAAAATTTATTCGATGAACACACTGTATTGTATAAACTGGTAATCAATGTAAATTGAACAATCCTTCTAGACATTATACGATGTCACACCACATGATACTAACATTCAGGATAATTTGAACAATACAAAATATGTATGTGGTGTACATGACTTCTAGTTTATCAACTCACTTATATATGATACATTTCAACTAATCAAAAAATTATATTGACACACGACATAAGAGATATAAATTGTGTTGTTTTCTAGAACATGTCATGTAGTCCTTTCCCGAGAACGTGTTCGGTTTTTTAGAGTGTCTCATGCACACATGGAATTCAGAACACACTGCGTGTAGCTATCCTGTACACACAATGTGATCCCATCGTGATAAAAGATAAAGAACCCGACTATTATCTATAACTCATATAATAGAGATAACATGACATGTAGATATTATATAAATTGCATGTACTCTAGATTAGTCAACTCACCAAATCCCCATGTGTGTAAACCAGATACATGAAAACTAAGGTAAATGACATTTAACAAGCATACAAGTCATTTAGTATCCCAATTATTGTTAGAATTCTATTATATTATATTTAAAATTTCCACATTAATCCATAATTTTTTATTGGTACTTTATCTATTTGAAAATTTAACATGTGTTTTGAATATTTTTAAATGATAAATAAATTTTTCATAATAAAGTTGAAACCATTTATTTTTTGTTTGTTTACCACTAATTCGTTTATGATGGTTATCTTCAAGAGGATTAAGATGTAGATTATGATGAAATAAAATAATTAATTAAGGTAATAATATTTATCTTAATTAAAAAGAACATATAATAAAGAAATGTTATCGATTTTATTTTGCATATACGTTGCATGTATGATGGTTAATGATCTTGTCTATGACTTGTGTATGTATTGTATATTTTTATTTAATTTAATTTAGGGTTTTAAATTAATTATTTTTATATTAAATATGATAGCACATGATTCATCTGTCCCCCTATTATTATGTTGGGCATGAATATCTGTTGTTATTTGTGCAATTATCTATATTGATTCATTTTCATCCCCTCACCTATAAGTGAGTTATTAAAAAATTTAATAAATGGGTTATCCCAAAGTATGTGGAGACAGTTCATGAAAAAAATTATGATTCCATCTTATTTGACATATATATACATAGATAAAGTGCAATAAGTCATGCCAAGACTAATAGTATGTTATATTTCCCCTATGATAATTTTTGATGTTATGTAAAATAATTAGATAAACCGTTATATAAGATCTTAATTAGGTCACTTAAATATTTATTTATTTATATAATTGATGAAGGTCTACAATCACATAAATAAATAAATTAATTTGGAAAGATGGATGTTAATTAAATGGATTTTGCATATATATTTTATCTAACACGGTTAACTAATTATGTATCAATCACATAATATTAACAAGATACAAAAATGAAAAAAAACAAGATATTATTTCTGTATAATAAAACTAAATTCTCTCACCTAATTAGTATTTAATTTTTGGACTTTCATTACAGGATTTAAAAAAACTAAATATAACTAAGTGTTTGACTATCCCTTGTAGGGAAATTTACTTTTATAAGGGGAGTTCTTATGAAGGTTGTGTGATGAAATAACCATTTTACATCAAGAGGAGTTTCCCTATCTAGGCTTTTTGTAATTTGGGAAAACTGTTTAGGAAATACAAATCAATATTTCATGATTTTGAAATCCACTAAATGGATTAATTATTTATACACCCATAATTGTAAAATTATTGTCTACCTAAATACAGCCAAGTTGCTAGAAAAATTGTTATAAGATCTATGAAAAGTGGAATATGGATCATTTCAATTAGAATGTATTAAATACATTACATTATGAGTTCAATTTTAGGGGATTTCTAGACTTTATAAAATAGTGGGAGAATTAATAAAAATAAATATTTATTATTTATCACATAATTTGTAATCAGGAAATTTACTTGTCATCTATTTGAATTATTATAGATAAATAGATAGAAAACCCATAAAAACAGTGATATCATTCATTAACATTGGGTATGAACTTACAAATACAAATTTTAATATGTGGTACAATAGTTTATGTGATGTACTATTATCTTAAAATTTGTATTATGTGTTACAATCCCATGTTCATGTTCTACTACCCTTGAAAGTGACTGAATGTTAAACAGAACCCTACTAGAGATATATTGAGGATGTTTATTATGTGTTTTGACTTATATTAAAAACTACTACCAGATATTTGATGAAAAATAATTATGACATGGATTCTTATACCATATTAAAACATCTCCTTTATATTGAGAATGATAGGGAAGCTCTTGAAATAATTAATATAGTCAATGTTTATATAAGTATAAACTTGAAGAAGGAAATCTTTGTACTGACCATGCCTTTAGAATGATGAATTATTCTGATCTATTAGAGAAATTAGGATTCCAATTAAGAAAAAATATATCCACTAATATTATTTTATTATCCATAGCAACGTGATTATCCATATTTGTCCAATCATTAAAATAAAAAATGGATAAGTCTCCCTGGAAATTGTTTCGATTCTTAAAGAAGAAAAAATGATTGGTTGAAACCTATTTATCCAACCCTTGTGGTGATAGTTTTTAAATTAGAGGGTAGAATGACCTCTATCTAACATAAAAGATAAATATCAATCATAACATCCTTTAAAGAGATAAAGGATTTTAGGGCAGATGAATAGACCTGTTGCTATTTTCTTCTCATGTAGAAATCTTGGGCATTAGATAATAAATTGCAATGAATTGAATAAGTAATAAGATTCATTAATGTGATGTATATTCACCATGTTTATATTTATCACATTTATATGAAATTAAATATGTTGAAAACATATAGGTTATTAAATACATAAAATAATAAAGAATAGAACAATTATAGTGTGAACTAAAAAGGAACCGATAAAGGGTGATTCCTATGTCAATAGAGGGGATCTCATTACTTCTCATTTCTAAATGGATTGATTATTGTTTGTAATAAGTGGTACCAATACCATTATCTTACTATATAACTAAATAATATGATATATTGTCTCACATTAAGATTAAATAGTGTTATTGTAATTTTATTAAAAAAATATTATTTTAGTAATTATGGAATCACATATATACATTTCAATTAATGATGAATATAAAATATGAGACCCTGGCCTCATTATGGAAAAATACATATTTGTAAAATAAAAATTAATGTAGTTGAACTGATTATTCCATTAATTAAATTAGTCTAAATTTATATATTGTACTATATTTAAAAAAATCACTTATCTTGTTTTAGATGATGAAAAATTTATATGGATTGATAAGTTATAAAGATATTAAAATTGGTTTAGTAAGTCCATTTTAAATATTATAATTATAAACATAGCATAATGTACTTCATGATATGTTTTTATGATATTTTAAGAATTAATTGTTATGAAAATAAGTGCAATGGGAAATGATAGAGGAATCTTTTAGATGGCTTTCCAGAGAACATCTTATCCATGTTATCATTGATTAGACATATAGACTAATGGTTATCACAAATTCAAATTCCAATATATACATCAATGAATTGATTATAGTTAAATAATTATTAATGATAATTCTTATATATTTTGGAAATCATCCATTTTAGTATCCATTGCCTATTTTGGAAATAAAAGTGAAACAACTATCCATATGCCAACTGTATTTTCAATTTAATATTATATTAATTATGATATGATAATATTTATTTTAAAAACTACAACATTTTTTTGATAATAGAGATTTTTAAAATATATCGTTAAATATTAATAATATTGAAAACACTATGATAAATCTATGGTAAGGACCCTAAATCTACTGATGATATTAACATCTATTCAAGATTAAGTATATTTCCATAAAGAAACCATATATTTTTAATGATGTTGGGAGAAGACATAACTTAAATGGTTCCAAGATCAAAATACACATGGGTTAGAATAGGAATACTAGACTCTACTTATCTTAGTGGGTGGATTAGTTCGAGAGACACATACTACATATGAATTAAAAACAAAATAGCTAGTTTATGTTTATTTTTGTGGGTGACACAAGTACCATTTTTTTCAGAATAATGATTTTTTGTAATGATGAAGAAAATAGCAATATGATATGGTTAATATAAATATATAAATATATATATATATATATATTCCAGAAATTCAATCCATGTGTCATTATTCATGACTCCATATAAAGATGGTTTCTATGAATTGATACAACATGAGAGTGTTCATGTGAAAATGGACATTGATGGTACTGAAAGGACCAATAAATAAAGAATGATTATCCAATGTTTATTCTATGAAAATATTTATTCAACTGTCATCATGTCTAAAATAATTTTTTAAACATTACATATCATATCATACATTTATTATCAACATATATGGATATTTATGGTCAAGGCCACCACATTCAACAGGATCCTTATAGAAGATGTATATAAGAGGAAAAAAGGATACACTATGGTTTATGTATACTAGAAATAAGTAAATGAGTTTGTAACCTTAATAAATAGCAATAAAATAAAAATATTAAATAAATTAAATTATTACTAAATCATTTATAGTGATCAAAGAATATTCATTTGTAAATGAAAATGTTATATGTGTCTTTTTTTGATAGTGGGAGTTCTATAACTATTTTGGCTTAGATATGTTGATATCATTTTGAAAATGAATGTTGTGTCTTTACAGATTATTATGTCAATGGAATAAAAATGTCAAAATGTATTACTTCAAAAAATGACCATATTATATGGAATTATATTAACCTGATATATTCATATGTTTCCACAAATTATACATATAACATAAATTAACTAATTATTGAAAAATACATGTTGAAAAAAATTATATATTGTATTTTCTTTGGAATATAAGCTTTACATTAGAATATAAATGGAAATTAAAAGTGATTGGGTATATTAAAATAATTTAATATCTTATTTACTAGTAATTCATCTCTTGTTCCATGATATGTACTGACTTTTGATATTTCTTATTCATAAAACAAAATAGTAGAATATCACCTAATCCAAAATATGTTCATAGAATTTTAGTTAAAACTACATAACGGTAAATTTAATGTATTACTGGAGAGTTCATAGTGTTTAGAGTAGTGACAGTACTAGTGATCAAGGTAATTTAGCATTTATAATTATATATTTCAATTTTATGTAGTATCACCAATATGGTAATATTATTATACAAGAAAAACATCTTATAGTCAGTGGTTTCCATATTTATAATAACATAGTATGTTGTGGATTATAATAATACATATGATGAAATTTAGTAATGTCCTACTATGATGCTGGTTTATGTTAATGGAAATAGGTTTATCATTTTAGGATAACATAAGAATATAGATTTAGTTAGTATATTAGGATTCTGGCATGGGAACAAGACATATATACTTGGTTAACTCAATACATGAGTTGAAATTATCATGATAGTTATGTTGTCATAAATAAATACTTTAGAGATAAAATTATCATAATCAAACATTTCTATGAAAACATGGTAGGCCAATAATCTAGATCCATACTCAACAGACCTATAACAAACTTTTGAGGACTAACTTGTTGTTAGTAGTCGGCTCTAGTGAAAGTTTGTGTTTGTTGGAGTAGTTTCCCTATAACCAACTAATTTGTACATTAGATTACAATTATATTCCAATAATTTAATATCAATATTAATTTCTTAAGAAATTTTGATAGTTATTTTACATAATATTGATTCCATAATATCATTGAGTATCTATCACATTGATATAGTCGTAACAGTCCCGCATTGTGATGTGATCCTTGATATATGTTCATATATCTTATTTAGTTATAGTGTAGGATAATGTACTATGATAGGAAACATAGTATGTTGACCATCTGTTGTAAGTACCCATAAGGAGTTGAGTCTTATCCTCTTGATGTTCACACTTGGTATTCTCAAAGATAGTATATTATGAAAATAGGCCTTCCAATAGGGATTTCTCATGTTGTTTCATAATATATTCTTATTTATAAGCTTGTATGATTGTCTTAAATCATTATGAAAATAATTATGGCATTTATTTTTTCATGAACGTTGATTTACTGACAAAAACATTCATTCCATATGTTGTCCGGATGTGTGTTACATTTGGTGTGTCGCAAATGACATGTTATTAGTCACTAAGTTAAGTAAGGTTTTTCCCTCGCATCATTATGTAATCTTATATATCATCCCATTTATTGAAATATAGAGGTCTCTTAAATTCCATGGCCATGGTGTAAAGATGTTTATTTGTGATATTTAGAGAAAGGTGTATCAATAATATAGTTCAGGGAGAAGGATGTGCAACCTTATTGATGAAATATTGTAGAACATGGATTATATTACACAATGATAATTATTATATGGTTGTGTTCATTGTGACATTATGTTATTTCAAATGGGTTCTGTGAGCCATTGTAAGAATGAAATATTGGACTTTAGGTGCACCATCATAATTCCTAAGAGAATGAATCCTATAGGGTCACAAAATATGTGTTTTCGTTGATCTTCCTTAAATTAATTTTCAATCTAATTAAGGAAATACATATTATTCTAGTGACTGATAAATAATTTTATTCATGTTTTATTGATTTTATAAATTAAATAAATATTTATTCACTATATTGGGAATTAAATATTTTAATTTATATTGAAAAAAACATAATAAATATTTATTTATTGGTTTTTGAATAAAATATTAATTTAATAGAATAAAATATTTTATTGAACTATTTAATAAATTCCTAGAAGAATAAATAGACCAAGACACCATGCAATAACAAATATTTACTTTTAATCCAGTAAATAATATTCATAATTGTGCAAGTAAGGGAATGAATTAAAATAATAATTATAATTATAATTTATGGAATGGGGATTTATAATCATGATTTCATTTTTCAAGGGAATATACACAGTTATGTAGTGTCTTAAAATAAACCACTGGTCCATAAATATATTTTTATATCTATTTTTTTGTGTAATAGTAATATAGAGAATTTTTTTCTTAATGAATTCTATATCAAATTCATATTTCTATTACCCTCTCAAGAACATGAAATCAATAGGATATTCCATTAAGATCGAAGGAATAGTGATCAACATGAATGATTCAAGATAATTGATTTTCCACACTAGAAACCAAAAATAAATTATCATTGATCTGATATCAAAGGAGCATATTTGGATCACAGCTTGATGGAGTCTACCATTGTATCATCACCTCACATTGATCGAAATACAAAAAAGGTCTTTCTAAAGATCACTAATTTCATCCATTAATGGATCATAAGTCAGGTTATTTATTTTCTTCATATCTAAACATATTAATTGTAAATTAATCATATAAGATCCTCAGTTAAGGATTATGGAAACTAAATATTAATATAAACTATAACATATAACCCACCAACTCATGATTCCAATTCTCCCATAACAGATGTACACATCGTGGAAAATGAGATTAATTCTTATCACATAAGCGTGTAAAATTTTTTAATGTCGAAAATCACTTCCAAATCCCATATGTGTTCTAATGGAGGATTATATTCCAATATAAATTATTTATTTATTGGTTATTACATGGTTTGTTCAATGTATAGATAATAAAGGTATTATGACTAAATTGGGAAAACAATTGGTTATAACGTATAGGTCATGTTCCCTAGAAATCAATTTCTAATCCATGTCATATTTGGAGATATTTTCCTTCCTGATCCTTAAACTACCGATAAGACATAATATTAATTTTTAGTATTTCATTAATATATCTAAATTGAAAAACATATAGCTCCCCCACTAACAGTATAGAGACACATTTAACTTCTTTATTACCTAAAGAATATTCTATGACCATTATTATGGATTTATTATAAAATAAAATTATGTAATCGATATATCTTATCTGAATTTATTTATGTCACTAACCCTTTTAGATATTCTTAGTATACATATACTATAGGTTCTTCTTTTGGTTGTATTATATATACATCTTCTAAAATAATTTCTCTAAATTAGGTGTCCATGAATATTGATATCCCAATATGATGATCACATAAGTAATCATTACGAAATACAATTCAAAACAATTATATACGATTATAGGTGAATTTGTGTTTTTAGAAACTAAAATTATTATGATTAATCATTAATTATTGGTACTATCTTTTACAAACAACATCAGGTCATATAATCACTCAAAATATAGTGTTCCTAAAATTGATTCATGGAATTTATTTCATGTATTTATATATAGTATTCTACATTAAAAATTTAAAATTTACTACTTCTTTATAGGAATAATAATTAGAAATGTGTAATTCATGTATCACCTTCTATAGTGAACAAACAAATACATCTTTGGTTAGAAATTCTTATGATGTTTGTTTCTTTGGAAATTCACCTACCACTAAGCACAACATATTCCAATTTTCCTCTACACAATCATGTGTATTATTATACTATCCATTAAAAGTTAATTATTCTCCCACCATCATTAACAAATAGTTTTTCATTAAAGACATATACTCAATCTTGAATAAATCTTCAAATCTTTAGTGATATTATGATTATTACATCAGATGATCCTTAGTGTTTAAATTTTTGTTTTAGATGGGCCCATATTTTAAAAATGATATCCAAAAAATAATTTGGTTGTGTTATAATTGATTCTTATAATATCTCAATTGATTTGATATTCATTTGAATACATTGATGGCATGTGATATGTTTTTTCACTTCTATTTTTAAAATATGTCTTGGATGGTGTAATAGAAGATTTAAAAATTCCATAAGACTCATAATTAATATTCCTTCTAGTATCAAGGAATTATTGACGTATATAAGAAAATTTGGGGTTGGTATAACCATTCCTCCATTTGTATGATCAATTATTACATGGATATGATGTTATCTGACAATCCTTCTCAGTGATACCTTTATCATTACCAAGTCCACTAATTTACATCAATGAGTGTTTATAAAACTTCTTAAAGTTATATCATGAAGTATATAATGTTACAATTAGATTTATAATAGTTTAAATTTCCATAATGAAGCAATATTAAACTATTTTTTATGTATCTTTAGAATAAAGGTTTTTTATCTATAACATGATTTGTTTTTTTGTCTAACTAGTACCAATGAAACATTGAAACTAAAAATAGATTGAAGGAAATATAAAATTCGACTATATTTTGTTTTATTTGAAAAACAATAATATTGACATAATGAGGTAAGAGTATTATATTATATATCCACCCTTCATTACAATGGATATATGTGATTTAATAGTTACAGAACTAATAGATTTATATTTAAAGTACCATAAAATAAATTATACCAAAGGAGTTGTAATGTCATATTTTGTCTATAATGTTAGTATGATAAATGTTATGGTAACACTAATTAAAAATTTGAATCAATCCATTTTTTGATGACATATATCAAACTCCCCTTAGCATATATTAGAATAACCCATTCTCATCTTCTTTTGAGTTAACTCTATAACCCTTCAATCATTTCATTTTTTTTATATTTGAATACATGTATTTTGTAAGAACATTTAATTTAATATAAAAGTGAATAATAGATACCTGATGAATATACCCGAAGTGGATATCAATTTTTTCCTCTATAATTCATTGTAATTTATTTTCAAATTTCCAGGATTTTCACAAGAAAATAATACAGAATTTTATTTGTTGTCATGCCATTTAATCCATTGACACTTTAAATGATGTTATGAAGGATATTTGTTATCTATATTCTCATTGGATCCTTATCTGTTTATTTTAATCTATTCACCATAATGGGTGGAGAAATAACTTAAAACAGATTATTTTCTTCTTGGTGAAGAATGAACCAATGTTTATTGTAAGACTTATCTATTATATAATCTATCTATGTATAAATTTGGATAATATTGGTGGAAAGTATAATAAAAATTATAATGGATAATTTATTATCCAATTGAATGCCCAATTTCTCTAATCGATAAATATAACACAAAATATAGAAAAAATGTTCTTTAGATAGATTACCTTATTCATAGTTTAAACTGATATAGTGGATTAAATTTTTTATCTATTCTAGGACATTCCCTATCATTCTCATGATAGTAGAGATGTGTTACTTTTGTATAAACATCCATTTATTTTTGTTTTATAATAAAATATATATTCATAGTTGATAATATAATACCATACGCATAATAAGAGTCCCCAATATATATCTCGTGGTATTCACATTAATATTTCTCTCTATTTAGGGTGGAAGAACATGAATTGGTGTTTCCAACACATAAATTCAAATATTTAGATAATTCTGCATCATGTAAACGACTGTACCACATTATAAAATTTATATTTGTATGTTAATATCTGATGTTAATGAATGAATCCAAATTATTCATATTTTTTCTTCCCATTTTCCTATAATAATTTAGAGAAATGATTTATACATTACATGGTTATAGATTATGTGATAAATAATAATAATTTATTTTTATCAATTCTTCCACTACTTTATCATGTGTTAACACACCCCGCAATTGGACTCAAAATGTCTAGTTTAAAATAAATTCTAGTTTTGAGGATCCATATTACCCTTTGATTAACCATATACAGGGTTATTCAATCAACTTGAAAACATATAGGTAGGCAATTTTTGTCCAACTACAGGATTACAACACCTTGATCCGTTGATTTGGTTGACCAATCTTGAAAACCCAACATTAATATACTTAAAACATGAGTGAAAATTACCGATATTATTGAAAGAAATTCTCCTCTTGATTTCAAAAGGCTAAATAACCCAAAACATTCATAATAACTACCCTTATAAATGTATGTGTCCCAAAAAGGGGTGCTCAAACACATTGTTCTATTGTGTATTATTCATAATCCTTTAATGGAATTCTAAGTATGAATTAATATTTATTTGAGGGTTTTATTTTTATTATCAATAAAATTTATCTTATTTTTATCCATTTATTTTATTTTTAGTATTATGTGAATGTTAGATAATTAATTAAAAATTATAGATAAAACATTTATGTATAATAAATTAATTTAAATTCATTCTTCTTATATTAATTAAAATTTTTCCTTGATTGTGTTATTTATTCCAAAAATAAATAATGCATCGAAATAAATAAATAATAAATTAAATGACCCAGTAATTATATTTTCTTATGGTTTATTTTATGAGTGGACATTAAAATAACAATTTAACATTTGGAAATGATTCATATTTATGATCTTGGAATTAGTGATATCATTCCATAATTTCACTTATATATCACAGGAGTAGTTATTGTAATGATTTTTTCTTGAACATCCTTTGTGTTCCTTGGGATACTCCATTCATTAAATGTATTTATAACTCACATGTAGGTCAGGGGAACCAATGGATTGTTTTAGAGGGGTCATATAAGAATCCTTGAAAATGAAGATCTGTGGTAAAAATGCTATGAGGGATAACACATAGGCCATCATATTTAATTTAACATTAAATAATTGAAAATCTATAGAATAAATTATATTAAAAAATCCAACACATGCTTTGGTCTTGTTCAAGATCATGAAGGTTCATACCATAAGAATATACACCAAATTAATTGGCTAGATTTCATATCTCATTCATTCGTTATTATTTGGATAGACACATTTGTACTAATTAATAAATTCCATTTCCACATACAAACCATATGAATCCTTTTAGGGAAATCCTATGAAATGAATTAATGTAAATTAAATAAAATAGGAAAAATAATAATTAATAATTGTTTAGAATAAATTTATTAATCATTTTAAAATAATTTAAACCATTATCAAATTATCAAATTATTTTTATTCCAATCAATGAAAAAAGATTTTAATGTTTTAATATCAAATTTAATGTAATTTAATCCATCCAATAACTAGGAGAATCCACAACCAGTTCTCTAGCTACATTCCATGTACCTCAGTTTCCATGTATTTGGGTTACATACCTAGTCTTTCGTGTATTTACTTTTCAAAAGTATAAGACATGTATATACCAGACACATGTCTTTTTATCCACTTATCATGTGGATGAGATACTCACACGTATCATTAGATTGTATCTTGGTGGAATCACATGGTATGAAAATCGAAACTATACATCTTATGGTCTTAATTTCCAATTCTCATGGAACAAATAAAAAATATTAAAATGATTTTGAGAGAGAGAATACCCGATGTGTGGAGGGTGAAGGATCGTAGAACACCTTGAGAAAGGAGGTGTTAATTAGGGTGTCAAAATTTTCTTTTAAACTGATATATCTTATTCCCACATTGTTATGAACTTGTTAAAACTATGAGATAAATGCATTAAAATATAGAGGACAATAATTTTTCTTCCTTCACCAAAAAGGGCTATGTCCAATGAGTATACGACAACAGTGTGTTTGTTGTATCAGAGTCCCCTAACATTCAGTTGTTGTGGATCAAAACGGTTTGTTCACAATCACTCTGTTCTAAGAAAATTTTCTTTACAAATGTTCAGGGATTGCTTCCTAAATCCCTTGGATAACTTTTGTGGAATCCCCATTGCTCACACCTTAGATACTAGTCTAAATTATTTTATCGACTTCCTGGTCTCTTCAATAGATTGTCATTGTAGTATTGCTCTATGTACTACATGAGACACTACTTGCATCAATAACCTGAGTAGATTCACACTAAAAAAATATATACTTGAATCTAATATTCAACCTTGTCTTTCACAATGATCATCCATTTGGAGAGAACAAGATTTTTAAGGAACACACCTTCATAGAGAACACTAATTTATAGAGGTCACTACTTTGTAGAGCTCCACCCATCAAAAATCTTAGCTACCATTGCATAACTGACTTTCATCATGAATCATACCAACATCATTAAAAAATATACTTTACGAAGCTCACTAGGCCAACGTAGAAAATTTCATCTTCAAAAAGCACTCAACACTTAAAAGCATTGACTTCAGCCAAGACTAATGTATTATTTTTGGAAATCACATTCTTGTATAGACAATCATCTTCAAAGAACACCACTTGCATAAAAAAATAAGTGTGATTCTGGATTTTTCTCTCACATGTTCATGAGAATGAAGAGTGGTGGCCTCTTATTTATAGGCATGGTCTAACAAAGAGCTCCGCCCCTTCAGGTCTGATTTATGAATATGTTAAAAACATCCCCACGATCCTCCTTCCATTTTCAATGCACCACTGAAAATTTATGTTTCTAGAAAACTCACTATCCAACCCTTCGTGTCGCCCTAATGATAGAAATCTCATAATTACAGAGTTCACCAACACGGGTCATGATGCACCAATTCTCTATCATTTGTAATGCTCATCATAATCAAAAACCATGCCATCATAAATGTTTAGTCCTTTGAGAAACACACTTGATGAATACCACCTTCAGGAAAATCATGCCCTTTCTATGTTTTCGTTATGCATTTATGTTATGAAACTTTTCATAATGCTTTGCATTTTCAAAATTTTGGACCCAAAATATTTGAAAAACACTAGGAAATGACACAACCTTCAATATTGGGATCAACCTGAACTATACGATCCATTTAATTGAATTATCCATAATAATCCATTGTTATTCAATGTGAAGATTGAAAAAAAATACACAAAATGTGCTCCATTGATAACAAATAAAAGCCTTGGATTCAATAATATCCCACAGTTTAGTTTTTTGGAAATCTAAAGATAAATTCTATACAACACTTGAAAAAATAAAAACCTTAAAGCATGAAATGTAAGAATAAACTCAGACATCACTCTATTTCTATATGAGTACTGCTCTTTGTAGAAAACAATAGATAAGATATGAATTTTGTTCTCTTGTGTTTGAACTGCATACAAATTCTATCTATTGTATCTCATTGAATTTCAATTTTCACCATCATTCCTAAAACCAGATAAACATTTCATCCCTCAGATATTTCAATCATCACATTTCCACATTTCCACATTTCACTCTAATAAATTTTACCTTGAATTTATTAATTTCTTCCCCTTTGGAAATAAACCCAAATACCATATTTTGAACATCGTAGATATCAGAACATACACCCACTTGATTGTTTCTCCTCGTGAGTATCCAGGACAACGAATATAAGATTAACACAATTAATATAATTTGGGAAAGGGGAAAATATGTAACCACCACATGCATTGGGATGTGTTTGAACACTAAGGTTCAACCAATGATTTTCAAACACAGCTGTAGATAGTGGCTCGGTCTGAATATCATCCTCATGCTCATCAATTCCCACATGATCCATTTTAACCAAGCCTTGTTCAACTTTTTTCCTTTATAAGGTGATATTAGATTTCAATATGTTTCTTACGAGAATGTTGAACTAGATTATTTTTAATATTGATCACACTCTTGTTTTCACTTTGAATCACCATTGGAAGTTTCACCTCATCCCCAATGTCAAACTGTTTGTTGCATCATCCAATGTAGCTGAATGCAGGCTATTGAAGAAGAGATATATTCATCTTGAGTAACACTAAGGGACATATATTCCTATTTCTATCTCTATCATCCCAAAAATTTCTTTTCATTATAGAATGCACAAACATTTATGGACTTCATATCTGTTAAATCTCTAGTACATTCAGCATCAGAATATGAAGACAGGTCACTATATCTTCTTGAATAAAATCATGACCCTTTATTTTGAGTACCTTGTAAATACATCATGGTAATATTCACATCCTCAATATGTTCTTCCTTCGAATTATTCATAATGTGGGTTTCTAAGTACCTTGAAAAGGTAATATATAGTCATCTTACATTAAGGTATAGTAAGAATCTAATGATTCTTTTATACATTGTGGAATCCAGAGAATCCCAACCATTATTTTTTCTAGGTTTTATTCCAACCGAAAATGAGGTTGGCATTATCTCCAAATCATGAAAATTAAATTTCATCAGCAGTTCTCTTGAATATCTATCTTGAGAAAGGAAAGATTGATACTTATTCTAAATAACCTAAATTCCTAAAAAGTATATGAGTTCACCAATCATTAACATTTCAAATTATAATATCACATTTTTTGAAAAATCATCCACTGCTCCCAACATACTACCACTGTAAATAATAACATCAATGTACACCAATACCATGAACTGGTCCTTCTGATAATTCTTCACATAGAGAGTGTGATACACTCCTCCTCATTTGAATTCATGCTTTTTCAAATATTAATCCAGTCGAGAGTTTTATATTCACTGTTCCTCATTCAGTCCATAGATAAATTTATTTAATCTTCAATCCCACATTTCATCATTTCCAAGTAGTAAGCGCAATGATTTTTTGATGTATACATATTATTTAAGAACACCATTTTGAAATATTGTCTTGAAATCCATTTGATACACTTTATACCATCTTTGGATCTTCATGTAAATAAATTTCTCGATTCACTCTAGTCTTTCCACTAGAGAAAATGTTTCCTCCACATCGATTCCTTCAATATGTGAATATCCATTACACACTAGTCATGATTTATTTTGGATCAAATTAATATTCTCATCATATTTGTTCTTAAAAATCCACTTCAATCAAATCACATTGCGACCTTTGGGTATATTTACTATATCTCATGTCTGATTCATGTTAATATGATCAACCTCTTAATTCATAGATTTTACCCATGATTATTCTTTTGCATTTTCTTCAAATGATGATGGTTCTTCCACTGATGGGAATGCATATTGTGAATTATTCCTCATTCCCCTTTTTTATTTTGGTGCATTCCAATCCCTGACGATGGTCGATTAATCAATATCTGCTCTTTAATTTCTATTGTGTGGTTCAGTTGAAATTTCATCTTCCATGGTTTCCTCTTATGATTATTCATTTGAGTCATCATTATGATATGACTCTTGATATTTTCTTACAACTTCATCTACTCTATATTTTAATTTGTTTCATATTCACATTCTTCCACATATTCTATGACATTAGTATAAAAATACGTTAGAGTATTTTGTGTTTTCTTTTCAATGTTATTAACATCACAGCCTTCCACAATGATTCCCAAGTTCTTATTAAAACACATACATGCATTAATATTCATCGAGAATGAAATAAATATTCTTTCATCAATATTGTCACCTTAATTCCCTGGATTTCCTTATTTTTTCAGATGAAATATCTACTTTTGAAAAAAAAAGTGTTTCAAAGATAGCTTCCTTCCATGATACAATTCATATGGTGAATTTATCTCACCCATATAAATCCATGTTTGGTTTTGAATATAAACTTCATATTGAAAGGACTCTATATAATAATGTAGAGGAATATGACTCTCAATGCCTAGTTCTTGACATGTTCTTCACTTGTCGATTCTTAGACTCAAAACCCCATTTTGTTGATGGGTTCTCACATTAGCCACAACTTGTTATATACCATGTTTCTCCAGGTAATTTTCAAACTCGATGTATGTTTATTCCCCTCCATTGTCAGACTACATAACTTTGGTCATCCTTCTAGTATCATTCACAATGATTTGATGAGATGTTCTCATGATATGAAGCACTTCTCGTTTCGGGTGTATAAAAACCACACATGACATTATTCTGTAATAATATATGGAAATGATTAATTATATTTCTCTATGAGATCCAGAAACATTTATCAAGACACATACGTCTGAATGGATAAGATCAAGAGGATTTTATGCCCTTTTCATCTTGGGCTAATTAGAAATGATGACTAGATTCCCCCGTATGCAAGAATCATAATAATTTTTCCTCAAAGATTTAGGTTGGATATATCCATGAATTTCTATAGCTTAGATATCTTTTCCATGTCTTTTTTATTTATATTCCATACCATATTATGCCAAAAGATGTTCTTTTCCTCAACCATTAGATAGAAAATGTTCTCTTTATTGTCAACATAATATATGGTTCCATAAATTCTATATCCTTTAAGGTGAGAATTCTGTGTCTTTTCAATAGTAGTACAGACCTTATTATTGAATGTCACTATATGTCTAGAGTCATAGAGTGGACTAACATTAAGGAGATTGTGATGTAAACCATCTAGATAAATGTCTTCAATCTTCTTTAGCTCTACATTAACTAGCTTAGTAATTCTGATGCCTTTGATCTTCAAAGCCCCATCATTCCCAAACATCAATATTCCATCAACAGTTTTCGTGACATTCAATAATACGTGAGCATTACCCATCATCTAGGATGGACATATGATATCATGAATCCAGGTATTTTTATTCTTTGTAGCTTTGATGGCTACTTCTGTTATAATTTCTTTTAGAAGTTTCCTCTTTTAATTCCAAGAGATATAGAATTTAGTGTTGGAAACTGATGGAAATTCAATTATTTCTTTATTTTACATGTAATCATCAAATTTATACTCTTCTTCCAAAGGATAAAACTTGTTTGAGAGAGAAACACTATCAGGTTGGAAAGTATTCACAAGTCTCTGATCGTTATATGAATATCTGTTATAATTACTCTTCTTTTATTGAACATATTTATGGCCAAAGATATAATAGTAAAAATATTTTACAAAGAAAATATTTATTTAATACGATTTAGGATTTGAATTTGTTATCCTTGGTTGAACTCATAGCTCTTCCCAATTCAGATATCTCTTTGTCGCTTCGGTATATGACATGGTATTAGCTATATATCCATATAACTAAAATTTTATGAGAGGAAATGTATTTTCTCTGGTATTTCATGTCATGAATTTTTCAATGGGAAAATAGTTTGACTTCCCATCATTTTTGGAAGCTCAATTGTCATTCTCAATTCTCTTATAAGTTTAATTTAAGAGTTTATTTTTTTCAATTTTTTTTCATCATGATCACATTTCATCATGCATTTATTTTGGTCCACACAATTTTTAGTATTTGATCATTCAACATCACAACTGATTCTACTTTTTCTGATGTATACAAGTAATTGATCACACCAAATCTTTTCAACTCTATTAGAACCACGTTTTTATCATTCCAACAGCACAATATCCAAGAACATTCTATATTGAATTATCATCTTTTCAAATTTTTAATTTTATTCACTTATTACATTACTCTTAATAGTAACAACTTAATCTTCTTTGTATTCAACGGTTTTGGATTGATCTTATAATCTCTAGGTAAGGTCAATGATAACCTTAGCATGTTCTTCAATACTGATTTTAGTTCCACAACACCCTATGTGCTTTAATGATTGATGACTAAAATTTCTATAACTCTTCGAGTAGTTCAATTTCATCCTCAACATGATCAATATACTTTGATTATTATTCCATTTTTACTTTTGGCTGATTTCATCTCTTACATTTATTCTCAAGATTGGAAAAAGTATCCTTATGTTCAAAAATGGGATTGGAACTAGTTTTAAACTAATTTTCTTTACATTTATATTTTGATGGTTCTGACATATCAATGGTAGCCATAATAGAGTAATGGTTTCTGGTATTAAATTCTAGTTCATCTTTTTCATAAAATACATTATCATAATGTTCCAATTCACTGAAAAAACACTTCTTCTATGATTTAATTCTATTTGTTAAGCCTCCCTTTTAGAAATAAAATTTATGTTTCTTCTCACTGTTTTTAGTTTTTATATATTCATTACCAAAAATTATTTAGCATTGAGAGGAAATGTGCCCAACTCTACCACAACGAAAACAAGCCATAGGTATCTTACCATAAAATTTCAGAAATCCCTTCTTGAAATTATTTGAAATGAGAGAAATAATTTGTTTTTCTTCATCATATTCCCGACTAAATTACCCTGAATTTTTTATTTTTTTCAGGGAATTTAATTTCATTTCTTCTCATACATGAGTGGTATCATCTTCTGGATACACTCACATCACATATTCCACCATTATGCTCAGCACATCATCCCATGAATTTTTGTGAATATCCCTTTCCTCAAGAGTTGACACATTAGAATTATAAAGGGTGGAATTATTCTCAAGATTTTCTTTAATATATAAATGATTTATATTGTTTATCCAGGACAATGCATTTGTCCTAAAACGTCAATAATTTTATTAAATAAGGAATCAACATTCTAATCAGGATGAATCATTAGATCGTATAACCTACTGTGCCAGACATGTAGTTTTTCCTCTATTACAATGTTTTCTCCTTCATATAAATTTACATATTTCTCCCACAATGTATTAGATGATTTGATACACATTATGTCAAATTATATGATCAGAATGAACAAAAATGAGAGTATTATATGATGTTGAATTTTCTGCAAGAAGTTTCCTGTATGTATCAGTCAAAAACAGGACTATCGACTTAGTGACTATTATTCCTTTCGGGGTAGAAAATCGGACAACCATTCCATGAGATCACAAATGAGATATCATTCTATTCATACAACCCTGAAAATTATTTCATTCCACGAGGAGGGACTCCCCTAAAATTGGTTGATTTATGCATGTTATTTAAGAAAAGATCAAACACCAACAACCTTTACCCTCTTATACAACATTAAGGACCCTAGATCACTCTGAGGCAGGAGAGGAGAATCAGAGTGTCTAGTTTTTCTTTTAAATTGATGGATAGTGTTCCCACATTGGTAGGAACCATTTAAACATGTAAAATATGCATGAAAAGAGAGCAAACAACAATTATAATTGGTTCACCGTAATGGGCTACATCCTAGGAGAATATGCCGACAATTTTTCAGTCCTATAAAATTCCTCTAATCTTCATGATATGTGGATTAAAAATGTTTGGTTACAGTTACTCTATGTTTGGCCCACTTCATTTAAAAATGATTAAGGATCACCCACTCTGTCTCTTGGATAAATTCTATTGACTTCCCTATGTCGCTTCTTTGAGATAATTCTAACTCAGTTTATCGACATGAAGGTATCATCAATATATATAGAAGTTGAAACTTTTTTCTCTATCCTACAAGAGACACTACTTGCATTAATGAACATAGTACATGCACACTAAAAACCCTCTACACTTTAATATGATATTTGACATTGTCCTTTACTAGGCTTAACCCTTCATACATCAAAAACCATGGAAGATCACACAGCTTATCCAAGAACACTATTTCGCAGAGCACACTAATTTTTAGAGAACAAATCTTCGCAAAACTCTGGCTTTTGCAGGGAAAACACATTCGCAAATCATAGTTTCCATTGTGGAACCTGCTGTCGTCTTGAAGCACACTACCGTCCTGGAACAACTTACTTCACAAGGCTCACTTATACAATATGGAAAAGTCCATCTTCCCAAAGCACACAACACATAAAATAATTGACTTCAATTAAGGAAAAATTTGTATTTTTACAAAGAAAAAGTTCCACAAAAAATTGGCTTCATGGAGAAACCCTTGATTCCTGTAATTAGAGAGACTAAAGATTTTATCTCTCATGTTATTATGGAATTAAGAGAGGTGGATTCTTATTTATAGGCATGGTCAAGTGTGGATGAAATAATTGATGAGATATATTCCATGTACACTGAATACATATCATTTAAATCATAAATGATTTTGGATTTTATACTCTCACAATTTGAATGTGTATAAATACCACACATATTTATCACATTGAATAGCTAACTCATGTAGATTACAAATAGTTTACATTAAATTTACATCATGTAATCCGAAATCCATATACCATTTTGGTCAATCAAAATGATGTATACACCGCATGTAATAACTGTATGGAATGTTTGTTATCGGTGGCATGGCCATGTTTATCATACTATGGTACATGACTTGTACATCAGCTACATGTCTTCAAATCCTGTGTTAACTGCCAAAACAGTTTTAATTCTTCATATAATCTACCGTCATTCATTATATTTTCATAGACAATTAATATGCTTAAACAAAAAACAATTATGATTTATATGTCAATATCATGTTAATTCAAATATGATTAAATACTCCATAATATGAAATTAAAATTCAAGCATGATTTCACATTGGGCAATAATAAAGTATATAATTATAAATTTATATCTTACTACTATGGCACCACATGTAGGGCTCTAGGAGTAGATCAATCTTGAGGTGGTGGAAGATATATTAAAATTTATTTTAGTTTTCATTTTAAAAAATACCAAGATAGGTTCATTCATGCTAAATTGATCATTTTATTCTTTAGATATGAAGATAATAAATAAATTGTACTAGGATCCTTTCTTAGTTGACATTTTGGATCTTCTAAACGTGTCATTTTGGATAACCTTCATTGTTATATGAGAATCCAATGTTGGAATAACTCTAAAGGTGATCCACATATTCATAGATGATCTCATAGAAATACCAATTGTTTTTCTGTTGTTGGGTAGAGAATCAATTGTGCTACATTATATGTGTTGAACACTCAACCTTTAATCTTATAGAAACTTCTCTTACATTTCACATTTGTGATAGGTTGAGAGAAAATATAATTTGAGTGAAAATTTATTCCACATAGCAATTCACCATTTCCAAATTACCATAGATATTCAAAATAATCATCTATTTATAGTTGTAGGGTCTAAGTTATAATAATATTCAATTGCATAACAATCCTTAAATAATATATTACCCATCATAATAGTCCATTAGGTAAAATTATTATATTCTTGTTATTAATTAATGGTTCTTGCTAACATGATAAATGATGAATATTATTTACCATATTGAAAATAAATATTCATTGTAAAAAAATTTCTAATACTATTCAAACTCATTATAATTTATTAAATATCATAATAAAATATTCTATTAACATAAATTAAAATTTTATACCGAAAATTATAAATATATATTTATTAAATATTAAATAAATTAATTAAATATATATTATTTAAAATATAGTGAATCAATATGTGTTTAATTTATCTGATTAACAAAACATGTTAAAAATTATTCATCGATCATGGTAATAATATTTATTTCATTAATTGGATTCAAATGGATTTTATCTAAGAATAATAGAAGCACTTAGTGTGTGCCCCACATTCGATTTTTTTCATTATAATTAAGAAGCTATGAAAAATTTCCATGATTAATATCTCGAAATGGGACAAGGAACACAATAGAAATAACATAATTTCTAAATAACAATATACACATATGAGTGCTCATAGTGTAACATAATCCCTATGCCACAATATCTTATCAAACATGTTTTTCATCCATGTCACTGTCATATAGGATTGAAATTTCATTCCTTGAATATATGAAATGAAGGTCATTGCACCATGACCATGGAATTTATGTGATATTTGTATTTCAGTGAAGGTGAAAATATATCAAAATTAGTTGAAGAGACAAAAACCTACTAGACATATCCATTAATAACAATTAAATCATGACACACCCAACATACCGTACATGAGGCCAACTAATTGATTGACATTTTTTGACAATAAATCTATGTGAATAATTTATGACATGCATGAATGAAAATCATAATTTACAAAGACCATTAAATAGACACTCTATGTTAGTAATGTCCCATGACATCAAATCATGAGGAATATCTACCTACAGTCATGTTCTTATAATCTCCCATCTTGGAGATTATTAATTGTGAAATTCATTAGAAAAAGCCTCATATGTTTATAAGAACCCACACATGGAATTAAATATACCATGTGTCTTATTATAGTACACTATCAAACTATGAAACTACTATTAATAGATATCACCATAGCATCTAAAGGTTCTCATTATGGAGTGGATCATTTGTGACTAAATCAATGTGATGGATACTCCAAGACATTATCACATATATTTTATATAGACGAAAAATCAATATGTGAATATCTAATTAAATTAATATTCACATATTTTAATATAATAGTAATCTAATAGACAATGTAGATGGATCTGTGGAAAAATCCAAACAAATTCAAAAATAATATTTCATCAGTAAATTTAAGAGTAAACAATAGTCAAGTAATGTTAAACTACAGTTAATAAATGGTAAAAAAACAAATATAATTTTAAAATAATCTAATGCATGGGTGAAGTAATGTTTTTTATTTGTAAAATTAATATTATGTAATTCTAAAATAATGATACATAATGGTAAAAAAATTATGTAAGGGTAAAAACAACTTAAGTAAATGAAAACTAAACTCAATTGAGTGAAAGACAAAGTTATATATGGTTAAATAAATTAATAAAGGGGACAGTAAATTAAATTTAATTTAAAATATTTTTATTTTTTGTTAAACTATTGTTTTTTAAGTTACATTAATATTATGTCAAGGAAATAGTAATGTTATGCAGGTGTAAAAAAGTTATGTACAGGATAATTAATGTTATCTAAGGGAACAAAATATTATTTAACAAAAATATAAATTTATTTAAAGGTAAAACAAGGTTAGGTTAGATTAAACTAATGATAAATAAGTGTGAATAATGTTATGTTAAGGTAAAATAAATTTAATTAAATTTAAAAAATTTTTAATGTTGGGTCCTGCAAATTCTTCCAAGGATAGGAAATACCGTCACAATCACTTTTTAGAAGGAAAAATTCACTTATACAGGTCTATCAATGAGAAATAACTCAAATAGAGTTTTATTTCATTGAAGGAACATGAAGGAATTCGTGTTTTCAATCGAAGGAGTTCTGGGTGGAAGAACTTCCACATATAGTGCCACGAACACCATATTATAAATATTGAGCAAACAGGCAGGGCTCTACGAACCATTTTCTTGAACCGAAGCCTCCGCAAAACCCGGTTGACTGACTCTCCCGTAGGTTAGAATATGGCTTCAATTGGTCTCCACTAATGGTGTCACATGTCCATTAGATATGGTCACTCGTATTCTCTATAGAAGGATAAAAATTCATGTAGAAGAGATAGGGAGAAATGTATATTAGTAAAGGGAATTATGGGTGACCAAAGCTTGATGGAGACATAAAGGTTTCTCTCCAGCATCTATTTTGTTTCATCGGCGAAGCACAAACTGCAATCCACTTCCTCCATAGGTACAGTTGACTGTGAACCATAAAATGGGGAAATATAATAATAATAAAAGAACTGAGAACCCACCTAGTAAGCATCGAACCAAATACTTATCACAGATTAATTTCTCGTGAATGATAATCCCCCAGAGCCTCCATCAGTATGGTGCTCCGCGTAGTGTACCACTATGTAGAGTGAATCTGGTGCCGCCTAACCAATTCATATGTGGATATAACCCAAAGTACCATGATGATCCGCATAGTAATTTGGTACGTGGTTGGCGATACACATGCCTGCATACCACATATGTAAAAGGATGGCCCTCCTGTCCACATACCACCACGGAATGCAGAGCCTTGCTCATCCATCTTGAGAATCCAGTATGCATAATGGGGTGTTTTTTGGTGTGGTGCCTTATGGTTCCAATCTCACCCATCAATTACCGTATATTCCTCCATCATCCATCCATTAACCAACCCTAAAGCACTAGGCTGTAGCCTCTTCCAAATACACCAGACCTATATGATAAGGCCATCTGGAACATCAGTGGGCCACATTGAGTCTTCATACCCACAATTAGAAGATTCATGAAGGCCCTCCCGTCAAACACTACTGGAAATCAAGAATATACCAACAGTTTTTCCCCAATGGTTTAGAATACATGTTGGAAAAAAGAACCTATACCAATGGTTCTAGTACACCATTGTCATAGGCTATTATATGTCGGGTTTTCCCAACGGTTTAAGAAAATCGTTGGGAAAGAAAACTATCACCCACGGTTTTTATTAACCATTGGGAAAGAATATACCCAATTTTGGGCTCCCTCATGACACTTCATCCTCGTGCGCTCCTCCCCTTCCTGACCTCGACCTCCTCCCGAACTCATCCTCCACCTCACAGCCCCCTCCCTCTCCTCTGGTCATGATCCCCTTCCCTCTCGGCTCCTTCTCCAATGATGATATCCCCCTGCCCTCTCATCTCTTAGCGACGTTCCCCCTCCCCTCTAATCTCTGTCTCTTGTAGACATCCAACTCCCCTCTTGGCTCAATCTCCTCATATGACATCCCCTGCCCCCTTCTCTAATCGCACGTGAGACCCCCAATTGTCGATCACCCCACAGGACGTCCCCCTATCTCGGCTCCCTCTCCCCCTTCCAGGTTTTTTAATGGGTAATTACAGGTAATAATTTTTCATCTTTTTAAAAAAAATTAGGCAACAAGTAATGCATGTTTAGGTTCATAGTTAAGATAACCATTCATATAAATCGTGTATTTTCTAGAGTTTTGGGTAGTAACAAACTCATGGTGTAGGGAATTATTGGGTAAATAGTAAATTTTTTCAAAATAGATTCTTCCTTAAATGTAGGTATAGATTCACAGGTTATATTCCATTCATTCAAACCGTGCGTTCAATAAATTTCGTGATTTTTTAAAAACCACATATTTTCTTCTATAGACCCATATTTGACCTTATACTATGATGGATTGTGTTTTTTAATCAGGATATAAATGTGATGAGGTTGTATCATCATTAATATGTGTAATGATGTCGGTTGATTGGAGGTGAGTGATGTTATAAGAGATTTTATGGGGTTTTGTGAGGAGTTTCTTTAACATTAATTGATTGTTTCATAAAACATATGTTGATGATGCATATATTATTTAATTGGAATTTGTAAATTAATATGTTGGTCACACATTTCGGAGTGGGTGATTTAGATAGTATTCTCTATTAGAGATGGGTATATCTAAATTGACAATGGGTGTATTTTCCAATTGACAAATTTATTTGTTAAACTAACCAGGAAACACCGAATTCCCACAATACAGAATCACCACAGAAATCATAGATAGACACTACACACCAAAATATTCCCATAAGAGACACCCCTAGACATCAATGGATAGTTAAGGGGACATTAACATAGGAACTAAAGTCGATTGCCACTCAAGAATTGAGAAATTCCCATTGCTGGTAGAAAAGATACCAACACCTTTATTCTTAGTATAGTATAATGAAATGGTTTACACCCTTATGACCAAGTAGACCATCTGGTTCATGGACCGATACCCAACTAGGTTCAAGAGTAGGATCATCTAATAAAAAATGATTATGGTTCCTATAAGGTTATTTCCATAGTGAAGAGGGTTATGTGCACAATATTCAACTCAACTAATGTATCATAGGTGCATATTCAATGTCTAAGTGTACTAGCATGGTGTTTCAAACAATGAACTATATAAAAAACATAATGAAAAATGAAGATATTATTAAATGGAACTATTTCCTCCTTGCTTGCACGAACAAGATTTGACCCATGGGGCAGTGTGGTTCTTACATTTTGGGCGGTGACATGTATTGTCACATGATACATGTATGTTTTTCTTTAGTTTTTATGTTATTTTCTTTATCGCATTGTCCACTGAGGTATTTTACTTCTTTATATGGATGGAGGGTAGTGATGCTATCCAAACTTGTTGACGTAGATCACTTGTATACTGTAATACCATGAGGTGTGAGTGTGAGGACACATTGGAAGATAGAGGAGCCTTGGAGTCTTCCATGAGATGGAACTGTTTTTCTAAAAAAACATGTGGGAACATTTCTGGAGTTTGTTGGAGTCATGAAATAACCCCCTGTGTGTCCATGAGATGTCAGAAATAACCCCAAGTGTCTCCAAGGGTCTCCATAAATCGTATTATCCTCCCATGGGTTGGCCACTAACCCAATCCTATCAAACCATTACTAGTCTATACCTTTAGTCACATAGTCAAGACTCATTTCTCTAGGATTATCCCATGCCTCGATGCACATCTCATCATCCAACTAGACAAAGAGGATTATTCACATTATGATTCCCCTATCACAAATGCACACCATGTCGAACCCACATACATTATATTCTCAATAATTTGGTCAAGAACCTCATCAAAATCATGTATTATAACACATCCCCACTAACCTTGTTTCATCCTAAGCTAAATCAGAGTAAGCCTCTTGGCATTATAATGAAACTCAGTCCGACAATACCCAATACCCACACTAGCATCTCATCCTTCATTTCTTTAGTTGAACTATTGAATTATTAAATTGATTAAAACCATTCATAATACATTTTATATACTTGGAGGGACCATACCACTCTATGAAACTACAAAGATTAAAATCTATCCTCATAAGTATTCCCTCATCAAACGCTAGATGTACAATTGCCAGACCTATCAATACAAGGCCCAATACTCTTAGGAATAATTTACAAGATCAAAATCCTCATAGTTGGTGAAATTAATCAAATTATAGAGCATAAATGTCAACTTAACCCTACATTCCATGAATTATTAATGTGGACATGCCCCATGGAAACAAGCTAAAAACTAAAACCATAAATAATTATGTCAAATGCATGAATAAATTTTAAATAAATGTCTCATGTGTAAACATAAAAACCAAGAATAATAAGACCTCATCCCTTATATAGAACAAAACCAAACTAAGTTGAAACTCTAGCCAAATTGATTTTATACCATTAATGTGAAGATTAATAGTTAATAAATAGGAATTCACTATTAGATATTATCATTTTGAAACATTGATCAGTTTCCCCTTTGCATTCAGGAACATGATTTGACCCATGGGGTGTTATGGTACTTTTATACTGTGTGGTTATAGGTATATTCAGAGGAGATAGATATGTTTTAGTATAGTTTTTATTTTATTTTCATTATCACATAGGTCACTTAGATCTTTGACTACTTTCTATGGATAGAGGGTAATTATATTCTATGTAGGGTGCCAGAAGGAGGTCAGATTGATTTAGTCCATCGTCTTTGATCTGAGGTAAGATTATATGGATAATACATGTCTCACACCTCATGTATTTGGTGCTTTAGTGTTTTTTACTCCATATTATGTTTTCGGTAGGGTGTTGAAATGTTTCTTGTTAGTTCGGGTGGATTCGGTTCTCCGATGCCAATCTAGGTAAGGCCGTAATTTCATTGGTTGGTTTTCCAATGGTTTTGTAGCGTCATTCATGAGTTTTACGGTTCTAAATGTCCTTTGAGTAGTGTGTTGGTCCCTTCTCGTTGGTTTCAAGTTGCCAAGTCACGGGCTACTCACTTGCGTGTGCATATGTAAATAAGTATATGTATGTGGGTCCCCTCGTTATGTGTATAGTCACCCATAGAAGTGAATATGAACATATGGATATTGGTGTGCCCATGTTTATATATATATATATATATAAATGCATACGCAGGTGAGTAGAGACAAATATATGCATAAAATAATATGTGAAAGGATCCCCTTGCACATGCTCATGGAAATGAAGGTGTGTGTATAGGGGCTATGTGTCCTTGAATGTGTGTGAAGTTGTGTATACCCAATGGAGAAGTAGAAGCTTTTAGTTATAATGCTTCAAGATCTGAAGTGGACGGCTTGGTTCCACCATGATGTAGAGTCCCACTACAATCCACATTAATTTAAGAATGCTTTAAATTGAATTTATCTTATTTCTTAATTCTTCTTAATTATTTTGAATTGAATGTCTTGGATTACTTTTCTTTAATATAATTATTTCATTTGATAAAAAAAAGCCATGTTTTTATATTAAAACCACTCCAATGGAGGTGCGCTGTCTACGAAGACTCATAGTGATATTTTAGGGTGTATAATTCTTTTCTGTCATTTCGTTTCCCTTTAGATATTATGTCATTATGACACTCACTAGAACCTTATTCCAATCCCGTTTTATTACATATTAAATAGTTTATTTGTTCTATCATGTCTGTTGTGACCTTATCTTATGGTGAAACCTCTTTCTGGTGTTTCCCTAGCCTCATGGCCACCCATTTTTGTGTTTACCCGAGCCTGTATATCTAAAAACACAGATGGTGTCAATGTTTAACACCTGACAGGCTTATGGTGATCCCCACTATAAGCTTCATCTTAATAATATTTGGGGTGTTATTCTGGACTCGATGCACATATAGTTTTTTACATATATGAATTATCCCAAATGATGTGTGTTGCATCCTTAGATATTAAAACATACTAAAATTCAATTATTCTGAAAGTTACTGGTGTTTTACCATTATAGTACCATGAAATGCATATACCATTGATAATTAATACCCCTGCATAATATGACTCTAAATCAGTAGTTTCAACTAACTAGAACCACTTTTAAAAACAAAGAATATAAAATATATATCTTTATAATACCACAATCCCAAATCAAGAGTCTGTTTTTTATAACATAAGATCAGTTTATATAATGTGAAGGAAATGTACAGAGGATTTATTTGGAATCCAGGCCGGATGATGCGACCCCATGAATGTTGCTAGATCGGGCCAACACACTGTGGTCACATTGTGGTCATGTCGTGGTTACGTCGTGGTAACGCCATTGTCACGTAGAGGTACTGCCAGGATTTGGCCCGGATCCAAGATGACAGCCCATGGTGGTTCGCAGTCCTATAGGAATTCGATTAATGATGCCTAGATAGTTTTTTAGATAAATTATTCATCCATTGTTAATGGGGAGGGAGAAAATGGCCGGAATGTTGCCCCTCTTCCTCCCACTCCATTTGCTCTTGGTCAGAAGATGCTGCACCGCAGATGTCGTTGTACCAGACCAACACATTGTGGTCATGCCACGGTCATACCATGGTCATGGCGTGGTAATTCTGTGATTTGTCCCTCCTCCAAGATGACACCCCATGGCAGTTTATAGTCCTGTCAGAATTCGATGTATGAAATCTAGTTATATTTTTGGATACATTACCCACCCATAGTGAATGTGGAGGGAGGTGACAGCCAGAATGTTTCCATGAATCCTCCCACTCCCTTCGCTCCTGGCCACAGGATGCTGCCCCATGAATGTCACTAGAACGGGCCAACACGCCATGGTCACGCTGTGATCACGCCGCGGTTACGCCACATTCACGTCACGGTCATGCCACGGTAATGCCTCGATTTGTCCCTGATCCAGGATGACACCCCGTGGCAGTTCGTAGTCCTATCAGAATTTGACATACGATACCTAGATAGAGTTTTAGATACATTACCAACACAAATATAATAGGGAGGGGGACTATGAAATGAATGTTTCCCCACCTCCTCCCACTTCCTTCGCTCCTGGCCGAATGATGCTTCCCTGTGAATGTCACTTGACCAGGCTAACATGTCGCGGTCGCATCGCGGTAATGTAGTGATTTGGCCCTGCTCCAGGATGACACCCCGCAGCGGTTTGATGTCCTATTGGAATTTGATGTATGATACCTAGATAAGGATTTAGATACATTACCCACCCTCCTTCCTGGACCACTGACATCCACCCCCACCCCATCCCAGGACCCCGGACAGCCCCCCGGATAGCCCCCCAAACAGCCCCCACACCATCCTTCATGAACCCCAGATATCCCCCCCAACCCTCCTCCCTTGACCCTGGATCCGAATCTACAATTTCTTCAAGATTCACCCTAAATCCCAATGAAAAAAAGTGTTTTAGAGTTTCAGAATAAGATGAGAGAAGATTGAAAACTCTAATTGAAAATAGGAATCTAGGAGAAGATTTAACACACAAGGATCATTAATACACACTTGGCGGCACAAAAAATGCCCATGTGGGATGTATGAGTCATCCCCGCCTCAAACCGAGGCACGGTCTAGCCGATACTACTCAAACTGTTTCACTTTTATTTAAAATGGACTACATTTTAAATGAAAACAACAACTAGAATGTGGAAAATCTACTAAATAGATTCGGATTGTGTTGATACTTCAACACAATGATCCATGGTTCATTTTTTTACATGTAAAAGTTAACCTCGCCTCAATCTGAGGCACGGTGTGCCCAGAACAACTCAACGTGTATTTTCTTTTAAATGTACTACATTTTATGTGAAAACAAAAACTGGCATACAAAATACTGAAAAAAGGCATTTAGATTCTGTTGATACATTAGTACAAGGATCCATTTGAAATTTTTGATGTGTATAAGTCAACCCCGCCTCAATCTGAGGCACGGTGTCGCTGGTACCACTCAAAGTGTATTTCTTTTGTTTAAAATGGATACTCTTTTAAGTAAAAACAAATGCCATACGAAAAATCATCCAAACACATTCGGATTGTGCTGACACTTTATGAAAACGATCCATGTTTCATTTGTGACATGTACGAGTCAACCCCGCCTCAATTTGAGGCACGGTGAGGTCGACACCACTCAGTGTGTTTCTCTTTTGTTTCAAAAGGACATCATTTTATGTGAATACAACAACTGACATAGAGAAAATCGGCCAAAGGAAGTTGGATTCTGTTGAAACTTTAGGGAAATGATCCATGGGTCCTATGTGACATGTACGAGTCAACCCCACCTCAATATGAGGTCTGGTGTGGCTAGAACCACTCAAACTGTGCCACCATTATTTTTAATGGACAAGATTTTAAGTGAAAACAAAAACTGACATACATAAAACTGACCAAACACAATAATATTGTGTTGATAAATTATTAAAGCGACCCATTGGTCATTTTTAATGTGTATAATCCAACCTAAACTCAATCTCAGTCGTGGTGTGGCCGAAAACACTCAAAGTGTATCTCTTTTGTTTAAAATGGAAAACATTTTATGTGAAAACAATAACTGGCATATGGAAAACTGACCAAACACATTCGAATTCTATTGCAAAATTAGAAAAACAATACATGGGTCATTTTGGACTTGTAAAATTAAACCACTCCTCAATCCGAGGTGTGGTGAGGCTGACACCACTCAAAGTGTATCACTTTTCATTGAAATGGACAAAATTTTAAATGAAAACAACAAGTGGTATACAGAAAACCAACCAATAGAATTCAAAATCTATTGACACATTAGAAGAAGGATCCATGGGTCAATTGTGACATGTACGAGTCTTCCCTACCTCAATCAAGGGTACGGTGTGGCTGATACCACTCAAAGTGTTGTTCCTTTGTTTAAAATTGATACTCCTTTAATTAAAAACAAATGTCATATGGAAAACAAAAAAAACCGCATTCGTATTGTGTTGATACTTTTGGAAAAAAATTCACGGGTCATTTATAATGTGTAAGAGTCAGCCCTGCCTAAATCTGAGGCACGGTGTGGCCGAAACCACTCAATGTTTATCTCTTCTGTTTCAAAAGGACATCATTTTAAGTGAATACAATAACTGACATACGAAAAACCGACCAAAGGCATATGTATTCTATTGATACATTAGGACATCATTAAATGGGTGATATGTGACATGTACGAGTCAAAATCACCTATATATGAAGGCCGGTGTTGCCGATAAAACTCAAACTGTCTCACTTTTATTTGAAATGGATAATATTTTATGTGAAAACAAAAACTGACATACAGAAAACTGACCAAACGCATTCGGATTGTGTTGATATTTTAGTAAAACGGTCCATGAAATTTTTTTGAGGTGTACGAGTCAACTCCACCTCAATATGAGGTGCGGTGTGGCTGAAACCACTCAAAATGACTATCATTTGTTTAAAATGGACATCATTTTATGTGAAAACATCAAATCACATACATAAAACTAAACAAACACATTAGCATTCTTTTAAAAATTTATTTAAACGATCCATGGGTCATATATAATGTGACCAAGTCATCCTAGCCTCAATCCGAAGTGTAGTGTGGCTGGAAACACTCATTGTGTCTCTCTATTGTTTAAAATGAACATCATTTTAAGTGAATTTTTTTTTGACATATGAAATACTGACCAAATGCATTCAGATTCTATTTAAAATTTAGGAAAATAATTCATGGGTCATATGTGATCTGTAAGAGTCAACCACGCCTCAATACATGGTGCAGTGTGGCCGAAAACACTCAATGTGTCTATCTTTTGTTTAAAATGGACATCATTTTAAGTGAAAATAACATCAGACATATAGAAAACTGAACAAATGCATTCTTATTTTGTTGAAACATTAGTTAAAAAATCCAAGGGTAATAGGTGATGTGTACGAGTCAACCCATCCTCAATCTGATGTGCGGTGTGGACGGTATCACTCTAATTGTCTCTCTTTTGTTTAAAATGGACATCATTTTATGTAAAAACAAATGGCATATGGAAAACAGACCAACCATATTAGGATTGTGTTGATACAGTAGAAAAATGATCGATGGGTCATATGTGATGTGTAAATGTGAACCCTACCTCAATCTAAGGTGCATTGTGGTCGACACCACTCAAAGTGTCTCACCTTTATTTGAAATGGAAAACATATTAAGTTAAAAACAAACTGGCATATAGAAAACCAACCAAACACATTCAAATTCTATTTATACTTTATGAAAACGATTCATGAGTCATCTATGATGTGTATGAGTCAACCCTACCTCAATCTGGGGCACAGGGTGGCTGGTATCACTCAATGTGTCTCTCTTTTATTTGAAATGGATGGGGTTTTTAGTGAAAACAAAAACTTGCATAGATAAAACTAACCAAATTATTTCAAATAATAATAAAACCTTAGGAAAACGATATATGTGTCATTTGTGACTTTTACGAGTCAACATTACCTCCATCCGAGGAATGGTGTGGCCAGTATCACTCTAAGTGTCTCACATTTTTTTTAATTGAACAATATTTAAAGTGAAGTCAATAACTGACATTTGGAAAACTGACCAAAAAAATTTGGATTGTGTTGATACTTTAGGTTTATGATACATTGGTCATTTTTTACCTGTATGAGTCAACCCTACCTCAATCTAAGGCACGATGTGGTGGAATTGTACACTAATCAATAGATCGCACCACACTTTTACTATTTAGTGGTCATAGCCTTAAGAACATTAATAGTATTCTCCCTATGGTCAACAAACTTACAATTCAATTTTTCTAGACCATCACAAGTTGAATATATGATTATTTCAGTTCTTCCTGAATTTTAAATCAAGTAAATAGTTCCATAATTTACTCCTTTTGTAACGACAATGGATCCATGGGTCAATTTCCATTCCCCATTTACGAATTTATTTTCATAGCTGGCATCATCAAACATTCTCTTTAGATTTAGGTAGAATAAAACCACTCCTAGGTAAAATCCATTTTCAGAAATTTTTCAATTTCAATAAATGTTTCTTTTTTTAGGATAGATCATATTTTGGTGTTATTTCATTGTCACAAGATCTTATTATGATCCTCAAAAAACTAAAATTTTCACAAATTGAGGGGTATTATTTCACAACATCTAGAAACTGTAACGAGGGAACATGCTACCGCTTATCAAATTACTATGGTAGGATGGTTGGGGTAAAGTGGTTATTTAGGGCATGATTAATATGGATCCACTTTTATTGATGATATTCTGTGTCGTCACTTTTATTGTCACTATTATGTATGAGTGGGTCTCATCAGTTATTTTTATCATGGAATAATGAAGTGTCACCCTTACATTAACTAGTAGTACAACATGTATGACTATAATCCTCCTAGAAGGGGACTATTTTTTGTCAACCTCATATGTATCACGACACACTCTCGATCATACACATGTTCAAAATCCACATATTCAACCAATTTAGATATGATCACTACGGGTATAAAAACTAATACCAAAGTATATTATGTAATTACTACTATAATGTCTACCAACAAATCCATTAACATTCAATCAATATCTGACTATAACACCCCTACCTCCTTCATCTTCCTTCTTAGTGCATTAAAATTGACATTTCCATTGCAAAGAACATAATCCATTATAAATATCAACATCTACATGTATTTTATCCAACACATCTGAAAATGATTTAGTTCAAATTAGAATAAATTATATTACTATGAAATTTAGGTTTTATATATAACAAGTATCTAATCAAAGAGGTGGTGTCTTTGAAATTTACACTCACCAACGATAGTCACCAACGCTTTTTCATGAGTTGGGTAGTTTCACTCATGGGGTCATAGGTGATGAGACTCCTATGAAAATACATTTTCACCATATATTATAAAAAATACAAGTCCATACAAAATGCATCAGAAATCATTAGATACCCAAATCTAGGATGACAAAAATAAATTGGGATTTGAGGCAATTTCAAACTCTTATTCAACTCAAATAAGTATTTCTCAGACTATTCTGCATATTAGAATTTGATGGGGAGGTGGGGGTTGTGCTTGTTGGGGGGGTTGTGCAGGGGCGAGGTGAATTACTACTAGAAGAGTGGTTGTCCTATAAAGATTGAAATGGGTGTAAATAATGTTTGAGTTATTGAAACTGTTATTCCACTATACTAGAAGATTTTTGTCATATGAAGATTGAAATAGGGAATTGTAGTAAATGATATGGTTGGAAGATTTTGATGGTTAATGTTTTCTTTTGTGATATTTCAGGTGGTTTGTGCTATTTTATGTCTGTTTGTATTTGTTTTTTGTGATACATTTTATGCAGGTGTATACTGGAGGGGATACTGGAGGGGTTGTTGTTAAATAGTTCTAGAAATACACAATACCAATGGTTTTAAACAGTTCTTATACTTTGATAAACATTTAAAACTATAAAAAAAGTTTTAAAACCATTTGTATAGAGTTTAGTATTCAATATATACCAATAGTTTCAAGGAAACCATTGGTAAAAATGAAATAAAAACATATACCAACGGTGAGCCTACAACCATTGGTAAATCAATACATAAAGTGTCCTATACAAATGGCTTATATCAAACCGTTGGTATAGGGAATTCATCATGGCTTACTTCCCTACGGTTTAGAAAACTGTTGGTATATGCTATACCAACTATTTTACAGCCTATAACAATGATTTAGAACTGTTGGTATAACCTTAATATCAAGTAGTGAAAGGTGTTTCCTTTTAGAATGCATGTAAGGATACATTCCCACAATAACTCGGAGTCCATTTTTGGGATGTCGACGTGAACTTCCCTATTCGCAGGATTAGGGGTCATCACTATCTTTTCCCTTCCATGGGGAATAATTAGTATTTGAAGGAGTTATGTTATCTCCCCATATTGATGGGGAAGAAACTCATCCCCTTCCCAGAACATGCTCAGGGGCCCTCTCACTGAGGTAAGTCCCCAATATTCTGAGGTCAGGCCGCATAAATGTATATTCCATCTCACAAGGAAATGTTCATTGATATGCGGCCTCTCCCACTGTCGCCCTGTCTTCTTCCGTCGCAGGCTCTCACTCCACCACCAAAAGGGTAGGAGTCATGTGCATTGTTGAATCATTAAAATCCTTTTGTTTCTCACACCAATCATGCTCACATGTTCATAGATGTTTTTGAGGATCACAACATCAGCACCCCATCTAAACTGTGAGAACTCTGATTCCTGACAAAATCAAGATATGTAGGACTCCTACCAAAAGGCCCGAGATCAAAACGATTCCCATCCCAAAATGTTCCACCCAAATCTTTTCTATCAAATAGGTGTCCTCCATATGTAATTCCTAACCCGATTTGACCTACGAGAACTCTGATTCCTGATCAAATCAGGACACATAGGATGCCTACTAGAAGGCTTGATCTAAAAGGGTACCCATAATTAAAGGGTCCACCCTATCATGATTATCAAATGGATAACTCCTATGCGCAATCCCTATAAAATCCAAACTACGTGGGTTCTGATTCTTATCCTGAAAATATATAGGAAGACCTCCTTATAGGCCCAATCCCAACATCAAGTCTCCTTCCATCCCCCCTTAATGATAATAGTCTCCAAAGCACCTTAAAATATGTCTACGTCAGCATCACGTCATTGGAATCAAACATGTGCATGCTCATGCAGATCTATAAAACCAAGATTATCCCAAGGCCACACAATTTGAGAATCAAAAAAGTATTCATGAACACATGAACATGACATAAATATATAAGAGAGACCCATAACATGAAACAATCGTCCTCTAGAATGATCTATTAGGACTACCCTTCTATCCCGTTGATTGATGGAGTCTTTATGTGTCATTATCCAAATCTCTAGCCGAAGAGTGGCTACCTTTGGAATGATGGTCCATGAATCATTGATATTAGTTCCATTGGGCATTCCTTTCTCCACAAATATACCCACTAGAGGCCATTCGAGGATGTTATACCTGAGAAGGACCGATTTCATGACTGCATGACCCCCACAAAATCACGTGATGTGTCCAACAGTTCCTTACATGGTGAAATCAACCTTTTTTAAATGATAAAGATGCTGAACGGGTCGAAATAATGTAGTGGTAAACTCGGAAGGAACCCGTCTCTTTGGAAAAAGGAATGAGTGATGATCCCAATCATGCCATTTCTAGATACACTGTAAATGCTCCACCTCATAGGTGGAACAATAATGGTGAACATGATGTGAATCCATAACCAAGGTATTGGTTTCACCCCGCTGATAAAAGCCAAAAGGATATTGCACGTCGGACCATTTTTTCCCCCCGGTACGTGTAAACGCGCCACCTCAGAGGCGGATCAAAAATGGTGAACCCAATGTGAATCCTTAAACATGGTGGCGGTTCTACCCACAATGATAAAATAAAAAAGGATACTACATGTCATGAAAATTATGTTATCCTCGGTACACACAAAATGCACCACCTTGTTGGCTGAAAAAATGGTGAAAAAGAAGTGAATCCTTAACCATGGTGGAAGTTCTACCCTATTGATAAATGGAAAAAGGACACTGATAGTGGGACCATTTCATTCACCTCAGTACGTGAAAATGCTCCATTGCCGCGGTGAAAAAAATGTTGAACCCAATTTGAATCTAAAACCTTGGTGGCGGTTCTACCCAAATGATAAAGGGGAAAAGGACACTGCACGTCAGACCATTTTGTTCACCCCAGTACACCCCAAACCCTCCATCTCATAGGTGGAACAAATATGGGTAACTCGATGTGAATTCGTAACCAAGGTGGTGGTCTCATTCGTCTTAGTCCGCTTCACCCCGCAACAAATTAAAGTGGACTGGAGTTTGGATGAATCTCCAAATATGAATATGTTTCATGAAATGCTAATTTGATGAGTATTTTTGGTATTTATGTCATATAAATGTATTTAATGTTCTTGTAGAGTGACCTTGGATCCAAATGGAATCCCCATGGTTTAAGAAGACACACACATCTATGATCTCACAGGCGGTTAAGGCTTCAACGTAAACCAAGACCCCCTTGCCAAACCAACATCTTCAATGCTGGGTATGCAATGCACTGATGAAATAGTACCACTGAAATGGTACACTCCCTATGAAAGAGGCCACGAGACAATCCCTACAGTCTGCAAAGGTCTTCCAACCGCCTTTTCAGCTGCTTCAGGAACCCCTACACCAAGCGTCCCCGTTGGTAATCTCAAATCATTTCTGGAGCCTGTCCCCAAAACGTGGCAGCGACTAACTCTCATACCATAGGGAAAAAGATGAAGTCAATGATAACAAATTCATCTCAACCGCATGGGGATCATACCAATGGAACCCCACTAGGGAATGAAAAATCCATCATTAGATGACCAAGACTCCTCTCACCGATGACCTTATACTGAGGGAACCTACCAATGTCCGGGAGAGTCGGGTCCCTCGAGCAAATCGCCGAGGGTAGAGAATATAAAACTAGGGACACTCTATCACACAGGTTGCTTAAGGAGAATCTCTAACAAATTAAAATAGCATTAGTCAAATGGTATACATACGACTCTTCCCTCTCCACTCAAGCCCAACACCAAAATAAGGTGGCACAATACCAGAACATACACATTCTTGCTACTGTTTGACGAACCTTCCGTGCAGACAGAACAACTTTCTATATGTAGATACAGATATCTGCTGACACACAACCAACCCTACATTAAAATTGGGAAAAAACAAGCTATATGATGAAATAAATACGTCGTGATGCATATCATTCCTACCATACAAAAAGGGTGGCTCTCAGTTACATGCTAGCACATACACCTGCTGACACATTTCAAGACCGCCAGCTAAATAGATGAGAAACAAGATATACACCGACACAAATACCATCTGATTCTTATCACACCCGCCATCCAAATAGGGCGGCAACCATATATGAGAAGATTAAAAAATTTGTGGATGTATAAAAATTCCATGAGAGAAATATAGAGGCATGTGTGCGGATGAAAATCCCTACTTGCTAATATGAAGACCACCAATTAAATATGGTGGAAACTAGAGAATAAAATTTGGAAAAGACTCATTCTTCTTTCTCAAAATTGGAGAACTGATAGTATCTATAAGGAACTAATGGAGGAATGGTGTAGGAAGGTCGTAATGGGCCATCATACCTGTTCCAACTGAAGATATATCTCAGTGCATCCTGGAAATGATGGAAGATCAGACATCGATCCCTAACCATATCCTCCAAACATGCTAAAATATCATTGCATCGATGTCAAATGTGAGAAATCATGCCCTCGACCTGATTTTATTGAATGAAATACTCAATCACCAAATTAGTTAGTCACTCCAAAGGAGTTATGCTTCCCTGCTCCAATCAAGGAGGGTCGATGACAATATACCATGAAATACAGACAACCAAATCTAAAAAAATAATTTTCCCAACTGGGGGACACCATTAAAATCTGTTTACGGCTCCACGTCAGTCATATATCCATGTCAAAACTCAAGATGATCGTCATCATATCCCGAAGACATCATGGGACCCAACTATACCGGGAATAGTAAATGAAGTCCATTACCAATAGCAGATGTACCCGGTTACCTACAAGAGAGCTCCCAAAAATGAAAATTTCATAAGGAAACTATAAAATGAAGAGTACATACATGATCCTACTATCCTAGATGTTATGGTTATCAACGACCTCAAAGACATATCAGCAAATCATAAAGACACTATCATTACATTAATAAATTATGAATTTTGTAGTAGTAGGTGCAAAGGTCCTCCATGTAATGTGTCTACCAGTAGCTTTAAGGGTCCACCATAGTTAATCCCTGGGGGCTTACTCTGTGGTTTATGAATGAACGATAATGAGATCATTTCTTCTGATGTGTTATGGGTTCGCCCTCCCCTCACCCTAATGATTTGAAAAAAAAAGAATGTCCTCTTGTTGCTTTCATCCGCCCTGATAGTCCTCCCTAGGGTATATGTTGTAGATATGATTCACCCTGTAGTCATACATCAGGTCATTATTGTATTCCTATCCAAGATTACAGTAATTGAAAAGGCCCTCCCCACAACGGTATTTACTATGAAGTTACTCCCCATAGTAAATCCAAGCAACAAGAAGTTCCTACCTTCATAGTAGTACATCTAGAAGGTCCTCCCTTGGATGTTCACTATAGAAACTCTCCCTTCTATGAGATATCATGTAATGATGGTAGTCCTCACCATGATGACGGTAATTGTGAAGGTACACCCCACGTTTACTGTTTTTGTGAAGGCCCTACCCATAGTGACATCGGTCAGCCAAAAGGTCTTCTCCTTCGTACAGTACTCACTGATGGTCCTCCTTAGGGTAAACGCTGATAGGAAAATTCCAACGGTCAAACATCATGTTGCAATATTATCTATCACCATTGAATAACCACTTGTGATGGTCTTCCTCTCAATCCAAATTCATATGGGAAAGAAGGCACTCCCCTTTTCAAAACTAATATGAGAAATCCCTCTTATGCTGAGGCACTCATAAAGGAGTCAGACACAACAGGAATTCTTTTTAGAATGAGTGATATTCATTCTCAACCATAGGATGGCCCGAGCCAACACTCATTTTATGAGCCACCATCGTGATGTCTGTAAATTAATAAGGCTCTCACCAGCCCGATTGATTAGAAGTAAATTATTAAGAAGCAATCGAGCTAAGAATATCATGTAGAGGATCCCCTAGAAGAACACAAACATGATATGTTTCTTATGAGAAGACAAATAGCTAGGGATAATATATTATTGATGTATATTCCTAAAACAACATCTTACATAGTCATACTAGGAAAATAATCAAAAGAATTCATGCATGACATCATCCTCAATATATATAAAACTATTAGAAAGAACAAAGAAACATTTATACCATAGGATGGGTATGCATACCATGTCAGCATGATAGGGGATCTCGGTCATCTAATCTACTTGGAAGCCCTCCTATCCACAAGGCAGTCACAATCAGAAAGGAAAAAAAGTAAACCCTAACCTTTCATGCCTCCAAGCACTGCATAAATTGTGACGCCTCATTGGAAATGCACTAGATGGAGTTAAAATTCAGGGGTGGGGAGAACATGGATTTTAACACTTCACCCCATGTCCCATCTAGCAGGCCCTATTGGAAACGACATCGTACAATGTCATCACCTAGAGGCAACAATCAAATGATACCCCTACTCAGGAAAGATGCAATACTCAACAAAACTAGGCCCAAAGTATGTCACAAATGCGATAGGTCTGAAGAGATCAATCCGTTAAAAAACATCTCAGTCATTCAACCATGAACATCCAGTAGGCTTACAAACTATGGGAACTCAACCCGAAAGCAGTTCTCATGTCTTCAAATGACTATAGAATTTGTACATATGAAATACCATAGTAATATTACACCCGAATGGGAGTAAATTAAATTAAATGTGTGGCAATAGTTCCAGCTACCACCATGATACAAGAACTGTCCATCCCACAGGGCTGGGGGCATTTTTAAATCAAAATGTCATCATAAGACCAACAATTCGAGTTTGTAGCGCAGCGATAGGATGACGGAAATAAACCCAAGCCCAAATAGTTGGGTCATTTTTACTTCAAATCCCCTCATGAAAATTTTTTTTCTTCCACCATCTAGGAAGAACGAAGGACAAAGGAGTTACCCATTCTACCCCTTCTCGTGGTTTGCACCCTTTCATACAATGGTGCGTTATGAGGACATAACAAGTCTCCCATTGTGTAAATATTCGTCAAGATGCTGGAATAAAATAGTATAATGGAAGGAGAAATTCTAATGAAGGGCTAAAGAAGTATTCCTACAATATGGCACCCGGTACACCACCCTCTATGTGGTATGCCTCAATGAATGTAGAAAACGTCAACCCCACATGTATTACAGGAAATGAAAATGGGGGGGGGGGAAGAATCAATGGAATATGGTTCCATCTAAGAGGCATTCCCCAATGAGACTAAGGTTGATAATACCCAGAACCAGAGGGCGGTTCTAAATCTGGGTTCCCCCTCAGTCAATCTGACATTAACTCCCCCGTGAAACTCAAAAAAAGAAGAAAAATAAATCCAATATAATCTATGACCACCCCATCCCCCATGAGAGTGTATCCCTCAGCCTCGAGGAAAGGTTCTCTTAGAAATATGAATAAAAGAAAGACCATACATTAATTAATGTCGAGATAAGTTGAGGGAGATATCTCACCGGATGTGTTCCATCTATGGAACGTCAGCAACTGCCCCCATAAGAGGTGTCCATACCAGATGCACTCATCATGGTGAATGAATTCAAGCATAGAAAAACGTTCAACCAGGACCTTCAAGGTCATAAAGACATCCCCATGGGGAAGGAAGTCGGAATATACCTAGGTAAAACCACAAATGCTGCACCCAACTGGTCATCCATTCCAAAATCAAATAGTGCCGACACGCCAAATCCTGGTCCCTGCCACACCAGCTCAAACTCAATCCTTACATGAAATGCATCAAAGAATCATAAACACTGTCAAGAAGCTATCAACTCAACTAGAGTCCATGAAGGGGTGTCGTGCTCCTATAAAACCATAGCACAAATCATACCCCTAGTGGGTGAGCAATGTTCTGCCACCACTAAACATCAATAACCCTGAATTCCCAGTATTCAATAGCTTGAGGGACCCAAAACATAATTTGAGGCACTATGCCTCTTACTGTGACCCAATAATGGGCACTCCAGAGCAGCAATAAGTCGTAAAATTCAGTTTCTTTGTACAAACCCTGTAGGGCTCTGCTTTCGTATTGTATACTATCCTACCAGCCAATTTAATTACATGAGTGGAGGACCTCTGACAATAGTTTCACAACCATTTCAGTTCGATTCTACCCAAGATAGTGGTCAGTGTTCTCATGAAATGCATGAAGCGATAGAATGATAGAGTCTTAGACTTCATTACTAGATAGGAAGGCCTGCCATATTCTCTAATCTATCCACTACCCCAGGATGAGATTATCTCCATGTGCATCGACAACCACTGGGATAAATTACAAAGGCTACTCATCCTAGTGAAGTATACCACTTGGTTTAGAGATTTCTCTACCATTTCCCAAATGATAGAAGACTCCTTTTATGTACTAACCTTATGTCCTGAGTATCCCCATCGGCCCCAGTGAAAATAATAGAAAAAGATGATGAATCTTCTCTCATGCTTAATCCTCCCATAGAACCAACTCTAGATGCAAGGCCTCCACCAAAGCATGTGGGACACCCTGAATTCATACAACCACAACCACCTTTGAATTTTGTGAGAGGGGGTGAAAAAATAAATCAGCTTGAAGAATGAATAAATATTTTTTATTTATTCTGAGGCGACCAGGCCCAATACTATTTCATAGCCGCTATGAATTTCCATCTGTTCAGGCTACCAGAGCCAAAGCGTGCTGAAGAATTGGGTCTCAAAAACCATCTTTATTATTGTCTTTATCACAAGAGACTAGGAGACACTATCCAGGAATGCTTTATTTTCATAGATATCCATGTAAATATGGTGGATTCCGGGAATGTAATGTAGGGACCACCAGCTACACAAGAAGCATATGTTTCCACCTCTGACTATAGAGTGGAAGAATAGTTGAAAACATTAACCAATAAAAAAGAGAAAAATTTCCATAACTTGATGAATCAGAAGTCCTTCAAATGAGTCCATGGAATATTCTAGGAACATTTGAAACAACCTAATGTGCTCCTAAAGACCCTAATATATCATAATCATCCTCGTCAGCCTGGAGGTCATCTAATGTCAAGAAGGGTAGAATGCCAGAGCAAGAAGATGGGATGGTAAAAAATCCGATGTTAGTGTTGACACATTCATACATCATGCCATCATTCTGTGTTCAATGAGCACCACCCTGCTAAATGGTTCAACAGGAACCATCCCACGAAATGGTACAATAAAAAAGAGGCAGTTAGATAGGATTAATATTAGATTAAGAACTGATCTTTGGTTCCATTGATTCCATTCACTAGATGAACCCCTTATCTGATGAATTATGTGGCCATGAACCTGAATTCCCCATGCCCAACTGCTGATCTGGAGGAAAAGGATACATACGCTGATGTTTTTTCTAATGAATGATCACGACCGGAGTCAAATTTCCAACCATGCCACAAGTCAAACCGTTAACATTGAAAAAATTCACTGAAAGATCTTCAAATTGATTCAAAAAGAAATAGAATGCTCCTTCACCCCCACCATAAGAAATCCAAGACCGGTTACCTAAGATTATCCATCAGGGGAAGAAAAAACACTGAATCTCCCTAGGAATATAGGTAGACATGTCCAGCCAAATGTGGAAAGGATAGCATCACTGATGGTCCCTACAACAGAGGTCAAACCATCTACATCCAAAGCTCAAACCCCTAATGTTCCTGGGAAATAGAAACCTCGAGACTGGATGAGCAGACCTTTTGATAATAATTATTTCATTTGTAATCAGCATGGCTCATATTTAGATATGTTGTCCATCCTGGATGCATCGATTTTTTCCTCAAATCTTTGGGAGGCACTCGTCGAAGCCTTACTAAGTCCCCAGGTGTTCGAGGCTGATGTGGCATCGGATAAAGTATACCAAACGGAGACTAGTCCTAATGAATGTTATGTTGTCATCTCCTTTACAAATAGGGATGGAGATTCTACAATGAAAGGGAACATAAAACCCTTATATTTTTCCAGAATGATAAATGGAAATGATGTTCGCTGGTTCATCATCTACAATTACTCTATAATTAACCTCCTCCTGTTGAGAACGCTTCGTTGACTAGGATATGAAGAATTCAACTTGACACCATACACTAAAAATCATCTGGTATACGAAAAAATTGAGTAAAAACCATTGGGACGAATAATTTTTAAAACATGGCTCAGAGATCCCATTTTAGATTCTACGTTCTTGGTGGTGCGGAAGAGTAAACCCTTCAATGTTTTGTTAGGGAGGCCTTGGCTGCATTAGCTTGATCTAATTCTATCTCATACCATCAATGCATTAAATATTTAACTAATGGGAACAGTGAGACATTTCATGCTGATAAACCCCTATTTGAGTTGTGTGAGTCTCATTACATTGAAACAGGGTTCTATGAGTTGGAATTAAAACATCTTTTAGATGATAACATTGATTGGATCAGTTCCCTAAAAGGATCGGAGATGGATTTCACCGACCCCTTCCTACATCTTTGGGTGGAGTATGTACTACCATCATCCTTGGTTAATGCATAAATACAAGTACAAATACATAATCATTTGTCTGGATGTTCTCTCATATGGCTACAAAGTCCAATGACACAAATGATCCGGTTGACTCCACTATTTTCATGAAAATTCCTATCAAAGTTGCACTCATCCCACCCATGAGACATTAAACGTCCCTTTCCTCACAAACTAATGAAAAAAAGATTTCATATCCAATATGGGAGAAGTTATCTAAAAAATACACTCACCATCATAAGAGGAAGATGGAAGAAATCATGATGAAGAAGAAGAAGAGGGATAGTATGTTCATAAAGATGCCACTCCTACGTTTGATGATGTTGTTTCCATCGCCATCGATGAAAAAAGGAGATACATATGGGTACTAAAAATGACATGTGTCCCACTTTAATCATTGTGTCCATGCATGTTGAGGAAAAGGAGGCATATACCTCCAAACTAAAGATGAATCAAGATGTGTTTTCATTGAATTACTTGGAGATGCTATTCCTCAATCCTAAAGTCACCACCCATCATCAGGATTTACCAAAATATCAATTGGGATATAAACAGACTTGTATAAGGAACCACATGACGCATGTTGGAAAAATAGAGGTTGATGAAGACAAAATGATCAATGAAAACATCATACGAGAGGTCCAATATCTGATCAAGCTGGAGAACATAGTTCATGTCAAAAAGAATAATGTACAGGATAGAATATTCATTGACATCCGAGACCTAAATAAGAATTTCCCAAATGTTGACTTCCCAGTCTAGATCACAGAATCGATGATCGATGCAACCATAGGATACAAATCCCTCTCTTTAATGAAAGGATACTCTAGAAACCATAAAATCTGGAAGGCCTGAGGAGACAAAGAAACTACCACTTTTAGGGGTGGATAGGGTGTTTTTTTTGTAAATTGATTCAATTTGGTCTATATAATGTCGGTGCCACAAATCAGGGTTCCATGCTTCACATCATCAATCCCTTGATGGGAAAATTTGTTGACTGTCATGTTGATGACATGGTGTTTATAAAAAGACAGTGTTCAAACAACCTGGATGACAATGAAACTTTCTCCAACAAATTGTGATATCACAATTTAATGATAAATCCTTTGAAATGAGCATTTGGTGTTACCTAGCAAAAATTACTTGGCATCTTCGTACGCCCTCATGGCACTGAATTCGACCACGTGAAGATGAAATCCATAATATCCATGATCCCACCTCACATCCTCATCGAGTGAAGAGGTCTCCAAGGGAACCTCGCCTATATTCTGTGCTTCATAGCAAACCTAGAATGTAAATTTTTACCTTTCACCATGCTTATGAAGAATGTAGTTACGTATGAATGGGATAATAATTGTAAAGATGTATTTGAAAACCTCAAAATATATATCCTAATCCCGACGATGCTCATGATTCCAGTTGAGGGGAGACCACTAATTTTAAACGTAACTACCATAGAGTGGTGATTTGGCTCCTTCCTCCCACATAAAAATGATGTCGTTAGTGAGAACGACCTCTACTAACTAAGCCTGACAATGATTGACTAAAAAACATGGAGTTCGAAGATTTCAAAAAACTCCCCATACCTAATCATCATAGTTCATAAGCATAGGTATTACCTGCACCACCATGAGTTCCACTCAGTCTCCCGCTGCAACACACTCAAGTATATCCTCAGCCATCCCATGTTAAAAAGGCACCTATCACGATGGGCCGTAATCTAGTAATAGTTTGACACATGGTACATGTAGAGACCAAAAAATTATGTAAATAGACATTAAAATAATTTTTCAGAATACTTAATACACAAAAAATAGACGTCCAAAGACTTTATTAGTTTAGTGTCTTTGGAAACACGGAACATAATATTCTAATCATGGTGAAAGATCTTCGACATCTCCTATAAAGATCTTCCCTTTTTTTTCTTACCTAAAACCTTTATTTATATCCTGGGGAAAAGAAAACCTAAAAATAGTGAGCTTAAATGCTCATTAAGGGTAAACATGGAAAACATAAAGATAATCCATAAACATTTGAATGTAAAAACATGAACATAAAACACCAATATCATGACAAATGACATAAATCATGATAGTAAAGAAGGAATAGATCATAAAGTAACATTAATCATGATAAAATATCATGGGAATAAAAAATGGATTTGTGGAAAACCATTAATCACAAGATATTATTTCTATAGTGTCCATTACATTGCTTCCAAGACCATCATATTGGACAAAGTCCATTACTGAATCGGGTTTACTTACCGTTCCAGCCCTGTATTACTGAACCAAATTCACTTTTCATTCCAGCCATGTCTATCTAATGAGATATAAATAAATACCCAATTCATTGAAGGGATATATAGGCCCCACCGAACTCATAATGAAATCATTCTTATCTGTTCCAGAAAATAAACATAAATCCTTCATCATAACACAATGAATTAAATGGGTTTCAAAAATATCACCCCATCATAACATAATCCATATAAAAAATGGATATAATTTCATCATAAACAAAATAAAACAATTTAAATAATATGGACATTATAATTGAATCATGACCATGTTAAAGGATGTAATCTTTGATGGAAAATATTATTGATAAAACAATTGAAATGAATTTTTGAGAAAAATATACTTTCTTCTTCCAAATAATTTTCTTTTAACAAAATGAAACTAAATTTTAAAAGAAATATATTTTATAAAAAATAATAATGAAATATTGTAGAGGATGATTCATGAAAATAAGGCGTTGTGAAACCGTAAATTCTATTTATACCGTGTAAGTTAAAAAAACATTATTCTTGTACTTTTTTCAGAAAAGTCAAAAAGTACATTGTATAGTAAAAAAATTAATGTTCCTTAACTAAAATATGGTATAAGTAAAAAAGGTTAAAAATGAATTTAAAAATAAATGGAATAATATTAAACATTTTTTTAAAACATCGACATGGATGATAAACATAACCCCAGTAAATACATTTGAATAAACAATCCTAGATAAGAACGAGATTGGAATAATTATCCCTTACCATTTATAATCGGTGGAATCATGTGTTTCATAAAATAAAAAAAACATGAATATTTTAAATTCATATATTTCATAACAAAAATCATAAAACATTCATGGGAAGAATAAACACCATACAAAAGAAATATTTGGTGATTAAGCATATATCTCACAGAAATAAAAGTGAGACGAAAGAATCCCTTTAATTATGTCCAATTCCTTCCATATATGTCTAAGACACTGTTATAGTATGTTTTCAACATATTATTAAATTTTAACAGAACCATAATAATATTTATGATATCATATATGATTCACTTACGACATTATATTACCCGTTCTTTTGTCAACTCCATGTTAAAGCAGCGTTTTGTGTAAAATCATTTCATTTATCGTACGTGTTTATACATGTTGTTCATGATATTATTACTTATATCATGATTAACTTACTTCAATAATGTAAAACATGATTTACATATCATATATATTCAGTATATATATAATAGATATAGAAATAAAATAAAATACACCGTTCATGGAGACGGTAGACCGTACGTACGCATGAACATTGTTTTCCTTTCCTTATTGACTTGAATGGAAGTAAGTAGATGATATATATATATACACATATATCCGTTATCAATATTTTTATCATATATTTAATTATTATTCATTATATATAAATTAACATAATTCTTGAATGGTTAACATGTAGAATGAATATCATCACGTCGTGGAGACAGTAATCCATACATACACCCGAGAGATGATATAATTACAATAATTATTGAATGGAATTGGAGTGGACGATTGAATATCTCATAATTATAATCTTGTTATAATAATCATATATAGTTATTCTTTATAAAATTATACCTGTCCATGTATGGTGGCGGTGGAAAATAGATTACACCACAGCGTGGAGACGACATTTCATATGTACGCACGTGCAATGATTTCATTTTCCGTATGTTGGATATAAGGTGAAATATGGTTGTTTCATCTTTATAATAACATATCAGTATATTAGTGATACTGATGTAATAACATTATAATGAAACAAATAAATAATAGGATGTAGAAGAAGAAATAAATTTGAAAGAATAGATAAGGATATTACCTCTTCTACGACGTGCCTCTTCTAAACCTCATCATAGGTAACCAAATATGGTCTTTGAAGAAGACGAGTACAAATAATATTTTTCTAGGGATGTGGATAAGTGAAATGGTCAAGTATTGGACGTGCTTTAGGGCTCAAAATGTTGTGAAGAGGAGAGGGAGGAGGTGCCCTTCTATAGCGAAGGAGAGGTGCACTTTTGGAATCCTCAAAAATATTAATTTATAATAAATTCAATATCCACATAAAAACCTCAAAAAATGACTCAATTATAATATGAGATTAGATATGGTTGTAATATCATAAAAAAATAAAATTTAGACATGTTTTGAATTTATTTTAAACCTTATCAACTTGATTTATCCATTTAATTTTATTTGTGGTCATAATATTCTAAATTTTAAATTGTTATAAAAAATTACATATGTGTTGTGAATTGTCCATAATTTGATAATTAATGACATTTTAGACCATATAAATTTCATTTTATCATTTTTAAATATTTTTTAGATTTTTAATCAATTTAATAATATTTTATTTTTATAAAATAAAAACAGTGTTAATTTTGTCACTAATCATTTATTTGAATTTTAATAAAATACAAATAGATGAAATATTGGAACCAAAATATTTAGTAGATTCATAACATGTCATATTTGTCTTGAAAATTCGTGGAGAACATTAAATAGTTCATATAATTTTTATTTAAATATTTTTAAAACCATTTATTTGATATTTGAATCAATAAAATAATTTCTACATCACTATTGTGTCATTATTAATGATAGTTATTTAATCCATAAAAACTCTAAATAAATTCACATGATGTATATAATTTTATTGGATTTCTAGATAATTATTATTTTATATGATTTATGAATTTTATCACCAAATTAAAATTATTACACATGTATGATATAAGAGAATGCCATTTATTCACTTTCTTTGGTTTTAATAATAATTACATCATTATATGGTCAAAAGTCCATGAAATGAATCTATTCCAACCATTAGGTGATATGGGTCAACTTTTATTTATCCTATATAATTTTGGAAGGTGTTAGGATAATTTTATAATATTATTGGTAACCATAATTTCTTGTTTCACCTATAACCGTTGTAAATAAAATTTACCGTAGTTACTATTCATAATGTCCAAAAATATAAAATTAGCCTATTAACATAATTTCGACCTACTGATTCCAAATATTAAATACATTTTTCCAAATTCAAGACATATAAGATACAATAATTAATTTAAAATTAAGCTTGTTGTCGAATGAATACGGGTTTTAATTTAAAACATTACAAAAAATTGAAATGTTTTTACCTATGAATTAAATGTAAAATTAATGATAATTACAGAATTATTTTAAATGGTAAAAATATATTATATTTATATTTTAAAACCATTTAGTTTTATAATTTAACCATATAACATATCTTGTTGAAAAAAGATGTTTTTAAATAAAATTTAGCGTATTTTTATTAATTATAAAAATATGAACATTATCAGAAAAATATGAAAACAATATCAAACATAAAGATTTATATACTAATTCACAACAAGATGTTTATTTTGTAAAATTGAACTTATAAATATATTAATAATTAGATTTAAAATTGGGCTTCCATCAAAAGGCGATATAATTTTCTTTTTTGAAAAATAATTATTTTACCTGAAAAATTTATTTTGATCACGTACCATAATCTAGAAAATGTGTAGAATGAATGATAATGTTATAAAAATCAATATTTATTTAATAATATTAATAAAATCTAGTTTATAATAATATTATAATAATATCTCTTTTAGTGAAACTCAATATTGCTTACAACACACGCTATCGAGGAAGGTCGCTCTTGCGTGTGATGCAAGCCCAATCCGGGTTTCATGTAGGGCTTGATTCCTTGGGTGTTGCACATAACATAGTCAAAATATATTTTAGTTATTAAATGATCAAAATATATACTTGGTGTAGTGTAAAATGAATTTTATTCGAAATAACTTGAAATTCACAAGCCAAGAATATATTTGCGTATACTAGAAGCCAATACGGTGTTGCGTATAGTGGAGGCTAATATTCGTGACATGTATAAGAAAAGGCATCAACGAAATTAAAAATAATAATTCTCATAAAATCTTGGGGCATTACATTCTACCCTTCTAAAAATGAATTTCTCCCTCGAAATTCATTGGGGTTATAAATGGTTTTCTACTTGAACATTTATTTCATAGAAATCCACATTGTAATAAGAAAAAAAAAAACTTAATTTCAAAAAGGAAAGTTAGAAACCTAATGGTCACCCAACGTAACCCAGCACTGGGTTTCTATATAAGAGAATATAGGTTAAAATATGGAAATGGAACAGAAATTTAACCATTATTTTATGATTAAGAGTGTTAGAGAACATGGTTATGAAAAATCCATCAATCAAAAATCCCTAAATTTGTGATGATCTAATGTCAATTTTATTCATTGTATAAGAGGGTATTAGGAAAAAAATTTAGTTTTCAATATCATTTCCCTAAAGCATATGAATTTTTTCGTAATGATAAATAGTTACTTGATTTCAGTGTAATATCATCGTTGGGAATTCCATGAAAAATTTGCACTTCATCTCTTATTTAAAGAAATGAAGTCGAATATGTCATTTGTGAAGTGTGATAATATCATACGATAGAATGATATGTCATCCCATTTGTCTAAAATAGTAGGTTAGAAAAAGTTACTAAATATACATAAGTCATGATATGGTGACATTAATCATATATGATTCAAAAATGGATTATACTTTATTTATTATACCGGTTAATAAAATAAATCTAGTTTCTATAAACAAGGGAATTTATGTATGCCAGTGATAGGTGATAAAGGCATGTCACAATCGGTTGTGGGTTTTATTGTTGCATCCTTGTCTAACGCGATAGGTTGTTTCCGGTCCTACGAGTTGTACTTTTTCTAAAACTATACTATTATATCATTTCAGAAATAAAATAAAAAAGATATTGCCTCAAACAATACTATCTTATGTCTAACTTATCCATTCCAATATTTAGGATTATGGAATATACATCTATCCAAACTAATTGTATAATGAATAATATTTGTAGATAGGTCATCTACCAAGAATGTGAATACCATCATTTATCCCTCATATATCATAAGATATATCTTGTCGATCACATTCCAAACATGTGAATACCTTAATCATGTATTATCTTGAAACATGAATTACCATAGAACCATAGAGAAAACATTAATGGTTTCAGAAGTTAATTATTTCCACATAAAAAAATTCCAAAATTCATATATACTCAAACCATGAAATAAATTTTTCCTTATATCAATCATGAGGTCATTAATAATATCAAACATATTATTTTCTCTTTATCCCTTCATTATGCGCATATCATCTGCATTCCAAAAATTATTTCAATCTCTTTTCATGGTTACGGTTACCATATAATTATTGAAAACCATAAATAACCAATTCATAGATATTCCAATATTCCATAATACTATACATGAGATTCCCTTATACTATTTCGAAATACTATTACATAAACACTTAATCATTCCACAACATCATTTTCATAATCAACATCACAAATATGGATTGCTTGTGACTTTCCTTTGTCCTTTTCCTTAAGAGGTTTCTCATAATGATCATCATCAACCCTTGGATTAGGGCATTGATTTTCATAATGCCTTATTTCCTTGCACTTGTAGAACAGAAGTGTTAGTGGAGCGTTCTCTGTATTCTTTTCTATATTCACATAATTTGCTACCTTTTTCCCATTACATCGACAATCAGCTGCTCAATGACCTTCTTTTCTACACATAAAATATTTTATAGTACCTTTAAGACAATCTCCACCATGCTTCCATCAACAAATTGAGCATAATGAAACAATCGTCTTATTTTCACCATTCTTTTGAGATTTTTCCTTGAACTCCATCTTTCATTTATTGCAAAAACATGAGACGAATATGTAACACCAACTTACAGTTCTTCGGTGAAACCTCAACGAACAACTTCTTTATAGCTACTGAATTCTCTTATAGATAATGTCGTTCGAAGAATTGGTTTTAAGCCACTGATGAATCAAACAACTTTTATTTCAGGTTGCATTATAATGACAGATTCATACATTTAATGCCTTGTAAAATTATCCTCGTATATACCAATAGATTCTTCCTCCTTTTTCATAAGATCAAGGAACTCCTTTTCCATATTTGTTTGAAGAATAAGAGGGATGTACTTATTGAAATACAAGGTCTTGAAATCATCCCATTCCATGGATTCAATTTCATCTTGGGGCCTTGTATTCTTAATTAGTGTCCACCACTAGTCTCCTTTACATTGTAAATGGTAAATATCTAAAATGAATTTTTCATTTCTGAATAGCGAAATATGGAAAATATCTTTTTAATGGTACTAATACATTGTTCAGAAATAAGTGTATTAGTAGACCCATTCATAGAGGGAATATGTTTCCTCATTAAGGAACCAATAGAATATTGTTCCCTACACTTCTCATTTGGATGTCCAGAATGATTTATAGTTTCTTTAAGTATAGAAATAATATTTTTCACTCCATTTCCCTTAAAATTTTGTTGTTGAGGAGGAAAATAGTTTCATTTCCCATTACATTGATCAACACGGTTCCTTCAGGTTCCAACCATCATTTAAAACCCAAAAAGAATAGTGAGAAAGGAAAAAATCATGCTAGGAAAACAACATAATAAACGGGGAGAACATTAAATATCTAACATATTATGTTTTATTAAAATATATTTACTGTAATTCAATGACTATAACCTATACTTATAATTATCCTTAGGGATAACTCTAGACCTACCATAAAAATATCTCTAGGGATCTCACTAAAGTTTTCTCATCTTAGTTTCCAAAGGTTAACTAAACCATTTCTCTGACACCAACTGTAGAGTCCCAAACATGACGTACATAGACATTAAATAACTTTTTTAGAATACTTAATACATAACAAAAATAGACTCCCAAAGTCCTTATTAGTTCAGTGTCTTTGGAAACTCAGCACATAATATTCTAATCATGGTGAATGATCATCAACATCTCCAATAAAGGTCTTCCCCATTTTTTATACCTAAAAACATTCATTATATCCTGGGGAAAATAAAACATTAAAAGGGTTATCTAAAATTCTCAGTAATGGTAAACCTAGAGAATATAAAAACAATCCATAAACATTTGAACGTAAAAACATGAACATAAAACATCAAAATCCTTATAAATGACATAAGTCGTGGTAGTACATAAAGAATATATCATAAATGAACATTAATCATGATAAAATATCATGGGAATAATACATTGAATTATGGAAAACTATTATTCACAAGATACGATTTACATAGTATCCAAGGCATTGATTCCAAGACCATCATAGTGGACAAAGTCCATTACTGAACCTGGTTTACATACCATCCTAGCCATGTATTACTGAACCAGATTAACTTGTCATTCCATCCATGTCTATCACATGAGATATAAATCATTACCCAATTAATTGGAGGGATATATAGGTCCCACCCATCTCATAATTAAATCATTCTAATTTGTTCCACAAAAAAAACATAAATCATTCATCATAACCCAAAGAATAAAATGGTTTTCATAAAAATCATCCCATTATATCATAATCCATATAAAAAATGTATATAATTTCAACATAAACAAAAAAAAACCACATAAATAATATGGATATTATAATTGAAACATGACCATGTTTAAGGATGTAATCTTTGATGGAAAATAGTCTTAATAAAACACTTGAATGGAATTCTTGAAGAAAATACACTTTCTTCTTCATAATCATTTTCTTTTCATAAAATTCCATGAAATATTAAAAGAAAATGATTTTAATGAAAATAATAATGAAATATTTTATAGGAATCTTCAGGAAAATATGGAGGTATGAAACCATAAAATCCATTCATGCTGTATAAGATTAAAAAAACAGTGTTCTCGTACTTTTTTCGGAGAAGTCAAAAAGTAACTTATATGGTAAACAAAAGAAAGAATCCATCCATACCATGTAGTAAAAGTAAAAAATGATAAAAATGAATTTAAAAATACATTGAATAATAGTAAAAAAAATTGATAACCTTTTTATAAAATTTGGACATTGATTATAAACATAATTCCAGTAAATACTTAAGTATAAACAATCCTGGATAAGAACGAGATCGGAAAAATTATGCCTTAAAATTTATAATTAGTTTAATTATATGTGTCATAAAATAAAGAAAATTACATGAATATGTTAATACAATATCCTTAATAATAAAAATAATAAAACATTCATGGGAAGCTTAGACACAATAAAAAAGAAATAGTTTGTGATTAAGGCATATGTATCACAGAAAAAAAGTGAGATGAAATAATCCTTTACCATATATCCTATTTATTCTGTATATGTCCTAGACTCATGTATAGTGGGTTGGAACATATAATTAACTTTTAATAAAACCTCAATAATTTTTATGATATCATATAAGATTCACTTATAACATCATATTACCCGTTCTTTTCTTAATTCCATGTTAAAGCAGCGTTTTGGGTAAAATCGTTTCATTTATCGTACGTGTTTGGACATGTTGTTATTGATATTATTACTTATATAATTATTTACATACTTCCAAGAGGTAAAAAATAAATTATATATCATATATATTCAGTATATATATATATATATAATAGAAATATAAATGAAATGAAATACAGCGTTCATGGAGACGATTGACCGGACGTACGCATGAACATTGTTTTCCTTTCCTAATTGAATTGAATAGAAGTAATAATATGACATATATATATATATCTAGTAGAATTATTATGTCATATATTTCATTATTATTCATTATATATACTTTAGAAAAATTCTCGTGTGGTTAACATGGAGAATGAATCTCATCGCATCGTGGAGACGGTAATCCGTACGTACGCACAAGTGATTATATCTTTCCCATAATTATTGAAAAAAATTGGAGTGGATGATAGAATATCTATGAATTATTATCATGTTATAATAATAATATATAGTTATTCTTTACAACATTATACCCATCCAGGTAAGGTGGTTGTGGAAGATAGATTACACCACGGCATGGAGACGGTATTACGTACGTACACACGCGCCGTGATTCTATTTTCTGTAGGATTGATAGAATGTGAAATAGGGTTGTTTCATATTTATAATGAAATATAAGTGTTTCAGTGATACTTATTTAATTACATTATAATTAAATAGATAAATTATAGGAAATAGAAGAATAAATAAATTTTAAATAATCGGTTAAGGATATTACCTCTTCTTCCATGCGCCTCTTCTAAACCTCCTATTAGGGAACTAATGATTGTATGTGAAGAAGACCAGGACCTGTAGAATGTTTCTAGGGAAATATATAATAGAAATAGGATTTTTGGGCTGAGAATGAAGGCTAAAAATGTTGTGAAGAGGATTGGGTGGATGTTCCCTTTTATAAGAGAGGAGATGAGCACTTTTGGAATCCCCAAAAATTATAAATTATAATAAATTGAAACCCCACATAAAAAACTCAAAAAATGACTATATTATAAGATGAGATCTATAAGGGTTGTTATATAATCATCAAATTGAATTTAGACATTTTGGGAATTTATTTTAAACCTTATCTACATGATTTATCCATTTAATTTTATTTGTGGTTATAATATTTTAAATTTTAAATTGTTATAAATAATAACTTATGTGTTTCGAATTGTCCATAATTGGATACTTTTTGACATTTTATATCATATAAATTTAAATTTATAATTTGTAAATATTTTGTTGAATTTTTAACAATTTAATAATATGTTATTGTTATAAAATAACAATAGTGTCAATTTTGACACTATTAATTTATTTGAATTTAATTAAATTCGACACATAGGATATATTGGAAAAAAATGTTTAATTGATTCATATCATGTCATATTTTTCTATTAAATTTGTGGACCAAATTAAATAGTTCATATAGTTTTTATTTTAATATTTTTGACACCATCTATTAGATATTTCAATCAACAAAATAATTTCTACATCACTATTGTATCATCATTAATGATAATTATTTAATCCCATAAATTTCTAATTAAATTCTCATGATGTAGATAATCTAATTATATTTCTAGAGACAATTTATGTTAGATTTTTTATGAAGTTTATCAAAAATTTAAAATTATTACACTTATAAGATATAAGAGAGAGACATGTTGTCACTTTCTTTGGTTTTAATAATAAATAAATCCTTTTCATGGTCAAAAGTCCATGAAATAAATATATTCCGACCCTTATGTGATATTGGTCGACTTTTATTCATCTAATAAATTTTTGTCAGGTGTTAGGGTAATTTTATAATATTATTGTTACCCTTAATTTCATGATTTACCTTTAACTATGTTAAATAATATTTACTGTCGTTACTCTTCATAATGCCCAAAAATATGAAGTAGCCTATTAAAATAATTTGGACCTAATGATTCCAAATATGGAATCTATTTTTACAAATTCAAGACATAGAATATGCATAAATTAATTTTAAATTACACTCAATGTCGAAAAAATGGGTTTTTATTTAAATCATTACAAAAGATTGAAATGATTTAACCTATAAATTTAATGTAAAATTAATGATAATGACATAATTAAATTAAATGGTAGTAATATATTATATTTATACTTTAAACCCATTCAGAATTACAATTTAACCATATAAATTATATTAATGTAAAAAGTGGTTTTTAAATAAAATTTAGCGTATTTTTACTATTCATGAAAATATGAATGTTTTTAAAAAAATATAAAAACTTTATCCAATGTAAATTTTTATTACCTGATTCACAGGAAGAAGTTTTTTTTAAAAATTGAACTTATGAGCTTTTTAAAAATTAGATTTAAAAAGGGTGCTCCGTCAAATGGCAGCAAAACAACAATTTTTTAAAAATACTTATTTTACCTGAAATATTTATTTTGTTTTCATTCAATGATGTAGAAAATGTGTATAATGAATGATAATGTTATAATATTTAAAATGTAGTTAATACTACTCAAAAATTCTATTTCATAATAATATAATAATAATATCATGTTTAGTGAACTTGGTATTGCGTACAACACACGCAATCGAGGAAGGTCGCTCTTGCGTGTAATGCAATACAAGGAAGGGTTGAATGAAGGGAAAGCTTCCTTTGGTGTTGCATATAACACACTAAAAATATATTTAAGTTATACATTGATCTAAATATATAATTGGGATTCTGTAAAATTAATTTTATTCAAAAGAACATTAAATTCACAAGCCAAGAATAGTGTTGTGTATACTACAAGCTAATATGGTGTTGCGTATAGAGCAAGCTAGTCTTGGTGAAGTGAAAAACAAAAGAAATTAAAAAGAATAATTCTAATAAAATCTCAGGGCATTACATTACATGCCCCAAAATTCCATCAAAGGCTAAACATGAGTTGAATTCTTGGTCGAGCACCCCATTGAAAAAGTATCACTATTGGATACCGAAAATTCTGATGAAGAAGTGTTTTCTGTCTAGGGGAACCCCTAGACGTGGGAAACTTACTTCGACGGTGCTACCCAAATCCCAAATGGGGAAATAATGGAGGATACCATGCTAAACAATGTGGGTTGGGAGTTGTACTAGTATCACCCAAAAAGGTCATCCTGTCGTACTCTTTCCTACATTCGGAAGGGTATACGAACAATGAAGTGGAGTATCAGGCCCTCATTGGAGGCCTGGAATTGGCATTCCACGTGCAAGCTAAACACCTATGAATAAATGGTGATTCAGAGCTAGTCATCAATCAGGTCAATGGGAATTATGCTATCAAGAAAAAAGTATTGGTTCCCATGATCAACCATGTTTGAGCACTGATGGAATAATTTCAATCAGAACCAACATTGACTTATATCCCCCAGTCATAGAATTCTCAAGAGGATGCTTTAGAAAATGTATCCATAGAGGTAGATGTTCTCGACTGGGATAAAACAACCATTAGCATTGCTTATCGTTGGATGGTCTAGTCATTCATCTAGATAATTATGGAGGAAATTGGTTTGATTTTCCCTATTCCGGATCCTTATGTTTATAAAACCTGTTGGATGACAACCATTAAAAATTACCTTTGGAATGGGGAACCCCCAATATTTTGGGATGAAAGGGACTGGGTCCGAAGATGGGAACTCAATTTTACCCTCTTCAATGGGGTAAACCAAGGGAAGGTTCCCTAAAAATGAGTTCTTGAGTGAGTCCTTCTATGGTGAATTTATGGAGAATAAACTACTTCCGTAATGAAAGAAGTGCACGCCAGAGCATGTGGACCACACCAGTAAACAACTAAGATCTCTCTCCAATTCTAGAGGCCCCATTTTAATGGCCCATCATGATACCAGTTTTCTCTATATTCACAATGATGATTTATTGCTTTTATATTCATGATAATTTCTTACATCGCCCCGAGAAGTAGCTTCATGTGGCTATATACTCATGGACATTCGTCACATGGGGAATGGATGTTGTGGAACCATATCCTCCCACTACATCTATACAATTCAAGTTCATACTCAAAAAAATGACTTATTTTCTAAATGGACCAAAGCCCTACCAGTTTTGGAATTTGGGGAGAAAAACATCATCAGCTTTTTGAAGACCAAAATCATCATCATATATGGTGTCCCTCATAAAATACCAATGGAAAATGGCACCAACATATTCTCTGTTGAGTAAGATAATCTTTATCAGGAATATGGAATAAATCCTAACTGGTCACCCAACTGGCACGTGGCATCCAATATGCTCTATTGGCTACCCCGTTCTCGCTATTATACTGGGTAGAAGCAGTGTTAACTATCAAAATGCAAGGTTATTCACTTCGTGTATCTATTTGTGGTCAACTGTCAATAGATGAGAAATCCCAGAGACGTTTTGATGAATTGGAGTAGTTAGATGAATAAAGGATGCACAATCTGATCGATTTCGAAATCTACCAAAACCAGATTGCATGATCCTTCAACAAAAATGATCACCTTCAATCTTTCCTCATAGGAAAAATGGTGTTAGTCCTCAAAACCCTGATGATATAAGCAAAGAATACCCAAATTCGTGAACCAAATTAAGAAGGAAAATATGCTATATATAGGGTCCCTTACAATGGAGAATGCGCATTGATATCATTGGACATAAATCATATCACAGATCCCACAAATTCAAAATTCATGAATAAATAATTCGCATAAAAATTCCACTATGTATTTTTCCTTACACAATGAACATAAATGATGGTTTATATCAAAAATATGCATAATTCCAAGAAATATGACTCTATACTATGCATTATAAAGGATTCCTCTGAAGCCATGGTCCCAACTCTAAGACCATGAACTATGAGTCAGCATCCTGGCCACATGATGCTAAATTGTATGGTATTAGTCCATGCTAAACAAAATTAAACTAAAACAATTCCCCCCATGTTATTGTCCCAAATATAAGACATTAAACATTGAGTAATGAAAAAACTCCCATGTTATGGTCCATGCTTTATGACACAAAACTATGAGTAAATATACCCCACAATGTTAAGGTTCAACCACTATATGACCTTAAACTATGAGTCATCATCATTTAAAATTGATGTTAAACTGTAAGGAACACATCCTCGAAACATGAAAAAAAGTCGTGACTCATGTCCTCATCGTAAGATGTTAAACTACATATCATTAAAAGTCATAATTTCATGATAATAAACTACATGATCTTTCACATAACTACGTGAAGCTTGATTCCATCCCTCACAGGATACGTAGTAACACCTAGATCTTCATTCCTAGACTATCCCCCATAAATGAAATGCCTCTATCACACCCCCTATCTACCCATGTTCATAAAAGAAATCCTTATCAATATTTTTTTTATAATATGGAGTAGATCCCCCCTGAGATTAGGAATGGTGATAGAGATTCTCTTATGAAGGTCAACTATGGGGCAACATGGTAGACCTGACAACTTTGATGAGTAGAATGAATAAGACCCTAACAATGGTCTGAGAAAAACTAGTACACACATAACTACATACGACTTCATCAATACCCTTTCATGATAGGTAGTGAAACCTCGATCTTCTATCATGGCCCATCCATACCAATATTGAAAATGAAAATACCCCCATCATATTCTCTGTCACCATACACTTGTGAAGGGGACACTGTATTCACTCCTTGTTTCACACATCGAGTATAACTCATGTAAGCATACGATCAATTGTAGGGATTATCTTACACAAATAATCCATAGGGGGGTATTGTAGGCTTGACAACCGTATCAACTAAAACCAAAATACCTTCAAGTGTCCCTAAGAAATAGAATAACCTCTTGTAGGGAACATCCAAAACTAAATTTTTCCTGATTCCTTCCCTTGAAGAATATGTAGTGACCCTCAGATTCAACATTCGGCCACAGCCACCAACAAAAAAATGCCCCTTTCCCCCATATGTGGTTCAGAACTATGTGGATGCTCCAAGAAGGTCACAATTAATCATTGTCCAGGTATTCTCATATTCCCAAGAACACTATTCCCATTTGTCACACTCCATACATCATGAAAACATAGATCCTCATAATCATCAAAAGCTATCTGAGATGGAAGGACAATTTCTGTAGGACACTGTTGATTGACTATGAACATCATGCCCCATTGGCACTACATATGTCTCCCACAAAAATGGATGTCAATCAAAATAAAATTTGTCCACAAGAGAGTCATTTGTTTCATTAGTATTACAAATGTCTTTCAAGCCTCATGTCACCCCTCCTGATCAAATTCTCCCTTGGGACTATGTTTTTCACCTTAATTCATCAGTTACATCTAACGAACGCCTGAATTCCCTACTGTGATTATATTGGAACTTTTTAAGACCATTATAAGAACAAAATCGTCCTTGCCGCATGATGTTAAAATTCAAGTCCAAAATTGGCCTCATCACACGACATTAAACTGCAAGGCAAAAATCATCTTCACTTCATGACGTCAAACTGTAAGGCCAAAATTGTTCTTCACGGAACGACATTAAACTACAAGGCCAAAATCGTTCTCTTAACAATGTATTAAACCACAATAAAAAAATGGTCCTCACTACAAGATATTAAACTGTATGCCCAAAATATTCCTCACCACACAATGTTAAATTGCATGTCCATAATTGTCATCACCACACGATGTTATTCTTCAAATCTAAAATCATCCTCACCACATGACATTAATCTATAAGGCCAAAATTTTCCTCACTGAATGATCCTAAACTACAATTTAATGTCTTTCATCTAAAAATTACACCTAATGTTTAATTCAGTATTATTATACGGTGACATGGAACCATTTTAATCCATTGTTTCTCACATCGAGCATAGCACAATTGAGCATTGGGATCGTAGTGAGAGACCCACCATGATATTATGGAAAAACATCCCAAGAATTTTTTCATAGAATCACGACCCTAAATGGCATGTTATGGTTCTATCACCTGAGAGAAACCTCGTTTCTTGGTGAAGTGATATTAAGTGATCGGGAATCCCTATGACTGAATGAATACCTCACCCTACGCATGGGCCATATCTATGTAAGTTACACCAATACATGAGTAAGTCACATCCCAAATGTCTCCAATATGTCCAGGAATACCCATTACATATTCCAAACTTCATACATTGAGTGATCTTAAATCCCCATAACCTTCCAATTCCATCTGGGATGGATTTCCAGTGTCCTACGGACACCTTTGATTGACTATGCATATCATCCCCCAATGGCTCTGCATACATTACCCACAGAAATTGACATCAATCAAAGGAAAATTTTTCCCAATGAGAGTCCTATCCTATATCACTAGGCCCAATGTCATCCATGCTTCATTCTAACCCACCTGGTTCTAGGGCCCTCAATGTCCTGGTTTCCATTTTTTTCCATTCACACATCGTGAATATATCGAAATCTATAGGCTCGGTTCATTTGTAGTCTCTTTATTTGTTTCTAAAATATATCCAAAATCTATTCATGATTTTTATCTACACGCAAAGAAAAATTTCCCCCACTCGTTTCCGGGTTTCCTTGAAGAATATAAACAAAATCCTTTTTTTATTCGGGGCACCCCTGGTCGAAGACAACATATCGTATTCAGAAAGATCACAATATACATAATCCTCTAAGGCATTCAGAAATTGAAGGCCAATGTCATATGTAAACCTTTTCTTGACTATGCACATCATTCCATAATGGAACTTCATATGTCTCCCACAAAAAAATTCGTCAAGTGAATGCCAATTTTTTCCCATGAGTGTCTCTTCTAGCCTTTGTATGCTCGGATGATGTTCATGTATTGTCACACCCCCATATTTGGAAAATTCATGGATGATGGCTTATGTTCCTCCATCTTATCAAATTACCCTAATATATAATAGACTCATAAATGAACATACCACTTAACAACTCTCCCTCATTCTAGTATGAAATTTGAGTGTACAACTTACCACTCACGGCAGATATGAATGTTCATAATGTTCTCAGACAACACTACTCAAACTAGCCACCAATTGTGGATCCCAACATCATGATAAATCATAAATGTTGAAAATCCCACCAAGTCATTGGAAATGGAAGGCTAGTGTCCTAGGGGCACATTATATTGGCTGTGCACATCATGCTTTGGTGGCTCTGCATATGTCTCCCACAAAAATGGTCGTCAATCAAAGGAAAATATCTCTCTATGAGGGTACTTTCCTACCTCTAAACTACATAAGAGGGCCCTGAGCCTCATGCATGTCTTGAATCCACAAATCATGGGTCAAGAAAAATCCATAACCCATGTCTAATGGATATTACAACATTCCAGACTAACGGTCCCGAGTCGGGGCCCTACATGGTTAAATTTGGTGAAAATTGTTCAATATAAAACATCAGTATTATGATTTTTTGGTAGGACCATGAACTTCGAGAAAAAAACGTTATAATCACTAGAGGGAAAATCCACCAAAGGCACTTCTATTTAAATTTTGAGTATAGCTTCATTAAAAAGCACTGATCACTTATTAAAGGAATAGATGTTGTAAGGTTGGAAACCCAGAGTGGGAGGCCAATGAAAAATCCATGATAATCCTGCAAATACTATACTAAGCAGGATTAAGAAATAATTAGGGTAATAGTGAATAATAAATAAATTTGTGTGAGGTATTCCATTCAACCTCAGTAATAGTCGATCTATGCTCACAGAGTCCCATGGATCTGGAAAAAATTAAAGCTTGATTTGTTAATCTCTGGATACTGATTTCAAGTCATGGATTAATATTATAATTTATATGGAATGATGTTGACAGGAAAATGCAAAGAGAAGTAATTTAGCTGTAAATTAGTTCCATCATATTCCAAGAAAATATATTGTGTTCATCCACTACCTGGATCCTTTCCATGAGAATAGGATAAGACCATTAAAGGAGACATTTATAGGAGTCACATTGCTAAATAAATGACTTTTGAGATTCATCAATGGATTGTAACAGCATCAATAAGTTTGAAGTATTGGTATAGACACTCACTCGTAGCACCTCGACTTCTCTAATGGATTGGGGGACAGTTCTCTCACCCTATATAATTTTCCTCATACCTTCCCCAACGGCAGCTGCAGCCCGAGCCCACTCCTGTTTGAGTTGTTCTAGTTTATGGATTTGTTTCTAGACTTCATGTTCATTAAGCTCCATTAGAAAATATCTTTCATGAGTTTTTCTATAAACATTGCAACTTTCCCAGCTTGAGTGGTAGCATTGTCAATATGTATTTTTCATGTAGCCTCCAGATATTTAATCGAATCATCCATAGATAGTTGAGACTCTAGTGCACCTATTGCTTCCTGAGCAGCATCCACATGTATTATTGTATCATAAATGAAATGATTGTTAAATCCACCAAAATCCACAAATACAAATTGGTGTTGTAACCTCGGAATTTTTGCTGGAATCTCTTATAAAGGATTCTGGGAGATTAATCCCACAATGTTCCTCCATACTTCTTGAAATTATTACGAAATTCATCTAGGCTCTCTAAGTCGATCATGTAATGACTCCATGACAATGAAAAGTAGTTAGGAATGAATGTCATCATAGAGGGTCTTGGTTTGGAAACTACAACAAAGCTTGACCCTGAAATAGTCTCGTCTCTATTAATTATAATATATAGAAAGGTAAGGATGTCTTCCTTTTCCAATGCATGTGGTTGTGATGTCGAGGATGTGAAAGAGATGACAATACATTCCACCTCCAAAGCAGTACATCTTGACAAAATAGGTGGTGCTATGTATTTAATTATCATCCATGCTCCATGAATAAGAGAGAATACTGAGGACCTGGAACCTGGATCAGCTGAAATAGGAGTCCTCCATACGGCCTTTTAATGGTCAGGGATTTGTATAAAACATGTGGGGATAGTAATTTCAGATAAGGATATTGGTCTTGGAATATTGGGGGCAGATAACATAACACCTCTCATTAATAAAAAATGTCACAATATCCATCTCTATATTTTCAGGGGATGGAACATCAACCTCTCTGACTGTGACATTACCCAAGCCACTATGCACAGGCAGTGTATCATCAATTGAATCAATTACATTTAGCGGTAAAAAATCTTCATGGTTATGATTTACTAGCTCACTGATATTTGGTGCCCCTCCTAAATATGGAAAAACCTTGTTCTCATCACTATAATTAGCTCCCAAAACAAATACCTCCAAGTACCTCACCATGAGAATTGGTTCGGCATGATTCAATGAACCCTTTACGTCTGGATGACCTTCAAAAATTGGGTTGGAAATGGTTCGGGTAGGTACAGGCACACCCGAGGGGTCAGAAAAACCCTTGTTCTATTCGAAAAGACCAACATTCCTATTCAGATCAGCTGTAATAGATGGTTGTCCTTCATGTACCCTAAAAGTGACAGGGGCAATAGATCTCTGAGTGATCATCGTCTGATCACCAATGGGTCCTGTTTCAATTCACATATACGTACTAGTGAGTCAACAAGGTATGGATATTTAGTTCAATAAATAGTTGAGTATAAACTTACTTGTGACCCCCTTCGAATGTGATTTGATAGTAGGGACGCATGCTTACGTTTATCTTACTATTGGGGAGATGGATACTAAATAATATCACTAAGAGGAGCTAGGGGAGGAAACACCAAAAAAGAGTTTGTAATAAACACCTCTATATGCTCTTAGGATTTGTCTGATCCTTTAGTAGTACCCCCTACTAGTGAAGGGGCATACACCCCTGCTATCGTACCTCTGAGAGAATATGTTGGGAAAATCTATTTTTCGAGACCCGACAGGCCCCTTAAAATAAAAAGGTAATGGGGGAAGCTTTCACTATCTATGAAATAAATGCATTTAAGGCCAATGGTTATAGATACGACCTCTCCATTCTGATAGGAAATATTTCAATCAATGACACATGATCAATCTAGTAACGCTTGTCTGCAGGAGCATGAAGACACATGTCCCTTTCAGTAAAGTGAGTTTCCACATCATCATGCTCTTCATCGACTAAAATATAGGTTGGAGTGGTGACTCCACCAAAACATGGAAGATCGAAGTGTTCCCTATGAATATGTCTCCATATATATTAATCTGAGGCACATTCCCAAGACTCATTCTAACTCACTATGCCTCCAGAAACACAAATATAATTGGTATGGCCAACACTGGAGGGTTAACATGAGAAAGTAGGGTAGGCTTCGACAACTATAAATGTTTCCCGAGTGTCCCAGAAAGCTTAGGACCTTGATTTGAGGAGCTTTTATAAGACTATGTGGGTGAATAAGAATCCTCTTTCATGGAAATCATATTAGGTACGCTGACAACGCCATCATCCTTGTTGGTGGTTCTTAGTGGCATCATGGAATTTTCCCAATGTGAGCACCCGCGACGACCACTTCAGGAGTGGAAAAGGGTCTTGAGGTCCTTAAAGTTACATCCCACCTCATTTGGATCCACATCAAAAGAAATATCTGTCGGTGCTGACACTATACGTATACCAATAATGGAAACATCCATAGTCTAGAGGAGTTTCCATAAATTGATTGTGGACTGACCATGGGGAGATTGTTGACCTTTCAAAAGGTCTCATTTCCTATAGGCCACTGGATAATTGGCCTTGAAAGGACATAAGGATGGACTCTTGGTAGCAACTCCAGCAACATGTTCAGTAGCCCATGAGGCTGTAACCCCATCCTTCCCAAATTTATAATGGATGGAGCGAAGAGACCTTCAATGAACTTTTCTATTATGTGAGTGTTCATCAAATTATTTTTTCATCCCCTTTCCCTTATCCTTGGATGCCCTGGAAGTCACCCAAATGGGAACCAAGTATGCCAATTGGCCATCCGAATATGAACTAACCCTGACCTCTACATAATTCATGGTAAGGAATGGAATGAAATTTGTTGAATATAGAAGTTTTTACTAGCTCTTAGTGTCCTACCAGGTGACAATTATCCCTAATTGGTGAGCTATCATAAGATGTTTTCCCCAGAGAATGATTCTAAGAGTAAAAGGGCATAACTACTGAATGCAATTGAATTTCCGGGTAAACCTACTATATTCATAGCCCTCATAGATTAGTTACCCTCCAATAAGAGCAACAAAAACACCTTCTCACAAAGAAAAAAGTTACCACGATTGAAAAAGTCTTCTATTGCGTTTTTCGTAATGGTACTAGTGGGGGAATCATACTTGGGTTAAGAAAAATGTTCATATGAATTGAGGTAAGCCAATACGTCTTTATTATACCTTTCAGTTTGTTCCTTCTACGTATCCTATGATGCCCAAGCCACTGGCATGACCCCAATGGTGCCCTGAAGGTACGATCGAGGGTTGAATATAGGATTCGTAAGGAATTGGTGGAGGAATCACCCCTATATGGGCTCCCAACCATCCCCAACGAATTAGAAACGGGTAACCATCTGGTAGGGTGACAACCTACATTGATTCGTCCTAACAAGTAGTAAATCATGGACAACATATGGATAACAAAATTGATGCATTTGTTTATAGCCAACAGAGCGGTTATGATAAAGGTTGAGGCTCGTACACCTCCTTATTCTCGCACTGGTAGATGTCACCCACTTTGGAAATTGGTCATGAAATCCACCCGTAAAAATTAACGATCAATGTTAGCGATGATATCCCATCCCCATTTAATGAATATCCCCATCTTCTATGGTGGGATAGTAAGTACCTACTCACCTGTAGGTTTCTTTGGTAGGAAAGCACTATGTCTTTGTGGGTCAGGATCGAGACAAGTATGCATATCAAAAGAACCAAAATATTCTCCAAACAGACACCCAATTTTAGACATGGATCACTTTCCTTCAAAATCATCTTCTCATAGATGATGATTTTCCAAGACAAATGGGGGGTGAGTTCTTTCCTTATCATCCCAAATAGTGGAGGGGGATAAATTTATTGTACATATCCCCATGATAGGGAATCCCAAAATCACCCAGATGTCCCAAAAGGTGATTCCAACCTCCCCATGGGTCAAATGGAAAGTATTGGTATCTGGACTCTGCCTGCATAAGAAATGTGAAATAAGGGATGTAGGACAATGGGTGTATGTCTTAGAAACCCAGGAGGCCTCTTATAGTCCCAGAAGTTTTAACTTAGCTCAGAATTATTCACAACTCTAGATAACTCAAATGTGCCACCCCCAATCCAAGAAAAACAATCATCTAGGGTGAAGGTCCATTTGAGATGAAAAACCATACTTCTCATTCACTATAGCCTTCCTTGTAATTCCCTGATAATACTAGACCATATTATTTGGTTTTTGAAGCACCCCTCTTTAATTTTGAGGCACATAATGTAGAAATGGACCAAAAGTATTCTCTCTCTAACGGTACCTCCCCTTGGAATAATTCAAGGCATTCAGAGTAGAAGTAAAAATTATCAAGGATGAGGGCTGATTGGTCAGGTTCAGTACCAAGAATGTTGTCTCAAACAAAAGGAAAACCCATAAGAAAGAATCATGTCTAAGACCAGGTATATGGTTTACCCACTATGATCAAATTCAAAAGGGATTGGTTAAATGTAGTGACCAGAGTCTTGTCATCAACAAAAGCCTCCATATCTCATTATCCTTTATCTCTGGTAGAAATAGGAGTAGTAATATTAGCCTATGAAGAAGCAAAAATGTTATCCGCAACTTGTGAATCAGCCATTCTAGTCTGCATAGGATGATCCAGAAGCTTGTGAGAAGTTAGCCAGAAAAAAATTACGATAAAGGATATGAAAAAATGGCTAAAGGGATTAAAAAATGTTCGAAAAAGTCTCCTCATACTGTAACTAAAATAATTATTCTGAATGATCATTTCACGTACAACATGGCACACAGAAGCTACTTCACAAACAAATATGGTACACAAATGAAAGTAACTGTGTAAAACCATTGTAATTGAAATTTCCATAAGGTTTAGGCACATGAACCATTGGCTAGAAACCATAACGGTCCATGGAATGAAGAAATCACAAATCGTGGCCTCGGTTAAATTCATGTTTAGATTATATTGATTAGAATTTATGTCTGTATTAATAGTTTTTTAGGTTCTGTCTAAAAACAAGGTATTCATGTAGTGTTCTTCCACGTAGAACCTGGATTTAATGTTTTTAATTTCCATAGTCCCATTCATGGAATCAATAATGTGGACGTGGATAGGGAAATGGAGAAGAAATTGGTTCGCAGAATGTACGAAGCAGTTCATGAACAAGGTCTTTACAAGAAGCATGGTATGAAAGAGTGAAAGAGGCCAGGAAATCGAGATCACATTTCTCTGTGAGAAATAGTAAAATACAAAAAACATGGGCCCCTATATGTAGGTTTGGTCTCATCTAACCAGGTCTACCTCTTCTACTGTGAATCATTTCAGTTAAAGACTACTTCAAAATCGGAATTGTCATTTTTTATTCTGAAAGGACACCATTCTGATGGGGGGAGTTTGTAGGGTTTTGAAAATTCTTCCATGGAGAGGAAATACCCCCACAATCGCTTTTCTGAAGGAATCAAGCTCTTCGATAACTCTATCAAGGAAAAGGGACTCAATTTTAGATGTATTTATTTTAAGGAACTTAAAGGAATTCATGTATTGATGTATCCCATGTACCATAATAGTGAAAGGTATTTGAAGAAGATGGATCACAAACTGGAATGTATGTGGGATAGTCTAGCAACCGCTGGACCGCAAAGCGATGTCCAGCGTGCAAGGCATGCTGCGAACTTCTTCAACCAAAGGAGTCCTTCTTGGAAGACCATCTTCACATTGTGTCGCGAATCCCTATGTTCATAGATTGGGTGAACGTGAAGGGTTTAACGAACCATTATTGTGAATGGAATCGTCCTGAAATCCTAGTTGACTGATTCTACCATAGGTTAAAATATTTCTTTAATGGGCCTCCAAAACTGGTGTCGTATGACCTGTAGATATGATAACTCTGATGATCTATAAAAGGAGTACAATATAAGAAGATGAGATACAGAGAGAGGGATACCTATTCAGAGAAGTAAGAGCGACCAAAGCTTTTGGGATACTTAAAGTTTTCCCTCCAACTTCTGTTTTGTTTCATCGGCGAAGCACGAAGCACGGACCATGAACCACATCTTCCATAGGTACAACCAACTGCGAACCATAAAATGGGGGAATTGAATAGTAATAATAGAACAGTGAACTAAAATGGTAAAACACGGTCTAATGACTTATCACAGATGAATTTTGTATGAATGGTAATCCCCTAGACCCTCTATCCCTACAGTGATCGTGGTAGCATACCACTACGTGGACTGAACCCGACGTCGCGTACCCAAACAATATGCAGATATAACCCAAAGCATCACATTGAGCATCATACCACTTTGGTACGCGGTTGGAGATACACATGCCCACGTACCACACCATTACAGGGATGGCCCTCCAACCAGCATACCACCATAGTACGAGGAGCCTTCCCCATCCTTCATGAGATACCAGTATGTGGAATATGGTGTTTGTAGTTATTGTTCCTTCCAGTTACAACACCACCCCTCCATTATTGTCCAGTCCTCCATTCTCCCTCTCTTAACCAATACTCAGACACTACGACAAAGCCTCCTCCAATGTCACCGGATCTGTATGATCAGTCTATCGGGTGCATCATCCTGCCCCATTGAGTCTAAATCCCCACGGTATGCGGAGTCAAGGAATCCCTCCCAAAAATGGTGCAGTTCGGGAATCCCTATAAGGCTTAATTCACATAGTATCCTGGAGTCCAACCATGGGATGTCGATGTGAAATTCCCTATTCTTCATATTTGGGTTTATCACATGATTTTAAGTTCAATTAAGAATAGTTATTTTTTCAAGGGGTTATGTTCTCTCCCCCATTTGATATGGACGAAACACATCCCCTTCCCAAAACATGCTCTTGGGCCCTCCCACTATGGTACGTCCCCGAACCTCTAAGTCCGAGCCACATGAATTTAAATAAAATGACACATAGAAAGGTTCATAGCTCTGCGTACTCACCAATAGTCACCCTGGATTCATTTTTTGCGGGTTATCCCTCCCCCACTAATAGGGGAGGAGGAATGTGCATTATTGAATATTTCAAATCTTCTTGTTTCTCACATCATGTGTGGTGCACATGTCATTAAAGGATTGTGAGGATCACAACATATGAAACCAATCTTAAATACGAGAACAATGATTTCTTACATAATATGGTTATGTAGAATGCCTTCAGGTTGGCCCCGAGCTCAATGACTGCCCATTGCAAAAGGGTCCACCCAATCATTTCTATCAAATGGATGGCCTCTATGTGTAATTCCTAACTCAATCTGAACTATGATAACTCTGATTCCGGAAAAATGATGATACGTAGGACCCCTACTAGAAGGCCTAAGCTAAAAATGGGGCCCATCAAAAAAGGGTCCACCTAATCATGATTATCAAAATAGAATCTCCTATGCATAATCCCTATAAAATCTGAACTATGCAGGTTCTAATTCCTATCTCGAGGATACATAGGAATCCCTCCTTGTGGGCCCATTCAAAACATCAAGTCACCTTCATCCCCATAGATGAAAATAAACTATAGATGTTCTTATAATATAGTGATGTCATTATCACCTCGGTGTCATCAAACATATGAATGCTCATGATGATCATGAAAACCAGCGACAGCCCTTTGACACACTCTTAGAGAATGAACCATGGATTAAAAAACATGTAAACGTGAATTAAATCCATAAGTGATTCCCAAAACAAGAAAAAATAGTCCCCCAGAAGGTTGTGATGAGCCCGACATCCCATCATATCAACCAATCGATTCTTTAAGTGTATTTGGTCAAATCTTCAGCCAACGAGAGCCTCCCTTTGGAAAGCGGGTCTATGAATCATAGATATGAGGGTCATTGGGCATTCTTGGATCCACGAATAAACCTGTTGGAGACAATCCGGGGATGATATATATGATTAGTACTGTAACACCCCGAGCTTCCACGATACGCTTCTCATTCAATAATGCAATAGCTTGCATTGTACGCAACTTCGAGCTCTAAAACACCGCGACTAATCAAAGTAGCTGTTGTGAATAGTAATAACCACTTTTTAAAATTATAGAAATTTTATATTTCAAAATGGACTTCATTTTTGTTTTCATAATATCAAAATTATCCAAATTTGAATTTTTTGTAATTTTCTGAGAACTTCCAATTTTTTATGAATAGTGAAAAATACTTAAAAACAACTTTTTTAAACAAAATAATTTATAGTGATAAATTATACTATTTAGTGGTTTAAAATTATAATTAGAATATATTTTTACCATTTTTTCCAATGGTGGTCATTAGAATTAATTTAACATTGAAATTGGACATAAACAATTGTCAATCTTTTGATATAAATTGTTTCTTAAAAACACGCTATTTGTTGTAACATCGGAAATTAATTATAAAATTAATTAATGAAACTTATATTTTTGGAATTTTTTAAAATAGACATCATTTTTGAATTCGTAATATCAATTATTGCTTAGGGTGAAATTTTGGCCTTATTCTGAAAAACTATAATTTTTGATGAATAGTGAAACCACTAAGTGGTTGTTAAAAACAGATTTTTTTCGTTAAAATGAAATATTACCACTTCTGTGATTTGATTTTCAAAAATCCGACATACATGGATGTCATTAAGAAGTAAAATGTGGTTCAATGAGATTAAAATAATTTTTTGGTGAATAGTAACTTTTAAGTTCTTAATCGTGATTAGAAGTAATTAGTGTAGTTTAAGGTAAAAACAATGTTTTAATAATATGATATGAGCTTGACACTTGTCCTACTCCTATTGGATGAGTCATGGCCGACCAAGACAACCCATGGGTCAACATGGGGACTCCATGGAGCCACTTTAGTTGGAAAATGACATTAATATTTATTTATTTAATGTTAAAATTAAATTGACACAAACATGAGTTGTTTTACTAAAACAGATTTTAACTGGGGTTACACAAGTCCAAATTTTGATTATAAATATTCATTAGAAAGCTAAAACGATTTCCTAAATCATAGTATTTTTTTTATAATTTTTAGACATTATATAAAATAAATTAGTTATGACATCATTATGATGCGGCGATGACCTCATTATTTAACAATTTAAATAAAATGAGAGGATAATGCAAAATCCAAGGCTTACACTTGTCCAAAGCCTATTGGATGAAGATATTTCGAACCCTTATCACCTTAGACACGAATTATATATGAGTGGGACCTTTATAATCCGAAAAGCATTGTGTAATAATGTAACATTTCAATCTTTCCAAAAGAGCCCTTCCTCTCCACTTATAAAAGGCCCCCACCTCTCCCACCTTATTCACACCTTCAAGCCATTTGGCTCGGCCAAACTCTGCCCAAATACTCTCCCAACATCCCCCTATTACTCCTAGAAGCCTCACTTTGGGAATAACTCTTTACAAGGAAGCCTTTGGCTCAAATCAAAAAGAGTTACCCGATTTTGAGGTAATGTCTTCTCTAATGTTGTTTTGTTTTATTTTTCTTCTCCAACCCCCTAAACTCTTTTTATTCATTTCTTTTGTAACAAAACCAGTATACTCAATATACTAGGATGTTGTTATAAGAAGGATTCGAGCTACACTTACACACACCTACATCTAATGGTTAAAGAACATACGGTTTCTGTGGATGGCGAATTTCGGTCTCACGAAACGATGATTGTTCAACACTCATATAACACCTTCAAAGGTGGCCATTAAGATGTCACTATTTTTATATATGATATATAATATGTTTATGTTTTACTTATGCTTCTGTATTTCTCATTTATGGCATACTTTATGATTTCCATTATGGGTAAACGCGATAATTTCATTTTAGGAAGTGCGGACTACCGCCCCCTCAAAGTGATGTGAATCGTTAATGCCATATGTGGGATGTATAAAGGATGGAGTAAATGATATTATATATGATATTATACTGGAACTATATTATACCTTTATATAATTATGATTTCATTACATTAAATAAAAAATATAAATTAAAGTAGCGTTCATGCGTACGTACGGCTTACCGTCTCTATGAACGGTGCATTTCATTTCTTACCTCTAAATGTTACGTAATATTATGAATGAATGTATATACTGGATATATATAATATATATGATATCTACATCATGAATATAATTCTGTATATAATGGATATTTCACCACATGAACAACTTGTAATTATAATAAGGTTATTGTTGACACAAGTACCAAAGATCGACAAAAAGACCGTTATTAACTTAAATAATTACATAACGTTCATAACATTGTAATAAGTGATATAAAAAGGATAATGAAATTTAAAATGGTTCTTAATAAGGTAGATATTAACTCTAGTTTATTATTCAGGAGGTTAAAGAACGGTTGAGTCAAGTCGGACATGAGGTAAGGGAATTTCTTAACCCAACTTCCATTCTTTGGGTTAATCTCCTACTTTCAAATCATGTCATGATATTATTATGTCCTATTTTGTATTTTTACGTTCTTTATGTGTACCTATAGTGAATACACATAATAGATATATTTTATTTTAAAAATGATCTTTTAAGGACTTCGTCTCAATCTCTTTTCATTGAGGCATATATGGTTTTATACCAAACTTTCTTTTATACGGTGTATAAACCCCTTTGACTTTTACGTTTATTCAAAAGGAATCGTTTTTATACGAAGCGTTTTACTAAACGACAAAAAGGGAATCTTTTACTTTCCATACTTATGCGGCGACAACGACTTCTCTGCCACCGTGACCATTATTTGAGTTTCGGCTTCCTCTACAAGCCATCATTTTTTTAATGAAAAACAAATACAAAGTTTTAACTTTCTTTTATTTTGGTATTGAAAATGGTTTTGAAAGCGTTTTTATTATATCAATGTGTTGTATTTATATCTTGTGATTGAAATGTGGAAATGTTATGTTTCCTTTATGCATGTTTTATGTGATACGATTATGTTATGGTTTATGATATGTTTAAACCTATTCATATGAGGAATGCATTGGACTTAATAAGTGACGGGTGGAGCCCGCTATAGCTCCTCGATGCATCGGCAGGTCTCATGAGACAAACTAGTGTCTTGGCACGAGGCCTTGACAAAATCTTATTTGTGGTCTTGGCACGAGGCCTTAGCTACGTGGTTATGATAGTCTGGCATTATGCATTCCATCATTATGAAAGTGGTTATTGATATTGCATGTGATTATTCGACCAGTAGAATATCCATGTCAATAAGTAAATGGAATTATCTCATTTCACTTTTGCCATATTATGTTGATGTGCAAGTTTATAAGGCTATTGTTTTAGTTATACATTGCCTTAAATGTTTATGTTTATTTATGAAGGCTTCCGCAATATTGTTATCCTTACTGAGCATCTGAGCTCACCCCTTTCAATGTTTTAATATTTTCCAGGATGTGAAGAAGTATTTTATGAATGACCTACAGGGATTGTCAGAAGAGGATATGAGAGTGGACTATGGAGACATTGTTATTGTAGTTTTTCACTTTATGATTTAATGTAACGTTTACGAATGTATCTAGTGTTTCCAAGGCTTCTAAACTAATCGGTCTTTCGAGACGTGATCTTTTGTGATCATGCCAATGTTACGAAGTAATGCACCGACTCTGGGTAGCTGGGGTCGGGGCGTTACAGTTGGTATCAGAGGCAGTTTAGTACTAACCTTGGAAGCTAGATTTAGATAATCTCTGATTAGAGAACATAGCTCAAAGATAGACTTTGAGGATTAGTATAGACGAACTTCCTAGAATTTTGGTATTATAGAGATGTTATGAGTTTTCCGAGCAATACATCCCTGTCTGGATACGAGCAGGTAGAGGCGGCTCTGGCACAGATGTACCTAGGGGTAAAACCCGAAAACACCTCTTTGAGCTAGACTCAAATGGGAACTGGTGCACGACAACGGGCCTTTCTGCACTCCTGGTTACGACACTCCAGGGGGATTTTCTTAGGATAATTCTCATTTTCTTTACAAACCGATATGTAGGGTTTATGAGTACATACTTCTTCAAAGGAAACATTCTTATGATTATGGATTATATCCATAAACCGTTCAATTTACTTTAAGTATTTTAAAAGTTTGGAATTATTCATTGTAATTCATAAACTAACCTAGTTTATGCCATTGTATAGAAATGGCGCCCAGTAGAAGGAATGTGAACTCCAACAATACGTATGATCCAAAGAGTAAGAAGTATCATATCTTTCACGGTATTAACCCAACATTTCGAAGGGAAATAGTCTCCCATGTGTTATCAACATATGAAGAAATAGTATCATGTGTTAATAAGATAAGTAAAGAATTCTCTGAGTCCTATGGCTTTGAAGTGAAGCAAGAGATGAAAGGGATGGAAGAGAGAATGATGGATAAAGGGATGAGGGGAATGAAGAAATTTCCAATATGTGGTAATTGTGGGAAGAAACATCATGGAACTTGACTAAAGGGAATGGGAGTTTGTTATAAGTGTAGAGAAAAAGGACACAAAGTGCGTGACTGCAAGGGTAAGAAAATTGTTTCAAATGTACAATGCTTCTTCTGCAACGATTGGGGACACTACGCAAACCAATGTCCAAATCATCAGAGTATGCCCCAAATGATGTTATTGGATAATAATCAAGTTATTATACTACCACAGATGAGGAATAATGATTAGAGTTCTTATGTTGTTATTAATTAATTTTGTAATTTGAGTGTTGTATCAATGATGTACTGGTTATAATAATTATGGAGTATATAAGGATTGTACTGCAGTACTATTTCATCTAGGACTTGAGATTGTGTGGAACCAACAAAAAGTTACTCCAAAGTAGGTTAAATTTTTGGAAAATATATGGTTGAGAGAAAGATAAACCATAATATGGTTCTGATACCGAGATAGTGATTTTGGAATAAGACATGATTGATTCGGATAAATTATGTTGGATATTCTTAACATCCTTGAAAGTGATTAATGATTTGTATACACTTTTGGATAGAAGGAGTATATCTAGTTTTCTATAAGGAATAAGGGATCATGAATGTAATCAATAAGGATTTATGGTAATTTAGTATGTTGCAGTGTTTTAAAAGAATACATGATGAAGGTATTCACATGTTGTTACACAGGGAAAAAAGGAGCTTCATTATGTTTACCTTCCTCATAAAATCTGGACTGTGAGTTGGACAGAAGTATTTTGGATAACTATAAAGGTTGGAATGGATTATATTTTACATTGGATACTATTGTTAAGTTTATTTTTGGATATTTATAAAAAGGAAAACACGCAGACCGAGTGACAACCCATCGCGTCGGACAAAGCTGTGGGTATCAAACCCACAACCATAGTGCGATTGGGATTAATCACCTACCAATGGACTACGTGAAGTCCCTGGTTATTACAAAATAGTTTTTCTAAACTAAATGGTATGTGTTAATATTTGGACCCTTATACAATTAGGATAAATAGAATTTTTTTGAGTTCTGTTACCATTTGGAGTAAAAGTTGGGTTTGTGATCAAAATTTACTAACGAATGAAAGTATACATAACAAGTATGTATATTCCCTTACGTTCTTAGTAAATCTCCTAAATAAATTCCTCAACATTATAAAAGGTAACTTAAAACAAAAATGTTTTCGGTTAACTTTTCCTACTGGGGATTCAATGACCGTTTAACCAATCACAAGTTTGTGATTTTCTTGTAGTTAAACTTTCTCCTAATCCTGTTTTCTATAACTCTCCATCAGACCTTGATGGTTTGTTTCTCCTCCATATCCATATTTTCATAGAATCCAAGAATGGGCTATATCGGGTGACCTTTGTACTTATCTTGCTTTCTTTTAATGTTATATATTTATTAACCTTAATTCCGAGGTGGGTTTTCCACAAAGGTATTTTCTCTTTTCAACCTTTTATTTTCAAAGAAAAATTTCAAATTGCGAGGACGCAATTTATTGAAGGAGGGGAGAATGTAACACCCCGAGCTTCCACGATACGCTTCTCATTCAATAATGCAATAGCTTGCATTGTACGCAACTTCGAGCTCTAAAACACTGCGACTAATCAAAGTAGCCGTTATAAATAGTAATAACCACTTTTTAAAATTATAGAAATTTTATATTTCAAAATGGACTTCATTTTTGTTTTCGTAATATCAAAATTATCCAAATTTGAATTTTTTGTAATTTTCTGAGAACTTCCAATTTTTTATGAATAGTGAAAAATACTTAAAAACAACTTTTTTAAACAAAATAATTTATAGTGATAAATTATACTATTTAGTGGTTTTAAAGTATAATTAGAATATATTTTTACCATTTTTTCCAATGGTGGTCATTATAATTAATTTAACATTGAAATTGGACATAAACAATTGCCAATCTTTTGATATAAATTGTTTCTTAAAAACACGCTATTTGTTGTAACAGCAGGAATTAATTATAAAATTAATTAATGCAACTTATATGTTTGGAATTTTTTAATATAGACATCATTTTTTAATTCGTAATATCAATTATATCTTAGGGTGAAATTTTGGCCTTATTCTGAAAAACTTCAATTTTTGATTAATAGTGAAACCACTAAGTGGTTGTTAAAAAACTGATTTTTTTCGTTAAAATGAAATATTACCACTTCTGTGATTCGATTTTCAAAAATCCGACATACATGGTTGTCATTAATAAGTAAAATGTAGTTCAATGAGATTAAAATAATTTTTTGGTGAATAGTAACTTTTAAGTTCTTCATCGCGATTAGAAGTAATTAGTGTAGTTTAAGATAAAACAATGTTTTAATAATATGATATGAGCTTGACACTAGTCCTACTCCTATTGGATGAGTCATGGCCGACCAAGACAATCCATGGGTCAACTTGGGGACCCGATGGAGCCACTTTAGTTGGAAAATGACACTAATATATATTTATTTAATGTTAAAATTAAATTGACACAAACATGAGTTTTTTTACTAAAATAGTTTTTAAGTGGGGTTACACAAGTCCAAATTTTGATTATAAATATTCATTAGAAAGCTAAAAATATTTCCTACATCATAGTATTTTTTTTATAATTTTTAGACATTAAATAAATTAAATTATTTATTACATAATTATGATGCGGCGATGACCTCATTATTTAACAATTTAAATAAAATGAGAAGATAATGCAAACTCCAAGGCTTACACTTGTACAAAGCCTATTGGATGAAGAGATTTAGAACCCTTATCACCTTAGCCACGAATTATATAAGTGTGGGACCTTTAGAATCCGAAAATCATTGTGTAATAATGTAACATTTCAATCTTTCCAAAAGAGCCCTTCCTCTCCACTTATAAAAGGCCCCCACCTCTCCCACCTTATTCACACATTCAAGCCATTTGGCTCGGCAACCTCTGCCCAAATACTCTCCCAACATCCCCCTCTTACTCCTAGAAGCCTCACTTTGGGCATAACTCTTCCCAAGGAATCCTTTGGCTCAAATCAAAAAGAGTTACCCGATTTTGAGGTAATGTCTTCTCTAATGTTGTTTTGTTTTATTTTTCTTCTCCAACCCCTTAAACTCTTTTTATTAATTTCTTTTGTAACAACACCAGTATCCTCAATAAACTAGGATGTTGTTATAAGAAGGATTCGAGCTACACTTACACACACCTACATCTAATGGTTAAAGAACATACGGTTTCTGTGGGTGGCGAATTTTGGTCTCACGAAACGATGATTGTTCAACACTCCTATAACATCTTCAAAGGTGGCCATTAAGATGTCACTATTTTTATATATGATATATAATATGTTTATGTTTTACTTATGCTTCTGTATTTCTCATTTATGGCATAATTTATTATTTCCATTATGGGTAAAATGCGATAATTTCATTTTAGGAGGTGCGGACTACCGCCCCCTCAAAGTGATGTGAATCGTTAATGCCATATGTGGGATGTATAAAGGATGGAGTAAATGATATTATATATGATATTATACTGGAACTATATTATACTTTTATATAATTATGATTTCATTACATTAAATACAAAATATAAATGAAAGTAGCGTTCATGCGTACGTACGGCTTACCGTCTCCATGAACGGTGCATTTCATTTCTTACCTCTAAATGTAACGTAATATTATGAATGAATGTATATAATGGATATATATGATATATATGATATGTACATCAGGGATATAATTCTTTATATAATGGATATTTCACCACATGAACAACTTGTAATTATAATAAGGTTATTGTTGACACAAGTACCAAAGATCGACAAAAAGACCGTTATTAACTTAAATAATTACATAATGTTCATAACATTGTAATAAGTGATATAAAAAGGATAATGAAATTTAAAATGGTTCTTAATAAGGTAGATATTAACTCTAGTTTATTATTCAGGAGGTTAAAGAACGGTTGAGTCATGTCGGACATGAGGTAAGGGAATTTCTTAACCCAACTTCCATTCTTTGGGTTAATCTCCTACTTTCAAATTATGTCATGATATTATTATGTCCTATTTTTTATTTTTACATTCTTTATGTGTACCTATAGTGAATACACATAATAGATATATTTTATTTTAAAAATGTTCTTTTAAGGACTTCGTCTCAATCTCCTTTCATTGAGGCATATTTGGTTTTATACCAAACTTTCTTTTATACGGTGTATAAACCCCTTTGACTTTTACGTTTATTCAAAAGGAATCTTTTTTATACGAAGCGTTTTACTAAACGACAAAAAGGGAATGTTTTACTTTCCGTACTTATGTGGCGACAACGACTTCTCCGCCGCAGTGACCATTATTTGAGTTTCGGCTTCCTCTACAAGCCATCATTTTTTTAATGAAAAACAAATACAAAGTTTTAACTTTCTTTTATTTTGGTATTGAAAATGGTTTTGAAAGCATTTTTATTATATCAATGTGTTGTATTTATATCTTGTGATTGAAATGTGGAAATGTTATGTTTCCTTTATGCATGTTTTATGTGATACGATTATGTTATGGTTTCTGATATGTTTAAACCTATTCATATGAGGAATGCATTGGACTTAATAAGTGACGGGTGGAGCCCGCTATAGCTCCTCGATGCATCGGTGGGTCTCATGAGACAAACTAGTGTCTTGGCACGAGGCCTTGACAAAATCTTATTTGTGGCCGTGGCACGAGGCCTTGGCTACGTGGTTATGATAGTCTGGCATTATGCATTCCATCATTATGAAAGTGGTTATTGATATTGCATGTGATTATTCGACCAGTAGAATATCCATGTCAATAAGTAAATGGAATTTTCTCATTTTACTTTTGCCATATTATATTGATGTGCAAGTTTAAAAGGCTATTGTTTTAGTTATACATTGCCTAAAATGTTTATGTTTATTTATGAAGGCTTCCGCAATATTGTTATCCTTATTGAGCATCTGAGCTCACCCCTTTCAATGTTTTAATATTTTCCAGGATGTGAAGAAGTATTTTATGAATGACCTACAGGGATTTTTAGAAGAGGATATGAGAGTGGACTATGGAGACTTTGTTATTGTAGTTTTTCACTTTATGATGTAATGTAACGTTTACGAATGTATCTAGTGTTTCCAAGGCTACTAAACTAATCGGTCTTTCGAGACTTGATCTTTTGTGATCATGCCAATGTTACGAAGTAATGCACCGACTCTGGGTAGCTGGGGTCGGGGCGTTACAAGTACCAAGTGTATGAGTGATTATCTCCCACACAATTCCCCACTAGGGCCAAAAATTCCCCAGAGGGAGAATTCAACTTTCTTTAAAGGATAATAGTGTTGAATGGGTCAAAACAGTGGATGGTAAACTCTACTAGAATACGTCTCTAGGGAAAAAGGCTCGGGTGATGATCCTAGTCCTTCCATTTTTTCATCCCCCTAAAATGTGCCACCTAGGAGGTGGAATAGTTAAGTATGAGTAAAAACATGTAAGGGTAAAATAACATTATTTTAGTGTATGAAAATATTTTGATATGGTAAAATAATGAATTGTATGGGTAAAATGGTTTTATGAATGGGTGGATCTAATGTTTATAATGATTGACTAAAATTTATGTAATGGAAAATTCCATTTGAGAAAGAGTAAAACAATGTTATATAATAGTAAAATAATCTTATGAAATTATAAACTAAAGTTTTGTAATGGTAAATTAATGTTTTGTGTAATCCAATTAATGTATAAATAGAAGTTAATTAATGGAAAAACATTATTAATTGAGGATAAAAATACTTCTAAGATAGTGTAAAAAAATGTTATGGGAAGAAAATTTTATGTAAGGGAAATATAAAGCTATATTAGGGTAAAAAAAGTTATATAAGGGTAAAAATAATGTTATTTAAGGGAAAAATGGTTATTAAGGGTAAACTAAAGTTTTTTAAGGTTAAAAAGTTAATTAAAATTTTACTGGATGTTCCAGAAAAAATTTCAGGAGATGTTCTCGTAGAAAATTCACCTGATTTTCTGGTGGAACTTTCACTAGAAGTTCCAGTGAAATTTCCAATGATAGTTCTAGTGAAACTTGAACATAATGTTTCATTAAACTAATCATAATAAATTCACAAAATATATTTGTAAAAATAAATTTTACCTAAAAAATTTAAGTGTAAATGATATAGATTATGCTATACATATTCATTAAAAATTCTAATAAGGCTTGAAATTAAAAAAAGTGGTGAAAATATTTATTGAAATCTTGTACATTAATTTCAGCATCAATATTCACCACACATATCTAAAGAAAACTCCCATAATAAAAATAATGCAGAAAAATTTAATAGAAAACTACAGTGGAAACATCCATTGGGATATTATAGTATTATCAATTGGAATATTATAGTGGAAGGTCCCTCTAAAAAATTTATGTGGAAACCCCCACTAGAAAATTAAACTTCCTCATAAAACATTATGTTGAAACATTCATTATAAATTAGAATGTATCTTACATATCACATCCTAATTTAAAAATTCACCAAATAATTATAATGATATATTTATCATTCACTAAGACCTCCATTTAATCATCTACTATAAATTCCAGTGAAATTTCCACTAGAAATTCCATGCAATCTTCTGATTAAAATTCTAGTGAAACCCCCATATAAAATTACATTAATACATCCATTGGAACATTATATTGGACACTTCCATAGAAAAATAACATTTTTAACTTCAACTTCCTCTTGAAAATTATTTGAAACCTTCCCCATGAAATTCCATGAACATTTAACATAGAAAATATAGAAACTTTTTCCAAGGAAAATTCCTATTAAACAGAAACTAGAAAATTCCTGAGTTGATTTATACTAAAAAAATATATCAGACATTTAAATCCAACATAGGAATTTTAGTGAAATATTAAATAGAACGTTAAATAGGATAATTCCACTTATTTGTTCCAATTATAATTTCAACTACAACTTGATGTTTTCAGTTGAATCATTCACTAGGAATTACATTGAAACTTTTATTTGAAGTTACAGTGGATCCTCTATGAGAAATTATTGGGAAACTTCCACTAGAAATGATAGGTTAAATTCTTAGGGAACATTCCCATATAAACTTCCATAAAAAATTACAATGTAACATCCATTAGAAAATACATTAATGCATTCTATAGAAATTCTTGTTCAGTATCCACATGACCATTTCAAAGGTATCATTCACATGAAAATATTAGATTAAAATTTCACTAAATATTATAGTGAAACTTCCATGATAAATTATAGTAAACCTTCTACTAGAAATTCATGTGAAATTTCTATCAGAAACTAAATTCAAACATCCTTTGGAACATTTTACTATAAAATAGAAACATTCACAAATATTAAAATAAAACATTCAATAAAAACTAAAGTAGACAAATCATTATAATTGTTTCATTAAAAATAATAATGATTCAACAGAAAACTATATAGTTAAGAATTGGAAAAAAATTGCATTGCATTTTTTAGTGTAATTTTCATTGATGTTATTCTAGAAAATATTGTATAGAACATTTGCAGAAACATTCACCAAATAATTTGTCTTAAAAAAATTTAGAAAAAATATTGATTCATTTTTATTTCATTAAAATAGTTTTTTATCCTATCTTTGAAAATTCTTTTACATAATAAATTTTTAAAAATAGATTTTACAATGATTAATAATAAAATAATTATAAATTAAAAACAGTGACAATTTTTTTTAAATAATAATTATTTATATTTAAAAAAATCCTATTTTATATCCATTCATATAACATTATTTTTAATACTTATTTAAATGTAAATTTTTTAGATGACTAATAAAATTGAATTTATTAATTTTTTCTTAAAGATGAATATTTCTTATAAATTTAAAAATTTAGTAATGATTTTAAATAATTTATTAAAAAATCAGTTAAATTAAATATAAAATTATGGAATTTAAAAAAATATAAGAATTTTTGGATGTCAAAGGAAAGATGATAATTTTCCACTATATACCAAAAAAAATTATTTTTTGACACGTTATTATTATTAATTATTTTTAAAAGATGTGACAACCTTATTTTTTAAATAAAATATATCATTTTCTAATATATTTATCTTTAAATTATATTAACTTCATTAACCTTTGACATATTTTTATAACTTTGGATGCAATTAAAAATATTAAAATCTTTTTTATTTTATTAAAATAATTGAATATTTTAAAACAATTATTATTTGGTCATTTTTTGGAATGGTGTAATGAACCTTTTTATATAATTAAAATAAAATTTCATTTAAAAATAAAATCTTATTTAAAATATATCTCACTATTATTTATTTATTTAATATATAATAATATATTGGTTTTTATTATATATTAAACTGACACAATATGTTCTTTTTCATAGTCTCCCAAAAAAAATCTATAAGACCAACATTGCATTTAACGTATCCTCTTCACAAACCACAAAATGTGTAATCAAGTGTCTCGGCTATCAACCTTCTTTATCATAGTATTATTCAATATTTCGAGGTATAATAGATGATAAAAAGTGTTCCCAAACATGCGAAGGTTAGGTTTTTCTCGAATGTGAACACGATTTATGATTTATTTTTATTTTTTTCTATGAAAATTATATTATATGGTTGGAGGTAAACCTTATTTCTTAACATAGACAATTTATGGTAGGGTTATATTGAAACATGTGTTAAATTTGGATGTGTTTCACCCACACCATTCCCTACCGACCTTACTATGATTATATTATAATATAAATAAATTTTGATAAATTAATAATCAATAATTATATTATTAGTAACTAATTATGGTATTTAATTTTTTATGATTAATAATTTTTGTTATTTTTTTACAAATTATTGGATTGTATTATTTATTATTAAATAGTCTCTAAACTCATGATTCTGAGCTTTTTGATTATTAAAAATTGACAACATTAATTATATTATTAGTTATTAAATATATTAAATGTTATTAATTAAATTATTAATTATTATCATATTTATGGAAGCTCATCCCAACCCATTAACAGTTCATTATCCTTCCAGCATAGATTATTCTCTTATGGGTGTACTAAAACCTCATTCTCGAATTTACCATAGCGATTTGACTGGAAAAAAACGCTCCTCTCCTTCTTTTCCTAAACATCCAGAGTAATAAATAAAAATTATTGCAATTATAACAATGAAGAACAACCAGTTTAAATTTAATTCGTATCTTCAATGATACTAGTTAATGACCATTTCCACTTGGCCACCCTATAAGGGATATACTACTAATCATTAATTAAAATAATTCTGTTTTTTAGTTACTAAAATATTATTAAATATTAATCATATTATTTGTTTTGAAATATGTTAATTAATTTCTTATTATTAATAGTTTAAAATTTTATTAATAATATTTTCTATGGGATTATTAATTTTTTCTTAGTCATTAATCTCAAGATTCTTGCCTTTTATGATTATTAATTATTAATTACAATAATTAGATTATTATTTATTTAAAATATTATGTGTTATTAATTATATTATTATTAATTTTTATTATTTATGAAAGGAAACCTTACCTAACCCATGAATAGTTCATGCTCTTCTCAACATATCCCTTTCCCCTATTAGTGTACTAGGCCCCAAATCTTGAATTCACAATACATAGTCGACCAGGTCAAACCTTCTTTCTTTGTGTATCCCTAAACTATGGAGGGTTTTAATTTTAATGACATGTACTTATGAGGATAAAACAAAACCAGCTTAAATTTCATTCCCATCCCTGGGAAGGCAATCAAATGAACCAAACCATTGTTTCACAACCCACAGGGTCTATATTGTTAATTATTTATTAAAATAATTATTTTTCTATTTCATTATATTAATTTATTCTTTAATAATTAAGGAATACTAATCTTCTTAATTACTAATTACTTAATTAACAACATAGAAAATAATTAAAAAAATTAAATAATGTAGTTATATTTCCATTTTCGTAAAATGATGTGAATAAAATATAGAATTCATAAATAAGGGAAAAATGTGATTCTTTAGAGTGTTCATTATAAATTAACTTTGTTACACCCTTAATTTAATGTTTTATACCAAAAGTATAATGTAAATTTGACATAATTATAAATTTATAGATTGTATATATAACATTTTTTTAATGTCTTATAACATAAATATAATGTAAATACAATGTTATATAATGTAGTGATATCGTAAATATGTTGTGATAGTAACATGAATATAACATTATATACGTAAATCCTTATCTCGGTACTATCTCATGTGATCGTTCCAATTCCCTATGTGACCTCAAGAGTCCCTACCAATATACCATAGGCTACCAACTAGTGGAGATGTTGTTAGGAATGTAGTGGGTAGACTATACCCTTTTCTACAATGTAGTAATAATGGTGGGAAAACAATTTCAGCGTAGAATTAAAAAATAATTTATCATATAGGCATCTCAAGATTAATAAGGAAAAAATAAAACCATCCAAATAAAAATATAATCATGTGATTCCAAGTTAAATGTCTCTAAATTGTGTGATTTATGTCATAAATTAAATTATTAAAAAACAAGAAATTATTCAAAAGTCCCTGATCCCAAGCCCTAGATCACTCTTGTCTCCATGCTCCAACCCATCCAGTAAAATTCAATAATGGTAACGACCATTTTCCTTATCTAAACCTGCATCCATGGAATCTTCCAGGATCCCAAATAGGAGCTGAAATGGGGTGTGAGTATAACTCAGTAGGCCTCACCTGATTTCTTATAAACAAGTCCAGTCTGATTATATTGTTCATTTTATAATCAGAAAAAATGGCTATCAATTTAATATATTAATACTACTCATGAAATAAACCTATAGACAATCGTGAAATTGGATGACACCAGGGGCCAACAAAAACTTCCTCGACATAATGTCTTATATATCTAAGTATTTCACATAACCATTCCAACCAATGACATATTCCTCCCATGGTATATCCCATATATAAATACTAGGGAACATGGAATATCCCTCTATGTATTATAGAATGACCTAGAAAAATCCCTATATATATACATTTCTACACAACTAATAATTATCCCTCTATGTAATTATTTCAACATAACAAATAACAATCCCTATATATATATTCATTTAATCACAATAGTGGCCATGTCCTATATACATGCATTCCATTAATGTCAGGACCAATCCCTACATATATGAATTTCATCATAACATTGATGAGGCCCTACATATAATCACTTAAGCATAACCAAGCACAATCATACATAACATATTATCACATTTTATATTAAATAATCATTTCATATCTATAATAATCATTTCTTCAATTAGGCAAAACTACAAATCAACATCATAATTGTTCCAATTTCTTTTCATGTGTAAATTATACCATTAATAATTATCATGCCATTATATGCATAATACGTAAATTTATTATGCAATTCCACACTACTAAGTTATGGGATTTATAAGCAATTACCCTTTTTTCCATGACATAACAAAATAATAATATTCATTCCCAGAAATACATATTTTTTGGATGAAATCTATGATTCCAAAACTACCAAAAGATAATGACTACATGGGAAGGACCACCTATTGGGTTTCAATGAGTCTGAACTCATTTAAAATATACCTAACGTGATTCATGGGATGTATAAGCATATAAATTTTAAAAAATTAGATATTACTCATTGGGTAGGTTAAACAAATAATGTGATGGAAAGATCTCATTAAATAAATATTCTAGAAGAATTTAAACAACGATAATGGTATTTGTTTAGACCACTCACATCAAATGGAGAGTTGGAAATAGATAAAACGAATTGTTTGAGGTATGTCCAGCTACCAAATTTCCCCCATTTAAGGAGTAAACGATGAATATGTAAAAAAATACATTATCCAGTTTGGTCATCCCTATCTAGGGTTCTCTGTATAGAAAAAACAAATGAGCTGAGAGGGAAGAGGAGGAATGAAGGATTACATTCAATATTAGGACCCAAAGCACCACGATCCATGGGGTCTGATCATCTCAAAAAAAGTAGATACTCCTACATCCTTTGAAGAATGGATACAGTCAAAGGAAAGATATATACATCATCACAATGAATAATGCTTGAGTTTAACCAATGGGTGTGGATAATTTATGATATAAATATCAGATATAAGTTGTGAATCCAATGATTTCTATATCTACTGAAAAACCCATTACATGGAATTAAATATTAAATATAAACCAATTTAACATCATAAATTCATTTCACAAACTAAATATTATCCTCACATATTTATCATATGAATATACATCTAAAAAGGGTTTGACATGGTTGTATTGCTCTATCATTTCCACTATAAATCTATATTATACATAATGAATTCGATCTACATACTACAACTTATGAAAAAAAATATTTCGTACCTAGAACTAGCCCATATTATTTTAGACTGTCTAACCATGTATCAAATTTTTTTAATAAAGTCCAAAAAAAGTATAAAAAATATAAATAATGACATTCCAAGAAAACTGGGATCTTACAACCTGCCCACCGTAGAATAGCTCACCCCCAGGCGGTTCTCTAAAGATACTTAGTGGATATCAAACAACATGTATGGAAATTGTATCTTCATATTAGATTCCATATCACATGCCGCCTCTTGCACATTCTCATGATTACACCCCAATAACACATAATGTACTATCTTTCCCAAGATATTCTTTTTACTACAGTTTGCAATACGGAAATGATGCTTCGTAAGGGATGTATCAACATCCGGCCGGATGCCATGAATATCTATCGTGTGAAAATTTTCAGGACGATCTCTATGAATAAGTGAAATATGAAACAAATATGCCAGGGTATTATATTCTTGTAAAATGGATAAATGTTATAACACTACAATGTCCCTTCCATATATCTCATTTGTACTAGAAAAAATGAATTCTATATTCCTATTTTTTCGGATATTCTTTTCAACCATCCTCGGATACACCTAAAGGAAAACATGATAACCAACCTCAATATTATGAGGTCATCTCCAAAGTTAGGTGTATTATTTATATGTTATATTCATGATTTCCAACTGCTCCTGGATCAACTAAACCTGATTAGACATCTCCTAAAAAAGACATGGTCTTATGATAATGTTCCCACCTTCCTTTAACCATCAAAGAGGATAATTACACATACGTCCATATAAGTCTTAAAATGGTTCATTTTGATTTATTAATAAAATATGTTAGTATAATGGAACTCTATGAGTGTTATATGATACTCACATGAACTACTAAAATCAGGAACATAGGCCTATTGCATAACAAAGAGAATCAGAATCATTCATTTTAATTTTCTATCTATATGAGCATGATAGCATGCACTCAAAAGATCCCTTGACCATATGACCTTTTAAAACCCTTCCAAAAACAGGACATGAAATGATTATATCAATCTAAAATTGATCCCTTTATAACATTATGAATAAAAACAACTTACCACATATAGAAACTATACATATCATCAATGGTGAAGGTCTCTCTAATATGAGAATAGTGTTCTTCCTTCATAAGTTAATCTATGATCACCTAAATTTTATCATACATATGGGGTTACCTGGGTAATTATGTCTCAAAATCCATTACTAAATCATCTATATTTTATACTATAATGGGTAGAGGATTCAATAACCATGCAAGGATTTTGTTCTCGAACATTGCATGTTGACCATTGATGCATCTCACCACAAATCCTATAGTATTATCTTACATCCATATAACCCACTATTTTTTTTGGATATCATGAAACATCCTAGTCAGAACTGGATTTACCACCCTTGTAGATGCATGAGAATCGATCATTATCTCATCATGCATCCCATAGGAACCAATCCACGTCCATGAAAAAAACATCAACGTTGTTATGATACCAACCTGATTATAAGACCCCGACCTTAAAACTTACTTAATCTTGAGTTATTACAAGATAACACATTGAGAATCTTTTCAGGTTTAGAGTTTTTGAGAATTAGATCATAAAACCTGCATTACATTCCACATTTAAATAATATGGTTACATAAAGATAGTACACATTTTTCCCATCAACGGAAATATATTTAAAATAAATCATGGATTCTTTCTTGACACTTCCTTGAGACTATCATCTTATCATGTACCATTGCCTTGACCTGTGATAAACATTTCAAAAAAACTTGGGATGAGCATAAAAAAACATAGTATGGGTAATCAAAATATGGAAAGGAAACAGGAGTTCATATATACATAAGAATGAAATCATACTTTACCCATAAAACATAAGCACATTAACATACCTCATCAAATCATGAATAAATCATAGAGATTGTAATACATAAAGGTAACTTGAGGCATTCATAACATTCTTACGTAGGGAGTAACCCTCTTGGTTACGTTTGGAATACCCATCACAGTATATTCCCTAAATCTCTTCAGAGAAACCTTAACGTTTCAATCCTTCTAGTTACCCAATGCATTGGAGAGCTATATCGGGCCCAACCTCCCTTAGTTTATCACGGAACCACCCGTCTTCATAATAATTCCCAAGAACCTGAACATAATCGTATCACATAAAACATGCATAAAGTAAACATAACATTTCCACCATTCAATCACAAGATATCAATACAACAAATTGATATAAAAAAATTATGGAAACCATTTTCAATACCAAAACAAAATAAAATTAAAACATGGTATTTATATTTCTTTTAAAAAAAGGTATGGCTTGTAGAGGAAGCCGAAACTCAAATAATGGCCACGGCGGTGGAGAAGTCATTGTCGCCGCTTACGTACGACAAAAACATTCCCTTTTGTCGTTTAGTAAAAGCATCGTATAAAAAATATTCCTTTTGAATAAACGTAAAAGTCAAAGGGTTTTATACAACGTATCAAAGAAAGTTGTGTATAAAACAAAATATTCCTCAATGAAAGGATATTGAGACGAAGTCCCATACCTTGGGTCCGACTTGACTCGGTCGTTCCTCAATCTCCTGAATAATAAACTTGAGTTAATTTCTACTTGTTTAAGAACCTTTTTCAAGTTCATTATTCCTTTTATATAACTTATTTCCATGTCATGAACACTATTAATTATTTAAGTTAATAACGGTCGTTTTAATGATCATTGGTACATGAGTCAAAAATTAACCCTTTATAATTACTAGTGGTTCATGTATCCATTATATCTAGAATGGTATTCATGATTTAGATATCATATATGTCATATATATGTAGTAAATGCATGCATTTATAATATTACATATTCATTTAGAGATAAGAAATGAAATGCACCGTTCATGGAGACAGTAAGCCGTACGTACGCATGAACGCTACTTTCATTTCTATTTTGTATTTTATAGAATGGAATCATAATTATATAAAGGTATATTATAATTCCAGTGTAATATAATATATAATATCATAACTCCAGCCTTTATACGTCCCACATATGGTATTAACAAATCAAATCACATTGAGGGGGCGGTAGTCCGCACTTCCTTAAATGATGATATCGCGTTTACCCATAATGGGAACCGTAAAGGTATGCCCAAAATGAAAAATACAGAAGCTTAAGTAAAACATAAAAATAGTATATATCATATATAAATATAGTGTCATCTTAATGGCCACCATTGAATGTGTTAAAATAATGTCGAATAATCATCGTTTCGGGAGGCAGAAATTCTCCATCCACGGAAACAGTATGTTCTTTAACCATTAGATGTAGGTGTGTGTAAGTGTAGATAGAATACTTCTTATAAAAACATCCTAGTATATGGAAGATACTTGTTTTGTTACAAAAGAAAATAATACAAAGAGTTATGGGGTTGGAGAATCAAAATAAAACAAAAGGACTCAACTGAAGACATTACCTTATAATCAGGTAACTCCCTTTGGTTTGAGCTCAATGGCATCCTTGGGAAGACTTCTGCCCAAAGTGAGGTGTCAAGGAGTAATAGACGGATATGGAGAGACTTAAGAGGTAGGGTTTGGCCAAGCCAAAGTCTTTGTAAGTGTGGGTAAAGAGGTAGAGGTGGGGGCCTTTTATAAGAGGAGAGGAGGGGCACTCTTGGAAAGTAAGGAAATGTTACATTATTTTAGAATGAGTTTCGTATTTTAATGGTCCCAAATTTATGTGTTTCGTAGATAAGGTGATAAGGGTTCGAAATCCACCAATCCAATAGGTTTTGGACATGTGTAGGTCTTAAATGTTACATTATTGTTCCATTTTATTTAAATCGTTAAATAATGAGGTCATCGCTGCATCATTATGATGTCATAAATAATTTAATTTATTTAATTTCTAAAAATTATAAAAAATACTATTATTTAGAAAATAGTTTTATCTTTCCAATGACTATTTATAGTCCAAATGATCATTTACGTTGACAAAAGTAAAAATATTTTACTTAGGTGATACATTCTTTGTTACATTTAACATTTTTTAAAAACAAAAAGATAAAATATCACTTTCTCACAAAAGTGACTCCATGGGCCCCCAAGTTTGGAACAAGGCATCTCATGGTCGGCCATGAGACAACCAGTAGCCTTAGGACACATGTTTTTGTCATTGTTTATTATTATGATATTATCTTATTATTTTTAACTACCCAATTACTCATTAATCAAGATAATTAAAGATATTTACCGTCGTTACTATTCATAATGTCCAAAAACAAAAGAGTCTTAATTACATAATTTGGACCCTCTGATTCCAAATATTTAATCCATTTTACCAAATTCCAAACACATAAATTTCAATAATTAATTTGAAAAAAAATTCATGTTGTCAAAACAAATAGCGGGTTTTTTAGAAACAATATTTATGAAAAAATTGGCATTAGTTTATGCCCAATTCCAAAGTGAAATTAATCCTAATGACCACTATTGGATTAAATGGTAAACATATATTCAGATTACACATTAAGACCAATTAAAAAGATAATCTAACCATATAATTAAATTAAATTAAAAAGCAGTTTTGATGTAAAATGCAGTATTTTTCACTATTCATTAAAAGAATGAACATTATTAGATAAATACCAAAAATTTATCCAATGTAAATTACAATGTCCTAATCATAAATAATATGTTTATTTTGACAAATAGAAATTATAAAATTGTCAAAAGGTTGTTTTAAAAAAGGGTTTTCCATCAAAAGGCTGTAAAACAATCTTTTACAAATATTAGTGTATTCCATGCATAAGATTGGATTTATTCTCATTTTAAGCCTCTAAAACACTCTCTAAATCATTAATAGACATAGATAAAAATATCGATTATTCATTACTTACTTGTTATGTTACATCCTTCCCCCCTTTAGAAAATTGTGTCCCCGCAATTTATTTACATATCGAATAAGTGGGGGTATTTATCCCTCATCACATTTTCATATCCCCATGTTGCCTCTTCCATCATGTGGTTTTTCCACAAAACCTTTACCTGATTAATCACCTTATTCCGTAACACTTGCTCCCTGTGGTCAATAATCTGGACCGGTTGTTCCTCATAAGATAGGTTCTCTTCCAGCTAAACTAACTCTGGACTCAAAACATGAGATGGATCTGGCATATACTTTCTCAACATCGAAACATGAAAAAAATTGTGTACCTGAGATAAACTCGGAGGTAAAGCCACTCGGTAAGAAACTGATCCAACTCTCTGCAGAATTTCATATGGTCCAATGAACCTTGGACTCAACTTTCCTTTCTTACCAATTCGCATCACACTTTTCCATGGTGATACTTCGAGAAAAACAAGATCACCTACCTCAAAAGAGTGATCCTCCCTCCTGTTGTCTGCATAACTCTTCTGCCTACTCTGAGCTGTTCTCATGTGTTTCTAAATTAGCTGAACTTTTTCTTCCATCTCTTCTACCAATTCTGCTACCATCAGCTTTCTTTCACCCACTTCATCCCATAAAGCTGGAGTTCGACACTACTTCCCATATAACGCCTCAAATAGTGCCATCTGTATACTGGAATGAAAACTATTATTATATGAAAATTCAACCAAAGAATGATGTTGGTCACAACTTCCCTGATAATCCATAGAACAAGCTTGTAGCATATCCTCTGAGGTTTGAATTGTTTGTTCTGACTGCCCATCTGATTGAGGATGAAAAGTTGTACTAAAATTTAATTCAGTACCCAACGACTTCTGAAGACCTTTCCAAAAGTTAGAAGAGAACCTGAGATCACGGTCAGATACAATGGAGAGTGGAACTCCATGTAACCTGACTATTTCTTTAAAATACAAACGAGAAAGTTGATCTAGGGAAAAAGTATCTTGTATAGCAAAGAAATGAGTAGATTTAGTCAAGCGATCGACAATAACCCAGATTGCATTATTACCTCAAGATGTCTTCGGAAATCCCACAACAAAGTCCATGGATATATTCTCTCATTTCCACTCTGGCACTGGTAAAGGATTAAGCATCCTTTTCGGTAACTTTTTCTCTGCTTTAACCTGATTACAAGTCAAACACTTCACAGTAAAATCAGAAATATCACTTTTCATTCCATCCCACCAGTAATACTCTCGTAGATCTCTGTACATCTTAGTACTGCCAGGATGAACTGAAAATGGAGAACTATGAGCTTCACATAACAACTCTCTCTTCAACTGCGAATCCTAAGGCACACACAATCTCTTCCCAAATCTCAAAATGCAATCATTATCAATGTTGAATTCAGGCAACTTACCTTTCTGAATGAGCTCTACCTTTTTCTACAACTCACTGTCTTGCTTCTGTGCTTTCTTGATTCTATCTGATAGAGATGATATCATTGATACCTGAAACAAAACAGAAGAACATACTGCACCAAGAACATCTATTCCAAAGTTCTTCAAATCCCTAACCAAAGGATCACATTCAAAACGCAACATTTCTAATGAAGCATTACTTTTTCGACTCAAAGCATCAGCCACTCTATTTGCTTTTCCCAGATGGTAATGAATTGTACAATCATAATCCTTGATTAATTCTAGCCATATCCTTTGCCTCATGTTCAATTCTTTCTGAGTGAATATATACTTTAAATTTTTGTGATTGGTATATATTTCACACTTTACTCCATACAAATGATGCCTCCAAATTTTTAAGGAGAAAACAACAGCATCTAACTCTAAATCATGCGTAGGGTAATTTACCTCATGAGTTTTCAACTGACGTGAAGCATAAGAAATTACCTGATCATTCTGCATTAAGACACAACCAAGTCCTTTCAATGAAGCATCACTGTATATAACAAACTCTCCATTCCTGGAAGGTAGTGCCAAAACTCGAGTATTCACAATTCTTCTTTTCAGTTCTTGAAAACAATCATCACATTCTTTTGTCTAGATAAACTTAAAACCTTTCTGAGTTATCTTAGTCATTGGACTAGATAACCATGAAAAATTTATAACAAACCTTCGGTAATAGCCTTCCAAACCAAGGAAACTATGAATCTCAGTTACATTTATGGGTCTTGTCCATTCGTCAACAACCTTTGTTTTTGTAGGATCAACAGTTATCCTATCTTTAGAAACAATATGACCAAGGAAAGAAATTTGTTGCAACCAAAACTCACACTTTCTGAATTTCCCAAACAATTTCTTTTCTTTCAAGGTTTTCAAAATAACCCTTAAATTTCTTTCATGCTCTTCTTTACTTTTAGAAAACACCAAAATATCATCAATGAAAACAACCACAAAGTTATCCAAGAACGCATGGAAAATTATGTTCATTAAGTCCATGAATACAGTAGGTGCATTGGTTAGCCCAAAAGGAAGTACTACAAATTCATAATGGCCATATCTTGTACGAAACATAGTCTTCGGAATATCTGCTTCCTTTACCTTCAACTGATGGTACCCCGATCTCAGGTCAATCTTTGAAAAATACTGAGCTCCCTAGAGCTGATCAAACAAATCATCGATATGAGGCAAAGGATATTTGTTATTAACAGTGATGTTATTCAAGGGTCTATAATCAAAGAAAAGTCTCATAGAACAATCTTTATTTTTAACAAATAAAACAGGAGCACCCCATGGTGGTGTTCTAGGTCGAATGAAACCTTTCTCTAATAAATCTTGCAATTGCACCTTCAACTCTAAATGTTCAATTTGAGCCATTCAATAAGGGGGTTTTGAAATTGGCTTATCATCAGGAACTAAGTCAACAGTAAACTCAACTTCCCGATCTAGTATTATTCTAGGCAACTCATGAGGGAAAACATCAGGATACTCATTTACCACAGGCAGATCATTAATCTGAACAGTTCCATTATTTTCAATGATCTGTGCAATGTAACATTCATTTCCATCTTTTACACGTTTCTCGTCCTCTTGATATGTTATCAAAAGTAAGGGTTCATTCTTGTACACAAACTGAAATTATTTCTGAGAAGAAACATCTTTAGCTCTACAATCAATCTTATCATGGTAAATAGAGAGCCAATCCATACACAAGATAACATAAAACTCTACTAGAGGTAAAAAAAATAAGGTTTTCAAGTAGGTTCTTTCCACGGATAAGGATAGGAAGGTTCTTATAAATTCTTTTAGCCTTAACATTTCCCCCAGGTGTTTTTACCAAAATTTCAGGAGTCATTTCTTGAGATGGTATTCCCATTTTACTAAAAAGGTTTCATAGATGAAAGAATGTGTTGACCCCGAATCAAACAACACACTGGAATAATATGAAAAAACAATGAAAGTAACTGATACAACTTCATTTGACGGCCTGACATCTGCTGAAGTAGTTTCAAAGGATTTCACCACCCCTTTCTGCTTGTAGTCTAACTACTTCCCATCACTCAAGCTCTTTGTCGGACACTCGTTTGCATAGTTACCCATCTCATTGCACTTAAAACATTTCACTAACTGTAAATCAAATTTGGTTTTACCATCACCCTGATCTTTTTCAGTGGAATCACGAGCCTTATGTCCCATCTTACCGCATCGGTAGCACATTCCAGAATTCAAAAGACATTCCCTAGCATGCCTTTTACCAAATTTATTACAAACTGGAAACTTAGTTTTCTTACCATCAGACCTTTTTGTATAATTATTTCTTTTCTCAGGGAACATTGGTCTCCTCTTCTATTGGTTGTTATAGAACACTTGATCATCGGCAAACTCCATTTCCACCTTCTCATCACATCGAACAAGATTTTCATAACTTTTAAACTCACGAGAAGCTAATGCCCTTCGATATTTTGCCTTTAATCCTGAGTAAAAATGATTGATTTTACTATCAAGGTCTGAGATAAAATTTGGAGCATACCTTGCCAATCGAGTGAACCTTTCTTCATAGGTAGCCACTGAGTCTTCCTCTTGCCTCAATTCCATGAATTTTTTTTCCATCCCATGTCGAAAAACCTTAGGAAAATACTTTTCAAAAAACATACCTTTGAATTCATCCCAGTCGAGAGCATCAATCTCATCAGCGTCCCTGATATTTTTAACCATCGATCACTACTGATCTGCTTCACCCTCCAAACGGTAAATAGAAAGACTAACATTTTGATTGTCTGAACACCCCATAACATTGAAAATCTTCTCCAGTGCTTTACTACATCCTTCAGCTAGCATAGGGTCAGATGATCCTCTGAATGATGGGGAATGTTGCCTCATGAAATGTTCAACCACTTACATGTTCCTCTGCGGTTTATTTGGCTGGTCTCATTCATGGATACCACCGCCATTTATCAATTGAGTCAACTGCGCCATTACTGCAACAAACTGTTCAGTTCCAATTCCGACCATCACATGATGCATATTTGGAAGGTTATTTCCTTCTGTATGCCTTCCTAGCCCTGCTTCCCTGTTTCCTCTGTGGAAAACCATTCTGAACAAACATGTCTTAGATTAAGCAACATGGTAATCTTGAAATGCTATATCATTTCAATTTGACCATAAAAAATATTTTTGGATAATAATTTAGTAGAATTCTAACTCCTAAAGTTATCTAACCCGACCTTTGATACCAACTATGAGGCCCCGACCTTAAACCATACTTAATCTTGAGTTATTATAAGATTACACATTGATGATCTTTTCAGGTTTAGATTTTTAGAGAATTAGATCATAAAACTTGCATTACATTCCACTTTAAACAAAGTGGTCACATAAAGATAGTACTCATTTTTCCCATCAATGGAAATATATTTAAAATAAAACATGGATTTTTTCTTGACACTTCCTTGACACTATCATCTTATCATGTACCTTTCCCTTGACCTGTGAAAAACATTTCAAAAAAACATGGGATGAGCATAAAAAATCTCAGTATGGGTTATAAAAATATAGAAAGGAAACATGAGTTCATATATACATAAGAATGAAATCATACTTTACCCGTAAAACATAATCACTTTAACATACCTCATCAAATAATGAATAAATCATAGAAATCATAAGACATAAAGGTAACTTGAGGCATTCATAACATTCTTACGTAGGGAGTAACCCTCTTGGTTACGTTTGGAATACCCATCACAGTATATTCCCTAAATCTCTTCGGAGAAACCTTAATGTTTCACTCCTTCGCGTTACCCAATTCATTGGAGAGCTATATCGGGCTCACCCACCCTTAGTTTATCATAGAACCACCCGTCTTCATAATAATGCCAAAGAACCTCAACATAATCGTATCACATAAAACATGCATAAAGGAAACATAACATTTCCACCTTTCAATCACATTATATCAATACAACACATTGATATAAAAACATTATGAAAACAATTTTCAATACCAAGACAAAAGAAATGTAAAACATGGTATTTATTTTTCTTTTAAAAAAAGGTATGGCTTGTAGAGGAAGCCGAAACTCAAATACTCGTCACAGCGACGGAGAATTCATTGTCACAGCATTCGTACGACAAAAAAATTCCCTTTTGTCGTTTAGTAAATGATTCATATAAAAAATATTCTTTTTGGATAAACATAAAAGTCAAAGGGGTTTATACACCGTATCAAATAATGTTGTTTATAAAACAAAATATGCCTCAATGAATGGAGATTGAGACGAAGTCCCATACCTTGGGTCGGACTTAACTCTGTCGTTCTTTAATCTCCTGAATAATAAACATGAGTTAATTTCTACTTGTTTAAGAACCTTTTTCAAGTTCATTATTCTTTTTATATCACTTATTTCCATGCCATTAACTCTATGTAATTATTTAAGTTAATAACGGTCGTTTTAATTATCATTGGTACTTGAGTCAAAAATTAACCCTTTATAATAACAAGATTTTCATGTATTCATTATATAAAGAATTTTATTCATGATGTAGATATCATATATGTAATATATATTCAGTACATGCATGCATTTATAATATTACAAAATCATTTAGAGGTAAGAAATGAAATGCACCATTCATGGAGACGGTAAGACGTACGTACGCATGAATGCTACTTTCATTTCTATTTCGTATTTTATAGAATGGAATCATAATGATATAATGTTATATTATAATTCCAATATAATATCATATATAAAATCATAACTCCATCCTTTATACGTCCCACATATGGTATTAACGAATCAAATCACTTTTGAGGGGGTGGTAGTCTGCACTTCCTTAAATGAGGATATCGCGTTTACCCATAATGGGAACCATAAAGGTATGACCAAAATGAAAAATATATAAGCTTAAGGAAAACATACACATATTATATATCATATATATATATATTTTCATATTAATGGCCACCTTTGGTGGTGTTAAAATAATGTTGAACAATCATCGTTTCGGGAGGCAGAAATTCGCCATCCACGGAAACAGTATGTTTTCTAACCATTAGTTGTAGGTGATTGTATGCGTGGTTCTAATTAATTCGTATAAAAACATCCTAGTATATGGGAGATACTGGTTTTGTTACAAAATAAAACAATAAAAAGAGTTTATGGGGTTGGGTAAGAAAAATAAAACAAAAGGGCTCAAGTGAAGACATTACCGTAAAATCGGGTAACTCCCTTTGGTTTGAGCTCAAAGGCTTCCTTGAGAAGACGTATGCCTAATGTGAGGCTTCAAGGAGTAAGAGAGGGATTTTTAGAGACTAAATGTGAAGGTTTTGGCCGATACAAAGGCTTTGGAATTGTGGGTAAGGAGGTAGAGGTGGGGGCCTTTTATAAGAGGAGAGGAGGGGCACTCTTGGAAAGTATAGAAATGTTACTTTATTTTAGAATGCGTTACCGATTTTAATGGTCCCACATTGATGTGTTTATAGGATAAATTGATAAGGTTTATAAATCCACCCATTAAATATGTTTTGGATTTGTTTAGGTCTTAGATTTTACATTATCATTCAATTTTATTTAAATCATTAAATAATGAGGTCATCACTGCATCATTATGATGTCATAAATAATTTAATTTATTTAATATCTAAAAATTATAAAAAAATACTATGACGTAGAAAATATTTTTAGCTTTATAATGAATATTTATAGTCCAAATGATAATTTATGTATACAAAATTAAAAATATGTTACTTAGGTGATACATTCTTTGTTACATTTATCATTCTTTAAAAATAAAAAGATAAAAAGTCACTTTATCACAAAAGTGACTCCATGGGGCCCCCATGTTTGGAACAAGGAATCCCATGGTCGGAAATGAGAAAACTAGTAGCCTTAGGACACATTTTTTTGTCATTTTTTATTGTTATGATATTATCTTATTATCTTTAACTACCCGATTACTCATTAATCAAGATAATTAAAGATAATTACCATCGTTACTGTTCATAATGTCCAAAAACAGAAGTCTTAGTTACATAATTTGGACCTTATGATTCCAAATAAGTAATCCATTTTACCAAATTCAAAACACATAAATTGAAATAATTAATTTTAAAAAAACTTCCCTTTGTCAAAACAAATAGTGGGTTTTTTAGAAACAATATTTATGAAAAGTTTGGCATTAGTTTATGCCCAATTACATAGTTAAATTAATCCTAATGACCACCATTGGATTAATAGGTAAGAATATATTCAGATTACACTTTAAGATCAATTAAAAAGATAATCTAACCATATAATTACATTAAATGAAAAAGCAGTTTTGATGTAAAATGCAGTATTTTTCACTATTCATTAAAAGAATGAACATTGTCAGAAAAATACCAAATTTTATCCAATGTAAATTTCAATGTCCCAATCATAAATAATATGTTTATTTTTACATATAGATATTATAAAATTTTCAAAATTTTGTTTTAAAAAAGGGTTTTCCATTAAAAGGTAGTAAAACAATCTTTTAAGAATATTAGTTTATTCCATGCATAAGATTGGATTTAGTCTCATTTTAAGCCTCTAGAACAATATCTAAATCATTAATAGACATAGATATAAATATATATTATTAATTACTTACATGGTATGTTACACTGATGGTGGATCCCCAATATATAAGTTTTCTCTTAGATATAATCCCTCCCAATTAGAAAACTTATATGTCTTGATCTGGTCCATATTTAGATGAATATTAGATATTGAAGTTTTATATAATCATTGATAGGACTCCTAAACACCATCATACATGTCTTTAATGATTTAGTTTATCCAAAACTTATTAAAATACTCCATCAGTTCCTCTTTCAATGTATTCTACTTCACATCATCAAAAACAAAATTTTATTATAATGATTTGTTTTCTAAATCAATGTCTATGGACAATATATACTCAACCCACCTCCTCTTTTAAATGGTTCGGTCTCTCTAATAAATGATGTACTTGAGGATCTAGTGTTTTGTGTACACCAAAAAACACTCACCCAAAATACAGTTCCACAAGTATATCAAGGCATGTATCACTATTACTAATGCTAGATCATGATTATGGCAATTACTCTCATGCGGTCTTAGCTTCACAGAGACTTAAGTAACCACTCGATCTTCTTCTATCAGAACTACTCTAATTTTGACTCTAGATGCATCACCGTACACAGTATAAAATTTTCCTAATATACGAAGAGTGAGGATCAGTATTGATGATGGAAAAATATTCAAATTCAATAGAGACATATCATAATAATATGATCAAATGATCTTTACACCATTCATGGTTAGCCCAATCATTGGTACATCCAAATGATAAAATTCTAGTATGAAATCTCGATAATAGTTTATTGGACCATGAAAACACATAATCTCAAAGAAAATATTAGGTCTCTCCAATGATACTACAATTTAATCCACCTCTAGGCCCATTTACACCCCCATCCTCTTGGATAACATGGACCCCTATGTGTTCTCTATCAATCCAAAATCAATATTTATATCTCTTGGAATAAATATGATGCACTCTTAATATACTCAAGATTATATCAATATGTTGGGAATGAATTTATATTAACTAGTACCCTAAATATCATTTAAAAAAAGTATCATAAACAAATATAATAATGTTTGAAATATCTTATTCATTATAGAAATTATTACCCCCCAGTTAATTTTCACACCGAATTCCATAACCATGAACTCATACAATCCAGTGCTACACCTAAAAGTAGTTTGTGGAATGTATAGTAGGCTCAATATCAACTGATAGTAACCCAACCATAAGTTGTTCTTGGAGAAAATATTATCTCCTCTATGCTAATCAAGGAGATTTCCAATCTATATAGGGGGACACTGATTCATTATTATCAACCTTTTCAACATCCGATAGTTCAGACATAAGTGATAGGTCTCATTTTACTTCATGGAGATAATCACAGGAGAATACCATGGAGAATTACTAGGTCAAATGAATCATTTTCCTTCTAGATATTATAACTGAAATTTAAACTCACAATGTTTTGCAGTTTCCATTATCTATGGAAGGATATAAACTAGTTTATCTCCTGGTATAAACTCATTCATAAACTCAATATCATGCTCGGGTGGTAAGCTAGAAAACTATTAAGGAATGATTTCATGAAAATGGTTCTCAGCTAGATGAAAATAAATATTATTCATTTCACCATCATAAAAACTAATTTTTTTATATTTAATACATTTTGACATAAAATGTACACTGAATTAGTCCAACAAGATCATCCGGAGGATCCAACCCACCCTGGTGAGAATAGTTATCACCATCTCGAGATAGAAAGGTAATTATCCTATGATAACACTAGATATGGTCATGATATAAAACTAGAAAATCTACACTATAAATCACAAAATCACTATCATTTCTTGCTCAATAATGCCCCTAAGAAAATGGTTTCCATTAGTTTATATATAATATTCCATTCATCATCTGATATCCACTTACCACAGTCCAAAAAAAATGTAGATGGTCATTATGTCAACAATGATTACCACTACCAATAATTTTTTTTTCAAATTAAGTAGTTGAATAGGATTGTGATTCTCAAATATTAAATAAACAACTTTAAGGGTAGATGATAAACTAATAATACCACTCATGGTATAATTTTCTACATATTGACTAGCCAGAGAAGATTATAGTAAATTCTCTCATATAAAATTGGAAATTAGAAGACCTGCTAAATTTAAAATACAATTAAATCCACTACAATTGAATGTGATCCATGAATAAAAAACATGCATTATGGATTTAAAATATCCACACCTAAAATAAATGTATGATGTCCCAGCCTGTCAACCCACTACATCTAGAACTCATCATAACATGGTTTTCCTCATCCATCATTATTATAAATGATTGGTTTGAATTTTTTATTTGAAAATTTACTTAATATGGGTAGGCTAAATTTAATTTCTCAATATTGACCATTGAAAGTAGGGTTGGATTTAATAGAATTTTAAATTGTGGTGTTATACATTTACACCATGCCTTACCCACATTAATATATATATATATATTTAAATAATAATAATTAATAATTATATAAATAAATACTAAATATAATATTAGTAAATAATTATTTAAATTAATTTTTTATTATTAATAATTTTAATATTTAATTCTAAAAAAATTAATACAATAATTATTTATTAATTAGTCTCTAAACACATGATTATAACATTTATTACAATTAATAATTTACTAAATAAATTATTTTATTAGTTATTAAATATATTAAATGACGTTAATTTTGTTACAAATGATTTGTTTTTATGATTTTAAAAGGAAACCTAACCCAACTTGTTTATTGTTCTTGAACATTCAAGAATAGAACATTCCCTTGTAGTTGTAGTAAACCTTTGGACAAGAATCCACCCTACAGATTTGACTAGGTCAATCCTCCCCTTTATATTCTTCCCTACACTATCAAAAATATTAAATCAATAAGATTTTAATTATGTTTCTAAAGAACAACTAGTTAGAATTGAATTACCTTCAATATGAAAAGTAGAAAACAACATTGACCACTACGCCACACCCACAGAAGAAGTATTATTAAATATTAATTACGATAATTATGCTATTAATTATTAAATAAATTATTATCAATAAATTATATTTTTATTTATTAATTATATTATTATTTATTAAATAAGTAAAATTAATTTCTTGTCATTATTAATTCTATTTTTTCATTAATAATTATTTTTATACTATTATTTATTATTAATTAGTGTCAAAAATCATTCTAACCTTTGAGGATTATTTATTATTAAACACCATATGTATATTATTATTTATTAAATATATTACAAGTTATCAATTATATTATCAATAAAATTTCTTAATGGAAACCTGACTTGACCCATATATAGATCATGCTCTTCCAATCAAATAGTATTCCCTTGCAGGTGCTCTAACCCCCAATCTTGAATTCACTCTATAGAGTCGATGGGGAAAATACTCCCCACCTCATGCTTCTTTTCACTATCAAGGGTATTGACTTAAAAGGCATCTAATAACGATGTTAAACCACAAGAAGTGGGAATCAATCTCTTATCTCTTTGGAAACCAAGGAGGGTCCCTAACCACTAGACCACCTACAGAGGTGGGATGTTATTAATTAATAATTACAACTATTATTTTATTAGAAATTAATTATATAAATAACATGTAATATAATTAATAACAAAAAGTATATTCAATTACTTGTTACATAATTAATAAATTGTAATATAATTGATCAAAATTTTAAAATAATGAAAATATATTTAATTTTTATTGAAATGATGTTAATGTTTGAAAATATATGGAAATATGGTTAGAATTCATGGGTTTTAAGTGTGTATTTTAAATTAACATTTTCATGCCTAGAATATAATGTTATATAACATAAATATAATAAAAAAATAATATTATTATAATTTCATACAATAAAAATATAACAGTATGTAATCTCTTATAACAAATAATCTAATGTATTTATAGTGTTATATAATGTAATAATATAATAAATATATTGTGAATGTATAATAAATGTAACTTTATTTATGAAACATCCCCCACCAGGTACTCTGGCACATGACAGTGTTAGTTGTCTAAGCGACCTAATGCACACCTTCATGTATTTTAGATCATTCCAATTAGCAGAAACTATGTATGAAATATAGGGGGATATTATAAATTTTGGTATGATTTTTTAATAAAAGAAAGAAAAAATATAAATTATCATTCATGAAATATTAGTTGAATATGGAATAGGATGAGAAATCCGAAAAAATTGGATCATGTAATGATAGTTTGAATGTATCTAAATTACATGTTGTATTTCATATAATAATATTCTAAGATACTCTATTAATGGCAACAATAACCTTGGTTTTGTGGCCCATGTTTTTAACCCTCCAAGGTCTTACCCATCATACAGTAATCAAATAAAGTCGACCCTCATGCCCTTATTGAAACTTGAATCCATGAAATATTCCTCGGTACCAAATAGATTCCCAAATAGGGTGTGGGTACAACTCAGTAGGCCACCACCAATACATCATAAAAATTCCATTCTATGTATATAATGTATTCAAACAATTGATTATTGGGGTATTAAATATATAAATCAATACATATCACAATATAAACTAGTTGTACCTCATGATCAATGAGGATAGCTAGGGATAATCAAACACACATCAGCATAAGGCATGATATCTTTGAGCATGTTCTAGAACCATTCCAACCAATTTCATAACCCTCCCCTGTTATCTCCCAAAAATAAACACTATAAGAACCATGTAGATCTATATATGTATTACAACATGTCTATTCACATGACTAAAATATAATCATTTAAAAACAACCGGGTGTAAGAACTATATATAATCATTTCATTATAATCATACCCATTCCCTATATATAATCATTTCATCACAACTGTGAAAAATACACATATAAAAAATTATTTCCTCATAACCAAAAATAGTCCCTATATATAATCATGTCATCATAACTGGGACCAAGCCCTATATTTAATCATTTTCTCATAATTGGGCACCATCTTACATAACATGGAATGACATGACACATTACGTAAACATTTCATTACCAAAAAGACTACTCATTTTGATGGGAAACACTTCCAATCATTATCATACTTATTGAAATTCATTTTCACGTTTCAAATAAACCATTAATCATTATTACTCCATTATTCCCCTAATTCACCAGTTTATTGTCCCACTTCCTCATTTCCAGTCCTCGGTTTTCAATTAAACCCAATTTCCCAATCATCATTTCATTATAACATAATAATCACATTTCTATTGAATTCACAAGGTTAATCAAAAAAAAAATTTATCAATATATCCAAAACAAAATGACTACAATGTATGGCTCACCTCTCGAGTGGCCAAAATTACAGCCTCAAAGATAATGGACCCAATAGGATCCATGAGTGGAAAAATAATATATGTTCCCAACATTAATTGGATAATTTTTAGGTACATAATGTGTGTGGAATGAGTGCATGATTGTAGTTAATGCCACACTAAAAGAATTAAAATAATCATTACAAAATTGGTTTAGACAATCTTCCTCAAAAAAATAGTTAAAGATGACTGAAACAAAATTTATGATGTAAGGTTGGATTCCACATATATTCCCTTCAATGATGAGATGAAAAATATTTTCACACAAACATGATCCTATTAGTTAATCCTTATCTTGGGTTATCAATTAAATCATAAAGGACCAAGAGGGAATATAACAACTAATTTCTTACCATCAATATAATGATCTGAAGCACCAAGATCATGTATGGGTTAGATTTTAGATTGCACTGTATGCTTAGAAATCGTTTACAGTATGGATATATTCAATTGAATGATATATTCATTATCAAAATGCATTTAATGGCATCTTAAAAGTAGGGAATGAAAAATTTTAAGGTGTGAGTATGGGATTAATCATGAATGCCATGATTTCAATATCCAATTAAAGGATCTCAAGGATCCTCTCATTATATCCTTCCCACTCTATAGTGAGTTGGATCATTTATTCCTTGAAAGATGACCCTGTAGACACATTCATGTGTAGATTGGAATAATACTTCTATTGGGTACTTTTTGGAGGAATTGAATAATAACCTTCACTACTTACCATCACCCCATTTCAATTTAATACAACATCCTTGAAAGAAATAGGGCCACTATTTCCCATATATTATAGTAGAGTGGTGTCCAGAAAAATCACTTGCTTCTCCTTATCACTTCCATAATCTAAAACCTTACCCAATTTACCATAAATTCCTAAATAACTGATTACATTATGAAACTCTCGATGATAATACATTCTCGTTTGATTATCAGATTACCCAGACCTATCATCCTGTAAAACATTCTCTAAAAGAATGTGGCCAGCGGCTGCAAAATACAAAATTATTCATCAATTATTGAAGGATAACATCTTGGTACTACACCAAAATCTATATAGTTAGACTTCTTCACCTCACCCGTATACCTCACATCATGATTGGTGAGTTACATGATAATCAACACACATCATACAACCTGCTGATCAAGTTTAGATGTGCCATATGCCAAATAAAATTAATATATAATTCTATTACATAGTGTCCCATTTATCCACAAAAATTAATAGAGCATCCTCCTGCAATTTTAACCCAAATACCTAATATATTTACATTGACTGAAAAAATCATGAAATTAATCATAATCAGACATGAAATGAATTTCAACAATTTTCATAGTGAAAATAACATATCATCAAGGGTAGAGCTATGATTGATACCAACCACCATCCTTGAAAAGTGTCCATACCAAAAAAATTTAATTTCCTTATCTAAACAAATTTGGCGAGCAATTGTAGATGTAATGTTGTGCCTAATGTTTGGGTTCCATATAATTCAATTGAGACCAATAATCCTAATTTATACAATTTAGAATGCATTTTGGTCCTACATGATAATGAAATCCTAGGACCATTCGTGATGATGAACCATATGAGGATTCAAAAACAAGGAAACTACAACATAGACATGAGATCTAAATTCCCTCTACTAAAAGAGGAAGTGGAAGAAAACTCTATGTATTGAAATGTATATCCAATTCTTGATCCCCTAGAGAAATGAGTACCTTCAAACTGATTCAACTAGCCTCCTTGGATTCACTCTTTTTTAGAATTATGAACCACACTATTAAGTAATTTTTTCACATAGACACCCTTTTTGAGAATGAATCGATATTTTCCTCCACATGAGCAACAAAGACATTCCAATGATACCTATAAAAGGTTGATCCTTTGAAGAAATCCAAGGCCCATCAATGATTTTCAAGATCCCAATATTATCCTTTAATTTGGATTCCATCTATAGCTAAAACTACTTTATATTCTTATATAATCTCCACTACAATCAATACCAAAACATGAGATTGGCCACTGCAAAGATGTCGGTAACCAAGGAGAAGGGAATGAAATGGAAGATTAGTCCATAACAAAATAGAGAATCACTTCAATGACACAATCCTGGAAAGGTGAAAAATGAATATGAAAATCAAAGTCTACCACCAAACTGAGTTAATGACCCCACCAACCACTGCCACATTTGAAACATCCACAGAGATTTTGGTCATTCTTCCATGTCTTATCACATCTTTTATATCTTCCTAGTGTCATGGTCTTTATATCAATACGATTCAAAAATTTCTGCTACACCTATATCATTGGAGGTCAGCTCATGTAGTTAATCGTTGTTCTGTTGTCCGTCCCTAAATCTTTTATCCCTTATAGACTCCATGGGAACCTCCCTAGGAAAGTCAAACACTCAAAAAAGGATTAGATATGGAGATCTTGTCCATGATGAGATCATACTTTTTTGAATCTTGTATGTTTTTTATTATTACTCCCTATAAATCATCTCTAGATTTCACGTCATGCAATGAAACCAACATGAATTTAGACTGTGCACTACAACAAATATGGCTTTTATCATCACTAAAAAAGTGCATTAACAGGGCTAAAAATCACTCTTAATTGAGGACATGATAAATGGGGGTTCCCTTTTATCAGCCCTTAGTAATGCTCTGATAAAAGTAAAAAAAAATTAAAAATAAGTAAATAATAATATATATTAGGGGGAGATTATAATAGTTCTTAACCCCCCCCCCCCCAATCAGCGCTTGGTGGCCCCTCCCACTCCCGTACGCTTCCCATGCACTCGCATCCCACACATGCGCGTAAAATTCCTTACTTCCACTCGAACTCGAACCCGCGACCTCCCCCTTGCATGCATGCACCTTTATCACTAAGCCATTTCATTTTTTTCTATTTAATGATACATCTATTATTTATTTATATATAGTTATATTTACTTGTAAATTAATATAGATTAAAATTAATATAATTATATTTTGTTATATTAATACATATATGTTTATTCATATATTAGTATAAATATATTCACTCGTATGTTAACATATATTTTAATCTATTTATATATATATTTATTGTTAAAATTTTCATCCGTATATTTATTTGTATATTCATATATATTTATAAGATTAATTTTAAATTCATTTATAAAATATGATTTTTATGTGTGTTTATAAATAAATAATTAAATACATATATACATATATACAGCACAAACACAAATACACACACACACAGATATATATATATATATATATATACGAATAAATTCATATATATATATGAGTATTTGAAAATCCATATAATGTTAACATGACCATAACTTCTAAAATAGAAGCCTGCTTCAACTCCAAAACCAGCCAAATTGACGAAAATGAAAAAATCATTAATATGATCTGTTGTACATTTCTAAGTTAAATCCAGATCATAAATTATACATGTTATAATGTTAATAAATAGGGGTATCTCGACTAAAAACTAGGTTTTGGAGGCCTAATGGGCCTTTTGTCTCCTCGAATGATGCGAAAAAATATTTTCTTCAATCATAAGTGTGTGGTTCTCGTCACAGGCTTTGATGTGTTTTGCTGTAGAGCTCAAACGGACACCTGGATAATAATTTATGACGGTTTCAAGTTTGAGTTACATTTTCAACTTATTTTAGTATCATTTATTACTTTTTTTGATTTTTTGTGCACTCAAATTTTTATTAAATGGTTTTTAGTCGATAATAATTATCAAATTATTATTTAATTATATATTTTTAAAATTTTAAAATAAATTTTCACTTAATTTCTTATATATTAAATGTAATAATCTATTTATATGTATTTTTAAAAAATAAATATTATATTTATATCAATAAAAAATATACTTATATAATGATATATTATTTTTCATGGAAAATTATTATTTTTTGAAACATAATATTTATTAGTACTAGGAAAAAGTGCTAATAAATCCCCTCTTTATCAGTGCTACTAAAAAACAGCTGATAAAGGGGTACCCATTAACAGTGCTAAAAAAATTAATGTTAAAGGGGGGCCTTTATTAGCACTAAAAAGGCGCTCATAAAGGGTCACTTTTAGCAGCTCTTTTTTCCACAATGTTAAAGACCCCCCTTTATCAACTCTTTTTTTAGCACTGATAATGTCCCCGTTTATCAGTGCTTTTTTAGAACTGATAAAAGGAAGCCCCTTCCCTTTTTAATTGTGATTTCCAAAGAAGAAATATTATTTGTAAAGCTATGTCACAATCTAATGTGACCTCCAATAATAACTTCCAAGGAATATACGTCAATGTGAATCTCATTTGTAAAAAATCTAGAATAACCTGTTGCATCCATGGAATCCCTACTACCCCGATGTTCAAAAAAAACATCATTAACATGACCCTAAGAGAGATATATTTAATATGAATTTGTGACATTAGTGTGTACATTTTAAGAACATAAATCTTGGGCATATCATCCATACCACTATATTGGATCCCTTACGTCTTAGTAAAACTTTTTGAAAAACCATTAGATTGATAATCATATGCATCCTTAGTAATAGAATTACCAAAAATGCCACTTCCTTTGTTGTGATCCAACATGGGATCAGAATCAACTTGACCAGTATGGGGGAAAACCCATCCAATTCAAAGGTTCCCTTTCATTTAGAACCATCCAATAAACCTGTTCCCATGGACATAACATCTCCTAGAAAAAATCTTACTAGTAAATTTTTAATCAATCCATGGTTTTGAGAAATTATTCAAGACATTGATTTATTATTGACCAACTCATCTAATTTTTTCTTACCCCTTAATGCACATAATGCAATCAACTTTTTGGGAAAGAGGTGATGAACAATAAAATCTTCTATCATTACATCATCAACTAGATTATTACCACTGTACATCCCTTCTTCCACAATCTCCCCCCATGTCCTGGTATCCTACTTCTCATTAACATCCATTTTCTATACACCCATAAAGCCATGACACACATGAGGTTATGTGGAAACAACATCCTCAGAACATTCCCTCTCATATGGAGCAATCAATTATTTTTTATACTTGTCCCAAATGTGTACACTTGCGAAAAAGGATTAAACATGTCCAACTATAGAGACATTATCTCGATAAATTGAATGCACACCCTCACTAGGATCATGGAAATTTACCAATGATTTTTCACTCATCCTTCTAGTGGATGAACATGATCAAAAATTTTAGGACAACCATGAACATTAGATTAAAAAAATATAATCTTTCTAAAACAAGTATTTTCATCATATCATCATGTAGAGAAAATACACAAACAATAGATCTCATTAAATTTAAAATGACATTGTATATAACCTTAAATTCCATACAAAATTGTAGAAAATTTTAACACTCAATTACTATACCAATCATATCATCATATGTTGAAAGAAATACTATATCATTTAATGTAGAACACAGGTCCACTTCTACTAAAAATCTAGAATATTAGTTGAATCTATAAATCATAGTTTCTCTTTAAATTTTAATGGGGAACCCATTAGAAATTGAAATATCATAAAGAATGTTAGGGTCCCAAAGTATCAATTTTAAAATATATACCTTGACCCATAGTAGACAATGAAATCTTTATCCTATAAGGGATTGAACATCCTATCCATATATTGGAATTGAAGAAAACCAGCTAGACAGAGATCAAAACAAAGTCCCAAGAACATATCATCAATTCCATATAGAGGAAGAGAAACTGTAACAATCAATTTTATAGTAAGACACATTTCAAATTTTTAATGGCCCAAATTTTTGAAAAATACTCAACCTAGCCTCTAACTTTCCATGACATAGATTCCTTTGTAAAAATAAATTTATCAATGATATAATACTCACCAACTTCTAAAAATTCTATGACTGTAACCAGATTAAACATAATTTGATAATTTTTTTCCTTCCAATGAATTCCACCTGCTACTGAACCCTTTAAGAGAGAAAAATAATGACTTAACACACTATTATCTTGGAAAGTAGTTACAACTTTCCCTCTATAAAAGACATTTCAACATTCCATTCCAATGCCCACATGCTTGGGGGATATGAATAGTCATTGTGAGAAGAAGATATTATCCAATGGTTGAATATATAATGAAGCCATGTGTTTGGATCTCTAATCACCACATAAGGTTATACAAAGATGTTGTCATGGAACCTGATTCATCTCAAATGTCATATATAAATACATTTAAAATTATATATTAATACTTCTTAAATATATGTATTTATAATTATAATTATCAATAAATATATATATATATGTAAATAATTATAAAATTATAAGGAATAGAGTTTAATAATAAATCTATTCATTATTATTATAATTACATATTTTTATTTATAAATATATATAACTATATAAATATATATAATTATTTAAATATATATAATCATATAAAGAAATTTGTATGAAAATGGTTTCACTAGAGACATTAAGCATGTTCATGAGGAAAATGAATCATTAGATACATAATATTCAGATGTCTCACGGTAGGATACAAAGTATTGGAAGAGACGAAGACACCCAAGAAGATTGCGTAACACCCGATGAAGGCATGTCAAATATAATATAAGGTAATTGTTGAATAATCTTTTGTTTTATTTGTGTTTATTATTCCATTTTATCCTTTATTGTCTCGTACTCTTTTCCTATAAAAATTAAATTTTAATAATATTTTTTCTGCGACCATGGGTTTTATCCCAAGGATTCAGATGTTCTATGTTATATATATATATATATATATTTAAATAATTATCAAATTATAATAAAAAAAATTAATTGATAAATATATTTTTTTTATTTTTTATGATCTATCATAAACCACATTAATTTAGGTGCACCCACTCAATGGTGGATATTTTATTTAAACTATTAAAAGTGTGTGAGTGAAGGAATGTATGGACATTTGTTTGGACAATGATGATTCATTCAATAGACATTGATCCACTGGAAATTATATTTAGAGTTTGATGTAGTGATGGGGGTCGCTTCACAAATGCAACCAGCGATAACATAGGTTGTTTCGCGGTCTAAGAAGTTGATATTGTTATGAGGTGAAGCCTTTCGTCAATAGGTGTCGGTGTAAAGAGGATCCCCAACCTAATGGTGTCGTTTGTGGGGGGGGTGAGGAATGGGCTGAAGAAAGGGAAAATGGGGTATGCAGCTTCTCCATATTATAAAAATTAATATAATATTAGGTATTAGTAAATGATATGCATGTAATATGTGAGGGGTGATTCTCTTTCATGGTTGGAGATCATCTCTCTCTCTTCAATATGGTGGCCAAATTCTACCACTAATCATCCCAAGAGAAGGGTTTTAATGGTTATTCATTATCATAATTTTGAATCATGTGTAAAATCATATGTTGGGACAATTTTTACAGGAAATTTTTGGAGGAAGGTGATTAAAACCACTTACATGTATGCAAGAATCATGAAGAATCTAGTCTTTCATGGCCAGTAAGGTTGGAATTCAATCTGTGACTTCGATAGATGGGTACATGCTGGAGATGATGTGGGTAGAAGGGGGATGATTTCCGATGAAAACAGGGACCTAGGTGGTAGTCATTGGATGACATTGGAGGGAATACTCCATGTAGTGATCAAGATCCATTTAGTTTTCAGATGTAGGCTGGCATTTTACTATTTTTTTCATCACAGGATCCCACTGGTGGGAAGAGAGTTTTTTAAATAAGTTTTTTAAAGAATAAAATTTTCAAATGTGCCTCACAAGAGGCATCACCAATGCCATCTTTTGTATTATTCCAAAATGAGGCATTTCCACTACCACCTTTTCATTATTTTTAAAGGTAGCAGAAGTGCTTCCACCATTCCCCTAAAACAAAAATATATTATTTTAAATATTATTTTTTATATATTTAAAATTTTAATTGATTATTATTATTTTATTATGTTTATATATATATATATATATCAAAATGTTTCAGCAGAATTTTCCTCTTATTCTAGTACATGACATTCCTAGACTATAAAAAAACTATAACACCAATATAAATGAAAATTACTACATAGATTAGACATGTATAAAATAAAAAAACTCATAAAACTTTTTAATTAAAAAAAATTATAGGAATTCTAATCCACCAACTGAAAACATAAAAAACTTTAAAGTATGCGACTTTTCTAACTTATAAAATAAGAATAATAAGACCAATATTAATGAAAATTAAAACATGGGTTAAACATATAATACACAGTTAGAATAAAATAATTTCTTAAAAAATGTTGATGGAAAACAATTTAAATGTTTTCTAATACACCAACATGAATTTTTATATTGATCCAAACAAGTGAAATTTCTAGCTTATAAAATAAAAACAATAAGACCAATATATATGAAAATTAAAACATGGATTAAACATATAAGAAATAGTCTAAAATGAAAATAATTTCTTATAAAAAGTTAATGAAATATAATTTATATGATTTATAATACACCAAATGGAAACATATAAATGTTTCAAATATGTGATTTTATAGCCTATAACAAAAAAAAATAAGAAACCAATATAAATAAAAATTAGAAAATATATTAAACGTATAATAAATACTCGAAAATAAAAATACTTCTAGAAAAAACTGTTCAGGAAAAATAATTTATAAGCTCTCTAATTGACCAAATTGAAAATTATAAATATTTCAAGTATGTGACTTTGTTAGTAAATAAAATATAAACTATAATTCTAATAGAAATTAAAATTAAAACATGTATTAAACATATAATAAATAGTCGAAAAAAAAATTCATAAAAAATATTGATGGAAAATAATTTTCATGCTTTCAAATTCACCATCATTAAACATAAAATGTTTCAAGTATTTGAATTTTCTAGCCTATAATATATAAACTATAAGACCAAAATAAATTAAACATTAATCATTGATTAAAAATATAATAAAATTTTGAAAGGAAAATTAATTTCATAAAATATTATTATTATAAAATAATTTATATGTTGTCTAATCCACCAACTAGGATCATAAATTTTTTTACGTGTGTAATTTTTATAACCAATAAAATATAATCTATTAGAACAATAAAAAAAATTAAAACATGAATTAAATATATATGAAATAGTCAAATATAAAAATAATTTCATAAAAAAGTTTATTAAAATTAAGTTATAAGCTTTCTAATCCACCAACTTGAAACATAAAAATGATTCAAATATGTCACTTTTATAGTCTATGAAATATGAAAAATAAAAAAATATAAATGAAAATAAAAAAATGGTTTATATATATAAGAAAAATTAGAATATAACAATAATTTCTTAAGAATTGATGATGAAATATAATTTATGTGCTTTCTAATCCACCAACATGAGTCATAAAAATGTTTCAACTATGTGATATTAATAAACTATAAAATAAAAATAATAGGACCGATATAATAAATAATGGAAACATGGAATAAAAATATAAGGAATGATAAAAATGGAAAAAATATATTAAAAAAGGTTGATGAAAAATAATTTAAAAACTTTTTAATCCACCAACTTGAAACTTAAAAAAGTTTCATGTACGTGAATATGCTATCCTACAAAAAATAAAACTATAAGACCAATATAAATGAAAATTAAAACATGGATTTAAAATATATGAAATAGTCGATGTACAAATGTTTATTTATATAGGTCTTATAGTTTATATTTTATAGGATTTCAATGTTAAGTAGGTGTCTTCTGGATCCTCATAGACATTCCTTATTATCGCTCTCAAATCCAAGTAACTTTTCTTACATTCTTTTAATTTTTATTTATTTATATAATTAATGAAACTATTTTTATTTTCAAAAATAAATTAGATATTTATGATTTCTTATAAATTTTATTTAAATTGTTTTTTTACAATATATTTTATAAGATTTTAATGTTATATACTAGAGATTTAAAAATTATTCATATGTTTCAAGTAGTCGAATTTGAAAGTTGTCAATGATAAATTGTGTCTAAAATATTAATGAAAACCGGAATAGTGGATAAACATATAAGAATTGATGATAGTAATAATATTATCTTCATTTAAATATAAAAAATATATAATATAACATGTGCAATAAATGAAAATGTCTATAGTGAGGAGATTTCATCCCATGTGGTGGTCAGTGAATAGGATACCCGCTTCGAGTTCAATATTGAGTCTGATGACCTAGAAAAGGATAATCCTCAGGAACTATATAGTTATCTTATGTATCCACTACCTATGTGTGAATGTGAGGAGCTATTAACTGCATGTCATACTGTGCTCAAAATCTTTCTCCCACTAGGGTGGTTGAAGGAACTACCATCATCACAGTGGGGAACCAAGCCTATAATGGAACTATACACTTAGGTTGTGGTGGATATGGACTCCATGCCATATATGTATCTAGACCCCAAGGCTGTGATAGATCTGGACCCCAATATGGTGAGAACTATGGATATCCTATCAAGAAATATGTATCCCATGACACATGAGGAACGTCCTCGTTCAGCTGAGGTTGTACTACAAGAGAGACAACCTATTCCTATGGAATGGATGAGGCCTCACATGAATTATGAATATTTATACATTATCATTGTTGTGGATACTCCTCATCAGAAGGTAATGGAAGATGTTCCTTTAGGGTAGGAACCTTCTCCCTCTGGGAAAGACTCTCGGAGATACTCTTACAAAAAAAACATGATAAGAAGGAATCTGCACCATTGTTTTAGCATAGACAACTGCATGACTAGAAATCCCCTCGGCCTCTTCATCTATCATTTGAACAAGATGATCTGGGTGAGATCGCAATAAATATATTCCATAAGAATTAGAAAATAATTCAATAAAAAAACTAATGGACAAATATTGACTTATAATTTTAAGAATCTCTCATCCATGTCGATTAAGATACAGTGTAGATTTTTCACATTACCAAGGAACATACTCGACCTACTCAAAAAATATTAATTGATTTGTAGATACTCCTTAGATATAATTCCTTGAACCTCAATGCCAGATGTGGAAAATTCAGCATGTACTTGGTGTCAGTCCTCAATCTACCTCCCTGTCAGCTTTCGGTCAAGAAGCTTCTTTGTCAGTCTTGACGGTAATGGAACCTGATGAACATTTCAAAATTAGTGCATTAATATATTAGGATGTTTCCACTCAATAATATGGATGATAATGAAAGTCACTACAGGCATTGCATCCTCAATTCCAACAGTACATTATGGTGGAAACTATCCAATCATAGTCTTGTAAAGAAGCCATTAAATATAAAATGACATGTGACGTTTTTAAAAATATATACTTAAAAACAAATGTTATGATATTATAAAATGTATTAGATAGTGTTAGATTGTATATACATACCTGGTCGGGTAAGAGACTGTCCAACTAAGCCAATATGTACCCAAATGGTGTCTATGAACCATTTATAAACTATTCGACAACCAACAAGCTGAGGGAGGAATATGGGGATGTGCTCTGATTCCCATATCTGAATAAGGATGATGCATCCACAGAGATTTGTGTGTTCACAGTGGGATATCCTACATAATTCTATGTACGTGTATGTCAAGCTGGATGATCCCCAACTATACTTCATAGCCCGATCAAGGTCCTATAGTAGGGATAGATATATCATGTGAACGTACATCCCGAATTGATATGAACAAAAGGTCCCTCCACTAAGCCATAATATATATTAATGAGTATAACTCATGAGATTCTGGTCATCAACAAGATTAGGTAATTTTGTAATCTATTCCTATAACCAAGGCATTGATATCCATTATCTATTTATAGACCTACAGTTGGAAAAATGTCAATTCCTAACAATCATTGAACATGGTCGGTCCATGAGGCATGAGTGGGTCTAAAAATGGATTCCCAGGGGTAGAAGGACTGATAATCACTGCCACATACTGGAGGGTGATGGTCATATCTCTCTCAGGTATGTGGAATGTGTGTGTCTCTCGTCTCCACCTATCAATGAGGGTAGCATACAGGTGATGGTACACAAATGTAAAATCTAATATGGAAATTCCAAAGAAGAAATCACGGTGAATGTATGGTCTAATGGTTTCTTGTAGGCTCCCAATGATGAAAATTGTGCAATCGATGCACCATTATCAATCGATCATCCCCATCGTATAACACGACCTAAGAAACATGGATATCCTTCTAAGTGAGTAGTATAGTTTCATTAATCTGTATATAATCAATAAAAATGAGTCATTAGTGTAATATATAAATATAATGTTATTGTGAGTATAATATTATGAATTGTAGAATGCAATACATTCTATTTTTATTCCCATTGTGTTATGATGTTATCATTTTCAAAAGAACGGGTAATTTCTTCATGTTTATCAAAAATATTAAAATCTATTTTTAAGAAATAATTTTACCTAGAAAAGGGTGTTATGTAAGATATGGTTTCAAATAATAATATATATAAACAATTATTCATCATTTTGTAAATTTATATTTTAAATTTGTGTTCCTTGAAATTTATGAATGGTTATCCATATGATGGTATGTTTCTTGATTATTTTCTCCCACATAAAACACATTCTGTAACACTAACTGAACATCAAGAAACAATTTTTGGAAAATGAACCATGAAGTAGGATGAATACTGACCACGACAATTGTGATGATTTAAACTAATTCCAACACCATCGTTGTTGAAACTATTCCTCATGCGCTATGGTTCATTTACCATGAATTCATTCTAGATGTTTAGTTAGTGTTGTAGAATCAAATTTACTAATCACAATTGTGGGTTGTTTACTATAATAAGTTCATTTCTCAGATTTTAAGACCTTCTCATATTAGTTCACACTGGGAAAACATGACTCTATACGTTGAAAATATTTTCACTTCATGATTCTTATAGTGTAACTAATATTGAAAAATATAGTTGATTATATAATTATTATTATACAAAAAATTTAAAAAATATTATTATATAATTATATATGATGATATTATTTCTCAATATAATAGTTTATCTGAATATAGGTCACATAATGTTTTGAAAACTGAGGTAAAAATATGACATAACTACATATAATTTATAATATGATAATATCACAATGAAGACAATACATTTTTGTGGATGAGAGTGTAAACTCAACCAAACAATGATCTGGAATTGTTTATGATTTTTACATTCTTGATGACATATGGTATATCTAAAACTCTTCCTATGTTCTTAAGGACAATATATCTCATTCCGCATCTTGTAGTCCTTCAATTCCCATGGGGACACAACCGGTAGACGCCTGGTATCATTATCGACTGGCCTTCGGGCATTGGGAAAAAATGGATCTACCCAATAAGAATCCTTGATATATCATAACGATTAGAAATGGTGTCCATACAGTACAATGGATCAATATATATTTCCCATCATATGTTCATAGAGGGAAATTTTGTGATGGTGTGTGTTCATGGAATCCATAATGCTTGAATGTTTCCAAATTTACAATGCCTCATTTCAAGTAATACCACGATTTTTTCAACAATGCTATGTGTTATGGCGTCTGAACACCCTTGAAATTCAAATCGAGATTATTATTATAAAAAAGTTAGAGATGTTAACCAAGTGCTTATTCAATATTATATTTAATCTCCCATTGAAAGTGTCTCAATACCTTATTCCCTACTTAATTCCATCTCAGGATAGATTGGGTATGTCAACAAAGTAATTCATGAAATTCTATAATGTCTCTTGAACTGGGGATGTTATTGGTATCTTGAGAATCCCCTTAACGACACCATTGATGAACTCTATAATATTTTTGGTCTTTCCATCATACCTCTTCCCCCAGTCATATTCCAATGTCCATTTTTCATTAGGAATCAGCATCATATAATCATAAAATTCATGATTGGAATTGCTGATTTTTTTGAAACATTCTACAAACCACCATTGATCTGGATCATATGCTTCACATAAGAGATGATATTTCACATAAATTGAATTTATCTTAATGGTGAAATAGTAAAAAATAAAAATAAAATTATGTACCAAACCTTGTGATTTCCTTCCTTATCAGTTAATTTTGGAATCTGTTCTTCATGTTGAAAGAGATATTTCTAATGAATTACCAATGATGTGAATTTGAGAATCACCATGTATATAGGACCACATTGATTTTCCCATTAACCACCCAATATCGATCAGATATCAAGCAAAAACCCCGAATGATAGTGAAATGGTTGTTGATACATTCCAAAATCCTAGTTTATGATTCATTGTTTTACTTCTACACAATTGCAAATGAAAGAGGAAGAGGTGAACGGTTTCCAAATTGGGTTTCCGCAATAAAAAATTCTGCCTTGTATTTTCAATATATTAATGTTCCATCAATCTGAATGATTGTTTTCTAAAACAATATATGGAGATACATGGGATAAATGCCCCAAACAACCGATGAAATTCAACATGAGATGGATCAAGTCGGTTATCTTGAGACAATTGTTTTTTTTGTATAACGATGGAATGCAACTTGGTTATAGTGCCTTGGTATGGAGAGAAATTGTGGAAACACACGATATGATTCATCCCAATCACTATAGACCTTCACAGTTGCAGTTTTTTTACCATCCATTCCTTATTATTGGAAATCTTATAACCAAATGTTTCTTTTACCCTATCTAGAACTAGGGTTATTGAAACATCTTGTTATGTTCCAATCATTTCAATAAAAATAGATGTCACCAATTCAACATCCAATGATGTATGATCTTGTGTCGGGCATGGCTGAAGGCAAGTATGAGCTGCCCAATCCTTGTGATTCTCCAACATCCAAATGAAAATTTAGGAATCACTCTAAAGCAGAATGTAAAATTATCCACATACTTCTCACACCATAGGAGATATTTACTATTTCCTGATTCCTAAACAATATATCTACAATTTCTCTCAATTTAAAACCTATTTAGTTTTATTTTTAATGTATCTTTATTTGGAAAATTCCTTCCAACATATAATGTTTTGTCCATATCACTAAACCTATCTGGTACAACTTCATAAAACTCAGTTTGCATCTGTGGGAATAGTGCTGTTGAATTCAGGAACATGGGTCATTACTTCTTACCAAGTTCCAAACACTGGTGGATGATTTATTATGGGTCTACGAAAATATAAAATAAGTTAATGTCTAGAAAATTATTATTTAACATCAACTGGTCCATCCTCATTAGCACTATTTACTCCATCTATTCCATCATAAAAAAACTCCTCATCGGATGTCAAGTTGACATTTATATCAGAGAGATCATCTAGGTTGTCCTCTTATGCATCATTTGGAATATGCTCAATTTCATGGTGGGTCCATAATCAACCACTCTATTAATTATATGTATTTATACAACTATACAATATTGTTGTACAATACGAGCATCAACATCTAACTCTATCATGGTACCATCAGACTACTGAGAAAATAAATTTATTGCTTAGACCCACTATGAATCAACAACCAATTGACATGCCAAATTCCACAATGTTGTAGGGATTTAAAAATATATATATCTTATAGAATTGATCACTTGACTGGGTCCCAAATTTAAGGAACCACATATTTTGTCTTGAAGGTTACTGAGGGTTACATAATCAGTTTTACTAACCATTTTTATTTTTTGTGTACTATTAGAAGGTCCTTGCTCAGTTTGAACAACCACCCCATAGTAGTGCACATAAAAATTAATGACCCTCTACATAAAAAATGTTTTAATGATCAATATTTTTTTTAATGAAAATGATGGTTGACTATATAATATTTATTATACTTTATTTATATAACATATTTTTATACCCTTAAATAATATACTAAAGATAATTGTAATTTATGTCACAAAATATTTTGGAATAAAAAGTCAATAAATGGATAAAGAATTAAATTTGTCTATCTATCATTGATAAAATGACAATTATGATCATATAATGTAAAATAGATTAGAAAAAACACATAAATTATCACATGAATATTTTAAAACATACATGATGCGGTAACCTTTTTAAAAAAACATTGTTTGGATGACAAGAACCTAACATCGAAAGTGAGATAAAACCCAACTGATATTTATTTGGTAGATTAATATATTATTCATAAAGTATCTAATAAACATATTAAGTACATAAATTTAGTTTTTTTGTTAATGTACCAAATAAAAATAAACTTCATTTTACCTCTCTTATGAAGTCATGCTCATCTCACCCAAACAATGTTTCATTGAAAAAATGTCATGGTATTTATTGTATGTTTTAAAACATTCACATGTAATTTAATGTGTTTGTCCTTCTTCATTTCATTTCATTTAATCATAATTTTCATTTTATCAATGATAAGTATTATTCGCTAATCATTACATGTCTTCATCTTTTAATCCCATGTTATTTATTAGTTAATCTATTCTTAGTCATTACTAATAAAGACATTATTATTTATAATCTATATAATCATTATAATACTAAAATTTTAGAACAACTTGTTATATCTTAAACAATGATACTAATGGTTATTAGTAAAGTTTTTAACAAATAAATCATTCTTTAACCACCATTTTAACATTATTTACATATTCATTAATTATTTATTCTTTAATCAATAATCATATGATATTACTCAGTTAATTATAATTATCAAATCATATTTATTCATTGTTAAACCTAATTTATTCATTAATTATTCTATACATATTCATTACTAATAATAACTATTAATTCTATAATATATATAACTAATAAAACTACTTAAATAAATAACATATTTATGAATAACTAAAAACAATTCAATTACTAATAATAACATTCATTATTTAATGATTATGCCAATGTCCATTACATTTCATATCATCATAATTATCATTTTAACATTGATAAATTTACTGATTTGTATTTTCTTTTTTTATTTATTTTATTAGATTTGAAAGAAAATATGAATTATTTAAAGCATATCCCCCCAGAGTGTTAAAGTAGCAGTGCAACAAGACCTATTGTTGTTCATCAGTTCCTGTATATGTCTAGGTCAAAGCGGTGTTTTTGGATTTTTCCCCATGGTAGATCTATGCTATAGCCACATCCACATGTTTGTATCTAGATAAAAATTTTAATTCTTAGAAAACCACATAATCATTATTCTATAGAGATTTTTAGAATATTTAATCATAATTTATTGTATACTTAATCTATACATAATCTATACTTAATCATTACTAATATTTTTTTTAATTCCAAACTATATATAACCAATGAAACGAATTAATAAACCTAATATTTATAACTAACTGAAGTATATAAAAGTGAAATATTTATAACTAAAAATAATTCAAATAAATATGTAAAAAATATTAAATTAGTTAAAACATTCCCACAAAATGATGCTTCAGAAAAAAAAAAGAGCCTTCATTTGGACCACCGACTCCACCACACACGAAAAAGGATGTTTTTTATTTGGGAAAGTAGTGGAATGAAGAAAGATGTGGGAAAGTAGAATGGAGGAGAATGGGGTTCAATTTTATACAGTTTTGGGTTAAAGGCCGCATCAGCGGTGTCACCTTTCACCTTTCTTTTAGGAAAATGCATCATCATCAATACGGCCTATCGCATCATGTAAAGCCGCAATGTGGCACCTCTTTTCCCCGAGTTCCAAATCATCAATATGAGCCACACACGTGGAGATTCAACCTTTAACTCCAATTTTTATAATTTTTCTAACATACTCATTTTAAAAAAAACTATATATCACATTTATATCAAAATTCACTGGGAAGAGCATGAATATTTTAACATTAGTGGGAATAGAGTGTTTTAGAATTGTTACCCCAACAGTGTGTTGATTCCCCTGTGATGAACGATGCCTCCTGGAACATATGGTATTTTGGTGATGGTTATGAGGGACTGGGATCTCATTTGTTATGCTGTATGAGTGTGATGATGATGATGGAAATGGTCAATGTTGATTCCACTAGTCATTAACAATGATAATTTCCTGATTAATGTGCAAAGATTCTCCCCAGATGGTGAAGATAGTGGGTTTTGGATTTGGGATCCCAATAGTGTTTTGATTCTCTAGGAAAAAATAGTTCTTCTAGAAAGATATGGTGTATTTCTAATAGTTATAAGGGATTAGAATCCCATTGGATCCAAGGTATGTGTGTGTCGATGATGGAGGGAATATTCTGACATCGATTCTGATGGAGATTAACAATGAGGCCCTCCCAATGATAAAGAGAAGATAAAATTGGGATGTGGGAGTGATGACCTATGGATGGATAACTAGGGTGTTTTCTTGAGTCTTGGATGGCACTAGATAGATATCAGGGGTACAACATACTAATGTAGATAGATATATTGGCGGCAATGTGACACTAGGGAGTTTTATTAGGTGTAGCATTCTGATGTTGATAGATATTCTAACATGAAATGTGAAAATGGGATTTAGGGATTTGTAATTACCTGATCATGAATTGAGGGATTCCATAGAATGAGTCATGGGATTTTTTTTTGTGGATTAAGAAATTGATTTCATCTGATCATTTTTTGAGTAGTGTTGGTTTGACATTATCAGGTTTTAATAGTACTTTTGGGTACTACATGTTTTTTTCTCCTATATTATTATTTTCATTATTAATTTTTATGATTGAGAATATTTGGTTCTTGAACATTCCCTGTTAGATCAAGGATTAGTATAGTCTATCCATTGGGTCTATGAACTGGATTATGATCCTGGAATTTGAGTCTGTGTGTGTGTTTTTGATAATCATTGTACCCCCAATCACACACACACATATATATATACATTTATAAATATATTAATAATTATATAAAATTATTTTTTAATGTATTTATTTGTAATTATATATTAACACTATTTAAATATATTTGTTTTATAATTGTAGTTATAATTAAATAGAAGGGTATTATTTATTTCACATATGGACTCAATGGTGGTATCTCCTGTTTAAGTCCATTCTCATGGTTGATTTGAATTCAAACATATGTGGGTGCAGGCACATATAGAACAGATGTTGGGATTAGAAGGAATGATGAGACTGCTCTGATAGAGGAAAGATCTCACAATCATTACTTCTCTCTCTTCCTTAGATTGGAATCCATTGGCAATCACTGTAAGGGTAATCATTCCAATATAAGGGTATATCCATCAACAGCCTTGAAAAGATTTCAGATCAGAGAACACTCAATCATAGGGAATCATGTTTTCCCGAGAGGTTTGACATAGTGAATTGTCAGAGATCTTTTTGTACATTATTCCGGCATTTAGGGATTTAAAATTTTGTTATGTGACTCTCTCATATGGATATTTTTTTATTTTCACATTCTTTATGTTGATCTAATGTTCCATGCCTAGGGTTTTGGTTCTATCTATGTCAATTTGGGATTTCTTTACATCTTTGACGGGGACCACATAATCAACACTTTATATTTTTTCTACTCATCAGTAATGTTATGGGTTATGGTATTTGGGATTAAATGGTTAATAGGTCATCCTAGGATACTCCATGAAATTGCAGTTAAAATAGGGTTCCCAATTAAATACGATATAGAAAATGAAATGTCCCATTTTGGTCATTATGTTTATTGGGTGATCATTAGTCAATCTATGGCGACACATTAATGGATTCCCAATTAATGGATGAAGATGCTACTAAATAATTAGTTGATCAACATATATGGAAGGATCAAATGATTTTGTAAATAACCCCTAATGTTATGAAAATTTCATTTTTTGTAGAAGGATTCCTTTTTGTCATCAATTGAAAATTCAAAACACATGAGTCCCATACACATAATTCTCAAGCCCGACTAGCATTGACTGAAATTTTGGTTTATATATTCATTACAATGTTTATGCAGATTCCCCCCAATATAGGTTGATAACCTGTGCACTAGTGAGAATATGGAGTGGTGTTTTTCACCCCAAATTACTGACCTAATGATCAATCCTTATGTCAGTTTTGTAAAGACCTCCGATGGGGATTGTGTTCTTTAATGAAAATGAAATTCTATTATCATACCTTTGGAGGACCGCATAATTTTAAATGTAAAACCCATAAAATTTACAAATAGATTTATTATAGAATGCAAGAAACACTGAGTCTGTACAAAATAACACATTATTATAACTAAACCAATAAACATAATTTTTTCACTTCTGTAATTTGAATTTCAAAAACATAATTTTCAGTGTTCTGTTTATTAATATTTAAATAGTTTTATAAGACCAACATAATTTTTGATAAAATGTTACATACACTTATGAATATTAATATAGCCTTACGAATAGTAACACAACGTTATAAATAATAATCAATTTAAATCTGTCAAAAAATAAAATCTTCACCTGTTAATGTATAAATACAATTCATATGTCTTATAAGACAAAACAATTTAGTATAAGTATTGGTATTTGGTTATGTCTTACAAATTGTAACTATCATTTTATGATAAATATAAATATTTTGAAATAGAAATTTATATTCAAAAAATATAATCTTAAATTTTTACATAATTATCATATGGCTATAATATAATTTTATGGGTCCTTAAATAATTTCTCAAGGTGTTATAAAATGAGTTATAGTTTTAATGATATTTTTATGGAATATATAATGATTTTATTTAAAAATTAAATTAAATATGTTTAGAAACTTATTTCTAAAAAAAGGATTTAATTTTTTAATTCTGAACATTGAGAAATGTTTAGGATGATTTTTTGAGAGTTTTCTAAAATACGTGAATTTTTGTGAATAGTGAAAAGACACTTGTGTTTTCGGTATGTTTAATGAAATAATTGTGATGTAATAATTAATATAAAATTATGGTAAATAATTTTACTGTAAAAATTTACATGATGTGTCCAATGTGTGTAATATCATGGGAAAATACCATGGTAAAGCCCATGTTTTTTCAAAATCCACTAAAAAGGTTTCCATTAAATTTAATAATAACTCCCTCTCATTTACTATAAATACTCACACATTCATTTCTTTTCATTGCTTACAAACTCATAATCCACAAATATCTGGTGTTTTTACCACCCTATGATTCCTCCCATGGTTTCCTCAGCCCCCAAGGACCCAACCATCACATTTTAGGAGTTACTCTACAAGGTAAGGGAATTTACCACTCTTTTCTTTTGTTGTATATCATTTTATGTTATTATATTTAATTTTTATGATATTATGTTAGGATATATACATAAATAGAGTCCATTAATTTCCATATTATTTATGAATTATGAGATACCACATTGCCTATCATCAACATATTTTATGAATTTTAAGCGACGTCGTTAGGCTTTGAAAATTTCATAAGGGGTTTCTTCATCTCAATCCCATTTTCTTGAGATATTCCTTATTCACTAATACTAATTGTGTATGGTGTATGTATACTCTTATTAATGTTTCATATCATTAATATCTTTATTTTCATGATATTAAATTTATTATTTAATTATTATTAATCTTTGTGCATACAATTCCATTGATTATAATGTTGTCAGTACTTTCTTCTGGAACCTCTATTTTCATTCGGATTGCTATTATTCTCTACTCACCTCAATGATAGACTTTTTTTATTTGGTAATTCTCATATATTATGTGTGAATTTTATATATATGTGTTCAAACCAAAATACTACTATATTTTTGGTGTTTTATAAGTTTTAAAGGTATCTTTCAAAAATTATTCATGAAATTCGAGCTCGATTCAAGGAACATCTCATATTCTTACCTACATTGAAGTTCATTATAAAATCTGTTTTAATCGAATTTTAGATTTCTAAATTAACATATTTTAATGTGAAAAATATATATTGGTTCATTTTTGGTTTTATAAAATCAAACATGTCCTTTCAATTTAAAATCTCTTTAATCAATTCCATAAACCACACTAAAACGTTTTATTTCTAAAGCTTCTTTCAAAATTGTTTTCAAATTATTTCACCTCAATAAGACATTATTTAAGACTAAAATATAATTTCAAATACCTTCCCTTTTATTTTATGTGATATTCATGTTTACAATATAATTTCCTCACAAATACAATTGATTTTCCAAAAGAACTATTTTTTTGAAAGTAAAAAGGATTTGTCACATCACACTTTAAATTTTATGAGATATATTCCCTAATTACCACTTAATTCATATTTTTTTTGTATGTAATTCCATTTGGAATGTCATATTAGGAGTCTTATTATTCTAACTATATTCTAGGGGATTGTGATTTAAATTTTTTATTTCTATATGTGACACATTGTAATGTTTGAGGATTATTTCCTCAAGAAATGTTCAACGATCTAATTTAAAAGTTAATTTATTTCAACATACGTTGATCAATCATGTATTTCATAGAGATTTATTTTCTATAAGATCATATTCAAAAAAATGCAGGGTATTTTATTAGTATGAGTGTGGATATTCTATCATGACATCATTCACTATATTACTTGTAATGGTTAGTTTTTATTATTAATAAATTGGTAATGTTATTAAAATTTCCAATGTTAGTTTAAATATAAATTTATATGTTGTTTATGATTATAAAAATTCTAAATAATAATTAATTGGACATATTATGTGATTAGTGGTGCTCGTTATATCCCCTTAGTAAATTGGTAGGTCTCGTGAGTCAAACTAGGTCATGGAACGAGGCCTTGACAAAATGGTTATTTATTATCATGGCATGAGGCCTTGATCGTATGGTAAAAATATATGGAATATTAATTTACCCCATTATGAAAATATTATTGATAACTCATGTCGTAATTCAACTAGTATAATACCCATTATTTTGTTTTGTAATGGTATTATTAATTTATATCTTATTCCTAACATAATGCATTCATGTTTATTTTTAGATGCATGTGTTTTTGTTTTTAATAATGCCAAATGATTTTGTTTATGTAATCATCCTCTTTATTTCTTACCCTTTTTTGAGAATTTGATCTCACCTTTTTCTTAGGTTTAATTTTTTCAGGACATGAAGAAGTTTATTATGATTAACAAGTAGGGATAAACATATAGTTGTGGATGGACCCAATAAAACGTATATATTGTATTTATTTTAATGTTTTAATGTTGTACCTATGTCTTTATTTGGTTTTCCAATAATAATAAACTAATAAGTACTTTTGGATTTTATTCCTTCTAATCATTCCAATAAATTAAAATAATGCACTAGTTTTGAGCTTCTAGGGTTGGGGAGTTAAATGAAATGCCCATGGAAGGCATTAGTAAGAGTGTGGTGGAATGGTTTTTCTCACAGCTCCGGGAAAAATAATCTTCCATGGATCAAGGTGTATTTAGATAAAATGACTACTTAGTAGTTAAGATGATTTTAGAAACCAACAATGAAGATGTAATTTTATCCAATCCAGAGGTGAACTTTTAGTATTTATCATGGAAATTCAAGATCTACTCCGCCTCGAGGGAATTGTTTTGAATAGTCATCATATGAAGACCATGATGCACCAAAAAAGGTCATGAAATGATCTATTAACTAATATACAATGTGTAGATGAAGACATCTATAAATCTATTATCTATAAGGAATTTTAGGAATTGTAATTCCTTTTTATGGTTATTTTTTATGATTTTGGATCCTTGTACATTGTTTGATAAGGAGGATAATCCCATAAAAATGGTATAATGTCAGAATTTGCAATCAAAAAATGGACCGCAATGTCACTAAAAATCAATGTTAACCACAGAGGTAATGATGAGACCCTTCCAACCACTCCCACATGGAGCTCTTCCATCTCGATTTCGATAAGGAATCCAAGTCTTTTCTCTCTTCTTGGTCTCATAGACATGAAATGAATATGTATTAACAAAGCATGATACATGAATATATTGAGAGGTCGCCTCATATAATATCTCCTTATTATGTTTTCTATTCATAGAACATTCATCACTCACTAACCCCAAGGGATCCACCTTAGAAAAGTCAAACGCTCAAAATGTATTGGAGGTAAATATATTTAAAATTCTCAAATATTCATTTTTAGAATGCTGTAGTTTTTTATTACATCCATATGTTCCTCACCTCAAGAATTAGAATCATGAAGTGTACCCCTCTTGGATTCTTAATTAGGTTTATCATCCTTCTCAAGGGGTCCCCAACACTTATGACTTGCATGTTTATATAAATAAACATTATTTTGACCACCATATATATAATAAATTTAACCCCCATACATGACTACCATGGACCCTACAACAGGGGACCCTCCTTTGTAAAGAATCCAGACTGATCTACATCACCCTATGAATCTCTACTCCCATAATTTTCATAGGAGAAATCAATAATATTTACATGATAAATATCTCGATCCATAACTGGAGACAATAATATGGACATTTTAGGACCACCATTCATGGAATATAATATATACCACTATCCAAGATCCTATGTCTCAAAAGTATTTTGGGAAAACCTAGTACTGTTAGAATCATATTTATTCTTAATAATAGAAGCAGCAAGTGTGCCATGTCATTTTTTGTGAGCTAGATTTGGATCACAATTTATCTTATTAGTAATATGGGAACATTCTTCCAATTAAAAGGTTCATGTTCCCTAAGGAACATAAAAAACCTATTCTCATTGATGCATTTTCTCTGGGAAAACATCTCTCCAATTCATTTTCAATCAATACAAGGTTTTGAGAAATTATTATGGACATTGATTTATTTTTAACCACCTCATCTATTTTTTCTATAACCTCTTCAAGCCTTTTATGTAATAATCTTCTATTGAAATATCTGATGATCAGTAACATCATGTGTCTTTACATCATCAACTATATTTTTACCACAAGCCATCCCTTCCTCCAAAATATTTAGCATTTACCTATCAACCTCCTACCCATTAAGATCCATTTCCTGCACACTTTTAGAGGCATGAAGACCATTTAGTTATGAGGAAACCCTAACATCCTCACATTACATCTCATTAGGGGGCGGAATCCACTAGTGTAGAATTATTCTTGATGAGTACTTATAAATTAAAAGGTTCCACATGCCTACATTTATATAGATCATCTAGATAAACCGAATGCACACCATATATATCCTCACTGCCATGACCCACTCACCCTTAGACTGCCTGATTTTCCACTCTACCATTATAATGCTTAATATGATCATAATTTTTAGTACCACCTTGAGCATTGGATAAAAAATATCCAATATTTTTAAAGAATGGATTATCATCATACAATTTTATAGAAGAAACCCCCAAATAATAGATCTATTTCTATTTAAAATGTCATGTTTTATGTTCATAAAATTCTTAGATAATTGGGGAAACATTTCAAAAACAATTATAAAACCAATAAAATCATCAACAGTAAAAATAATGGCTTTATCAACTAATGTAGTAACAAAGTCAACTTGATCTAAAAACAAAGCATAGTGGTCAAATCTAACTATCATAGTTTTTATTCCCATTTTATTGGGAACCAAATTATATATTGAAATATAATAAAGATTCATAGTGTTAAAAATATTATTGTTTAAAACATATGCCTTGACGGACAACTGAGCCTTCGAATTTCAAACATCATGAGGATTGAACTTCCTATCCCATTCTTGGATGTCCAAAAACCCATCTAGAGATAGATCAAACCAAATCCCTGAGACCACATATTTAATTCAGTAGAAGGGAATGTAATGTTAAATAATTCCTAGAAATACACATTTCCAATTTTAAATCCCTGAATTTCTGAAATAAACTAGACCAGATCCCATAATTTGAATGAAAAATCAATTGACAAATGATATAATTCTCCCTAATTTCCAACCATTATTAAGTATCAATCTTATCTATCTTGACAGGAGCACTGATTGCCTTCTAATAAATTACTTCAACTACTAAACCCTTTAAGAAAGAGACATAATCATTGAACACATTATAATCATGAGAAATCATTAAACCAGGCCCTCCATGAAATATTTTTGGGTTTTAGTTCCAACACCTTCATTCATGTGGGCATCGAATCATTATTGTGTGAGGAATATATCATCTAGAGGATGAAAAGATGAAGAGGCCATGCTTTTGGAGCTCCAATCACCATTGAAGGATTGTGGAAGATTCTCTCATGGATCCTTCCCTATCTCCAATATCGTTTATAAATAAAATTATAAATTTATAATATATAATATTTAAATATATAAATTAATAATATTAATTATAAATAAATAAATATATAAATAGTTATAAAATTATAATAAATAGATATAATGAATAAATATATTTACTATATTAGTATTTATACATATTTATACAAGAATGTAAAAATATTTTTATATAAATATATATAAGTATATAAATATATATAAGTATATAATTATATAAATAATAATAATAATATAAATATATTTCAATTAAATGATTTCACTCGAGATATTTAACCTCATCGTGTGGAAGAAGAATCATCACACACAAATGATCAGGATGTCAACTAGAATGTTATTAAGTAGTGAAAGATAGGTAAACACCAGATAGGTTGAGGTGGTTCATTAGGAAGGCACGAAAGATATAAAATAAGGCAATTGTTGACATAACAATTGTTTTTGTAGCGTTTCTTGTGCCATTTCCGAGTTAATTGCATGCTTATCTTTTCATGTAAAAAATCTATTTTAATAATATTTTTTCTAGGACAATCGGTGTTAACCCAAGTAATGCACCATTCTGAGATTCAAATAAATATAATTATATTAAAATAAAAAATAAAAAAATAATAAATATATTTAAATGATAAATATATATATTATATTTATGATGTGATATCATCCACAATAGCCATTGTGATCGCCCCACCTGAAAATAGATATTTCGTCTTACATGTGATGCAGGTGTAATTACATGCACGTCTACACACTGTTATAGTCGATAATGATTCATCTAGTAAGCATTGCACTAATGGTAATTCAATTGGGAGATTCACAAAACAATGGGTGGTGCTGCATGAAAGAAATAGTTGTGAAGATGGAGATGATGAGTGGAAAGAAGAATAAAAACATCTTTAGTTGATGTTGGTAATAGTAAATGCCTTCAATGTGTGTGTTGTACCAAAAGGGGATGGTATTCTGAAAAAATTGATGGTGTAAATAGACAATAGTGTCAGAAGGATCTGCCACTTGACAGTGGGATAGTGTGATGAAAGAAAAAATATGTATGATACAGCCTCCATATAATATATATATATATATAAGTACATGTCTTAGTAATATCTATGCACGTGGTCTACAAATTTCGATTTTGATCATGGAATTTGTAGGTGTGGGTGTACATGTGTTTGGTTATAATTGTACCTCAAATCACATCATAGATATATAAATTTATAATTATATTCATATATTTTTAAGTGAGTTTATATATAATTATATATAAATAATTTTTGAATATAATAATTTATAGTTATATTTATAATTAAATAGATGGTAGTTAGGTCTTTCCTCATATGATATTGGCTGTGGTGGCTCTTACTGAATTGCTTGCTCACGATTGCTTAGATTCCCATAGGTATGTTGGTGCTGCAATGGATGGAATAATTATTTTGGTTGGAAAGAAGGATTATAATTCTAAAACTATAGTTAGATCTCACAATCATTACTTCCCTCTCTTCAATGTATCGATACCCAATGGTGCTTCTTGGAAGGGCAGTGTTCTCAATGTAAGGGATGACTGAGTAGCAGTCTCAAAATGACTTAAAATCGAAGATCACTCAATCATTGGGAGTTTTTATCATGATATTTGGTGTCACAAAATGTCTATGATTTCTTGGCGCATATTTTGGGAATTTAAGTATTTAAATATTGGGGATTTCACTCTATCATATTTGGATTTTTCTTTTTTCAATTTCCTTCTTTTGATATAAAGTTGTAGGCGTAGTGATATTTCTTGATCACTCTCGATTTATGATTTCTCCACATCATGGAATGAGAACACATATCAAACCATTTGGATTTCAGGTTCTCATAATTGGAGGTACGTGTTAAGGTATTTGGTTTAATTGGGTGCTTTGGCCTCCCATGGTACTCTATTAATTTGTGATGTCTATAGGGGTCCAGATTAAATTGGATAAGGAAACCGAATTGAATCATTTTAGTCATTATGGTGTATTCGAAGTTGAATATGAATTTTAATATATCTTGGTTAATAGGGGTTTTTATTCAATCAAGTATTATGATTCTTACATAATGATTTGATAGGAAAGGGTTCCCTATTTTTGTTTTAATTGAAATATTTTTTGTCATGTAATATCAAACTGTAAAAACCATTTGGTTATGACTTCTACTCTAAAAAGTGGAAATGATGATACATTATGTTTAAAAATTAATCAAAATTGGAATAATAATGCTTCAAATAGAATAAGTAATTTTGATAAGGATATTCCTTGATATGGAGTGATCATGTTGGTTGATTCGCTGGGGAAGGGACTTGGAAGTGTTTCTGGTAGAAAGCAAGGTGATCCTAAAGATGATTCTACTGTAAATTCTTACATTGATGGTGGTTAGAGAGTAGGAAACATTTTGGATAACCCTAACTCTTATGCTTAGTCATTCAATATGTAGTGTTCCATATCATATATCAAGATTGTGGAGGAGGGGTGGGTAGGTGATAATTTGGATAATTCTCATACTACTAACTAGCAGCTAGTTCTATTAGATAATTCCATAAAATATTGATATTTTATTAGGTTAGATGTTAATGAAATGAATTTTTTAAATAAAATTATAATATCTTATAGAGGCAGTGATATTATTCTAAATCATAATGAAAATTCTTATACAGAAGTGGGAGATCATCAGTCGATGGATGGTGATACATTAATTTATTCTTAATCTGTGGAGGAAGACGATACTCAAGAATGAGTTTATCCACATATAAGGTAAATTTAGATGGTTTTTTATGTACCCATAATGGTAAGAAAATTTATATGTTTTAAGAATGAATCCAATTGTTCATCCCTTGAACAATCGAAACACATGAGTCTAATACTATGAATTGGTAGGTCCCACCAACTCTAATCCACATGCAAGCTGAACTATTCTGAAGAAAGTATATCAAATCCCCCCATTGGAGGTTGAGAACCCAAGAGCTAGTGAGATTATAGAGTAGCCAATTTTACTCCACAATACTGATCTAATTAAATATGCTTATGTAACTTTTGAAAAGGCCTCTGATAAGGACTGTGTTGTTGCATGAAAATAAAATTGTATTATCATACATCCTGATGACCAAGATGGTGAAAAGGCCTTAGAAGGAACTAATGAAGAAGTGGTGGAATGGTTTTTATCGCATCTTAAAGAATATTACTCTTTTATGGATCCAGATGTAGTTGGATTCAATAAATACATATTATAAGGCCCTGACCATATAGCATTACATAGTCTTTAATTAAACAAATAATTCACATTGGGGATCATTTCAGATTTACAGTTTTAAAGAATTAGGCCATAACATATACATGACGAATTGAATAATACATGTATTAGATAGAATGTTATTTTATATGATTACATAATTTACCATATTCCACTTTCTGTTCTGTGAAACACATTTGAAAAACATGGGATGAGAAAAAAAATCTCAGTAAGGGATACACAATGAAGGAAAATTTATAGTTATTCAAAACAACAAGTAAACCCTGAATAATTTATCATAAGTAATAAATTTCAATTTTATGAAGTATTAAATATGATTCAATTAATAAAATATCACTTTTTACCCTTTTGTAACCAAAATATTACCATAAAGTCCATATAAAGATAACATAACATATAAAGATAAATTGGTACATAAACATTCTTAAGTGGAATAACCATACGGTCGACTTCCACACAAATCACAAAATGGAATAACCATATGTTCAACCTCAATACCTATTGAATTGGAGCTTATAATGTAACTACCCATCCAGTTATATCACAGCACCACCCACCATTTGGTTTATCACATAACCACCCGTCAAATGTCCAAGTACCCTTTTAAAATCATAACACATAAAATATTGCAAATATAAACATTTCACTAATAACATTTAATTTGCTATCACATGAAATAATTTCAATATATTGAAATAATCAATCCATTTCAAAAACCATTTTCAATACAAAAACACCCAAAAAATTCTGAATTTGGGATTTCCTTTTAATTTTAGAAATCATTAAGGCTTATAGTGGAACCAATATAATGATTACGGCGGCGGAGAGGTCGTTGTCACCACAAACGTTAAAAACTTTCCATTTTTCATTTAGTAAAACACTTCATAGAAAAAAATTTCCCTTTGAATGAATGTAATAGTCAATGAGTTTTATTATACACCGTGTAAAAGAAGAAGGTAAATATTATCGACATACGCCTCAATGAAAGGAGATTGAGATGAAGTCCCATACCTCGTGTCCTGCTTGACCCGTTTGTTCATTAATTTTATTAATAATAAACTAAAGATAATTTCTACTTTCTGAAGAACATTTTTCATGTTCATTACTTCTTTTTTATCACTTATTATAATGTTATAAACATTATGCAGTCATTTAAGATTATAATGGTCATTTCGTCGATACTTGGTACTTGAGTTAAAAATGTACTTCTTATATTTAAATGTTATTCACGTGGTAAAAATTTCATTATATACAAAATGGAATTCATGACTTAGATATCATATATATCTAGTATATATATTTATTTATAATAGTACTTAACATTTTGGAAATAAGAAATGAAATGCAAAGTTCATGGAGACTGTAAGTCGTACGTATGCATGAACACTACTTTCATTTATATTTAATAATTTAATAGAATTATAAGATATTGATACATAGTTATATTATTATTAAAGTGTCATTTCATATATAATAACATTAAAATTATCCATTATACGTTCCACACATGGCATTAACGAGTCATATCACTTTATGGGGCGGTAGTCCGCACTTCTTCAAATGAAATTATTATGTTTACCCATTATGGAAACCATAATGTAAGGATATAAATGTAAAATAAAAAAGGTTAAATAAAAAATAAACATAATATATATCATATATAAATATTGTTCTATCTTAATGGAACCATGAGAGGCGGTAGGAGATAATCGGACAATCATCGTTTTGTGAGGCGTTAGTTTTCCATCCACATAAATAGTGTGTTTTTCACTCATTAGATGGATGTGTGTGTAAGTGTACTTAAAATAAATTTCATAAAAACATAGTAGTATATTTATTATATGATTTTTGTTATAAAATAATTTAATAAAAAGATTTTATAGGTTTTAGAATTAAAATAAATTAAAAAAAGTTAAGAGTAATCGTTGCCTTTAATTTGGGTAACTCCCATTGATTTGAACCAAAAGGTCTTCATGAAGTTCATTCTGCATAAGGTAAGTCTTCTAGGAGGAGGATAGAGATATTGAGAGCTTATTTGTTCAGGGTTTTGATGAGCCATGGGGATTGAGAGGTGTAAGGAATGAGTAAGCATTGATGGCTTTTTATAAGGGGGAGGAGGGGCTCTTTAGGATTCTGTGAAAATATTATTTTATTATATAATGATATTCAGTTTATGAAAGTCCAAAACTAATTAAAGTCTAAGATAAGATGACTCATGGTCGAAATAAAATCATCTATTAAGAATTGGATAGCTTTTGGATATTTTTTTAATATTTATAATCATATTTATTTAAATATTTCATTAATGAGGTAAATACAGCATCAGTATTGTGTCATAAATAATTGAATTTATCTAATGATTGAAAATTATAAAACAAATTCCATGATGTATTAAATCTATTTATATTTACAATGAATATTCATAGTCGAAATGATAACTTATATAACCCCAGATAAAAATTTATTTATAAAATATATTAGTTTGTGTCATTTGTATCATTATTTTAAGTTAATTAATCTAAAGTATCATTATCACTACCAAGTGACTCCATGGGGTCTCAAAATCGACCCAAGGATACCCATGGACGTAAATTACTCAACCAATAATGTGATGACAAGTCTTCATGTAATTTTATATTATTACGATATTCTTTTTACCTTAAATTACCCAATTTAACATTAACCACGGTGAATGGAAGTCCAATGTTACTATTCAGCAAAAATTATTTTCATCATATTGAACCAAATTTTAGTTACTAATAATAACAATGTATGTTGTATTTTCAAAATAAAATCCTCAGAAGTGGTAAATTTTCATTTAAATGAAATTTTCAGATTTTAACTACTACTTAGTGGTTTCACTATTAATAAAAAATTGATGTTTTTCAGAAAACTACATAAAATTCAGCCTAAGATATATTTGATATTATGATTTAAAAAATGATGTATATTTTACAAAATTCAAAATATATAAGATTCATTAATTAATATAAAATTAATTCACATTGTCAAAACAATTAGCGTGTTTTTAAGAAACAATGACTATCAAAAGATCGACACTTATTTATGTTCAATTTCAAAGTGAAATTAATTACAATGAAAACAATTGGATTGATTGGTAAAAATATAATATAATTACACTTTAAATCCAATAAAAAATATAATATAAACATATAAATAAATTAGATTAAAATGCACTTTTGAATAAAAATACATTACTTTTTACTGTTAATTAAAAAATGAACATTCCCATAAAAATACCAAAAATATACCCAAAGTAAAATTTGATGTCCCAAATCTAAATATGAATTTTATTTTTTAAAATATAACATATAAAAATTTCTAAAACTATATTTAAGGAGTGTTCACCATTAAAAGGTGTTAAATCAACCTTTTAATGTAAATTATGTTGAAAATTAGATTCATTCACATTTTAAGACTGTAACGTTTATTTAACAAACATGTATAATATAATTGTAGTTTGTTTTTTTCAGTACCACCAATACAAAGTCTAGGAGTTAACTACCATTTAAAATTGTAATGTTATATTATTAGTGTCTGACGTGTGATTTCAATGAAACTGGTTGTCGCATATCGAGTATGCAATCGAACATAGCAACCCCTATAATGTAATATTAATATTTAATTCACAAAATATTAATGAAAAAGATAATTTATTATTTCTTTATTTACCAGGGATGTTGCACAAATAATTTCAGAATGTTTTTGAAATCAGTAGAGAAGAAGGACTTTGATCCAATCTATACATGAACTTTTGAGATTTTCCAATGATGGTCATGATCTCATCCACATCGGGGGGGATTTTTGTCATCATCAGATGAAGATCATGAGGCCAAAAAATATGTCAAGACATTAATGTGTATCCAATATCCAAATGGTGTAGGAACACACCCTATTGATATGGGATCTAGATGAACTTGCAGACATTGACTTTCGATATTGTGATTCTTTTTTTATTATGTGGGCTCCTTTTTCCATGTTTGACTTATCTTTTTTCCTTGAATGATTTCTTTTTTATAATTAATTTCGAGTCATGGATTTCATTTCCAATACCATGAATGATCCATCTTTATGTAATAAAATATATATTTTTAAATAATTATAAAATTATAATAACTATATTTATTATATTTATTATATTTACATTTATATGTTAATAAATGTATATAATTATATGTAATTATATATTCATAAATAATTATATATAATTATATTTATATAAAAGTATATTAATATATTATATATATTATATATATTGTCATATACAAATATTATAGAAATATATTTATTTATATTCATACATATATATTTGTTTATGTATTTATCAACTTATAAAATATATATGTAAATTAAAAAATAAAAATTAATAGTTTGATATATATAATCATTTAATTTTTTAAATATTTATTTAAAATTTTAAGCATTTAAATTTTTCAATTATATTTTCTGTATTATTAAAATCCGGTCATTTTTAGCACTTTCTAATCACTAAAAATGATTTATTTTTATCAGCTCTAAAAATTAGATCACCAAAGAATATTATTCAGTTATAAAATTTTTTCTACAATAATGATCCATTTTATAAGTACATATTATTTTAGAAATAATAAAATCACTCTTTATAAATACTTTCTTGAAAGCACTGATGAAATCTTTCATCATCATTTATATGAAACCCTAACAAGGTCCTCGTCACTCCCTCTATTCATGCTCTAAAAGAACTGAATCACTATCATAACTCTACCACGATCTTCTCGATGAATAGATATTATCCCAATATAAGGTATGTTATTATTTTCACTCCACATTAATCATTATCCTTGACCATTACCTCATTTATTTATTATTTTAGTGTCTACAGATCCATTGCTTGCTGCATGATGCAACCCTACTCTCATTGCTCCACAAACCCTTTCGAACTCCACCCTCAAAAATAGTGTACCATTTGGCCCAACACTAGTTCAATGATACCCAAACACTACCATACTCATTGTCACACTCTTCTTCCAACACTACAACCACCCCATCATTTGTGAGTGTATTATGTCGACTACCATTATCGATGGTACACAAATAAGAGTTTTCATAGTGTCTGTATATTTTTATTTTATTGTTCATGTACTTATTATCATCAACATCCATTTTATTGAATAAATATTATTAAAGGAATTTTGGGCTTATAAATTCATATTCCATTCCAGGTTTTTAGCAGTTCATGGATGTCAAAAATACTCGAAGTGGTTACCATTGGCTTTTGAATAATCGATGGAGTGATGTATCAAATTTGGTGACCTTAACCATAATTTATAAATAATTCTCATAATTTTAATGCAAATCATTTTCATGAATTTTATTTAAATTTCTAATGTATATAATTTTAATATTTTTAGAAATTTAATGGTACAAAATTTAATTTAGACAATGGATAATATTAAAATTTAAATTCAATATTTTTGAACTATATATATCAATTTATAATAATGATTATCTAAATGATATTAATGAATAGGTGAAATCACTTTTGTTTAAATATATTTTAAATTTCTAAAAAATTAATTAATATATTTATCGTAATTTAGACAAATTTCTAATGCTTGTGTCTTGAAATTATAATTATATATTAAAATGAAGGAATCTGACCACTTGGGATTCGTTTCTCTACCTCAATCATATTAAATGTTTGGGTTTAAATTAGTTATAGATTACATATATTTCATGTATTTATTATATTCTATCTTATTAAATCGGTACATATTTTTTATATGTCGTCTAATAATTTCTCAGGTATTTTTTTTAAAACAAAATGTGTTACAGGAAAATGTAATATCATTTATTAAGTCATAAAACTTTTTATTTACATGTATTTTTTTATATTTTTGATATATTTTTTATGTTTATAATATATATTTATTAATAGATTCTTCATTAATAGAAAAATGACTTTTTGGGAACAATGAAATTCTATTATAATTACTAAAATCCATTGTTCTCTATATTCTGAAAGAATACTTTCTCAATATAAAATTATTTGTTCTAAAAATATAATTTTTAACTTAAAAATATTATATATATATATATATTATATATTGATTAATTTAAATATTTTTAATATTTTTTTATTTTTTGGTGATTTGACAATAATTTTTAATTAAATTTTTCATAAGGTTACATATGGATTTTTTTGATAAAGCATTAAACATCCATGAAATAATATTTTAATTTTTTTTGTCATCAATTGATAATGTGTCGAAATTGAACGATATATGATAATATTAATTATCATTGGTATATAATTTTTCAAATTATTCTATTTCCTATGAGAAGTAATCAAATATTCTTAAATGGATTCATTTGAGAAGAAGTCTTATTTGTGTTAATTTTCATCATTTATGTTTTTTAATCAATGAATTATCAAGAATATTTATTCATATTACATGAAATTATTTTAATAAAATAATAGAGGACCTATTTGAAAATTAATGTTTTATTTTTCTAATTAAATAATCCCTTTTACTAAAATTAGTATCATTATTTAGCCCCCACGTGAAATTAACAAAACATTTCTGTTGATTAATTACACATTTTATCCTAATGTAAAACAATTGTCCAAATTTTATCCTATTTAATCATAAATTGATGATTGGTGATGCCTGATCTTCTTCGAAGAATCATTATATAGAGGGAAAGAAATGTTTTATGTATTGTGGAGTGGGGTAGTTGTAGTGAGGTTAGAATTTTTTTCATTTTAACTTTTTTTACATCATTAATTGGTAATTCATTAATTTATAAAGTCTGGAGTATTGATATTGATAACTAGTATTAAATTATAATTTTATATTGCCTATGTTCATTATCTCTATATTGGGTTCTAATTGGGGAGTTTACTATCTTGGGATAAAATTAGTGGAAGAGATTTTATATTGAGTTTACATAACATAGAAAAGATTAATGATAGCCTGTGTTAGTAAAATAAAATCCATTAATAAACAAATTAATGTATATAAAACTAGAACCATTAAAAATATTTCCTTACACTAATATTATTTCATAAGGTGAAAATTTACTATGATTTAATTATTATTATTATTATTTGTTAAATATTATTTCTTTTTGAATGAAATAGGATGGATATTAATCAAAAATAGATGGTTGTTTATCATATGAAAAATGAGTATAGGTATGTGGTGTAAAAGTTCGTCATGTTAGAAAAATATAATGCATATGACCTTTCTAAAATCAGTTTACTTGTTTATGTAGTTTTTATTCAAACTAATTAGTCTAGAGGAGAAGGATTAACACATGATCTCTCACATAATAGATCGATGTAATAAACATTCTCTAAACACATGAAAAAACTGAATGTTGCTAGTGACTGGGATAAGAATACATTTTATGGATCATTTTATATTATTTTATGTGAGGTAAATGATGAAGATCATATCAAGGATATAATTATATGTGTGAGTGATGTTGAATATGATATTGAGTTAATGAAAATGAAAATTTAAGATGAACTTCATGATTTTCCAATATTGTTTCTGATGTTAAATAGTTGTGAAAATATTACATTTTATGCTAGTTGAACTAAATTTATAGCATTTTTAGCCATAGAAAAGATGTATAACTGAAATTATAGCAGTGGATGTAGTGATTCTAGTTTACTAAACTACTTTCACTCTTAATTCTTATTATCCAATATGATATTGAACATACATACCAAACATACGATTGTAAATGAATTCTACACTGAATGAGAATGATATCTGAAAGAATACATGCCAATCTGAATTACTAAATATTTCTTATAAATGACTATATACCACTTTAAAAGGGTAATAGTGTGGGTCATCTTGATACAATAAATGTGAATTGATTCCTACAAATTTTATATGAAACATTTTAATAATTACATGGATTGGTAACCTATATGGATGTGATGAGATAGAATGATATTTGATGTGACACAATGATACATAAAATAAATAAAATAAATTTCATCACCTAACATACTCTCATCAGTGGAAGATAAATGTTCGTGAGTATGCTAAATTTGGAAAGGAGTCTTGAAACCTTCTTCTTGCACTATGTAGAGATTGGGTGAATACTTTTAGTTTTCAAATAAACACTCACATTACATAGATGGTTATATTGGTAAATTATATCAATAAATGGTGGTAAAGAATGAAACAATAATTTATTATACTATATATTCTAATATAAGGTCATGAAAAAATGAGAGATGATATTAATTTTTATTTGTCTCTATTGATCTAAATTTTAATTATTTTTGGATTCACGAGTAATATTGTATGATTCTTATTTAAATGAAAATTATTATAGGTAGACCTTTTATATGAGATGATAAATTACATTCCTATTAATATAAAATTATTAGGATATAACATTCATGGTACTCCAAGGAGTACTATTTTTGAAAAATGTACCATGTGTACTTTTTTTAACATTCATCAAGGACTGTGTTTCAAGAACATTAAAATTTTGTACCTCGATGTCATATGTGCCAATATTAGAAGAAAACATTAAATTGTAGTTCAGAAGAATATACAAATCCATCTTTACTAATAGGTGATCAAATGTTTGGTAAATTAATAGATATGGACACTTCATTAGGTAACCCTTTTTTGAAAAACGGTACACATACCAGTTGGAAATTGTAGTCAGTTTTTTTTTGAATAACCATACTAGAATGTTTGGAACATTAATAATTTTCTTAATCTTATGATTGTTTAAAGAAGGGTACGTGATGATGTCACTGGAACATTACTAAATGCACTGAAACAAAAAGGAGAGAATTATGGCTAGGTTATACATTATTAACATGTGAATATGAGAATATTTGATTATAGTGAAGAGTGAAAAATTGATTTTTCATTCTCTAGATTCTTAATGTCTTTCCAAAAATTAGAGATATTAGTTTTTAAACTTATTGAATGATGTATTTATTCTAGAGGGGTATTCATAATATATTAAAAATTTTGTGTTAATGAATGATTTATTGTTTATGGATCTGAAATCAAATGAATATCTTGTTTTGATGCAAAATCCAATTCCAGTAGCACTAAATTTCATTTAACCTAACAATGTATGTCATACATTAACAAAGATAAGTTTCTTTTTCAAAAATATTTTTTATAATGTTATACACTCGATTAAATTTCCTACTATTTAAATCGAAATATCAATCAATTTTTTTGAATTGGAGGTGTTCTTCCTACTACTATTATTTGATATGATTGTTCACATGGAAAGAGTTATTTGAGTGTGTATTCCTCTACATTATAGATAGATGTTCCCCATTGAATGGTATATTAATATTTTGATTGTGTGTGACAAAATTATAAGAGGTTAATATGGTGGAATTGTTGATTGAAATGTTGTTGAGGAGTATATTGAATTATATTCTGACGACCTGTCTGATGGTAAAATATTTCCTCTTCAAAAAACATGTCCAACTAGGAAGCTTGACTGTGATGGAAATTCTAGAATAGATATGTGAAAATTACTATAGCAGATCATGATCAGGCCAACCTTATTGTTTTTCATTAATTTTTATAGGTTTCCTCATATGTTTATACCCAAAATGAAATCACTATGAGTTTGAGTACATAATTTTTTTAAATATGGATATCAAATAAACCTAATTTACAGTATTTAGGAAAGTTTCAATAATATATTTTGAACGAGTCGACTGAAAATATGGATTCAATTTCATAATTAGTTCAATAGTTAGATAAATGAAAAAGTGAAAAATTATTATCTTATAATGGGTATGTAATTAATGGTTATATCTTCCATACAAACAAACATGACGAAGATAGCCCCATGAAAATAAGTTGGGTTATCCTTTTAATTGATGAGATGCATGTATATGGTACCAAGGATATATTTATAATTTATGTGAATATTTGATACATTGGAATCATAAATCCAAAAAGGATTTGGATTATATAACATTACAATTAAGAAAAATTCAATTAAAGTGTGTGGATAACCAGAGTGATATTAAAATAGATGAATTCGAATTCATGAATGTTAATTTTAGTAACGAAGGGAAAATTAAAAACCATTTTTCAATTGTTTCACATGAAAAATGATTATTTTATGTTCTATATCCCACATATTGAAAATGGGCAATTATTCTGTTATCGACCAGAACCACTCAAGGGTCATTTGTAATTCAACTGAGTATGAACCTTTCATTAAGATATTATTGTCTTTTTATAGTGGTTCTAATGTGGATGGGGCCTTGTATGTCAGAAGATGCCCCAATTATTAGATTTAGATATTGGATAGAGGTTTAAAATCCCTTTAACCGTAAAAATGTTTTCAATAATTGTGTTATATTTTATTTGTTATACCCTTTATTTTGTCACATTTAATTATCAATTCACATTTGTATTTTGTTGATCTAAATGAACTATTAAAATAAATCTGCTGATAATGACCTATGCACATATTAATGCTCTCAGTCATGATGAAAAATATGTTTCTCAAAATGTTGGTTCTCCCAATTCATATTATCATAAACCTCATGAAAATGTCGATGCAATCAATATAGAGGAAAAAATATAGATAATGGTGGATCTATAGAAATCGTAGACAATGAACACCCAATGTCCTAGAAAAAATACCACTATGAAATAAAGTTCTAGAAAATATTATTAAGTGATAAATAAAGGATCAAATTATATTTTGGATGGAATTCACACACCTAACTTATTCACCCAAAAAGGACATGTTCAGTATTTACATTAACTATACCCCTGACATATTTGTGCCTATTAATGTAGATTTTTTTCACAATGTTTTACCTATGCAAGAGAAACTAATTTGTGAATAAATTATAGTAACATTATGTTATATAAATTTGAATAAAAATTAAAAAAAATGAAATTTTGAATTAACATAATTATAACTTGTCAATTGAATTAATGGTATATGACGTATGAATGAAATTTTTACTAGTGATATCTGGAAAGAATCTTAGAGGTGTTCTCATACTTCCAAAAATGATTCATCCCAAAGGCAATGACGGGAAAATAAACCAACACCCACCACATTTTTATTCACATATGATAAACCAAAACAAATGGGATATGGTTATTGGAGGTTGTAAGAATACATAATTTTGGTTGCATAGTGATATGTAATTAATTTCATTACAATACAAGTATTACTCATTTTGATTAAAAATTTTTAATTTATGAGAAATAATCATAGGGATGAAAATAAGCATTGAGAAGAAAAACAAACACACCCCTACCATAAAGCAAGGATGTGGTATGCTTCCCATGAAAAAATGGTATATATTTTAAATCTACCAAAATACATTAATGTCACAATAAAACAACAACATAAATATGTTCCTATGTTAATATTCATTCTGATGAGTTGAAATCCAATACCACTTCTATCCCAAATCTTGTGATGTGGAAGGTGGCACATGTAAATAAATAAGGGATACTAATATATGAAAACATAAAAAAGTCTGAGAATCATATTTAATTTTGAAATAATAATAAAAAATTTCATTAAATCGGTACTAAAAAACAATGATGACATATTTCCCTATATCTTTTATCCAATTGACACCCAAAAATTAGTAGCAACAGCTCTGGAGGAAAAAAATCTATCAGTAACTTTGAAGCAACTGGAATGGTGTAACCGAATTACAGGTGCTATTTTCAGGTTATCACCATAAACATATTTTCAAAAAATAAATGAATAAGGGGTTAATTATAGGAAAATTATTTATTTATAAGCACAATTAGATTCTCAAAAAGGCAAAAATAATTAGAAGTTAGCGATATTGTGAAATTTTATGTCATTCAATCAATGAGAAGAAATAGTATGAGAATAATCACTCCATGAAGATCCCCCGCCCACTATTATTGAGGTGATCCATTCCTCTAAAATATGTATCCTTGAATAGGTAATAAGTATAATAATAACTTTTTTGTGAAATGTTAATAATAAATATCCTGTTAACATTCCTGTATTAATATTCTACAGGGTAAGAATTATTGTGATTTATATATTTCAACACCCACTCATCAACTTGTTCTGAGGGGTACTATGTACAATATCAATGTACATATTATATTCAAAAAACATCTAATATATTATGTGAGAGTGGGGATTGATGTAACTCACAAGATGAGTGCCAAGATACGTATTTCAATTGATGATGTGGATATATGTATGGTAATTAATGTTATTGGAGCATTTGTATCATGGAAATTAGGTATTGTAAAAATTCATGTTTATAAGGAGGTATTCATTAAAAATAATTATTTCTTCCAAAAAAATTAAAAGTTACAAAAAAATGTCATGAATTTATGAATTTTAATATAGAAAGACAATGAAAGGGTGATAAAAAAGGAATATTGAATCATAAAAATATAAAGGATTAACTGAAAAATCAATAAGATATTCATAAAGTAACCTTTACCCCTAATGTTTGGATTCTTCAATTACTGACATTAAAGGTTCATGAGGATAAAATTTCAGAATGTGGTGATACATAAATAATATAATTTGATGAATTGATGTATATAGAGTCCATTAAAATCTATATTGGTATTGAGAATGTAAATTAAATCCTTTTTCATGAATGAAATAGAGTATCAGTTGTAATGGTATATCAAATGTGTGTTTTCATTATTTTTTCCAGTATTGTATCAATAATATTAATGATGAAGAAATAATATTCCTAATCTTTACGGGTGTATATATCAAAACCATTTTAAGGGGAAATCGTTGAACATAAATTTGGACTCATTATTTCTCACGTCACTTCTGTAAATATATTCTTATTTTAACCAATGAAATATGATATAATATTGGACAAAAATCACACAATGATTGAACTAAAACAAACATATGACATAAGATTCTTAAATTCCAGGATTAAGAGGTAAAAATATACAATCTAATCATATCAAATATATTTTCATTTATTTCTTAAATTATTCCTTTCTATCATTTAGGAATTATTTGATACTCATTATAGTCAATTTAAAATCTCCAAGGATTAATTTTTTTTATTATATGCATAAATACCCAAAAAACTGACCACACATGATAACATTTATCAATTTGAAATAAAATACATGCAATATTTTGAAACTAAATGTTATGTAATATATTTTATATTATTTTTTAATGAAAATCATGTTATAATATAGTGGTGTTTAATTATCATCAAAATCAATATATAAGGATAATCCATCAGAACAAGAAGCATATCAACTTCTACAAGTGGATATGAATTATGGAATATATACAGAGATTTCACAATCAAAACATAAATCAAATAAAATTTATTATTACTATAAATGTTTCTACATTGTATTAAATAAACTAATTGAAAAATATTATGGTTATTATGTTTGAAAATATACAAAATATATTATATTACATTCAAAAGTGTCATCCCCATATGGTTATTTTGGATCAAAATGAAAATTTCATTTCAAATATTTATACATCATTTTTATATATTTTTCATTATTACGAGGATGTACAAAAATCCTCATATTCAAAAAAGAAAATAATTATATTTTATAAATGAATGTGAAGGATACCTAGTGTCACAATGTATACATATATCAGAAATAGGTGGATTCTCACTACTTATTTAGTTTATTTTCTCACAATTTTATCTATGTTTATATTTTATTTAAATTTCATTTCTATATGAAAATTTAGTATAATTAACCAAATATAATTATTGAATCGTTAGAATAAAAAAAACATCAATTAGATAAATTGTGTGAAAATTATGACTCAAGAGTGTGTTTTCATTTTAAAATTGACATTTCATTTCAAAACCTATATCTTAAACAAAAAATATATTAAAAAATTCTAAAAGTTTTTATACATGAATACAATGACTCATTTGTAATTTTTGATGTATATGATATACCATCACCTTAAATTGATACATGGTGATACAAGTAAGACTCAATGTGTCTGTTATTAGTTAAAAATTGAAAATTTTGATAAAATTTTGTTTCAGTTACTAAAACTACGGAAAACACAATCATATTATCTTATTTTCTTTGTTAATATGATTAATTATTCATTTGTGATAAGTAATAGTGTCTCACATTAAACACACACACAATTTGAGTAATATTACTCAATGTGTGTGTTTTCATTTAAATATAATTTTTAGTGAAAAATACATGTGATATACTGAAAGCCAAAAAAATCATTTAAATTGTGTTGAATAAAGTAATATTATGAAATATTAGGGTTGGAACCCTCTTTGGATTATTCTAGTAATTTAGTAAAATGATCCTTAAGTATTTTTTCAATTTATTGAATCAACCTTATGTCAATTTGACACACAGTGTAACCGGTATAACTCCAAATTTTACCTTTTATTTAAAATTAAAATTTTAGTTCAAACCACAGATATCATACTCAAAACCATGAATGAATTTTTTTTGATTCATTATCAAAATTATCCATAATTTATTATTGATTTTTAAGAATCTGTTACATCTAAAATTGATACATGGTTTTCCCAATATGACTCATTATTTCAATTATTGGTCTTAACATGAAAATTTATTTTAAAATGAACGTCTCTCTCTAAAATTGATAAAAAATTACTTTATTTTCTTGGTACGTTAGTAAAATGAATCATATGCAATTTAGGTTGTGTAGGAATAAATTTCACAAAAAACCAACACATGATGTGGTTGGTATGACTCAATGTACATGTTTTAGTTTAAAATAACCTTTTAGTAATAAAGACAATTATCATACTAAAAACTAAACATACATATTTGAATTATGTATAAACATTAGGAAAATGATCTTTAGTCATTTTTGAGATGTACGAATTAACCTCACATCAATATGATGCAATGTGTGACCGGTATATATCATAGTGTTTTATTTTTATTTAAAATGTTCATTTTAGTAAAAACTAGATATCAGATACTCAAAACCTTAAAAATACATTCTGATTATTTTGATAATATAGTAAAATGATCCATAAGACATTTGTGATGTTTCAGAATTGGTTATATCTCAATATGATACCTTGTATTCCTAGTTTTCTTAATATATTAGTAAATGATTTACTTATCTTTTTTGATGTGTATGAATTATTCACATGATTGGTACTTATATACCTCAGTATGTCATGATGGATTCTTCTGCGCGATCAGATGCACATTACCGGCTTCCTTTTAATTCCTCCTTGTTTTCAAATACTGCGGAGCCCCCCCCCCCCTCCCCCACAACCACCCACTGTCATTGGATCCCTCCCCCTGTAGGTATTTAGTGGTGTTGTACCCTCGCGTCCCTCAAGGGAGGAGGTTCTCCTCATTGAATCACCTAACCCAGTGACTACTCCCGCCTCAGCTCCTCCAATGATTCCCCCACCATAGCTTCCTCTAAGGGATCCCAGTGGTACGCAGGGCATCCCGCTTGTCCTTGGGTAGGGTTATGCTTTCGAGGAGACCTCACTGCTATAGAGCTGGTACTTGGTGGCTTCTTTTGGGGTTGAGATGCCTCTTCTCGGGGTCTTCTAAGAGTTCATCCATGGTTGGGCTCTCAATCGATTGTCAAGGTTTTCATCCTTCAACTACAGATCGTTCCTCAGTTTTTCGTAGTCCCGTGAGGACTTCATCCACGCCTGGACCATATGTCCCCACGATTTTGGTCGATGGAGATTCTTCCTTTCGCGATGGTCTATAAAGATTCAACTGAATTGGGATTATCCAGTTGTTGTGGTCTTGTTTTCCCTACCCGGCCTACCCTTGCATTTCATGAGTGCAATGTTTCTGGAATTTATTGGAAACTCCATCAGAGAGTTTCTATGTGTGGATGAGTGGAAGATCACCCTCCAGAGCTCGGTGGATGCTCGGATTTATGTGGTGATAGACATCTCATCTTCTCATCCATTCAATTTCCATATTTGTGTTGGGGAGGTTTTGTATTGGGGTACGTATATTGTGTTCTCAGTAGTGCCTCGGTTTGTCTATAGCTTCCATTTGGTTGTCCTTGTAGTGTCTAAGTGAAAAAGATACTCATTTTTCAGTTGATTCTCTCAGGAATCCTCCAGTATTCCTTCTCCAGGAGAGCGTGGTGATGTGGTGGCGTGGGCCGCAACCCACTCAGCCCCTACCCTAAAACCCTCCCCCCTTATACCCAATCCCCCCTTTCCAACTGTCATGCCCACTCCTGTGGCACCTAGCCACCCAGCCACCGCTTATTATATCCCTGAGTATCCCGGCAATTATCCTTTCCCTTCAATCCCTCACCCCCTCACAATAAACCTTCCATACCTCCTAATTCCCCTCCCCCCTCGACAAGATCCTCCCAACACCAAAACATCCTTCTTGTCGGGCTATCTTCCCCTATGTACCTCATAGATTTACTCAGGGCTTTCTTCCCTCCCTATGCATTTTTGGGTCGAGCCATCTGACTTGCCAAAGGGAAACATGTCTTAGTCTGTGACTCTCTCATGCACTCCTCCCACTCCCATAACTCTGCCTCCTCTTCCAACCTATCTCCTTCTCTAACTTCTTTTTTCACTCTCACTCATCCCCTTATCCCCCTATCTCATGTTTTGACTTGTCTCTTGGTATTCCCCCACCAAGTTCTTGTACTCAGCAAGACTCCCCACTCCGACTGTATTCACGACCATCCTCCTCGCACAGGCCAGCCTCACGACATGCTGGAGTGCCCCTACTTTGGCAGCCTATTGCCTTTCCTCCATCCCTCCCTTTGTCATAATGTGCACCCATGCTTTGGCTAAGTCCCTTCTCCTATGGGATCTCTCTGTAGGACCTTCTCCTTGGGTTATTACTGGGAGCCCTATTTTTTAATGCTATAATTTCTCACATAGATCAGTAAAAATAAATTTCCATCCTTATGGTAATGTGTTATTCCTTTTGTTTGAGAAGGTATATATAGATTCAAATCATCAAATAAAATGTCATAATAGTTTCAATTTTTTAGATGATAAACATAGAAACTATATATTCTTCTTAAATACTTCCATAAAAAATCTAGTGGTTATTAGAAAATGTGTTTTTTAAACATTCAACTAATTATGTACACAAAATTTTAAAACAATCAAGAAATTATGGAATTCAAGTAAAAGTGTTAGTCATATGGAAGCTATCTCACCCAAAAGGTGCGTTAATTTTGTTGAATAAAACATGAATCTTCCTTTTTTCACTTTGACACATTCGCACCTTAACATATATATAATAACACCTACCTCATATATATATATTTCGTTGGCCAAATATGTATAAAGGGGTCCATTTATATCTAATTATTCATGAATATACCCCTTTACAAATACTAATCTATACATTTTCAAATCTATATATAATCACAACTTTCCCAAATTACATATTCATAATTCCATGTGTGAATAAATATAATGGGGGAATTTATATAAGTATTATTCTACCTATGAATACAAATTTAAGTCTCATTTGTTAATGGAGTCTCGAAACCAACTCCACGAGATCTAAAACAGAGAACAAAAATATATAAAACCCAAAAATCCGAAAATATGTATTTAATTTTGGGCCATGGAATAAAAATGGATGAATCCTTACCCATTTTAGATGTCGAAATAATTGACTTCAATGATGGTGGATTGAACAATACACATCATAAGAAACCACTTGTATAGAAATAATGTAAAAATAAGTGATATATAAAAAATTATTATATATATGTGATCAGTGTGTCAACTGTACATGATAAATGATCGATGACTCCATAAGAAAAAATGAAAATGAATATTCATATTAATATGAAAATTACAATACTAAATAAAGATATCATTAATGATGACTTTTTGTATATGATATCCAATGTCATTCAATACATATACCATAAAGTTGTATCATGAATCGCCAAATATCACAAAACAAAACATGATGGGTTTTACTAAATCCCACCTTATATATTGGTTCCTATTAACAATAATAATATACATTCACATATTAATCATAGTATTTATTAAAATGATTTAATATCATTGCAAAATTATTCAAAATATTTTGGTTAATATTTTTTTGTAAACTCCCTGAAACATTGGGAGAAAACATTGTACCTAAATTTATACTAATTTTAGATATGATGTATGAAACTACATTCCATTTTAGAATTTATAAAAAATTATAATTACCCAATGAATAATTTTATGATAAGTGTACCCCACATAAATACATAATTTTACTGGAGTAATAAATAATTCTATACTAATCAAAATCAAAGGAACTAATATCATCAAATTAAAGTGTCCACTCTGGGATATATCCATATTCAACATTTGAAATCGTTATTAATATTTTTATGATGAATTAATTAAAAAATGGATGTAAAGTTTGAAATTTATTTTATAAAATATCATATGTTATCAATTCTACAAATTGGGATTACCAGTTAGAATATACATGACACATTCCATTAATCTAAGTAGATCAGTACATCGCATGTCACTATAATAATATGTGTTTAGTAAATTTTTTAGACAAATGTTAATTATATTTGATGACATAGTATTTTCAAGAGATGTTTTGTGTACACGAAAGAGAAGTTGCTATATATCTTGAAGTGGATAATTTTTATTTGAAAAAAGGTGAAAGATAAAGAAAATTATAGAATCACGAAGGCTATTATAGGTGTAGATTAATATTCTGATCAAAATAAATCTATAAATTTTGATATTCATGTTTTTGAATATGTGTATTACTCATCATAATCCAATATATATATAAAATACAAACTCATTAATAATTTTTTGGAGAAATGTTTTCAAAATATATATAGAAAGATGTTTGTTAAATCACACAGTGGTAGCACAACGATACAAATAAACAAGAAAATAACGTTGCGTGGGTACTCATCCCCATTACCAATGCCCTAAAACCCATCCCCCCTACCACCACAAATTCATGTATAAGGAATATATATATATATATATATATGAACTGTATATTAAAAATAAAAACAAGTAGTTTGTTTTATATTCTACAGGTCATGTGACATGTGTCATTTATTGATAATAAACAAAACCAATGAAACTAGGGATACGCAATTGTCAATAATCTAAAAAAATTAAGAGGATGTGATTTGAAAAATAAATTCTATATACCCAATAAAATATAATATTTTGGTAATATCCCCATTGGATGTAAACCCATTGTGTTCAAATGGCTACTCAAAATAAATCAAGATAAGGATTGTAAATATATTACCTTTAGAAAATGACTGGTTATGAATGGTTTATTATTTTTCAATATAATGTTGGTGTATAAATATTTTTCAAAAAAAACATTTATTAAAATCCATATGGATTCATTTCTCCATAATATCTAATGTGGATATACAATATCTAAAAAAATTCATTCATGAATCAATTTAGTTATTAAATCATTATATGATAATATTTTTCAGTGTTTCTATTAATGATTCGTAGGGGTTGTATTATTTTATAATTTAAAGTTATTAATAATATATTGAAAAAATATAGCAGTCATAAATTTAGTTAGGAGTAAGTGGAAAATTATTTCTCCAATGAATGACATAATTTTGTAACCCATGTTCAGGGGAATATGATACACTATGTTAAATTCAAGAGGATGTATTAAATAATTAAATGTATATATATTATCAAGGATTTGAAAAGATAATATATAGAACCTTCCAAGATTAGATTATCTCTTGAATCACATGGCATAACACTCTCTATGGAAATGTTATCTCAAATAGATGAATAAAGTGAATGAATGAGTATAGTTTATTATTACATAAAGATTGGGCATCTATGTATGTAATTACATTAAATAGGAATGACTATTCCTTTTACCTATGCATTGTAGTTATATTTCAAAAATTACAAAGAGATAGATTTTTTCTTATAAAGACTGTATTGAATTTCCATAATTGTTAAAAGGATATGTCAATTGTTTTGTGGAGTTTTTAAACTAGTTATGATGGGTACACATAAAAGGTGATAAATGAAATCATAAATATCTAAAGTTGTAATCATGATTTGAGTTTTTCATCACTAGAGTAATTTTTTAGATAATACTATTATGATTAACCAATTCTCATGTTTTTTAATGTAGAGTCTAAGTACAATATTGATTTTTCTATTTATAAAAAAGAAGTGAGAATCTGAATGTTCATCCATGATCTTTTCATTTTACCTATAAATATAGCTATTATTAACCGATATTGTAAAAAATAATAAAAAATAGAGTTTAGATAAAGATACCTAGTTGCAATAATTGGTGACGTATACTCTTCAGAACTATCACCACATGAGTTATGTTACTCAAAGGGGTAAATTCATAATGTCAAGTGTGGCCACAGTGGAAAATTTTGTATTCTTAATGACTAAAACAATACCATTGTAAAAGCATAAACATTAATTTAGAGCACAAAGGTTATTATCTATTAAGTGTTGTATCTATTATAATAGAGAATCAGTTAGAGTTGGTTCGCTGATCTAAACTAATTTTTTTACATTATATTATTAGAATATATGTATATATTTACTTATTTGTATTCTATGATGATGTTTCTTCTTCTTAATAGTAATTTGATATTTTCTGGTGAATATTTTTTGACCTAAAGTGTAATATCAATTCTATACTATACAATCCCTTGGATCTGAGAACATTATTATTATATATCATAGACCACATACAATGATTCATTGATGATAATTTTAAAAACATGTTATAAAAATTATGTAGTGTGTGTTGTGTTTATAATAACTGATTGACAATTAATTTAATGGTTAAAAGTATATTTATATCTAATCTGATAATTAAATAAGATATTTCAACCCTTCCTGATAGAAACAGAACTATTAGAAAAAAAATTCCATTTTAGTTTAGAGATGTTTATTTTATTCATTTTATATGCAATGTGATATGAAACTATAATTGGTTGGGAATTTTTTAAAAAAAATATTTATCATATCCAATTTTATGTTGAACAGATGATATAATCTTCTGATCAGATCATAGTACAACAGAGTACAATACAAATAATTGGAGAATATAACTATTATAATGTAAAAAATAGTTCATCAAATAGAATTTCAACAACTGAAATTCTAAATACGATGAAATATAAAAACATTTACAATGTATTGAGTAAATACTCATATATTCATAACGGATATCAATTAGAAAAAACTACGAAACCCTTCACTTTTAAAACCATGTGGGACATGCTTCATAACCTATGCCAACAAATCTCAATTATTCCCCCATTATGTTCCTCGACTTAAAATCCTTTGGTGTGTATCAATATTCGGACTTTTATACTCTATTCTCAAAGAAAAAAATCCCCTCAACTATCTAATAAATAAAAAATGTAATTATAACCTTTAGATCTATTAATCTAAATGGATCAGACGAACTCTATCGTCTTATTACTAGTATCATGTGATTGTGAATGATCCTAAAAATTGGAATCTATCCGAGATATATTTGATCTCAATAATTGGAAAAATAATAAGTACGAGAAGAAATAATTATATCTTTTATAAGGTTAAAATCACAATACTATTCTCTATGAAAATATCCACAAGGAAAAAATGAGATGACCTCCTGGAGATAGGATGGTAATAACATGAAAATGTTTAAAAATTTTGTCTCTCTCATTTGTTATGATGTTTCATAAATACTTGTGACATATTTATAAATAATACATGAAAAAAAACAATAATTTTTATATTTTGATTTCTATTGGATTAGTCAAAACAACATCTGACTTATCCTTACATTATTGGATGTATTTTACATCGAACATTCTAGTCTGATGTTTTTAATACAACTCACCATTATAAAATACAATTTACAATAGTTAGTTATTCTATAAAGAAATATAATCTATGAGACCATTAGTACATTTGGAAAAAAATAGGAATTATAATTCTATAATATAACTCTTCACATCGAAAACGAAAATAGTTATTTCAATTAATTCAGTCCTTAATAAAATATTTTGTGTTTTTTAGAAATTACGATTTAAAATTTGGGGTTATAAAATTAATAATCCCCTCTATGGTAATTATAAGACAAAAAATGAATGGTTATTATTGACTAGATGTTAAATAGATAATTGTTTTTATTTCTTTAGAAAATAAAATTACCTATTTTTTAAAAAAAGTATTTATCCTAAGAATATAAAAAATTATAATAAAAACATTATCCCTTAAAAAGGAATTGATTATCAATATTATAGTCCATTCTAATTTTCGAAATGAAATCTATATGAAATTAAAAAAAACCTATACAAAACTTATAAAAAAGAAAAATTATATAGTAATGAACTTGGAAAATAATAATAATAAAACCCCATTAGATTTCAATTAAATCCCCATTTATATAATCTCATATATGTTGGCCGCATTGAAATTTTAATTATAGGATGATTGTTTTAAATGTTAAAAATAAAATAGAATGAAACTACTATTTTAAAATATTGGCATCAAATGTAAAACAAAACACAAATATGATAAAGGTATATGAAATAATAATTCAATTTATAATGGTAATATAAACTATATTCTTATATGGAATCCATTATATATCAATGATCATAATAATAAAAAATAAAAATAAAAATACATAAATAATTTACAATTAATATCTCATAATTTTTTAATTTTTTCATATATAAAGGAATCATAGATGAGGGTACATTATGATATGGCTATCTATTATAATATAGATCTTTTCAGAGATGAATATGAAAAATTACTATAGTTGATATATATAATTCATATAAAACATATGAAAAAACTCATATAAAACATTTTGGAAATTGATATAAAACATGTGTAGAATGTATATACTTCATGTACCAAATATAAAAAACTGAAACATACAATATGCATTGGAAATGAGAATATAAATTTTTTTATATGAAAAATTATATAGAGGATAATGTGAAAAAAAGTTAAATAACTACTAGCAAAGCTGGTATCTAGGGAGAAGTGAAATGTGAGGTTGTGATGACGTGAGATATATAAGATATCAACCGGGGCCTCCTAATCTAATGGATCACTAAATATAATTCCACCAAAGAGAAGCTAAATAAAAAAATTAATCATTTTATTCAAAGATAAAAATGAATTTATATTACCTTTTGGAATGCAGGTATCATGATTGTAGGTGAAAAAGGTATATTCCCTTTGCTAAATGGTAACATATTTGAGATAATGAGATCATTTAGGGTTCCATTGATTGATATGGAGATGTTAGGGTTCATTTTTATGAGTATATGTCACGAGAGAAGGGAGCGAGAGATCACATATGTTTCCTTTGTGTGAGTCAATGTCATGATATCATCGACTAGATTGGGTTCTTCGTGATAGGAGGAGGTAGGAAAGGGTAGTTCAATCATGAATAATAAGGGGATCATGATCTTTAAGGGGGGAATCAATATCCAAAAATCCAAATGGAGGATGAACTCTTAAATATGGTTATATAATAGGGGAGGAACATGTTATGGTTAGAGGTACTATGAATGTAGACACTATTAATAGAGGATATGGAATAAAAAACCCATGATTGGGGAACTATGAATAAAGAAGTCTGTTTGGGGTGGAAGAAACCAGAAGAAGAATCTAGAAATGATGAAATGATGGAGAATCCATCCATGGAGATAATCATAAGATAAGGGATTTTTTGGGAGGGATTCGAAGAGTGGGAGAGTGGGATATGAAATCCCAAAGGGAGAATAAAAACCAAGGGATTATTTTTTACATGATGGAAGATTAGATCATTGGCATAACTATTCTAAATCATGAAAATTTAAATATCTATGACTATATCAAAACCTATATCCATAGATCAATAAAACAATTTCTATTGGTCTATGAATATATGAAAATTTTCTTGCCGTTTATTCGATTTCATGTTGTTAGAAATTTTAAGGATCGGTTCCATCATTCCCCTCAAATATAACTTTTTTATTTGAAAGTTTTTTATTGTAGTTAAGGTGAAAAACCCCCCAGTTCAAGAATCACGGGAAATAACATAACAATTGAAATGAAATTTGATCATACTAGAAGTATTATCCATAAAATGTTTCCAATAGAATGATGACAGTAGTTTTTCTAGAACACCCTCTAATAAGTTATCATAATGAGATGACATCTTGTCCCAAGATTTCATGTAATCCAATTGATTAATCATCCCTTCATTATATCATATTATCAGTATAAGGTCATTATTTCCAATATATGCACTCTGATCTTCATTGGCTGCACCGTTGAGAAACATTTCCATCATCAAGTTAGCTTCTTCATCTGAGAAATTAATCACCAAAATACTTTCCACTATCTCATCATTTTAATATAACAATACATCAATGTATTTATCATGGGACACCCTTGACTCTTGCAGCTGAAGTGATGCAGCACCAAGATCCATCAACTTAACAAGGCCACCAGAGGTTTTGGAGTCACATGCAATCATCATATCCCTTGACTTTTTGGAATACCTTGATTCCATTAGGAGATATAAGTATGAATATTCCTTTCATCCTTTCCCTTCATGATTTGACTCCTCCTTGGGTTGTGTTTCCCTATATCATGATGTTCATCAGTAGTATCACCTGGTGAGAACTCATCAGACTCATCACTAGACACCCCCTGGTCATCATTCCAAGATATATCTATGTACAGGACCATATCATCATTCACCATCACTTCAAAGTGGTTGCCCTACATAATAGCTGGAACCTCCCACCTTGGACTAGAATGGATCGGTAGACCATGCCCGGGGTTCTTCTCCTATCCCTTGCAAACGTAACAATTCTCTATCTCTTCCAATCGTATGAGATATACCTCTTTCACTAGAACCACTTTCTAAAATCACTACATCTGCATAAGAATATTTCAACGGAGTCCTAGAACATACATATGCTTCCTTCACTATCATAACATCTAGAAAATCGCCTCTTTTACATAACACAATGCGTCCTTCACTCCCTATTAAAATCACATTGAATCCCTCCAACTATGTAGTATCATACACAGGAACCTTAGGACTCAGGTCCTTGAATAAGAATTAGAGTACCTTGATCACTAATGGGTTACCCACTATGACCCACTTTGCACTTCCTTAACACCAATTGGGAAAACTAATAGACTCTGGCCAAAAACACCCTCACCACCACCCAAAGCCTTTACACTATCCCCCGAACATGCATCATTTTGAGGATAGAATTCATTTATCCCATGTCGGCAGACTTCCACAGGGTGTCTCTGTTTTTTTACAGAAGGAGTAGTAGTTGAACAATGACTCATAGACCACCAGTTTCATGTGACAGAACTCTTCCCCTACTATAATCTATATAAAATTAGTATTAATTTGGGATACATAGATTTTCACACATATCCTTGGATAAACCATGTGACAGAGAGATTTTGATCTAGAATTAGCACAAAAAAATCATCCAACAACATTTCCTAACATTCTCAAAATCGTGGGATTTTAAAATGGTAAGAGATGTTATGGGAAACTAACCCAAATCAAATCTGTATAGGACTCACGATTCATGTGGAAATCGTACAACCCTCAGAAGAAGTAGAACTAAAATCCATTGCAGTTGCGCTGAGCTCTGGACCAAGACTTTACCAGATCATCCTTTTGGTGCAAATCGAATAAGAATGTGTCTAGAGTCAATCAAACCAATCGTTTCTCTATCCTGTATTCACCAGAACCCAAAGATGTTTATATCGAATGAATCTAGGGAAGGATTCCTCTTCTTAAAACATATAATCTGGGAATTATTCAAAAGTCCTGAAGCCTCATTGCACTTAGAGGATGGGATTGAAAGGTTTTTAAATCCCTTAAGCCAATATGGTACTATAGGGCATGGGGAATCCAAGGTAATAGGGGAAGAAAGTAAGGGTTTGAGAATGGTGAGAAGGATAAAGGCACTCATTCAAAGGATGTCTAATGTATCTACCTTAGCAGGGTAGGAGGGACTGGCTCAGAAGCCACAATCATCATCGAAGGGGGAGAACCCTCATGACCTCAAGAACCCGTCAGGATTACAAGACTCTAAAAGATCATTTTCATCAAATTCAATATGCACTGTTACCTAGAATGTAAGTTTACTTTTATTAATCCTTAATACATCAATAATATTCAAGGAAAATAATTTCATTTGATATTGGATAAATTTTTGGTTAATTCATTTTAATATTCAAAATTAATACATTTTAAAATAAATCATTCAAGTAAGAATGTTTTGAATTTATTGAAATATATATTAATTTTAAAAAGTTTTATTAAGAAAAGGATTAAGAAAACTCAATTTATTACGTAACAAGAAATACTAACAGCTTCAACATAGAATATTTTTTAAATCAAGTTTCACTAAATAATGTTCATGTAATATTTTAAAAGATCCTTTTATATTCTCAAATAAAACATTTTTATGAGTACAATTATCTCCGAAGCTATGCAATGTCCCATTTGTTCTAAAACAATTTCACAACATGAGTTTTCAAATTCACCGCCATGGTCACTATGAATAGTTACTCATGGTATACGTTTCTCAATTATAATACTATTAACATATTTTTTTAATATATAAAATATTTTCAAACATTTTTTCTAAAATATTTAACAATTTTCATCTGATATTTTCTTCAATTATGATAGAGAAATTTTATTTTCCACCAATACTTCCAATTTCTATAGAACTAAATAAATCCAAGTCCACTAGCTGTAAATCCAATGAATCTGAAACAACAATAATATATTTAAAAAATGAATTGTGTTTTCTTTCCAAATTTAAAAATATCACAAACTACATAATTGTTGCACGTAGGCTATAATAGATCTTGAACTCATTATTTCTTAGCATGTTTGGATAATGTTGTAAAATTAAATTATCTTTACCTATTATTCCATAACCAGGATTGATCCTATATGTCACTAATTAATGTAAAATCTGGGGTCCTATTTTATTATAAGATTTATGTGTACATAGTCTCATTCGTGTCCCTATAATGATTAAATTTACATTGTCAACATTAAACAATACGTTATTTATTCATGAATTTTACAAGGTATCCCTTATCAAGTAATAAAATTATTTTAATAAAGTTTAACTAATTTCCTATAATGTATAAAATTTTTGAAATTAAATCCTTATTTAGAAGAATAATATATACATTTTCCCAACATTTCTACGTGAGCATTATTACTGATTGTGAATTTCCTCTATTAATCTTGATAAAATTCTAAAATTATTTCTTATTTCCAGAAAACGTTTTGGAACATCCAATATAGATGTACCAATTAATATTGATGTTGGTCGTCTTATTATTTTCATGAAATTAAGAAATTATGATTCTGGCACCCAAACATGCTTTGGTCCAGTATTATTAGACAAAAGAATTTTTTATCCACATTTTTACAACCCTTTTGTGTTGTAAATATGCCAATTATTTAGTAATATAAGCCTTATTAAAACATTAACATATAATTTCATTTACATATCAACTAATTTTCCTATGTCCACCGCTATTACATTTTGTAAAAAGGTGAAATTTTAGGATAACTTTAAATGTTTTGAAAATGGAATTTTTCTTGAGTAGAACCTATCCCATGTGTATTTCTATTGAGATTAATTTTTCTATGATGTTTTTCAAAATTTTCCTTCCCAAAATTAAAATTTTATAAATATATTCAGAATAGGTATCGTAGTAATTATATTCATAACCAAATCAGTATCCTCAATATATGTATGAGAATTAAATTTATTTTCTAATTCTAATGTATGATTTCAAATATATGACGTAATTATAGTAATTATATAATTTTCTATGTCAGGTTTTTTATTAACATCATCATACTTTTTATTACATTACAATTATTTTAAAAAAAATTATGAAATATAGATTCTTCATTAATGATTGTAAAATAATCCACATATTCATATGATATGTAACTTTTTTCATAAGAATCGGGTGAATTACATTCATCATCAGAATTATAATATTTTTTTTTAAATATAAATATTTAAGGGATTTGGCACATACCTTATCCATGAAGCCCATATTTGAATTTGTTAAACCACTATAAAATTATAATACATTCTGACTATCACTATCATTTGAATAAATGTATATTGAGGTATCTTCTCTCCTAACACTCCCTGTGTCAGATATGGTTTACTTTTATTACAATTATACTTATAAACTTTCTTATAATTTCTATCATTTTACCCATAATTTTTGGATTCGTGAAATCTGGGATAATATGAAGAGGCTTCTTGAAATCAAAAAATATATATTTAGATGGATAATTCATCTCATTTATGTATTTATATTTATACTTCTACTTATATTGGAAATATTTCATCCAAAAAATATTTTCCATTCTCTTTTCAAGATTATTAATCCATTAACTCTTTTCTAAATAAATTATTTCTATCTAAAATTTTATTTTATTCATCTTAGAATATTTATAAATATTTTCACATGAACATACATTTTTATCTTCTGTTGAAGTATAGGAAAAAACATTCCAATATACTTCATTGATTTTTCATCATCCCAATTCTATAATATATAATATTCAATGTGTGATCTAATAATATGATATAATTTCAACATAGTGTGGTTATTTGTGTCATAAATAGTTTCTATCTTGGACTCATACTCATTGGGAATAATTTCTATAATATTCTTAACCAAATTTCTATCTTACCAATCTTTATAACAGTAGAAATGTATAAAATTCACAATTCTCATAATCCATTTATATATCATTCATATATAATATTCATGTAGAAATAAAATGATTCACTAATTAGCTCAAATTATATCCCCTCTTATTTGTATAACATTAGTAGTTCCAAAGTGAGTAACACATAATATCTTCCAAATTATATATGGAGCTTCTCATGAATATATTTAACTATAAATATTTCTTTATATGGAGAATATGAATGAATTTATAACAATAAAATTTCGAAGATATTCTAAATATTCATTGAAGGTGAATGTAGTAATATCATTCATAGCTGTTTCGTAATTACTAATCATCCTAAAAAATTTATCAAATACATTACTTATAATGAAGGTCTTTATTTGATTTCTCTAATATTAAAAATTGGAAAAATCAATGATTTATGGTCTTCTAGGATTGATATTTTCTAATGTATTATCATTTAACCTATAATTTTTTATGTATATACCATTTTCAATAAATCTCTTAAGTAATGAAATTTTTATTAGAAACTTTTGAAATTTATAAAAATTATTTGATATAAAATGTTTTATTTTATGAGTCCTGATTTACATATAATTTGTGGGGTTTACATTTGATTATAAAATACATACCGAAAATTAGCATAAACTATTTATGAATGTATTTTGGACAAAAATATATCTTATTTATAATAATGTAATGGAAAATAAATTACCAATAGTTTATATTACAATAATTAAAAAAATTATAAAAAATTTAAATTTCTATAATGTCTACATAATATAGAAAGAAACATGAAAATAAAATTTATAAATTTATAAATATCAAAATAAATCTTAAAAATTTTATTCATGAATATCCACATTTTTATACTTTGTGTTATAGAAGTCAAAAACAATAAATTTGGGTATGCATTTTTTTCAATAAATCATAATGGTCTATCTTCTATAAGAAATTATTACCTCATTAAAATGATCGTAAAATTTTCTATTTGTCTAGACTTGGGGACCCCAAAACCCATAGTATCAGAATCCATTTTCTTCATTTACCTAAATCCCTAATTCATCACTAGATTAAACAAACAATTGAAATCATAGAAAATAGAAAGAATTTACAATGATCATTACATATTTACTCATTAAATAATAATTATCTAAATCTATAATGAATAAATCCCACATAGAAATATCTTACACACTCTTCATAGAATCTTTATATTTTTAATAATGTATAATATTTCTCCTCATCTAACACTACTTAGATTTATATAAATTACTCTAGCAGTCAAATTTTTCATTTTTAGAGATGGTTGTAATAACATTAGAAGCACCCATCAGCACAGTAGAATATTTAATATATATTCATCATATGATGGTTGATTTATATGACTAACCATTACATACATTAATGGTTATGTCTTATAGAACAAAACATCTCCATCTTGAGGAATTTATATGTTTCTTCCAGTATTCCCATATAAATGATCATCCATATAGCATGTGTTCCATCATTAGATTTTTTTTTCGATTGAAATTATATAATATTGTGTTCTGGGAATTATTTATACTTTTTCTATTAGATATCATATAACTTCTTCCAATGAACATTGAAATGGAATCTCAATTATACAATGTGCATGTCCATCTAATTTATGATATACCATATTATTTTATTCCTTCTGAAAACTTTAGAAAAATTACATCTGACGTATAATGTATTTTATGTCCATTGGAATTTATATTTTCCTTTAAATAATTTTTAACACTCCAAAAGAATAAAATTACAGAAATAAATAAGTTATAGGTGTGTCTTAACATTTTTTGAAGTGAAATTACATAGTATTTAAATTAGGACATCTGAATCAACATTTATATGTTAATTAAATTTCCATTATCAGTTCATAAATAGTATTGATGTTTCAAACACTGATGAAGGTTGGGATCTTTTGTCGGTGCAATCCATAAGACTGATAACTTTCATCAGCTACATTAGCTTCCTCTTAAACTAAAATCACCCAATAAAAATAAAATTTTAAAAAAAATATTTCAAATAAATTCTAATTAACAATACATTTACATTACAAGTTATATAATTCATTATAATCCAATGATATGTATAATTTATGATAAATATTTTCAATTATTGATCAACTGAAAATTAATATAAATAATAATAGAATCGGTGGTCATATATTATTATTTATTTTAGACCAACATCTAATAGGTATTGATATCACTCCCATTGTACAAAACACCACCACTATTTTTTTGAAAATAAGAGTGTACATATTACAAAAAAGAAACTATAATTTTAGTAATACTGTGATGAAATAGATAAAACACATATATCATAAAATAATTCATAAATAATAAAAACTATAACATGAATGATAAATAATAATAGAAAAAAATGATATCATAATACATCAATAAAACATAATACAATGTAAAATAATAACCATAGTTTGTTTTCATGGTTTTTAATATGTGATGCACTTTCAGCCACACTATACACTCCTTGTGTGAAAGTACTAGAAAATTATGTTATAGCCACAGTTTCAAATTGTGCCTATAATCCCAAAACATATGGCTATAGGTGATAGCCATGATTCAATAAACCATGGATGGTATTGTCCTAGCTATAGTCCATGCCATATATCCACATTTTGAACTTTTGGTAGAAGATTAAGCCATACACAGCCTTTAGACATGGTTCAAACCATGGCTACATCTTAAATTTCTAGGGAAATCACAAACAGTCCATATAGACATGGTTTATAAACCATATATATAGATTAAATTTCATTATGAAACACATTAGGCCCACTGTCCTTACTTCCACCCCCTTCTTGTCCCCTACCTTCCACCCACCTACTTGTACCCTTACCACCCCCTGTATGTCTACCCACTATTTTAAATTCATCTTTTCCCCTACTAGTCCCCCTAACTATTTTCCATTGGTTCCCCACCCCCTAACATTCCCCCCTGTCTATCACCCCCATGGACGCACCCACACCCCCCGGATAGACACCCACTATATAGACCCCCTCCACTAGATAGACGCCCCCACCCTAGCCAGACAACCCTGGACACCACCCCTAGATATTCCCACCCTGGATAGATACCCATAGCCCACCCCCCCCCCCCCACCCTGGACAGACAACCCTGGACTCCACCCCTCCCTTAGATAGACCCCCCGGACAAACACCCCCTCCCATGGACAAACACCCACCAGACAAAACACTCTCCCCATAGACAGACACCCCCTAGAAAGACACCCCCCGGACCACCACCCCAGGACACCACCCTACCCCCCCCCCCCCCCCCCCCGAACATACACCTCTAGACAGACACACCCTCCCGTGGACTGAAACCCCGAGACAGAACACTCCCCCACTAGACAGACACCCCCCATATATAGAAAATCCTAACATCCCCTCCCCTGGACATAAAACCCACCTAGAAAGACACCCCCCTGGTGACTCCCCCCCTATACCCCCCCCCTCCCAAACACTTCTTCTCCCATCCCTCCAGAAAAACCCCTGGATAGACACCCCCTTGGAATGCTAATATAGTTGGACATGCAATTTTAAAAAAAGGAAAACTAAAACAGAAAACATATCAAATCCCCCCTCCCCCCATTAAGACACCCCCTATTGGACCCCTTCCCCTCCCTCGGATAGACCCCCCCTGTAGAATACCCTCCCTCTTGGACACCCCCTCAGCAAGATAGACTCCCCCTTTCCCACCCCCCCAGGCACTCCCCCTTCCCCTCCCTTCGGGACACCCCCATCCACTAGACAGACACCCCTTGAATTCTAATAAAGTTGGCCATGAAATTTGAAATCAAAGAAAAACTAAAACAGAAAACATTACAAAGCCCCCCCCCCCCCCGCCCCTCATAGACACCCCCCCCCCCTTCCACCCCCTCCACTAGAGGGAAACCCCCTACCCCTCCCTCCCACTTGGACACTTCCCTTTAACACCCCCTAACCTTGACAGACACCCCCTTGGAATTTTAATACAGTGGTCCATGCAATTTTAAATGAAAGAAAAACTAAAATAGAACACATTTCAAATCCCCCACCCCAGACACTCCCCATCCCCCTCCATCCTAGACACCCCCTTGAACACCCCCTCCCATGGACAAACACCATCTAGAATGCTGATATATTTGTCCATGCAATTTTAAATCAATGTCAAACTAAAACAAAACACATTGAAAATCCCCCCCTCTTGGATCCACCCCATATCATGTACACCCCTCCATCACTACCCAACCACCGCTCCCTTAGATAGACACTGCATTGGATAGTCCCCCTCTGTCCTAGAAACCCCCTCTCCTAGACATACACAACTTGTACACCCCCTGAACCTCCCCCTCCCCCCTCCTTCATGGACACCCCACCCCTGGACATACACCCCCATGGAATGATAATATAGTTATCCATACAATTTTAAATCAAGGGAAAAACTAAAATGAAACACATTTCTTACCCTAACCCCTCATGGACACCCCTCCCACTACAAATCCCCCCCCCCCCACCACCACCACCTCAGACACCCTCCCTCTGCAAATCACCACTATCACCTTGGAAACCCCCCGACCACCACCCCCTACAAGCCCCCCTGCCGACCCTCCTAGACATGCCTAATGTTTCTCATTATAAGATTTTTATGGGAAAAAAATTATTAGTGAATTCACCAATCCCTAAATTTTATTCACAATGATACTCATCCTATATATGTTTATGTGGAATAAATTAATCTCTATTTCATTAAATTTTTTTCTGAAACAATACTTCAAGACCATTACAGTTGGATGGTCATGATCCTCATATCACATGCCAAATTCTTTCAAGAATTCTGCATGTCACCCCACTCCCCTGACAGACCCCCTAGTCGTGATCCTTGTCTCACATTTTGAATTGTTAAGGTAATAAGAATGTATTATAATTCTTGGATACCCATCCATACAAGACCATTTCAATATATAAAATTCATCGATATTCATTTTGTTTAAGACCTCATTGTATGGGAATAAATTAAACTCTTAATATATCCCTATAGACTTGATCATTTGTACTAATTTATTTGGAAGATGTGGGATCCAAGAAAAATAAATCAAATATACCATATAATCCTACATCGAGTAATCATGAATGATTTTTTGGAATTTTCATGTATTAAAATTCATGGATAACCATCCATACAACACCTATAATATCATGAGGATATGGAAGTGGAATATTTCTAGTATATGTGATTTAAACACCAATATATCTTGGGGCCCCTTATGGTAGGTTGATCTTACTTATTTTAATGAAGATGGAAGTTGATTTGAATGAGGGAGAGGTAGTGAGATTCTATAAGATTAATACCCTATATGCAATTCTTTTGAAGACAATTAGGTACTTCAAGGATACCAACTCAAATTCCATAAATTTAGTTAGCTGGGAAGGAGTGTCTCAAATTTGGATTATGTATCCTTATAGATTCAGTCTCTATAGTATGATATGTTCACACCGTTTCTTATGGAATATTTCAAGAGGAATATTATGGGTGAGTTCCATGATACCAAAGAGGATGTAAGGACGCATGGTACTGGAACTAATAGATACAAAAATTAAGTATTGGTCTTTTTTGATGAATTTAATGGTATTCATAATGATATCATAAATGTCTCTAACTATAGATGATCAATGTATTGTTTTTGAATCTCTTGTTCTATTATCTATAAACTACTATCATTTGATAACCTCTTTGAAAAAGGTCTATAAATAAGTTCAATGGCTATATTCATATTCTTTATTGACAAATCTAGTGGTAATTAGAAAACATTTATTAAAACAATAAATAAATTATGGAAACATTTATTAAAATAATTAAGAAATTATAAAAAAAATGTTTTTAAAATTATCAAAAAATTATAGATTTTAAATTAAAGGTTTCCACAGAAGGATCATACCTCAACCTCAAGAGGCATTTCTTTTAACGAATATAACTCGAATTTTCATTTTTTCCTGTTTCATGCATATGCAAGCATAATAATAAAATGGAAGAAACCTTACATTAATTTGACATTGAACTCACGACCTTTGATGGTGGGGGATAGAACCATATTCATCTTAAGAAACCACATGTAAGTAAATAATGGGAACATAAGTGTGATATAACGACTTATTATATATATGTGATAATTTATTCAATTGTACATGATAATTGATACATTAATCCATAACAAAAAATGAACAAAGAATATTAAGATTGACATGTATGTGTAATATAAGTTCTTTGTTAATAAAAATTTTTCTATGAAGTTAATCATGCATTCATTATTCTATATGTTAAGTTACAACTGTTGTTATAGTAATATAAACCTTCATATTAATAGCACAAGGTTGATCCAATATAAAATATAGCATAATAGTGACATAAAATCTTATATTATAAAAGAAAAAATCATTATATATTTTTCATATTAGGAATATGGATGTTATGTTCACATTCTTCTTGTAGTACTCATCAGAAATGTTTTTAATATCATCACCAACAAATCATCAAATAGAACTGTATACTGGATGGATTAAGAAAATAATTTTAATGAAAAGCATGTAATAAATAAACTGTGTAAATCATAGCAATTAACCCTTAATAAAATTTTTAATAGATTCAATAAATTCATTATCACCTTAATGAAAACACAAAGAGTAACTTTTCAGTCTCAAAGTGATATATTGATTGATTATTAGTCAAAATATCATAACAATCTGTTGGGTATTTGACCTCAGTAAGATGATTTCAGAAATAGATGTTATGAAAGGTATTGAACTTCATCATACCTAATAAGTCATGTTTTTGGTATATGCTGTATTAATTTGAAATAAGGAATGCAGGATTAGAAGGCAGGAAAACCACTAAGGATGTGATTTGGTGTGTGTGTTTATGTTTTGGTTTTTAATAAGTACATAAATTACCTTTTTCATGTAACAAATGTGTCAAATATTTAAAAATAAAAACTCTAATACACCAAAGAGGTGCCTATAAAACTGTTAAATATCAATACATTTACATACCCTCACTATGCAGTATTAGAATAAATAGAGGATAAAATATTTTAAGTGAAATCTATGTTTATCATTCCAACTACATTGATCAATATAGAACATCGTGAAAGGACGTCAATGTGCTTCTCGTGAGAAATGGATATTTGGGACCATAGGCACTGGTGCAAGCAACATAGTTCAATGGGATATCAACATGCTGAAAGATAGAATAATTTCCTTGAATAAGATCAATATCATTAAGAATGATAGAATACAACAACATCTTACTGAGATATTGATGCTTTGTGAGGCACCATGGTATAAAGTACTTTTAGAATTCTATGTGGCATTTTATAGTCCTGATTCTTAACAAAGAAGCATAAAATTAGAGCACATGGATGGTGGGTTATTGGTGGACATCATTAGAATAAGGATGCTTATAACAGAACCAATCCTTTCATCAATTTCACAAAAGCATCTGCATGGATTATGCTACTTTCATGGAGTTATACATCTTATTTCTTTTCAAACTATAATTTTATTAGGTAATTGAAAAACTATTTCACCCAATTTTGAAAACAACCAATTCTATTGTAAAATGAGGATACAACCTGATCATTTAAAATATCATTCACTATGTCCCACATTTATTATTCTATCTAAATTCAGAATATATCATGATAAATATAAAAAAGACTCCAATAGGATGACTATCCATTACTAACATAATCACATGTTTTGAGTGACCATTTTCTACCCAAAAAATAATTATTATAAATTTCTGGTATTAAGGATTTGGTCATAGATAGGTTTATCAATTCATATATACCATCCTCAAAAACAGACACAATCTCTATTATCATCTAACAACACATCTGGAACCGCATATAAAAAAATATATTAAAATTTAGATCAATACATAATCATCCAACAATCTAAAAAAAATTCAAAATTCAAAGACTATTTCCTATGGTAACTTAGGAATAATTATAGAGGGTGGTGATAAAGAACCCATGCATGACCACCATTCAGAATCCCAATAAAATTATGAGTCAATATTACTAATAAAACAAAAATATTTGAGGAAAATTAAAAAAAATGGGTCTAGGTTCCTATAGTGAAAGGAACCCTTCTACCTCTGAAATCATTTTTAATGAACGGTATTAGGATTCCATTTGAAACAACACTCGTCATGGTTTTCCACTATCCCACATGCCTTTAATGATCCCCATGAGATGGAAACATGTTTTTGAACATCATAGGAACAGTATTAGTCGTTGTTTATCCATAAAATATATAAAAAATAGTTGCACAAAACTAATGAAAAATTGACATGAACATTCGATATATTGGACATCCAAACCAAATCATATATGTTGAAATAATCTATAGAGTGGTATATCAATTTAAAAAAATATCCCTCTAATAACACTTAATCGACGACCACTATATTTGAAATGAAACAAATATACATCCATATGTCTTTTTTTTTCAAAAGCAGATACCACTATCCTATATCAATTTAATGTATTGAAAGGCCGATTGTCAAAATTAAACAATATAATTGGACACATGTTTTGAATTCTCTGAAAATAATGAAGTTCCTACAAAAATAAATAATGATCACCACATTCCAATAGTGATAAAATAACTGGTCAAATAAAACCCTAGATAAACCAATGCTCAATGAGTGGTTTGAATAATAACTAAGAACCTTAAATTTAGATAATATTGGAGTCGGCATAAATAACACAAATATGACACAGCCATATATGGCAATGAAAAACCCTTATGTAAATTATTTTATAAAATTTAAGTTGAACATCACGTATAAAATTTGTTTTAAAATACTTTTTAAACATAAAAGGAAAAACAAAAATCCATAAGAACTTTTTTTAAATGGGCAATCATGTTATAAAATAAATAAAAGAGTGTCTATCAATTTTTAAAGAACATTTTCATCCAATAATTTTAAGTTAATATTTTTAAACCAAATAATTTGTGAATTGATATTGATGAGAAAAAAACCAAAACATATTTCCCCTCCTTCCAAACATCTCAAGAAAATTAAATTTTCATATATAATTCCAAGAAAACCCATTACATTAATACTTCGAAATAATAAGAAAATCTTCTTCCATTTCAAACCATACTATCAAACCATTATAAATAAACCCATTTGTAAGTGAACTATCGCACACAACATGATGAAATAAACACACAATGATCCTAATGTATCAATGGATGCATAACCCAAGTAATCAACTGTTCATTAAAATAAAAAAACCAAGGTAATACAAAGGACGTATAAAATTAAAATCCCTACATCTTCATAGGAAGGACCTACATGAAATGTGAAATATCACTCAGGAAATATTATAAAAAAATTGAACTGAAGATAAGGAACCCATGTTGATACTACTAAACCTGCCCAAGCCCTAGTAATCAAATCCAAATAATAAAAAGTATATGACACTTGAAATACTGTAACTGTGGGATCAAATAAAATTTTGAGCATAAATACCTATAATCCCTTCCCATCTAACAATGTTGGAGTAACTATGAAACACTCCCTACTCGAGCCACAATCACTGCTAGGGTTTCCCTCACATAGGTCTTAAACTATGTGTGGGGTACTCCCATTGATAAAACAATTGATGTGGGAATAATAAATTAAAAATATTAATAATCAAATTTAAACCACTCAAAAAAACACATGACTCAACTCTTACAGCCCCTTTAGAAAAATACACAATCACATATCCAATAGTAACAATCCAAATATATATAACAATACTAGAATACCACAAGAGGTAATTAGAAACAATGACCTCACAAATACATGGATATGTAGTTGAGGGTTCCAATAATATATAACGTCATTTCAATAACATGTCAACTAGAATTTCATCAATTTACTCAGTAGACCGATCAATTATCAAATCATTTTGAAAAACATATTCAAAACACACATGAAAATTAATTTCAAAATCCCAAATAAAATTATTTTTTAAAATACAAATTTGAAATAAAAAATTTACACAATAACCCTTCTAAAATAATGAAAACAATTATTAATGAAATAAAATAGTGCTATGAATGAATTTCCAAAAAATCTGAAAATAAATTTTAAGGCCATTTCAAAATCACCATGAAGCCCACTATCTCAATATTCATTCAAAAGAGGGCCAACTCCACTATTTTTATAAACGTTATTTTGTAAATTATACACTAATTTCAAAAAATGATCAGGCAGAAAATAATTGTTTAAAAAACTTCAATCCCTTTATAAAATTCAGATGATCACTTAATAAAACATGTTGATTTCATCTTTAGAGAATGATTTTTTTTAAAACATAAAATATAATTAAAACCAATTAAATCATTCCAGTTACATATTTAAATAAAAGATAAATTTTACAACATCTAAATATTTTATATAGTGCTACTTGATAAGTTTACAAGAACTCTCTAAGTGGCCTAAGCCCATCCCAAGTGTGAAATCCATTTAAATACTGAAAGAATGCTCCTACAAGAATACAACATATTTTAAAAATCTTAAACAAGGAATTAAACACCCACAATTTATTTATAACCTGAAATGTATGGGGAATATGAAGAATAACTACCTCAAATCAATTGGGGAATATATAGTGGTATAAAATGCATTAGCCCCAATAGAGGATTCCCAAATCGGCCACCAATTTACTCAAATTTTTGATAAATGATAAAAAAAATTATAAGGAAACATACCTCATGTGAAAATATGATTTGTGACATGAAGAGAGGAGTAGGATTGTGAAGAGGGGAAGAACCTACCGATGCACCCAATGGAAGAGAAAAACTGGAAGAAGGGTATGGAGGACGGAAGGGGAGGGCAAGGTATGGCGGATCCACGAATGAAGAATTCAGGGAGGGAAAGAAGAGCCACGAAGGAGAAGTTAGAGAGGATCAGATGAGGGATAATATGTCTGGTGATGATCGACTGATGATAAAGGTTTCATCAGAGGAAATCCTGAGTAGGATGGTGGGAGAGGAAAGGCTGAGCATGAGCGTGGGAGAGGAAATACCGAGTGGGAATAAAATTTGAGATAGATGTAAGTACCGAGAAAATTAAACCGATGATTTATCATACCTATAGCCACTAGCCAATTCAACTGTGGATATTGAACTGTGGTGATATGTCATTTTTCTAGTAGTGTGATATTGACATGAAGTTTATCACAACATATCAAAAATTATTTATCCATCATTAACATAATTTATTAATTCAATCTGTGCATGTTTTCTTGGTTTTGAGTATGTGACATGCATTTTCCAATAAGATGTCATTTTTAAATAATTAAACACACTTTATGTCATACCAGACACACCATGTGTTGTATTGAAATGTGGTTAATTCCTTCATGTCACAAATTAATTATTTATTTTTTTATCACATAATATAATAAAAATTATTTTTCTTATTTTTATTATGTAATGTAAATTTTGATTAAAATATCACATTTAAAAGGAAAACATGCACTTTTAGTTATATTATTCACATTCTATTGCGATTAATTTGATTTCAATTTAGACACATCACAAATGAACTCTAGATATTTGTGTCAAAATATCAGTTAGATTTGATCATATATGCGCAATTTAGAGTATATGATGTATATTTCAAACTGAAATATATTTTTTAAATGAAAATGTTCTCTTTCTATCATATACAAAAGACCATGTATTTGATTGATGTGAGTATACATCATATATATATAAAATGATATATTGATAATTTTTCTAATGTATCATTGTATTTTATGTTTGGTTTCTTATTTTGGAGTTTATGATTCATGTTTGGAACTGATATATGACTTTTAGACAAAAAACTCATGCTTTCATGTCAGATGAGACACACTATATGTTCGATTGAAAATAGGATAACTCCTACATGTAAAACTAAATTTTGAATATATAATTTTAATAATGTATCATCATAATGTCCCTGCCCCGAGTCTCTCATAAATAAAAACTTGAGCCACTATATGGACTCAATCACACCTCCATATTTGGCAGATAACGTCAAAACATGGTGTAGTCGAAATGTGATATGTTTGGTAGACAATACCTTATACTACAAGTAAAAAATAATAATTAAAAAAATATAAATAAAATATATCAAATAATATCACAAATAGATATCAATAAAGGATAAAAATAATCTACAATGCATAACCAGGTTGAAATAAACAATGTCATAAAAGAATCATAAAAAATCCCAGAATAAACAAAAAAAGATTTACGCAACTCAATTCAAGGTCATGCCAAATCCCACTATTCATGGTCTAATCCCAAAACACTCTTTCAACCATAAAAAATATGGGACATTACCTTATCATGACCTATAAACATGAAATATTCTTAAGCATAATAGGCATCTTGAAATAACATCAAGGTCCCCCAACACTAATAAACACAACATACGAATTCCAGATCAATATAATTACATCAAGGTCACTAAAAATAATCATGTCATAAGATTAAAATATCCATACAATAACATAAAGGTACACATACAATAATAAAGAAATAATTCCATTTATCTAAATTTATATCATGTGGTCATTTTATTACACAATTAACTTCCAAAAAATCAATGTCAATTTTTTTGAAATTTACAATCCATTATTTGTTAATAATGATTATCATTAATAACCCTATTATGATTTAAGTATGTTCTATGAATCTTGGAAGGTTAAAATTTTCATTTGGTTGTCAATAATACTCAAAGAGTAACCTATTTACTTCCATTTTAAATTTCAATTGTTGGAACACATTACAAAGTAAACTATATTCTAGAATTTATTTAAAATTGGACCACCCATGGTGAATTGTAAGGACAAGCACATTTAATTTATGGTCATAATTTGATTAAAAAAATAGGAAGGTCCAATAACACTTTATTTTAACAAGACACACACCACATATGCAAGAGAAAAATAATAAGACTTAATGGGATATACCATGACCACCTACCTCAATCATTGTGAGTTTCCAACAAATTATAAGCATCCACAATCAAAATTTTAATATGGTACTCTTATTCTTAATTCACCAAAAGAACATGATCCAAATAAAGAATTAAGATATGTATCATCTAAGGTATCCATTAATAAATAAATATGTCATCAAAATATCACCCTAGAATAATATTCCTTCATACAATATAAAAAAGATAGAATTAAAATGAGTTATTGGGAAGAATATGAATTGAATATTCACTAATGTCCTACCATTATAACTAAACACAAGACTAATAAATAGGAATAATCTATTAAAAAGAACATTCAGTCGATTTAGCTATTTCAAAAATGATAGATTAATAATATTTTCATATGGAGGTGTCCAACATGTTGGTGGTGGATTTGATAACACCATGCCCATGTGACTAACCATAGTTACATACAACATTGTAGGAAGAAAACGTGTAAATTTTAAACCCACCGAGCCCAAGACTACGTCATGGTGAGTCCAACCTGGATGTGATCTATAAGATGACATGACACATTCCAATCTCATGACCACACCCGACCTAGTATTATTGATATTCCTTTTTTACACATGTGATCTCTAGGTGAAACATCAATTGGACCATATTGTGGTCAATCCCGTGTTGTAAAATAAAATCCCAAAAATATTTTTTAAAATCAAACAGAACCATCTGACAGATTATGAACCAATTTATGTCATCACATGGACGAAAAATACCTAATTTTAAAAAGGGGCACGACTATATTCCCACCACATAATAGCTTTTCCCCGATTTTTTCTCATAAGAATCAACAAAAATTAATGGGGAACAACTAATTCTTCTTAGATCATATATATATCTCCCACTCACACATCTCCTTTTTTATACACCATTAATTCCATAAAACTATTTCTAGTGGAATCATCTTACTATATATAGTATTTGTTTTCTCAAGTATACATTATAAATCAATTTATCATTAAAGGTGCATTAACATTATGCTTGATGTAATCTATTATCAAACACATTTGATGGGTTTGGGTGACACAATTAAAGTTATGATAAATTAAAAGTGTTTTGTGTACCACTGAAATGTCAAGTATTTTACAACCTATAATTCAAAAAAATAAAACTCTCTATAATATAAAATCACCTAATGTACTTGGGAACTTAATTTCCATAATTACAAATTTGGTAATTTCCTATCCTTGGAAATACTCAAATAAATACTTATTTTCCAACCTAAAACAGTAAATATTATCATTGTTTAACAATATAAGGATTATTCCTTTGTAGGGAAGTCTATGACTGATTCATAATACAATGAAGATGCTTTGAAATTTCCTTGATGATACTTGGACCATCGAGCACTGACTCGCCAACATACAACTAATATAATTATGAAGATCCCACATTGTGTATGAGTTTTATTTGTTTTGTTGGATATAATTAATATTCAATGGTGTTCAATGAAATAGAAATATTTATTATTACTGTAAATACGTTGAAGATTCTAGAAAGAAACATTTTTCTAGAAGTTTAAAAGATGTATCCATGATATCCATACGTAGTAACAATGTAATTGTAGCAAGGATGAATGGATGAAGAAGAATGAAAATACTCATGTCTTATTATCTTGAGGAAGTTATTTTGAAGACATTTTATTTAATTGGGAATATTTGTTAACCGTTCATCATTTAAAAGACTTATGTTAATGGTGACACATTTTTTTAATAAATAATTCGAATAAGTCCATGAAATATTTCATTATTACATGAGGTGTTTTGATGAAATCTGGGAAAATATTTATTTCCATGAATATTGAGACATTGATTTTTTAGGATTTATGAAGGACATGTTACAAATAGAAATATATTATAAATTTTCCCTGAAGGATATTTGAAGGCAAATATTTGAGTGGGTTTTTAATTCTTTGTATAACAACCCAATATTAGTGGATTTTATATTATTAAATAAATTACATTTACATTGTAGTTTATGTTCCATGAAACACAGAGAAAAACAAATTGTGATATAATATTAAATATTAACATGGCCATTGGAATAGTAATGTGACCCTTAAGAATAGTAATGATTCCATTATAATTACAACCTCACCAATGAAAATAAAGATACATTTTTTTAATACCATAAATTAAAATATGATACATTTATATCATGGAATATGTAAATGAATGTTTTCAAAATGTTAAATAAAGTGGTGGTATTTCGTTGAAATATAAAAATAAAATTATAAAATAATATTTAATATAAGAATTTAAATGAAAAATTATTTTCATAAAATATATTTATAAATAAATATTTCCTCTCTTCTTATGATAATATAATTTTATAAAACATGAATTATTTTTCAATGTGTCAAAAAAATCTGATATAATTTTATAATTGGTAATTTTTTGAATAAATAATTATTTAAAAAAAGATTACATTTTTTGTATTTATAAATTTATATTCATAATTTGGATTTGATTTCTGAAATCATAATTTTACAATTATCTAAGGCGAATTTTTGGGTAATATAATAAAAAACATAAATAATCTGATTTGTAGTAAAAATACAGTTTTCACAAAAATGGTTTATCTTAAATTACAAAATTGATTATGTATTAGAGATATATTTATTTATATAACATAAATTTAAAATATTATATATTTAATTTGAAAATTTATTCATTAAAATAAAATAAACATACATTCTAAAACTGGAAACTATTTTCCCAGACCTAATGTAAAAAATTGTTGTTTTAAAGAAAAAAATTTCAATTTTATTTTTATTAAAATTTTATATTCGATTTATAATGGTGTATTAAATTATTAAACCCATTATATTATATTAATTTATTATTCACAATTTCCAAAATTAATTACTAAAAGATCCACAATTGAAATAATATTTTATTTGATATTTTATTCTAAAAATACCCCACTCCTAAAGTATAAATAACCCCTCTCCCTTCCCTTCGAAAACCACTAACCCACTATTTACAAAGAAAAATATCACCAGAAATATTATATCATAATACTATTAGAGTCTATAAGAATGTTTTTGAGTTATCAAAATCTGAAAATCCAAGGATTTATAGTTTCTTACAAGAGAAGCCACGTTTAGGAAATAGTACGTCTCTATTAACTCTTCCTTTTTTTCTCCTTCATTTAACAAATTCCATTAAAAACCATAAAATCTAAATTAATTTTTATATTAATTTAACATAATATCAATTATTTTAATCTACTATAAATATCATATATATGACATATATACATTTCACAATCCCTTTTTGTACTCTTGTAACAATGTCATGTTAATGGTTGGTTAACCACCTATAAAGACATTGGAAGGAAAATTATTATTACTCCCAACATGGATGGATATTATGAATTAAATATAATATATAAATATTTTACTAAATAATTTCTTTACTTTAGGATTTAAGTATACTAATGTATTATTTACATTGGACATAATAGAGTAATAGAGGAAAATCAGAAATTTTTAAAGAAAATATGGTATCAAAATGCCTCAAGGCCATCAACAAAAATTAATAAATTAAATAAAATTTTTATAATTGATAAATACTAGTATAAGTTACTACAATTTACTTCAATATCAGTATGTTAATAAACATTTTATTATTATTCGTGAAGTGAAAACACAAAAAAATTATGTTAGACTTAAAAATTAGGGACATTGTCAAAATTTCAATTTCATTTAGACATACCATGTATTGTGCACCTAATATTTTTTATGTGGGGTATTTAATACCAATTTGAGATCAATTTTAATTTCAAATTGGATTTCTCTTAAATAATATTATTTATTTTATTAGGGATATGATTATCGTCTGTGTCGTATAACATTTTTAAATATGTTTTTTTAATATGAATATTTTTTAACAATGAAAATATTGTAAAATATATATCCTCTACTCAATAAATATATTTTAATAATTCATATTTTATATGAATTAAATCTATGTATGAATAATTATTTGGTCTTTAAGTGATGTGTGGAGGCTGATTATATATATCCCCTTGATACATCGATAGGTCTCATGAGACAAAACAGCCGGTGTCCAAACCATCATATTTGTTTCCTAGAAGAATTAGATGTTTTTTAACAATATACATAAACATTAGTGATAATAAAATGGTTAATTCTAGAGAAACATGGCATCCAATAAATAAACATTTTCCCCATTCATTATTCAGTTATTATATTCCTTGTTATTTTCACTATAAAAAATATTCATTGATGACATCTCATTCTTAATTTATTGATGGTATGTGTTTTTAAATTGATTACCATTCCATAATAATTATTAATTATTTAATTTTTTTAATTATTATTCATTTATATAACCTTTACTGATTATTTGATAGCACACTTTAATTTTTTACCTTCCCCGTGATATGTAGATGAATTTTAAGAATTTGTTTCAAGGAATAAACTTAATTTCCATTTTTATTTACTATATTTCATTATGAATACAATATGGGAACTATGTATATATATAATTCATCAAGATATATAAAAATACCAATCCTTGGTGATATGATCCCTTGTATCTATGTCATTATAATAAAATGTCTCTCAAATATGGGCTACTGGTGTCGAGTTTGTTTAACATGATATAAGAGTAGCGATAGAAGAAACATTAGGAAGTATATATTGAGTAGACTTGAGAATTATTTTAATTACTTATATTTATTTTTTTTCTCAATAAAAATTATGATTATGAACTAACCTAGTTTCTTCCATTCTATAGTGATGGATCCTAATGGTATAATTTGAATAAATACCCATGGAAGATGTAGGGATTTCCCAAATATCATGTCAACACAATTAGTGTTGAAGAAAAATATATCATGATGATATGAGGAAAAATTACCTCATTTAGGATTAATAACCATACTAAAACTATATTGGATTGTTTCTTGTGGATGAATACCTCTTATTTTAGTGGGACTACTAATCTAGTGGTAGCTAAGCAGTGGATCATGTTTCATGAAAAATATTCTTCTTGTATTATGATTCAATGGAAATGAAAAGGAAGTACTACTAATATATTATATCTAGGGGATAAGGATAAATTGGGTCCATTAACCCATAATACTAAGGGTGAAGATGATATATAAGTCATTTAATTGATAACTTTTAATTTATCATTAAATGGAAAATATTTTTCTCATGAGAAACGAACTAAAATCAAAAGAAAATTCCTCTCTACAAATGAAAAGGATATAAAAGATTTTTAGAATGTATAAATATTCCATAACATTACTATCTAAGTATACTATAGATTAATAATGTGATTCATAAAAAATATTTATCATTTCTTTTAAGGTCATAATCCAAATCAACGAAGGTCACTAGATTCTATTTAATTTTCAACATATGATGGAATAATATTATATTCCATAAAAATGAAGAATGAATTTTCTAGAGCATATAAGTTCAAGGTAAATCAAGATAATAAATGTCCATCTAATTACCAAGGAAAAGGAGAATCATAAAAGAAGAAGTGGTGAATGAAAAAATTCCCTTTATGAAAAACCTACTTGAAGAGTCATCCTGGTAAATTTTTATGTGGCATGATAGTTTATAATATGTGTAGAGAAAAGGTTAATCAATAAAAGTAATTTAATGGGAGAAAACAAATAAATTATTTTTTCTCATTTAACTATATTGAAATGGGTAATTATTCCATTAAATTACAAATAATCATGGGAATATACCATATAATAATAAAAGGGGATATGAGCAAGCTTATGTGATCAACACAACTGATGCAGAAGTTCCCAATGATGAGGTTGTAGGAATAAAAATCATATCTTAAAATTTATTGAATTCTTTATTTATTTATGGATTATCTCTCACTTTTATAATAACACAATTTAAACAAAACAATTATATATTTCTCTTACGATTTAATAATTTATATTCCATTAGAAACCACTTAGGTAAGTATCATTACTACAAAAATGTGTTGGTATGTTCCCATTATGTGATATAAACAAACTTTTTTTCTGATTTTATAATCAAACATATGGATGAATATAATATAATTATTAGTATAGAATATCTTTTTAAATATTATTTAAAACATTATTGTAAGAAGAAGAAATTATTATTTGTGAGAAATCCATATAATTCTTTATCTTTACAAACGAAAATTTATCATTTGATTTTTTTTAGATCCACACCATGTAGATCTTCTGAATGAAATTATTGGGGTGGAATATCCTACATAATCATGGGATAAGGATCTTAAAATTGAGGATATGCTATTTTTACAAGAATAAATTGATTGAATTCCTTTAGAATTACCAGGACACCACCTGGAGAATAATGTTGAGTTTAAAAGTTATTTAATTCCTATTGCAATGCCAATATCAAAAACTCCATATAGAATGGACATAGTGGAATCAGTGGAGCTGAAGATAAAACAACAGTTATTTAGAAATAAGGGATTTATTATTCACGATGTTTCTCAATGGGGATCCCTTGATCTATATTATTAGAAAAAATATGAATCTGTGAGGCAATGCATTGAATATAAATAAATAAATGACATTGAAAACAAAACGTATACCCTAGCATGAATTGATGATTTATTTTATCTAATTCACGAAGATAAATATATTTTCTAGTATTGAAAATTTTTTTGGGAATCATAAACTATGAGTATAGAGGGAATATATAGCGAATATAGCTTTTTTACAATGAATGGACTTTAAAAATTTACTATAATTGCATTTGGATTGACAAATTCTCTCTCTGTTTTCATAAATCGATTTAAGATATTTTTGAAGGAATATCTTGATGATTTTATTTTCATATTCATTTATGATATTCTAGGGTATTATAAAATATATGAATACCATGAAAGCCACATGAGGATTATTATTGACAATCTCATAAAAAATAGATAAATAGTTAACTTAGAAAGTGTGAATTCTGGCATCAGAATTTTTTTTTGTTCTTATTTTTTCTAAGGATGGAATCATAAAAGCTCTTGTGAATACAATGTAAATTCTATTATGGACTATTCCAATGAATATTACCTTGGTACATAGTTTAATTTTATTAAGAGGTTACTTTAATAGTTTCAATCAATTTTTAATCCAGATTGGATTAACCGTTAACCAAGAAAACATGTAAAGGTATTAGGTTTGTATAGATAAAATAATGTACAGAAACTTTTGAATAATTGTAGAGAATATTACTCAATGCTCTAATTTATATTTTTCCATATAGAAAGGAATGATTAATATTATATTGTGCTGCATTGATTAATGGAATGGTTTATCTCCTTATGAAAAATGATAAAATTATTTCAAATGAATCGTGGCTATTGAATTCTCGGGAACAAAATTATCTGACTCATTATCATGAGAATAATGCTATAATACTTTTTCTGAAGAGTGTGTGACACAATATCTATGGTTAAAGGTATAAGATATATATGGATCACAAGAGTTATAAATAAATATTTACTTTGAAATCACTGAGCATGAGGAAAATTTGAAGGCTTTAGTTACTCAAATATTATGATTTCTCAATACACTATCACCAAAGAAAAAAATATTGTATAAGATACATTAAGAAGGAAGTATCATGGAATCGATACCCAAATGTGGGTTGATAAAGATCATATGCTCAAGGATTTTGTAAATATGTATATGAAAATTATTAAGGAAGAGGAAACATCACTCGTTTTATAATTGATTTTGAAACCATATTTGTAGGAAAATGTCATATTAACTCAATATGATGACGATATTTTTCAAAAGAAAATGACATTTTTATGTGTGGAAGATTGGATTACATCATGAATGAAGAAGGTATTCTGAAATTTTGAAAGAGTTTATGTGTTTCATCAATACATGAGTTAAAAATTTAATTATTATGTGATTATAATATCTCAAATATCTCAATACACCATGATATTACCAAGATTTATAATGATCTGAAGTAATATTTTTTTTTGGAAAATATGAAGTGGTATATTGTTCACTATGTTTCAAGATGGCAAATTTTTCAAAAATTTAATGCTGAGAGACAACATCCAAGGGGATTCATACAACCTCTACATATTCTAATGTGGATTTTTGTTGACATTACGATAGAATTTATCATATGATTAAAAAGGACACCTATAAAGACTGATGTGATATAGGTTATTGTTGATCGCCTTAATGAATTATAACATTATCTTTCTATATGAGAATATTTACCTCTTGAGATCATAGATATACTCATTTTTAATGATGTTTTGAGATTTAATTTTTCACCTAAGTTGATTATGTCTAATTGAGATCCCTATTTTACATCAAAATTATTGAAGAGTCTTTAGAAGTATTTCCCTACAGAGATTCAATTGAGTAGTTCTTATCATGATTGAATCGAAAGATAGTCTGAAAGGACTATTAAATCATGAGATACCCTATTTAGATCTTGATCACATGATATTAAAGGTATTTGGGTTCAACAATTGTCATTACTATAGTTTTTTTTAACTATAATAGTTTCAATTATAGTATTCAAATGAAACAATATGAATCATTATATGGAGAGATAGTTCATACATTATCTTTTTGGGAAAAAGATGGTGTGGTGAAACTTATGGGCCTAGAATTTATTAAATAAAAAACTAAAAAGTTAAAGATTATTAAGGATCAAATTAATGTAGTTCAATATAGTTAAAAGAGTTATACTGACAACCACATAAAGGATTTAGAATTTAATTTGGCAGATAATGTCTTTATGAATGTGTCACTATTGAAGTGTGTTGTAAGGATTGATAAGAAAGTGATTCTTTGAATTAGGTATATATTGTCATTATAAATTTGTGAATGAATTGGACTTGTAGTGTACTAATTATGAATTTCACCAAGTCCCTCAAATGTTTATAATGTGTTCCACATATCATTGATTAATAATTAACATATATACAGAATGCATGTACTCACCTTTGACAACATAGAACTAAAACATGAGTTTTCCTACTTTATAGATCCAATTATGTTTCTTGACAGTAGATATAATTTATTGAGAAATCTTATGACTCCACTGGTAAATGTTATTTTGAGAAACCATCTAATAGAAGAGCAACGTCTAAAGCTGAGGATGTTTTGATAAAGAACCAACCACATATATTTAGAATAAAATATTCATGTAGAAGTTAGAGGAAAACATTTTTGAATGATGGAATAATATAAAACCCCAACAGTTATGGTACATATCATATTAAATTAATTTAATTTACTCGACATCTTATTTTTCGTGCAACACTGAGCTTAACATACCATGATATAATATTATATGTTGACATGATCATTGGAATAGCAATGTGACTGTTTGGAATTGTAATGAAACAATTTTTATAATAAACTCACCTATAAAATTATAATTTTTTTTCATAATAGAAAATATCATGTATTTATATCACAGAATAAGTAAATTATTGTCTTAAAATTGATAAATTAACTATTGGCATCTTTATGAAATGTAAATTCTTATTTATAATTTTATAATTAAAATAAAAAAATTAAAAAAATATTATTTTGATAAAATATATTAATAATTTAATATTTTTTTATTGTTATTATTTTATTTTTATGAGACCTGAATTAATTTTTTACAATGTCGTAAATTTTGTTATACTTTTAAAATTTATATTTTCTGAGTAAAAGATAAATATAATTAAATATTAAATTTATAAAAAATATAAATTTATTCTCATAAACTGGATTCCATTATTTAAATCACAATTTCAAAATTATCAATGGGTTATTTTCTTGTTCTTTTTTGAAATACATCAATGTTATAATGGAAAATAAAAATTTTGTATTCACATAATTGGTGTAACATAAATTACATTATTCGTGTTTTATTAGTGAAATAATAATTTCTATAACTTCATGTTCGGATATAAAATATTTAATTTGAGAAATTATTTATTAAAATATAATAAAATTAATATCCAAAAATAAACTTTTCCCCTAAACCTAAAGTCAAAAGTGATTCTTTAAAATAACAATTTTTCATTTTTTTAATTTTATTTTTGATAAAATAATGAATTAGAATTATAAAGGTGTTTTAATATCATAAACCCATTAAATTATGTTAATATAATATTTATATTTTCATAAACTAACTGTTATAAGTCTCACCCTGAATATAATATTTTATATATTATTTTATTCTAAAAATATTGTACTCTTCAAGTATAAATAACCATTCTCCCTTCTTCAAGAAAAAAACTCATCCACCTAAATAAAATTAAAATATCTTCCCCAATCCTTTATAGTAAGACTCTTTGAGTCCATATAAATGTTATAGAGTTATCAAACATCAAACATAAAAGGTGTTATAGTGTCGTAAAAAATAATCCAAACTAAGGTAAGAGTATGTCTCCATTAACTCTTCCCTTTTCCCCTTCATCTCCTTCTTATTTTTCCCAAACAGATTCAAAACCAAATACTCTAAAATAATTTATGTTGTAATTTACCTTATTATTAATGATTTGAACCTAATAAAAGTATCATATATATGAAATTTATAGATTTTGTACTCCCTTTTCCTGCTCTTTCAACAATATCATATTAACGGGTTTTCAATCACCTACGGAGACATTTCCACGACAATTCATATAACCACATTCCTAAATGGATAGGATGAATTATAATATATATATATATAATTACATTTATTCATTATTTGTTAATTAATTGTACTAATTTATTATTTAAAATTAACAAAATAGCCAAATCGACACAAAATAACATATTCTTAAGAAAAACATTATATCAAGACCCATCAATTTCATTAAAACAATTACATTTTATATATTCAATATAATTGGTAAATATTTCAATAAATTACCATAATTAATTTCATTAGTAGTTTTTTAATAAACATTATATTATTTCTTTAAGAGGTGTAAATGTTACTGAATTATGTAGGAATTAAGGTATGGGACTTCATCTCAATTTTTTTTCATTGAGACTTACCTAAAATTGTGTTCATTATAATTTGTTAGTGGTGTATATAATACCTATTTTATATCAATTTTAATTTGATATTATATTTTTCTAAAATATAAAAATTTCTTTAATCATGTATATGATTATTGTCTAATTTGTATTCGATATTTACACACAGTTCTTACATTGAATGTTTTTTAACTGGGGAAATATTTAAAAGTTCACATCCACTATTCAATAATGAAATTTTTATGTTTCATATTTTTCAGGAATGAAATCTATATATTAATAATTACTTTAAATTTCACATATGGGTGCGGCTTGATTATTGATATCCCCTCGATACATCGAAAGTTCTGATGAGAATTTTTTTTATAAAAAACACATTCTGTTTATTTCCAAGTAGAATTAGATGGGTTTATACCCATACAAATAAACTAACATAATGGTAAAATGGTTCATCTTTTAGATACATGATGGCCAATAAGGGTTCATTTTTGGTTCATTATTTGGTTATTAATTTCCATGATATTTTCACTATGACAAGATCCATGGATTCATTTTCATTCTTTGTTTACTGATGGAATGTGTTTTACAATTGTTTACATTTCCATAATTATAATACCATATTTAATTTTCTTTACTTATTATTGACTAATGTGACCCATAATAAGCTTTTATGATCAACATTTTATTTTTTTTCCATCCCCATGTTATGAAGATGAAATTTTTTAATAGGTTTTTAGAAAGTGGTTTATTTTCTTTTTTAGGTTCTATGTCTAATTCACAATGTTAAAAGAGAACAATATTTGTATATAATTTATTAGTACTACTAAACGAATGAATCCTTGGTGATGTGATCTCTTGTATCTATTCCATTGAATTAAAACAACCAATGACTCTAGGATAATGTGGTAATGGTTTCAACACATTGAATATTAGATAAATGTTATTTAGAATTTAAATAAAAATATGTTCAGCCATATAACCACAAAGGAACCACATCAACCACATGTAGGGCCAAGGTTAAATCATGTCAGAGGCAAGTTGACAATGTAATCCCATAACGGTAGGATTGGGGGTGACATAGGGCACATAGTCAGCACATAGATTGGTTCAAAAGTCATGCGTTGAGCATTCATAGAGGTTCATAGGTTGACAGAATAGGTTTGGAATGGCTTAGTGTGGGTATGTGTGCAACGTGTCACAACTGTGGAACCCTGACACCAGTTTGTGAAATATTGAGGTATAATAACATTTATTATGAAGTTTTTGATTAAGTGAGAGTCTTATATAGAATGACTAAAGTGCGCATAATATATTCTATGACTCAAAATAGATGGATATAATGGTTGAAACATAACTATATAATATTGATCTTATTATAGAATAATTTGATCATCTTCGACCTTGCAGTAACCAAACCTTAACTATGATATGTATTTCAAGGTCAGAAATTCTTCCATCTCTAAAGATCATATGACATTCCAAATTATCTTGAATTTAAGGATTTCTATTATAAATATTATGTGATCTATTTCAAGAAATCTATTTCATTCATGAAAAATATTTTTTGAAAAATAAATCTTCAACTAAGATAATAATAAGACACAATTGTTCAATATCTATACTTTTGGAATCATGAGTGAGCATGACAAGTAGAATGTGATTTCTCTTTTAGGCATGTGACTCTAAACTCTTAATTGGATACTATACCACCTATATGAAGATGAATTTATTTTAAGCATCAGGTAACCCATATTCGTTAAATAAAAATTTTGAGATCATCAAGAATTGAAAAAAAAAATTGACACCACATATTTTAATGATTCTAAGGAATTTAATTAACAAACATGAGGTGGCGTAAATTTCCTATAAAGAGATTCAATCCATAATCAATATTTTACTTCAACAATAACCCCTGATACTACTCATTCATGACCCCATCCTAACAAAGATACCTTAATGATGGGATATAGATATTGAACACTAACTCATTCCTCCAATAGTTCCCATGTATGTGACTATAATAGAGTGTATAAAAATTATAAAAAATGGGCTTCATTACCCTCTATAATAATATGTCATCAAGAGATAAGGTGAATAAACCACATGAAAATACATTACCTAATACAATTTAATCTAAAAACCACCCCACAATGAATCTATAATTAAAATATGACATATGCAAAGGTGTCCTATGTGAAATACCCAAATGTGATGCTAATGAAGTGACAAAAAACATTACAAAGATACATGCTAGAAAAATCCATCACAGTCCATGTAGTACACATTGAAAGCTATGAATTCGTCTATATATGTATGGTGAGAATGCATGTATAATGAGTATGAAATCCAATATCTCTCATGGGAATTTGAAAGGATAATAGTAATGCACATATGAGAAAATACTAGAACCAATAGTACAAAAATAGTTCTACTATCAATCCCAATGCTCACCAAAGAACTCCCACTAAATAACAGAACCCATGTATAATGACCTATTATTATTCTTATTGATAATTGCTACCCCACACTCCCTTCTAACTAATTTTCTATCCCTCAGACCCCAATAACATACATCATGGTTCTCTAGCCTTATCCTTATATCAGACCATGATATCAAACCCAGATTCAACATAACATCACATCACATGTCACCTATATACACATATGCCATCAAATTAAATTACATAACAAGAGAATTAGGGTTTATGTGTAAGTTAAGACATCAAATTTTGGTCCTCATCCTTCCATTAACAACCCCCACCACAAACCATCTCATCATCTCTCCCGAAATCCTTGAGATGCGACTAATGGTTTGACATGCGGTTCTCCCAAAAATTATACATGCGGATCCCTACGGATAGATGAGACCTAAAGACTATGGAATTCAGACTCTGTGTAACTCGAAAACTCAATGGGAAATGGATATATGTGTCGCAATAGCCCCTCGGTGGGTAGAAGCTATATGTGACCCTGAATACCCACGATACTTGATAGGTAAAGTACCACAGAAGTCCTTGGTTGGGAGTCACTATGTGTGACCCGGAAGACCCACGGTATGCGATGTGGAGGGGTACATAAAAAATTCATGGTTAGCGGGAAGCTACCTATGTGACCCAGCTGGACAACTATACTCAATAGAGGATGAGTTCTCCAACATCCTAGGAGTTCGGCGTTTGTGACTGACGATGATACTGTTACTGCCATAGAATATACCTGACGTGAGTTGTCTTAAGTTTTGTGCTTTAAATTGAAAATATGTGTGTTATCATTCCTCTTTTGTTTTGGATTCCCAACTTTGTACTGTGTCACTCACCCTAGCATGGTCTTCTCCCACGAATGTTGTGTCTGGTGCAGACATCTGACATTTCGACAGTGGTGATCAGGGATATGGGACTAACAGATGCTATAATGGTGGACTTTGTGGCATAAGACCATGCAGGGCCGAGAATGACTGGGTGGAAGAGATGTACTACTTCAAATTACATTATCTTCCCTACTCTCACGGTCATGAGGGGTTTTCTAAGGATGGCCATCAGAGAAATTTTTTAACTTTACCCTTTTCAATACTTTTTCTTGGGTTTGTATTCTGGCCCACATTCATTCAGTTGTACTTGTACAAAGTTATTCAGTTGAATAATGTTTTTCTTATATGATTTGGGATAGGTTTGGGCATGTGGGTGCAAACAGGTATCAAGGCTAATACCTTACACTGTTCGGTTGAATCCTTCTGCGCTAGTCTCCACCCCATGGCTTTTGAGAGGTTGGATTGGGGTAGTTACTGCATGGGCTCTGGGGGACGGGTTGTGAGAAAGTGTTATTATAGGGTGATAAGTTCCCCTCAAAGACCATGTGTTTGTGTTTTTCTGGAATCAACATTGTAAATTAATTCTATTCCAACAATATGATTCGAGGAGTTCAGTGTTCTTGCAGCGGCCGACGTATCCATACATTAAGACCTCGAATTCTGATTTTCATCTCAATATATTAATATAATAGTTGCATTATTGTCTTAAGATTTTGAATTATAGTCCTCTAACCCGATATTATATTATAAATTTGATACATCTTGATCTTTCTCTAGAAGCCTCCACATAGATGACCAGTCAGGATCCCGATACGAGGTTGTGAGGAGAGCCTGGTGAGTGATGAAGCATCCATTCAGGGACCGGTGCTTGAGATAGCCCACCAGGTGGTGCACCGGTGCTACCACCACTCGATGGTTAGAATATACTTCCTGCAGTTCTGGAAGAGGATTTCCATAGTCAAAGTGACCTATATGAATTTCATAGAGAGAGACCTCATAGGATCAGGGGAAATATCAATCATCCGGCCGCTGAGGACTGGCTAGAGGCTATGACGCGGTTCTTCCGCCTAGTCAGGACACCACCTGACCAGATGGTGATCCGCACGGTGTTCCTTCTATATGGATAGGTAGAGAGATGGTGGAGCTTGAACCTCGAGACTCATGATGAGGTGATCCACACTTGGGATGACATAAAGAGGGTTTTCCAGAAGGAGTTTTTTTTTCGCGGCGTTGTTCTCTATTGGCATTCTGAAGCCGCTTCACCTAAAACACGTCAACATGATAGTGAGAAATTACTTTGAAAGGTTCACAGATCTTTCCCGCTACTCCATAGGCATGGTGAGAGACCCTTTGTTGAGGGATCTAGCCTTCGATTAGGGACTCAGGAAGGAGATCACGGAATCGGTGTTGTCTCTCACCATCTCTACCCAGGCGGGGGTAATGGAACAAGCCCTTCTTGTAGATAGATTCTGGGAAAAGCAGGCACCGACAGCTAGAGATGCTAGCAGACCGTAGGCAATAGTGTCTTTGGCTGGTAGAATAGAATAGATGTTCGGGCCCAAGCGGCCTAGGTATTTTAGAGGCCAACCCCAGGAATCACTTTTGTCAATGAGAGGCTCTCGGGTAAGAGGGAGTTAGACGGTGAGGAATTCATTTATTTTCGTCTAAAAAGCAGGGACACGTGGCCCATGACTTCCTAAACTTCCATATAGATGACCAGCAGACACTTGAGGGGCCTCCGAGGCAGAGGCAGAGTTTCAAGCGAGGAGTCCTACAGGGTGGCGGATGGGGCATGGGAGATGCCTGAGCACCATGTGTTGGGTGATGGTTCAAAGTGATACTGCCATCACCCTTAGGCGGTCCACCTCAACCTCATTGGGTAGGTAGAAAGCGGAAATATAAGCTCTATGAAGCAGTGCATACCACCACAATGCTCTAGAGATGATCTGAGGTATGATATGTTTCTTCTCCTCCCTACCTGCAGTACCTATAAACATAGGTTCTAGTCACTCCATCCTTTCCCTGGCTCTCATTCGATGATCAGAGATTCTGGTAGAGGCATTGGATCGATCCTTATTTCTCTAGGATCTTAGGGTATGGGATTATATGATTACAAAATGGTGCCAACATTGTGAGATTAATCTAGGAGGAGATAGCATCGGCTGAGATTTCCTATAAGTATCATCAATGAATTACAATTTCATCTTGGGTATGGACTGGTTATACATAATCCATTATCAGATCAACTATTTTATGCATATGGTACATAGATCAGATAAGTATTTCCTTCACCAGTGAAAACAAAACCCTTACTTCATAGGACATAATCTCGCTGAGGAGGGTGCAGCCAATGAATCACATGTTGGCTAGTATCACCCTTAGTGTAGTTGAGGAGAGTATTCCATGTTTTCTAGTAGTGGTGGATGAGTATGAGGATGTTTTTCCAGATGAGGACCTAGAACATCTTTTTCATAGGTAGAATTTTGCATCGACTGGAACCCCGAGACATCACCGATATCCACACTGGTGTATAAAATGGATCCGGAAGTGCTTTTTGAGCTGAGGGTATAGCGGAGGACTTGAATGAGAAGCGGTTCTTAAGGCCAAACATTAAACCATGGGCAGACCCAGTTCTTTTTTTCCTAGAAAGCAGATTGATAGATTCCCATAGTCTTTTCAGTAGTTGAGACAGTGGTGATAGATAGAGTTCCTTCAGGAATACTACATTGAGATTGTCTGTACTCCTAGAAAGGGGAATGCAGTAGCAAACACTCTCAGTAGGAGGACTGGACTGCATTTTCTGAGTGAGGTGACATAGAAGATATATGCATTGTAGATATTCTTTTTATGATAGAGATGTAGAAACATACCTCCAGTGTATGACTCTCACTCCCCCACTCCTTCAACGAGTTCAAAGGCATATCTTGGGGATGTGGGCTGCGAGGCCCGACATGCTTAGATATCATCCAGACAATCTCTTGACGGATTTTGTAAGGGTGGATAGCATGACATTATTTTCAAAGGGAGCCCCTTAGTACCAGTGGTGTTGTGGGAGGAGGTGTTGAGGGAGTTCCATACTACCCCTTGATGTACATCATCGAGTGGAATAAATGTACCACAACCTCTAGTGTCAGTACTTGTGGCTAGGGATGATGAAATCCATGATAGATTTTGTATCATGATGCCTCATTTTTTGGAAATTGAAGGCCGAGAATTAGGTACCAAAAGGCTCAGATCATCCACTTGAGGTTTCGAAATGGATGTGGGGTGGTGTCTCCATGCACTTCATGATAGGGCTACCACATGTATCCTGCATCCAAGATTCCATCTGGGTAATCATTGACCAACTAACCAAGTCATCCCACATCCCATCCATTTGAGAGTAGGGATCAGTAGTGGGATTGGGTCATCTCTACATAAAAGAGATTATACCGATTCACATGGTTCCATCGATGATCATCTCGGATCGTGACACTTGTTTTACATTTCACTTGTAGAAGCGATTGTAGTAGGCATTTGGGACTCAACTATTCTTGAGAACAGTTTTTCATCAGCAAATAGATATTCAAATAAAGCACACCATATAGACCTTGGAGAACATTTTTCATACTTACATCCATGACTTTAGTCATAGTTGGCAGGACGAACTGCCACTATTTGAGTTTTCATAAAAAAAACATCTATCACTCAACCGTTGGAATGGTGCCATTTGGGGCCTTGTAATGGAGGGCTTGTAGATCACGCAGATGCTAGACATAATCAGTTCAGTCGCCACTCATGGGTCCAGATATTGTACAGGCTACCACTAAGAAGGTGGAGATCATCCAGGATTTGATGAGGACTGCACAGAGCATACATAAATCTTATACTGATAGGAGACAGAGTCCCTTGGAGTTCGAGGAGGGATATCATGTGTTCCTTCAAGTCTCACCCGAATGAGGATTGCGGAGATTTAGACACGATGACAGGTTATATATGATGTTCATTAAACCCTTTTATATCCAAAACATAGTTGGCGAGGTGGCATAAAACCTAGATCTTCCCCCATAGATGTACTAGGTGCATGATGTTTTCCATGTGTCGTATCGGGGGAGGAAATTACATGATCCATCTCATGTCACCGACTAGGGTGAGTTGGACATCGATGATGGGGTGACGTTTGAAGATTTCCTAGTGGATATAGAGGATCAACATTATCAAGTCCTACATGGGTGGTCAATTCCTCTAGTGTGCATCTGATGGTCACATGAGAATCTGTAGAAGAGCACAAGGGGTGGGAGGCAAAGATTCGTTCTTAGTAGCCCCATCTTTTTGTTTAGATTTTGTTTTGGATTTCGATGTTATAAATCCCTAAGGTGGGGAGAATTTAACATCTCATAATTTTCTGTGTAAAAATTTTAGAGTTTTTATATTGATTTATTTTGAGACTGGAATATTTTAATGGCACGAAATTCCGAGCCCTAGAGTGCCGAAATAATCTATTGAAAAATGTAATTCATTTAAAATTGTGTTGGTGAGATTTTTTCCTAAAAAAGTGGAATAAATCTTAAACATGTGCCCATATTTTAAATCTATGTGCACGATTGAATTCAGGATGGAAGGTTTACAATAGGTTCATGTTAAGTATTATCGGCATAGGCCTCTAGGGAGAAACCCCCAAAATAGAATAACCGTAAGTAAAATAATTAAATAAAATTATTTTTTTTTCAAATTATTATAACTCACAAATGGTGACTCAGATTAATAATTTGATACCACCGCTGATCTCATGAGGGTATGTTTTTTTCGGAAGACCCTAACATTCACCAGCATTGTCTAATAGTGAAAGTTATTTTTTGGATGTAAATAAATTAATAATGTAACAATTATTTTAATGTTTTATATTTTAATAACTAAAACTTAACTAGCATTCAAAATAAAATAGAACTGTTGGATTCATGGCGGCATGTTTTTCTTAGCTGGAGCCTAACCTCGACTGGAGTGGGTCGAGGGTGAATGATAATATTTTTTTTATCTTTTTTAAGGTACTTCCAGAAAATGTGAAATCAATAATTTCTCTCTTTTGAAACATAACTCGGATTGAAAATGTAATGGCATAGTTGAATCCATAACACTGTGATTCGACTAGAAATAACATATCCTTGTTTGACAAGGTCCATGAGGAAAAGTTAATATTCCGACTTCTCGAGAAAAATAAAAAATTAATTTAAATTAATTTTTTTTGTTTATCCATTTGGAGTGGCTTCAGTGAAGCTGCAAGGAAGTGATGGGGCGGCCAATATGTACATCAATGAGGCTAAATAGTTTCTTATTAAAATAATAGTGTAACAATTCTATAATGATGAGTAACAATGAATTTATTTCAACATAATGATGTGATGCCACATTTTTATAGGAATACTATGACATGCTCGTAATTATAATTCGACACACTAGGAAAATATGGAGTAATGAAATTGGAGGATTCTCTGGAGAACCTCTGATGGAATTCCACCAAATTGAAGAAGGAAGAAGGCCATCAGAATATATCATTCTTCAACGTCTTTCAAATATTAGAACTCAGAAGGGAAAATGACATCTTAACCCCTAGAGGAATACCATGTGACAACAATCTTCAAGATGTAAGGTTTTTTGATTTTTTTTATCCCAATCTATTTTTAGAAATGATGAACACAAGTCAACCCACATACATGGTGACCTCTGATTCGTGCATTTATGTCTGATGGTGTTTAATTCATGGGGTTTTATATTCGTGGTTTGAATTTTTGTCATATAATGATTGAATGAAGACTCCCCAAACCTCCCCCATTGTAAAGGCTTCTATCATGGAGGGATTGGGCTCCCACGAACTAAGGCTCGGACCGCTCAGTTTGTATGCTCATGGTGAATGTTTTGTATTAAAAGACAACAAAGATGGTTTAAATGATTCGCAGAAAAGGAAACCTCACCTGGAGAGAATTAGGGAAAATGGTGGTGGCATCGGCACACACCAATTGTGTGATGCATGAAGGAGACAGCCACTGGCTGTGCCGACAGCCATGTGGAGCGGTGTGCCTCAGTGGGTCGCTGGTGCAAAGAAAGTTGTGGCCAACCGGGCCATGCAGCTTGAGACCTGTGACGCCGGCATGGTGCCACGTTGATCGGGGTAAACCTATGGACAAGGATTGTGAGTGAAGTGGAGGTCAGCTGGACATCATTGGTTTTGGATGGATGAAGGAGCGAACTGCTCCTTGAGGGAAGCACTTGGATAGGCAGGGACGCGGCGGTCCTCCGTACCCCAAATTCTCCCACACCATCAGCTAACATGACCATTATTTAGAGTAGTTGGCATGATCCACCCCATAGGGCCAGACACGAACCCCTTCAGGCCAGGCCAAACTAGACCGGGTCACTGGGCGACCAGATAGGATGGACCCTTTTCCAACTAGGCAGGGTCCAGGGAGTCATATTGTTCGTGGCCCACTAGCCCAACCGAACAAGACTGACCCTGACCCACATTAGGTTTGGTCGGGTCCTTCAGAATGAACTGAGGTATGTGGAACGCCTTTGCCAGTTTGTTCAGGTCGGTCTGACTGGTTTGGGCGAGCCACTTTGCAATCGGTCCCCTAGTTACTAAAAGTCATGTATCTTGGAAACCGTACGTTTAATTGAAAATCTATTTGCAGCTGTGGGATCTTCTCGACTGAGAAATTATTTTGGAACGTACTATGGTGACTTTTGTGGATATCGAGATGTAACGAGTGGATTGAAGAGTGGTTATATCATGTTCTCTACGTACAAAACCTTGTGGCTGGCTGTGACCAGAAAACTACTAACTTCTGACACTTTGTGACTCGATGGACTAGTGGGAAGTGGCTCTCTATGACCCAGTAGGCTGACGGTGGGGATCCGATCTTTGTGAACCAACATATCCATGGTACTCAACAAGAGGAGTACCTCAGCAGGTCACGGTGCTGAGTGAATCTATTTGACCAGGTAGACCCATGATACACAATGGGGAGTGGATCCGTAACAGTTCACGATTTGTGGGAAGAGGTTCTATGTGATCCGACATTCCCATTGTACTCGTTATAGGAGGATTTCTCTAACAGTTGAGTTCTTCGACGTTTGTGACTGATGAGGCAACTATTACTACCCTAGAATATACTTGGTGTGAGTTGTATTGTGTTTCATGATTTACATTTAGAATTGATGTGTGGTCTTTCCTATTTTATTTTGGGGTTTCTACTAAGTATTGTGTTACTCATGCCTGCACGGACATCAACCGCACATGTTGTGGCTGGTGCAGATGATCGACGATTCGAAATGGGTGCTCAGGGAGACAGAAATGATGGATGCTACGACGATGGAATTGGGGTCTTAGGACTAGGCGAGGCCGAATAAGACTGGGCGGACAAGAGGTAATACATAAGATTCTCGTATATTACCTACTATCATGATTAGGTGGGGTTTACTATGGATGTACATTAGAGAACATTTTTTTACTTTACAGTATTCATTAATTTTTCTTTGGTTTTTATTATGGACCACACTCATTTTTTTGTACTTGTACTCAGTTATTCAGTGGTTTGATCTTTCCCTTTTGTGAGTTGGGACTAGGTTGGGAATGTGTTTGCGTACAGGTATCCAGGCTAATGCCTTCCATATGTAGTTTGATGCCTTCTGTTCTAGTACCATCCCATGGCCTTCAAAGGGCGGACTTGGGGTCTTCACAACACGGGCCATGGGGGATGGGTTGTGACATTATAGGTACTCTGTGTAGAAAAAATATATCTTGAACATAAAAACCTTCCCATATCATCCATAGTGAACATATCATGAAATGGTAATAAATGAGATACCATAGTCATTCGATCAATGAAAACCCACACAACATTATTCCTCCATGGTTTCCCCAGTAGACGAGAAATGATGTTCCTAGTGACATCATCCCATTTCTACACATCTATGGGAAATTGTTATAGTTTTATAGTTGGCCTCTAGTGATCAACATTCACTTTCTGATAGGTGGAACATCACATCCCAATGAATGATATCTCTTTATTAATCCATGGTCACCATTAATTATTTTTAATTCCCTGATACATGTTGGTAAATCATGGGAGTACCTCCCACATCAAAGAATTAAATTTAATCATAAATTCTGTACACATACTAGTGGTAACTAATACATGACCGTGGACAAGAGTAATATAATCATCATTAATGTTCTCGTCATGTGGTGAATCCACACCATATTCATGGTCCACTCATGGATAAACACTCTTGGTCATACAATTATCATGAATTTATCATTTTTTAAAGAAAATTTTTAACTTATAATGATATAAGAGTGTCTCAACCCTAATTCTCTACTAAATACATATGTTTATCCACAAAAAGAACAATCTTATAGAACTCACGGGTGCACTCTTGAACAAAATGAGTAATAGTTTTCGTACTAAAAACATTAGAATCAATGTTTCCATTCCCCTAGATATGTGTTAATAAAAATTTAAAATAGTACTGGTGTTTGACCCTTATTCATGGACAAAGATTAAAATCATACTATACAAATACTTATTTCATGCTCAGATAGTCCATATATACCATGAACCTCATACCTGGTAGTTAATAAAATTTCAAATAATTAACCACATAATCAAATTTAAAATTAGATTTGGTATATTTTATCTCTTATGACCTCAGCTTATTTGATCCATAATAAACCATGTGGTTGTCTTGCAACAAGACAACTCCAAGATCAACTCTTGGGGCATCTAAAAACATAGTATATTCCTTACACTGATTACATATGATCAAACAGTTTGATGAGGACAACCTTTTCATAAAATATTCAACGATATTGTCAAAATAACTAGTGTATATGAATGCCACATGTTTTTTGTGGGATTTTACATCGGTTCTTACAATAATGATAAGTCCAAAATATGCATCATGCAACCTCCATCCAAACACAACAAAACAAGTGTCTCAAAAAATGTAAGGATTCTCCCAATAATATATTTTACTATGTTCATTAGTTATAATAACACTTCATCTTCATATATCTAATTCCCTATTATGTGTTCTAGGTCACTCTAGATGAGAAACTGTAACAACGTGACATATAACTTGTTCTCTCTTATGGTTTCCAAAAAAATCATATAAATTCTGTGAATTCTCCTCCTTTTACCTGCAGTGTATAAAGATATCATCAACAAAATTGACTTTAAATTTATATAGGAGTGGGTGAAAAAATTGTTTCATCAATTCTATTAAATGATTAGGTTTTTTTATCAAGGTGAATGAAATGAATGAAAAATCATATAGGCCATACCAAATTTTAATGGTAATGAGATGGTATATCTAAAGGCCTTACTATAAAATAAAGATATCATGATCTCCAGACAATCTTGGAAAACATATGGGATCCCATAAGTTGATCAAATAAATCAAATATATATATATATATATGGAATTGGGTATCAATTTTCGACCATCGCTTGGTTTATCCTTTGAAATTCAATGAACATTCTCAATCAGATGTCTTCCTTTCTAGTTAATAAAATTGGATAACCCCATGGTGTGATACACTTATTGATAAACTAAATTCCCTATAATAATTATAAATAAAAATTTAATTCATGAAGTTATATGGGGTATATCCGATAAGAAAGAATAAAAATTGGTTATACCCCTTACATGAGATATATGGTATACTCTACCTCCCCCGTGGAAAAAAACCCCCACAATAAATTGGGGAAAACATCTCTATACTAATTGAAAACTAGAGGGTACACATCTTAAAATTCTATTTCATCATCCAATTTGACCCTAGCCTCTTTTCCCATAATCCCACAAATAACTCAATTGCCTAGGGACTCTGCCTTCACATATGATGGTCGGTGGGGCTTGTTATTTAATCTATTGGGAAAGGTCTCACATATTTCGATCATAATGCGGAGTTTCATTATCTATTGAATTCATCACCCTTAATAATATGTTATGGAGGTTGTCATCTACTACATTTTTGGGATTTTATAGAGGATTTGGACTGAAAGATAAAGGGGAATGCTCATTTCCAACCTATCATCGTACTACTAATACTATTTTTTGATGAATTTATCTATATTGATGAAAACAATACATTATCCACATTTCAATAAAATAAAATAAAATTAATTTAGAATAGGGATAACTATAATAACATAATGTTACTTATATTCCATTGTTAAAAATTTACTGGGAAGTCACATTTAATTAGAAACTTTTTGTAAATAATCACAAAACAAGGTGGAAATCCTTTTTACCTATCAGGATGCATACATATTCACCCTCATACCGTATCAAAACATGATTATAATATTATAAATAATAATAGATATCAAAAACCAAGTGCATCACTCCAGGTGAAAATAGTTAACAAAAAAAGTGAAATCGAAAATAGCAATACAACCCTGGGTGACTTGGGTTTTCTATGTATGTGGGTGATCTACCAGCAGACATGAGTTCTCAGTAAACATAAAATATCACTTCACATGTACAGAAATCATAAATATTAGATAATAATAAAAGGTGCCCTAATATAATTTTGTATGATCCCTAATGTGGATCACTTATATGTAACCAAACATGTTTATATATGGATTCTATTATGCCTCTTCTTATGCTAAATGATACTGATAAACTACAAAGGGTTTAGAGGTCATCATGGGGAGGGTAAAACCTCTTTCTAGATTAATAATAAAAATTAAAATCAAATTAATAACATTAATCACATACCATCACAAGTTAACTCTAGTGAATGTGAAACGTTATATAAAATATATAACCTTGTTGAAAGGAATAATTTCATACAAGAAACTAGAAAAAAACGCAAAATAAACCCAATAGAAAGAAAAAATCAGCTAGTTTAGAGTCCACACCTTGTCCCACATTCCATAATCCAATCGTGACACTCCTAGTCAACCATCAAACATAGGGGCCTTACCATTACCTTAACCAGAAACTATAAACCCTAGTTGGGTTATGAATATATCCTATAAAGGTTGTGATAAAAACTCAATAGGCCCCCAATAGTTGATTCTAATGAATTTAATGTTTTATTTTTGTGTATATATAAGTTTATGTAATGAAAAAAAGTGTGATATTAAAATTCTAAAGCAATATATCATCGAACCTTGGGTCCATGGTAGCTTCTGATGTTAATCCTTATTACTCAATATACTTCCATATTTATTTTTCCCTAACAACAATGTCCAGATTACAATTCTGGGGTCACACTATATCCAGGGACTCACATTTATATTCCCCAAAATTAATAATCAAAACACATGCATATCAGTTCCTTCAAATCACATCAAGTCCACCCCTAAAATAATAATCGAAACGAGGGCTTATAAAATCCATGGAATAATATATAGTTCCCCAAAAAATAATATTCCTACTAAGTGTATACCATTTACCATGAATCATGTCAAGGTCTCCAAAAAATAACCACATAATGGATATCATAGATCATTGAAATCACATCAAGGATCCCCAAAAAAAGCAAATTGAATAATCCCACTTACCTATATTAATTTTAGATCATAATTTTTATTAACAAATCAGTTTCTGAAATTCTATGTCCATTATTTTAACATCTAAAATCCATTAGGAGTAAAAATAATGAATTTCAATGATCCTCTTGAATTTAAAGTATGTTCCAAGATTTTGGGGGTGGACCACAAGCCCTTGGGTAGTCCAAGGAACTCATAGATATGCCACTGTAATTCTGTTTAAATTTACAAATATTTGAAACACCATACTTGGTGGAATTATTCCATGTAATAACACATCAATAGACTGATTGTGGTACATGGTAATGCCAAATAAATTTAATTTTGGTTCCCATTTAAATTAACAAATAATAGGGGCCAAGCACCCATTATGACTTTTGGATGCACATCACATATTGAAGTGAAAAATCGAAAGAGTTCGTGGAATATCCCTAGAACACCTACCTAAGACAATGGGAGTTAAAAAACCAAATGGGATTCACAAGATGAAGGGAATAGTGGTCATATAGTTCCAACACACAAAAAATCAACCAAAATAAATCTAGAAGAGATTGGTCATACATGAATGTTGTTAAAACATAGAGTGGTCTTCTAAATCTCACCCATGAATCATATGGGTCCTTAAATTCTCAAACAAATACGAAATAAAAGGGGTTTGGGAGAATTATATGATTCATGGATGCCTTATAATGATCCTATAATGAAAACACACAAAAATAATCAATAGGCATTACCACTCTTGGTAGTCGGGAGGCTGATTAAAAAATTTAATAAATCTGCAACTATCGACTTCATGATGTGTAGGTATCCTCCAAGACCATGGTTTATTTGATCCCCTCATGACAATGAGATATAACATGGGTATAAGACATGATGTAGGGGGAAAATAGTGTCCCTTTTAAACCCACCATGCACTGCACCATGATGTGGTGAGGCCATTGTGTCCATGTTCATCATAAAGACATCTAACACTCTCCACTCATGACGATTCCAAACATGGGCATGTTGATATTCTCTTATTACATAGTATATCTCGAGGGAAAAAATATCTTCTTCCATGGTGTGGTTCATCTTTTGTTTTGACAATGAATTCCCAAAACTCTATTTTAATGTCACCAAGAACCAAATAGCACATACTGAACAAAATAAAACCATCACAAGGATCTAAAAATAAATAACATAAACCATGTTTGAAAAAATCAATAAAATAAAAAAAATTCAAATTTTTTATTATTTCCTTTGAGTATTGAAATAAAAGGCATCTTTTAAAGTAAAAAATTCACTTTTATTCATAAGAGCTACAACATGTTTCAAATTCATATTCTGTTAATTTCTAAAAAATATAAATCAGTTATCTCTCTTTATCATAAAGTATTAAGACATTTTAAAATCATTTTCTCACTTTTGATCATATAACATTAATTTTGAACTAAAACGTCAATTTATGATTGAAAACATGCACTTTAAGTCAAATCAACCACACCATGTGCTATATTTCGATGTGGTTAATTCCTACACGATAAAAATGATTTATCAATCATCATCATGATATATCAAGACAATATGAGAACATTGTGTTGGGTTTGAGTAAGTGCCACTTGTTTTGAACTAAAATGTAACTTTTAAATGAAAAAATGTTCTACTCATCATAACAACCACGTATTGAGTCAGATTGATATATGGTTAATTACTATATATCAAAATTGAATTTTCAATATTTTTATTTTATTATATAGAAAATTTGAGTGTGTTTTATTGGTTTTAATTATGTGACTTTTATTTTGAACTAAAATGTCACATTTAAATTGAAAAATTGCACATTCATTCATATTGGACATATCAAGTGTTATATTGAAGGGAGGTTAATTAAAACTTATAGATATAAACTATTACTATAATTGATTGTGTGTTATGTCAAACATAGCTATTTTTATTAATTTTTTACAATGTAATGAATGTTTTGATTAAAAATATCACCTTTCAATGAAACTACATATTATATCCAAACACAAATCATCAAGCATCAGATTGATGTGTTTTTAATTTCTACACATCCATAGTAAATTATTCATCATAGTGTTCCTATATTTGATAATAATTTATTCACCTATATGGTTAATAATTAAATCATCTCCAATTTTCTCTGAAAATGTCCCTACCATCTCAATCTAGTATTAGTCATATTCTCATCAATTACAACCACTCCATTGTTCTCTCAAATACATTAATTTCTAATCATATCAATTTTAGTATTATTACATTTCTATATAGACATTTTCATTAAAAATACCCTTATTTTTTGTTCAAGTTTTGACACCAACGATCTTTACTCACTACTATATATAATTTATTTTCTAATAACTGTCTTGTAAAACACACGCTTTAATTTCAAATCAATTTTATAGTCATAAATCCTCATATAAGTGTTTCTTAATTTTACCCATCTAGTATGAATCGTATGATTGAAATTGTCATTAATATCTCTATAAAATTACATAAATGGTCATAAATATATTAAATAGTCATCTTTTTAAATAACACATTCCCATAATATCACATCCTTGGTATTACTATACAGTCCTTTTCTAAATTGGAACTTTATATATTCTATCATATTCCTACAAAAATAGAAACCATTCAATTATAATTTCCATGGACATAAGTCTATCATATAATGATAAAGAAATTACTTAAATAAGTTTTAGACAAACCGCCTCTTTATGATCCTTACAAAACAAACATTATATGAAACCACCCCTCCATGGTTTCAGAAGACAATATAACTCATTTTAATTCTTCCACTTATTTTATAAACATACCTCATGTGTACATTGAAAACTGATTATACTAATAATTAATTCTTGATAATTTCATTTATTTTATCAAAACAAATCCGGGAAGTAATGTCCTCTATAAATTTTGTTCTCAATATTCAATATATTATATAATTTTATCCTTGAACATTGTATCTTTATTAAATTTTAATGTTAATAAATTTGACAGTGTCAATGGTGGGGTAAAGGTACTCATAGAATGTCCTTTTTATTTGTTAGTTAGTCTTTTTTCTTATCATTCCCCAACTTTCTATTTCATCCATAGTTTAACTTTTTATAATAAAATACCTTAGTTAAAAACGTTTTTTTATGAATTATAAAAAAAATTCCATATAAAATAAATAATAATGTGAATATATCATTATCAACATGTATATTTAAATGAATAATCTAAAATAATTTAGAATTTCTAGTAGTATGTTTTACTATGAGAACATCAAGATCATCTAGGTGAATGGGTAGCAGGTCACATTACTCATGAGATACACGAATCCATACTCTCACATGATTTTTATGAAGATTCATATTATATATAATATCACCTGAGATATATTAAAATATACGTATAAAAACAAGGCAATTAGTGGGTTATGATAGTAATATATCCTAATAAATTTCACCCTATAAAATTTTATTATAATAAATTTATTAATAGTTGATTGATTTATATTTAGAAAAATATATTGTGAAAAAAATTGATTAACTCAAGTAATACAAGCCTTTATGAGGGATATGTAGCCCTAATGTTAGTCTTTATGAATATAATCATTTTTACTTGCATTTATTCTTTCAGAGAACATACCCATTGATCTTAGTATTCTTTTCTTATTATATTTTCAATGAGGAATGTACTTATATTTTTGCAACATATCATTCAACAGAGCATGTATTTCTATAATATAGGTGTCAATTCATCCATTTCCAGCAAAAAAAAATATAGATTCACTATAATAGATGGTGTTTGATATTAAAAATGACCATCATATAATGGATTCATTTAACAACTCTAAAACTTCACAAATATATTTTGAGAATTGTGATAGTCATATTAAATTACACATGCAATTTCATTAATATTATCTCTATTATCATTTATAAATTTACTCATATAAAATGACCCTTCAACAGTGGTGGTTTCCTAGTCAATAGTTTAATTTAGTTTTTCCACAGTTGTATTCAAACATTTATAACATTGGTATATTCCATGATTGGACATGTTTTATTCCAACTCATATGAACATACTCACATTTAATAATAATAAAATAAATAGAGACATAGGATTTTAAATTGGTCATTTCAATACTCTCTTAAAAACTTTATGAACACTTTAACCTGAACCTCACACTCCTTTATCAAAGAACTAATATCCATCATTTTTTTATTCATATTCATTATATATGGTTTAATATGATTCATATTTAAAATCAAATTAATAAATATAATTATAAACAATATAAATGAATAGATATGAAACCTATATTTTATAATACAGTGTAAAATATATACATATAATAAAATTTTTCTATATAAAAATAATTTATATAATTTATATATACACATGGATATGTAAAAAATAAAATATGTACATGTAAATATATAGGTATTTTTTCTATGTTTTTAAACATATAAATAAATAGGTATATACAATTTTATATTGAGAGAAAAAAATTCAAATAATAAACTACATATTTATAGAATTTTCTTGGAATATATGCTTGAAAATTATTACACAAAAATAAATTAATTATAATATATATATATATATATTTAATTAACATAATTTCTATTATGTGTATTTCATTTATTTGTATAACCATATATATATTTATATACACACATAGATAATAAATACACACACATAACCAAATACATATATACGTATTTATATAAATTAAAAGTGATGAAACAAAAACACATTATGTTTTAATTTAAATTTTTTTTTAAATTCCACTCTTGATCTACAGTCTATAGTCTACTAATTTTAACTCCCATTTTATAGGTTGTACATCTAGCATAGAAGCTATTGAATCCAGTATCATAATGATAAAATTCTTGTCGAAGTTCTCAACATTTCATGTTACTCAACAAAGAATTCTCAAATAAACTATTATGAACTTTTATAGACCATAACAAATATTTCTCTATAGATATTTGTCGCAAAAAATATTTTTTATGATATTTTATTGTATCTTCTTAGGAGAATAAAAATAGAGACACCCCATAGATTCCTTTTGGGAAAAAATGTATTGAACTACTAATCCAACCCTTGTTGGCACACACACCTGCACATTTTTATATGTGTATGTATATATACCAACAATGAAGTGAAGAACAACCGAAATAATTAGGGATAAAATTCATAATTTTTTTAAAATATTATTTTATAAATACACACACATATAATGATATATATATATATAATTGGGGATAAAATTTATAGCATATTATTCAATAAAAAAATGAAAAAATCAGGAAATATATATTAATAAATCCTAAAAAACAAGTTATGAAAATAATAACTTTAGTTTTGAGGAATAATTCCTCAAAAAAATTTGATTTAAGTGGTAACAATGTCTTGGTTTTGTGAAATATTTTATAATGAAGAGTAGTGCGGGTATTAGTGAACTTATAAAAACGGGAAAAGACTTTTATCAGTACTAACCAAGAAAGTGTGATAAAAATTACCTTAATAAGAATCAATAATATAGTAATAAAAAATAAATCATTTATAAGTGTTAAATTTAATGAATATGTTGGGTACATGACTGGTACATAATTCCCTCAATATTATATGAATATTGGGTTCAAATACATGTGTGGATGAATTCTCATGGATCTATCTATTGCTGTAAAATTGCTTGTTTAATAGAAGGTACTATTACTATGATATTATTCACTTGTTTGAGGATTTCTAGTAATTAACATTGGACATGGGGATAATTTTCTTTCACACTATCCATATTCCAGTGGGCCACATGGGTGTTTGGTCGACTAGACCTCCAAGTCATCATTCATGTAATGTTCTATGCTATGAATCAACCTTAAACTGGTGAAACCATATATTAATAGTTTCAGTATTCATATATAGAATCAACTGGAGTATATAGGGTGGGACATTGTAGTAAATCCATTAGTAAAAGGTCAGTCACATCCCTCAGTGGGGCATGACATGTCCAGGTTATGACATTAGTGGTTGATAAGTGTTGGTTCTGGGTACAGTAGAAGCATCATTTTTTGCTATGGAAAAGTCATATTTTATTCTTAAATTAATTTAAATGAATCAATTACATGATAAAAACATCATATCAGATGAAAATAGTTGATTAAAATAGTATATTAATACGTTGGAACCAGAATCAAAGGAAATTCCCATGGAATTTATAATTAATTTATGAGAGGATTTATAATTATGTTTAACTTATAATTCATATTTTATTGATGATATGATGGAATATATTTAATAATATTGTTGTTATACAACCGGATAGAAGTGCATCAACCCTATAGTGGTGATCCACATGTGTACACCATTCTCCAAATGATGTCATAGAATCATTGGGTGCTAGTATGGACAATGGAGACTGCTTGGGTTGTTTTTGGAAGAACGTAACTGATTCTTCATGATTAAGGAAGTTCTATTTCTGTTATCCCAATTGATTGAGAGATATGGGAATGAGAATTTTATTTAGTTCCTAATAATGTGTCTATATGACCATTGTACACACCAAAATACACATTAGGAAAGTGTTATAATTTTTTATTTATTATGGAAGGATTATAGTTGGAAAATTTCACAGTAAATCCTTACCCTCATTAATATTCTTATTTTAACCCCAATATTCACTAATAATAATATTTTTTATCATTATTAGTCACTTGACATGTGAAAATATTTATTAATATAAATAAATTTAATTTATAGCAATTAAATTAAACCATTAAGCTTAGTTTACATTCCCTCATAGAAATTTATCTTTCAGGAATAATGACTATTAAATAATATAAATGGAACTACATTATTCTATGATAAATATAAAAAATAATTCATTTTATTAACATCCAAACTAATATTAAGTAATAGTATTTAACTAAATTTTTCTTCAAAATAAAGTGTGATTATATTATGTTGATCATCCAAATCTGAATAAATATGATATATTCTATAATATTATATTCATGACTGAAATATAAATAATACTTTCCATACTAAATGCATGTGACCCTCGGAACCTCTTTTTCAGTGGAACTAGGAATAACTGCCTAAATTCCATGTTTAGCATCGATGACCAAACCAAGGATCTCATATGGGAATGTGGTTAATGTTGCAATGATAGCCAACCACCAAAGGATGTGTAATATGTAATATAATATCTTTATTGAAATATCTAAAATAAAGAGGGTTTCATTCTAGTGTCATCAACCCATATGTTCGATGTCCCGTTATATGAAATTCTAGAATATAGATTTCCCAAAAAACACCACGCCTGTGGATGTTTTTGGGGGAATTCTATTATATATAATGTCATGAGATTTCCTGTTATGTTAGGGTATATAAGGGATAAATCATTTCCTTCTATATTCATTAATGCATGATAATTCATGACATACCCATCATATCCATCATGGCCATGAACACATGTGGACACAATATTTTAAGTACATTAATGCACACATGTGATGATACTCACTAGTGATAATCATAATGTCCAAGGATCAATACAAATATCCTTATATTGGAACATCCAATGAAAAAAGTATTGTATATTTCTTATTTGACGGGTATGTTCTCATAACCTCTTATCGTCAATATTATGGAGGGTGAACAATATGAGAATGTGACCCAATTTCATATAAGCATCCTATCCCAAATAGATTATATTTTTTGTATCCCATTATACAATAACATCCATCTATATATAAATATTCTTGAATAATTGTGTAAAACCAATAGTTTCTTATCATATTAGGGACCTACGATGACCATTCAATGAGAAAAATATTCATAAGAAAATATCATTAAAAATTTTCATGAAAAGGAAGAATAATAATGTAATTAAAAATTTCATTGAATCAAAATAATATTTTATCAAGTACTATATTATATTGTTCTAGGGAACTAACTCCAATAGTCTTCCACATTCCCTTGAGGCAACTGAAATTAACTTTTATTCCACTATCTCTCACATTATACTTATTCCTCTAATGAGATAAATCCTTGGTCATGACATCTTAGACATTTTCATTTTTGTATACTTTTTCACACTGTAACTCCACCTCATTGAGAAAATTCTGTTTTCAAATGAAATATATGATTTATGTACATTATAATGTGGAGTGACCTTCGATACATAAAGAGATTCACTAATGTAATGTTATCATATAAAAAAATGATTTATTATTTACTTCTAGGAACAACAAAATGTTTTAGAAATATTAACCAATTGAAAATACTTCCATGGAAGCAACATAATCTATAATATACTCATACTCTAATATATAATTAGCATCAACTAGATAATTTGATCTCCTCCAGCTCACTACACCTCCATTAAGATGAAATATATATATGGAATGTGACTTCTGATCATTTTTATGTATATAAATATTTTTATCATTATAACCCCTTATTATTAGATATTTATCTCTTCTATTTACTAAGATCATATACATAGTTCAAATCAGATACTTAATGAAATTCATAATCCAAAATCCAATGATATTCTTCTAGATCTGCTTAATTTCTTCTTATAATGTTTAAATAATAAGCAATGTTAAAAATAATATATAACATGGTACACATGATATATCCAATTGAAAATTATTATGTGATCATACTGACTCTCTCTCTATTTTCTTTTGTGTATGAGGACACATTTTCTAGGAATCATTTATACCATGTGTCAATTGAACCGATACAATATTAGATTATTACATAATAAATATATTTATTTTTTTTTAATGTACATACTTTGAAATAGATTAAATATCCTCTATGATCTACCACACATTATCTTGATCCCTAAAATGTAGGATTCTTCCCCCAATTCATTCGTGGAGAAGACCTTTCTCAACCATTCCTTATGTTCTTTTATGATCTGCATATCATTTCTTATTATTAATTTATTATCAATATATACTACTATGAAAACATTCATACAGCCACTATGCCGCTTGTAAACACATCGATCACATTCTATAATAATGTTACAAAATTAGTTTATTCCTTTATATAATCCAATGTTCTATGACCTATATTCTTTTTTAATAAATAAATGGATCACTAGAAGTTACATATATTTTTGGAATTTCCTATAGTGATAAAACACTCTATTATTTTCATATACGCATAAACTTAAAGGTTCCAATAATTGATTTTAGTTTTGAAATCTATTTTAAAAATAAAATATTCATGGTATGTTGTTATGGAAAACAAAATTATTATGAATTTAAACATGAAACACATGATAAGTGGTTTCATCTTACTCAATACCTGGATGTTTTCAAAACTCTTTCTCCATTGGATATGCTTTGATGGTATTTAAGTTACGATATATGTCCTTCATTCTCTTTAATACCCATTCACAAAAAATAATATTTAAATAAAATATCATATTGATCAAAACCCAAACATAGTCTTGGTACATAAAGTCCATCTCATAATTCATGGATTATTTCCCCCATATAGCCTCTAATCTCTTAACTCCCTCCTTGTAAGAGATATCATTGTCATTTTCATACAATAATGTGTAACAGCAATCAATGACCGTAATACCATATCCTTATGGCTTTATTACATATATTCAACTCCTATGTATCACTTCTATTTTATGAACATCTTCATCCATGAAATCTTATGGAATATTTTCATGTAATGAATATTGTTCATCTTGACCATAAACTTCATTGATGTCAATAATTCTCCCATTATCTGTATTTAGGATTTTTTTCCCTCTTAATAAATATTTAATATCATGCTATAATTATATTATTTTCTAAAGGGTTGCATATATAGTGTCCTCTTGCTTCATATGGATACCCTATAAAGATACAGTATATTCCTTGTGGTTTTAGAGTGTTGCTTAATAGAGACTTAACAAATGCCCTGCAAACCCCATGCATGAACATGTGACAATACATGTTTCTTAAAAACCCACTACTCAATGGGAATATTATTTTCTGCTTTATTTTGTACTCAGTTTAGTAAGTATGTGGCATAAAATAATTCATATAAATGAATGGATAATGGAAGTCCTGGAAGACTCATCATCAAACATAACATATCTAATAAGGAATAGTTCCTTTTTTCTCTAACATCATTCCACTGATGTGTATTAGGTGTAGTGTGTTGAGTTGAGATCTCATACTCTTGTAGGTTGATTATAATTCCCTTTTTAAGATATTCACCACCTCTATATGATTGAAACATTTTATTACAACAAAATTCTCAACTAGATAATTGAACTTTTTTAACTTTCTAAGTGATTCAATCATATACCTCAATATGTAGATATTACCATGCCATCTCATTTCATCAATAAATGTAATAATGTATGTGAACCTGGATATATACTCCACATGAATATTTCTAAAAATATTAGTGTGTACCAAATATATAATATATATGAACCATTAACCTGGACTACCAAAATTGTGTTTTTTACTTCTGGCCTTTTATACATGAATTACATCCTTCATGTGGATAAAATTTAAAAGAGGATTAGTAACCATATTGATAGATATATTTTAAACACTTCACATTTATAACACAAATAAAATTATTCTATGAATGGTTGTTATATGTGTCATGTGTATTTATTTTATTTTCTATTGCTAAAAAATGTTTCTTTAATTCATTACAGAAAGGCAATTATTCAATTTTTCAATATCATAACATATAATATCTTTATAGAATTAGAAACCATTATTCAAAAATAAGTCAAAATATCAATCCATATTTAAAAAATAAATAAAAATATTATTCCTAGAAATAATAAAAACATGATAATAGTTTAGTAATATAAAATTCCATCTCATTTGAAATGTGATATATTAGTATCTAATGGTATGAGAATCCAATATTTATCCACTAGTAACATGCAGAAAAACATCATCTCTAGTAATATTATAAAATATTCATGGATCAAGTATTGGATAAAAATGTGAGCATGATAGGTAGTATCTAGTACCCAACATATATATATTGAAATATTACACAATATAATGAAAACTTCTTAAGATTCCCCTTACTTCTTTAGATAGGTGAAATTTTTCTTCTAGTGTCTATACTATCTATATGAAAAACATACAACATCATGTTCTTTTTCTTACCTATAAATCCTCCTCTTATTGTATAGATTGTTCTTGGGAGGTATAGAATTAGAATTATTATTCAATGATTTTTCCATAGTCTTTCACTTTTTATTTACCATAATGATGAATGTATTTTAATTCCTCATGCCCTTATCAACATAGTGTAGATGTTTAAGATGTATTGATAGTTACTTATTACTATTGATCAAAATATAATTAATAATAATAATGGAGAAGTATATATTTGGTGAGAATTGAATGATATTTGTGCACCGCTCATCAAGGATATTAAAATACATGATGTTCAATCACTCAATATAGAAAATCATCCTTATTAAATGTGCCCCAAATGGCACCGAATCCCCAACCATGAAAATGAATAGGGAATTAAAGATATCATATCTCTCTAATCCATAATTATATTGATAGTGATCTTTATGTTGAGAAAATATGCTTTGGGAATCTATATCATCATATTATTTAGAATCTCATTGTACATAGAGGTTATCTTGAAGCATTGGAAATCTATGGAGTAATCCACATTATTCAAATAGAGAGGTACTTCTTCCTTAGTAGTGTATTTTGAAATTAAATCATGATGTGGGGTTTCCACCATGTACAGTTTCAATTCCTAGAATTTTATAATGCACAATAACCTATATTATTCTAGTAAAGTCACAAGAGTGATAATTTTATCCTTCTCAGTTATTAATTTTTGTGATATTGTCTATGTAATTTTATTTTTCATGACTATAAATTACGAGAAGCTAATTAGTATTATTCTAATTATAAAATCATATTAATAAAATTAAATTATATTAAATTACATTTATATGAAACTATATTTGGAAACCTAATATCCCTCACCATCTATTTTAGAATATATTTTTCACATAGATATTCTGAGTAGAACGGATCCATGTTCCCCTTCTCATAACCCACACAAGGTCCTGACAAGCTATTTGAATGGTTTTAGGTAGGCATAACCTGCCATAAAAATTAACTCATAGTTCATTGATACACTAAGTAGATTCCCCATTCCTGAAATCCCATGTAAATATTTACTAAACCTCTTCCTCTAATATACATCAAGGCATGCTTTGGTAGTCATCCCTTGAAATAAACTACGTTAACTAATCCCAAAACATCAACTTTAAAGTATCCTAAAAATTTAAATAACCCCAACCTTGGTTTTCAAATCACATTGAAGTATGATTTCATTTATAACATAACCAGTGGAAGGCTATAAAAACATAATATTTTAGTTTTATTTACTTTTACATTAATTATTAAATACCATTTTATCCTTTTACAGGCCTTGTTAATTTTAAATGGGTTTTAATTAAGTGATTAATCATGTATTATAAAATATTTATTCATAATTAAGATAAATTTTATTCCAAATATCAAGCTAGTAAATTAATTTATTATATAACACCCTAAAAATCATACCTCCAAGATCTGGTGATTAAAAATGAAATTTTACATTTATAGCATCATATCGATGAACGTGACCTAGTTTTTTTCATCGAAACCATTCGAAATAAATATTTTTTATATGATCACAAAAATAACAAATGAACTTTTAGGAATAATGTTTATGATAAGTAGGAACAACTCATACATTATCAATATACATAACAACATGATATTAGTATTCCAATTATACGGGTCTTATCATAATCCATATCTAGGCATCAAGATAACTAAAAAATTATTTACATTAAAAAAATTTCTATAAAAATCATTTAACATCATTCATCAAGACATGGGAAAAACTAAACATGTTAAATGTGATCTTAGAAGCCTAGTAAAGGTAAATATAAGAATTAAAAAATTATTCTCATCAATGAAAATAATGGAATGATATCATAATCAATGTTTATGTGAATAAAATAAGAGAAATTATAACCATTAATACATATATCATCAATCTTTAATCAATCTATAAGGCTTTAGAAAATATAAATGCCAATGGATTCAACAATTATGAGCCATGTGATTTCTATATAGAGCAAAGAAAAAATTTATATCCAATTAAATGAATAAAAATATCATGATCGTTTCTTAGAACATTATATTCATATCTCACATACAAATTAAATAACCAATATGGTTGACCTCCATCTCTAAAGAACCAAATTCATTGGAGGGATATAGTGGACTCACCAGTCATTGGGTTATGACATAACCAAATGTAATTAGTTAATAACATAACAACCCAATAATTGTTTATAACAGAACCACCCACCATCATAAACAATATTCAAGAACCATATATTTAAATAATTACATAAATATTTCGTTCATTGTAAAGTTCATATAAAAACCATTATTCATTGAAAAAAATTACTAATACAAGGAAAATAAATATATTCGACGAAAATATCATTAAAATAATCATAATCAATAAATTGATAGAATAAGAATGGTTTTATTTCATAATATCATATGAGAGAATAAAAAACATTAAGGGATTTCTATATTCCGAAATATAAATACAATTAACGGATCCTTAAAAATAGTCCTGAGGAATGTAAAATTTTAAAATTGAAAATAACATTTTATAAAAAAAATTTACAAAATATTTTGAAATTCTATTTCATTGAAAATTACCTTTGAAACATAAAAAATGAACCGTTATTACATTGATTTTTATGTTAGTATAAAATTACTATTATACATATTATGTCAAATGAAATATTATATTATCATTTTATGTAGAAAATTAAAAACTACCTCATTCAAAAAATGATAGAAATATAAATTTTAATCCATTCATTAAATATTAACTATTGGGTAAAAATTAATTCTAAAAATTATATGTGGATAGTAAAGTTTGTTTTAAAACATTTCTAGAAAACAACTATTTGGAGGATAAATGATTTTCAACCGAAAATATATATTATGTAATGTGTTCATAAAACAAATTATTAATTTTAAGTAAAAAAGTGAAGAAAATAAACATATTACTTTAAAATTTCATTAAAAAAGTATTATAATTAAAGAGTTTATTAGACAATTAAAAAATAATTTCCTTCAAAGTAAATTCATGAAAAAATAAAACTTATTGAAATGATATTGTATAATGGAACCATACAACTTTGGTAAAAATTTCATCAAACCCTTATAAAAGAGAAAAAATCAAACATATTTTTAAATCCCAATAAATTTCAGGAAAATCATATTAAAATACATTAATTGGTATTATATGCACCACACAATTTAAATAATTTTTTATCAAGTTCTAGGTCTGATTGAAAAAATGTGAGATGAGAAACTCTTACCATTATGTTAACTTTTGAATAATAAGCCCCATGAAAGAAATAGATTCAATTAAAAAATTAAATACCAATAATATAAATATATTAATGATATACAATATAAAATAGATATTTTACACACCACCAAAAATAAATAATTTGTGAATACTGTAACAACCCATTGTTTTATATAATCACATGAATTCACGACATAATGCACTACTAATTTCTATGGGACCATTAAACATAATTGTGTCCCTTTAATGTTTGGAATTTTGAAAATATGACAAACATGGTTTCAATCTATAAGTTATTAGGAGACCAATAAGAAAAAATTTATTTTTGGTGAATAGTAACCTACCTTATTAATAGTAGAACACCCTTATGAATAGTAATATACCCTATTAAATAGTAACCTTATATAATATATTATAAAAATAATATTCAAGTGATTTTATGATGTACATATATTTTATAATAAATAATTGAATGTTTTCAAACTAGGAGTTTAATAATAAATTATAATTTTAATTAAATATTAAATTAATCATATATAGAAATTATTTTCAAAAAATGGACTTCATTTTTACATTCTACATGTGAGAAAATTGTTTGGCTGAATTTTTTGCATTTTTCTAGAATACTTGCAATTTTGATGAATAGTAAAATATGATAATTTGTGATAAATGATAAATACATGAATTATGATGTCATAAGCTGGTTTAGGGATGATATTAGTCAATAATCTCTAAATAACATCCACACATTACTATTTTGGGTCATGGAACCATCACTATTTCTAGTCTTGTGGGAAATTAATAAACTAATGATTATAAAAATATGAAAATTTCTTCTCTTCCACTATAACCCCCCCCTCACTTCCTCTTATTTTCACACATCTCAATCCTTGATCCTTGCCAATATTCTTCTCAAATCACTCCCTCGTATCCTTCCTCATGTATAAAGGTCTATAGTTTCATCAAAATAGCAAAAACTCTCCCCTTAAGATGTTTTTAAAGGAGATAAGCTCAAGAGAAAAATTCCTCTTTCAAATTATTTTCTTTTATTTATGTTTTTCTCTATGTTTTATTCCTCACATTCCTTCACTCAAATTGAATGATAACTCTAGTAACATACATGTACTAGATTGTTTTATGATAATGGGATATTTTGTTATCATCTCTCATTTACCCACCTTTTATTTGAAATTAATGAAATCATGGTTTGAGATATGCTAATTTAGCACATTAAAGGACAACAATTTATCAATTTCTTATGTCATATTTAATTATGTACATGAAACCCTTTTTTATGGTTGAACCATATTATTATATATGTAATATATCATAATTTTTTGGTTCAGTAATCCTTTTTTAAAAAGGTATTATGTTATAAGTAAAAACATTTTCTTTGTAATCAAGCCCACTGATTTACCAAAACAGTTATCACTATGGGATTATATAATAAATCACATTCACTACCAATAACTGAATGAAATTTTATAACCATTTAATATCCAATATTTTCACTAGTAACATACTACTTCAATTCTGGACAACCACATTCATCTTACATGTTTACCTAAACATGAATATAAGTGAACCGATCTTTCAAAACCAAGCAAGAAACAGGACCCGAATAATGAAATTAACTTTATAACCAATTAAAATGGTATTGAATGAACATAAAAAGGTTATACTAAATATTTTACATATATAAGAGGTTCTATACTTGTTAATTAATAATCATATTTTCTTTATTCACATCATTAATAAAATGTGGAGAACACTACCAGAATTAAGGTAAGGGATCCTCTCCATTTCTCTCTTAATAAAGATTGTCCTCTATGTTATGCTTTTAATTTGTAATCCTAAATATGGGGTATGTTTTCGCACCTACCCAATACTTTCCTAATGATTTATAAGTGATGATAAAATCCATTCTATCTCATCAATCCCTCTTAGGTACACTTGACAACATTCCAATAGACCGTAACGAAATCTACCCAAACCATCGTTATTATTTCATGTCGCCTTATATTTATTTATATTGAAATGGGGTTATCTTATATATTTAATTAATTATTCTAAATGATGTTCATTTTTATAGGTTTCATTTATGAATTCCCTTTCATCACTCTAATATGGGGATATACATTTTTTTAAAATATTTCCTTCTTAGAACTTTCTGATTTGAAAATCTATTTTAAGGGAACATGCCAAATTTTTAACCAATATCAATTGCAATATATCCACTTTTTATGCCACCCTTATCATTATCAAATTGTTTTTTTATTTTTAAAAATTTCTAGGTTAAATTATGGTTTTATATAAAAGTGTGTCTTCTTTTCTATTTTAAAATCTCAATAGTATTTTCCTTTAAACCGAAAAAAAATTAATACTGAAATTTCTCAAATACTTTCCTTATATGTTGTTTATTTTGATTGAAATAATGTACCATGTTATCTTCCTATATTACTCTATAAACATCCATGAATGTTATAATACCTTTTTTCATTGACACAATCATGATACGCACATTGGTTATGCTTTATGTTATGAATATGATACCCAATTATTTACATGGGTACCCTTATGTTTAGGTATGGATGATTATGTAGAATTATTTATGTGGAAAGAATATTCATGAAAATTTTGAGATGGATGCACCCAGATAGCTCTCCAATTTTTTTGGTAAAGTTAATTCTCATGAGATTTGATGTGAAGTGGGATTTGCGATTAGTCATGGCCCATACTAAAAGGGTTATCAGGATTGGAGGTTATCCTTGACCTGTACTAAAATGGGAAACCAGATTGACGGTTAGCCATCTCCAATATTAAAGACATGTTTTATTATTTTTCAACATTTATTTGGTTCCATGGTTTCATGATACCATGATTATATTATATGATTTCATATTTCATATTTATTTTGATATCATTAATTCAAGCCTCCTAACTCATGTGCTTAAGATGTATCCTTATGTTCATTCCCTTAATGATATTTTCAGCACATCCCTTTGTTTGGGTGTTCCCATGGTACCTAATACAGATGTATGGGGCCAAAGGACATTATGATCTCTTTATGGAGATTAAATGATGAAGTCTTTTTTAGCCCTCGGTATTATGTTTTATGTACCTAGTATTACACAAAATGAGACTTAACAATCCTAGTATTATGCTCTGAACTATAATTATTCTAAAAATAATGTATTGTTATATGTAAAAGTCTTGGATAATTATAGTTGGTATCATTATAGGGTCTAGTTGTTTTTGGATATTAGGAATAGATCACCATAGTAAAAACCTTAAGGATGGTACAATGTATTAGAAAAAAAATTATAAATTTTGGTGATTATTGAGTAAGTGGTTTATTATGAAAATACATTCCTTTATGGATATGATCAGGTAGAGTTTACTACGACATAGTTTTATCTGGGGGTAAAACTCGAAAACACCACTTTTAGCTAGACTCGAATGAGAACTGGTGCACAAAAATGTTCTTTGATGCAGTATTGGTTATGACACTCCTGGGTGATATTCTTTGGTAGATTCATGAGAATAGTAAAAACCACTATTAAGGGAAAAAATTACCATAAGAATATATGTTATGAAATATACTGAGGATAGCATAGATTTAATAGAATGGAATCACAAGTTAGGATATACTTCTTCATTATAAGATTATCCTTTTATATTTAAATTTTCCTTTTTATGCTCAATAGATAAGTATTAAATCCATATAATTATACCTTAGTTTTCTTCATTAATAGAGGGATATAGAATAACACATTCGAACCATCAATATGATAGGAAATATGAGGATTTCCCTAATGATATTCCGGATATGAAGGGAATGGGTGCTCCAAACATCATGACGGTACATGCCCAGATGGCTCAACATATGAATAATAACATGAATCAAACAGAACAGGCTCCTCCTACAAGGTAATAGCATGTTATCTTATAATCCTTAAAGTAGAAAATGAAACCCATTTTTAGTGGATCTTATGATCCCCCCATCGCAGAACAATGGATTAAATCCAATCGAAAGATATTCTCTATCCTCTAGTGCTTGAATTAAAATAATGTCCTACAAAGGCTTTATCGTTTTGATGGGGAAGCTAATCTGTGGTGGGAACTAAACAAAAATTCAAAATCCAAAGTTCAAATTGATTCCATGGATTGGGAGGTAATCAAGAAGATGTTTTTTAACAAATATTTTCATCAAATAATTCATTTGAAGACGAAAAGATAGATACTCAGACTCAAGAAGAAGGGAGATGATCCCATCAAGGTGTATAAGGAAAACATTACAAGGCATACAAGGTATGCCTTTTGCTTTTTCATGATCACCTAAAGCAAGGTGGATTGATTTTTTAGAAAACTAAATCCATGTATATGAAAATCATTGGAGATTTGAGACATCAATAGTTATGAGGGATTATATGTTGTTCCCTCAAAGTGGAAATGGATATTGGAGACGGTCAGTGGTATCATAGTCCAAGTAAAAATAAGTAGAAATGGAGAACAACATGGGTGGTTTGATAAGAAAATCCCATGATGGAAAGAACCATATCTTTCCCCCTTGTAAAATTTTTGGGAAGATATATCATGAGAACTGTCCCAAGCGAACCAAAAATTTCTCCAAATATTGAATTTTTGGACAACTGGACTTGAACTGCCGAAGGTATATGAAAAATCCTGCTACTGATGAAGAAGAAAGGATGGATCATATCAATTCTCAGTCAGTGGTGAAATGTTACAACTAAATGAAGCATTATAATTATGCAAAAAATTTCCATTTTTTGAGGGATGTCAGAGGAAATTAACAACCACATCTAATGAAACAAGTAAGGTCTTATATTATCACTATTCATAAGGTGGATCTAGAAAATTATGTGGTGACAGGTACTCTAGTTATTCATTCAAGAATAGTGAACAAACAATTTGATTCTGTTTCTACGCAATCTTTCATATCTATCATGTTTAGTATAACTATTCAGACACCACCTAAAATTTTTGAGGAAATGTTATCCACGAGAATAAAGAATAGGGAAATTATTGCATCCATGTTTTATAACTGCTCCCCGATTATTATTTGTGGACTGAAACTCCCAATTGATCTCATCATATTTCCTTTATTGTAGTTAGAATATATAATGGGCATGTGTTGGATATCTTTATACAAACCCAACATCAACTTTCAAGAAAGGTATATCACTCCTCACATCCTGAAGCATCATTGGATTCTATAAAAGGGTAAGGATGAATAAAAATCTTATTTTGAATCATCATCTCAGATATGGATATTGTTGCCTTATGAGCAATCATATCTAGCTCAAATGATTGAGAAAAAGGAGAGAATCATGCTTGAAGACATTCCCATAATGAGGGATTACACTAATGTATTCCCTGATGAGTTTCCTGGTCTTCCCCTTGAATGAGAAGTTGATTTATTAGTTGATATTAATCTTGTATCTCTACCAATATCAATGAAACCTTACAGAATGACCTATATAGTGCTAGAAGTGATGAAGAATCAGTTACAGGAGAATCTGGACAAGGGTTTTATACACCCGAGTGCTTCGCTATAGGGTGCTCCAGTCCACTTTGTCACAAAGATGTATGGATCAATGCACCACTACATTGACTATTGTGAGCTCAATAAAATCATGATAAAGAACATGTATCCCCTACCATATATTGATGTCTTATTTTTCACCTTCATGGTGCTGGTTATTTCTCTATGGTGGACCTTTGGTCATTATATCACCAATAAAGGTGAGTAAAGAATATATTTATATGGTTTCCCATAAAATGAGGTATGGAAAGTAGGAGTTCCTATTGATTCCCATTGGACTCCCTAAATATACATAATATTTTAGGTATTTTATGAATATATTCTTTAGATATTACCTCAACAAACTTGTGGTAGTCTTTATAGATGATATTCTGATATACTCCAAGAGAAAATAGGAACATGAGGAGAATTTGAATACTTTGTTAAAGACATTGTGAAGGGATAAGTTGTATGAAATGTACTATAAATGGGAGTTCTGGATGGAAGATGTATCATTATTAGGACATGTTATCACCAGAAAAAGGATATCTGCGGACCCTTATAAGAAAAATTCAATAGAAGAGTGGATATTGTCAACTTATGTAATGGAGATCTGCAGCTTTTCGGGTCTAGATGGTTATTATCAATGATTTTTTAATAAATTATCACTATTTTCGCACCAAATGGACATGATGACATGGAAGGGAGTAATTTATTTCTTGGCCCAGGAATGTGAATACGATTTCATGGAGTAGAAAAATCGGCTTATCACTGCACTACTACTCACACTACCAATAAGTGGAGAACTCTTTGTGGTGTACAGTGATGCATCAAAGATGGTCTTAGGATATGTTCTAATAAAAATGATTAAGTTATAGACTATGTGTCAAGGTAGATGAAAATCCATGATCAAGACTATGAAATGCATGATCTGGCGTTGGTAGTTGTGATCTTTGCCTTGAAAATCGGGTGGCATTATATCTATGAAGATAATTTTGAGATATATACTGATCACAAGAGTCTCAAATATATATTCACATATAAAAAGAATAAAATTCACTAGAGAACATGGATTGAGATCATCAAGCATTATAACTGCTCAATCCACTACCACCATTGTAAGGAAAATAGGGTGGAATATGCTCTATGTAGAAAGGATCATACGTCCTTATCAATGATTAAAATTGAAAAGGATCTGATATTATAAGATTTGTATATGATGGAAATGGGAATAATTAAGGGAGAAACAACATCAATAATTTTTCAAATGATTTATCAACCATTCATAATGGATAAAATAATGGATACACAAAAGAAAAGATGTGGCAATTATGAAAAGGGTAGAAGCTATTTAAAATTGGAAAAACCCTAAGTTCTTGATTGACAATGAAGGAGTTGTAATATTTGGTTCAAGATTATTTGTACCATCTAATATTGAGATAATGAAGGTTCATTAGAATGACACATATTGCTCAAAATTCTCTATCCAATCAAGGAGCACAAATATGTATCAAGATCCCTGAGAAATATTTTGGTGGGACGATATGAAAAGGGAGATTATTGAATATACATCAATGTTCTTGGTATGTAAACAAGTTAAGGCTGAGAGGAAAATTTTTATAGGGATGTTTCAACAACTACCCATACCATCATGAATGTGGTAGAACATTTCCATTGACTTTGTCACTAGACTTACAAGGGAATCCAGAGGTAACTATTATATATGGTTTATTATTTATTTTCTTAAAAACACAACAATATTTATCGCAATATGAGAGGAGTTCTCATTGGATCAACATGCATGGATTTACATCAAGGAAGTTGTATGTTTGCATGGAGTACCGCAATCTAATGTATATGATTGTGATCTTAGATTCACCTTAATGTTCATGAAAAGTCTCCAACATGTTATAAGCATTGAACTGAACATTATTACATCCTATCATCCTCAAATTGATTACAATATGAATGTAATATTAAGACACTATAAGAAATGATGAGAATATATTTTAGGGAATTAAATATAGTATCGGACCAACATCTTCCACTAGTTGAATGCTCTTACAACAATAGTTCCACTCGCGCATCTACATGGAACAATATCAATCCTTTTATAAGAAAATGTGATGAACACTAGCGTGTTGGGATGAATCCCTTGAGTGTAAGCTTCTATGACCTAAAATAGTTGAGGAAATAGTGGAGAAGGTGAAAACCAATTAGAAGTATATCAATATAGTCCAAAGATGATAGAAATGTTATGCAAACAATTTTCGATGAGACCTTGAGTTTAAATTTTGAGATATAGTATTTTTACACATATCTCCATGGAAGAAGGTCATGAGGTTTGGAATGAAAGGGAAGTTATGTCTTAGGTATATCGACCCCTTTGAGATCCCTGATCGAGTCAGAGCTGTGGAATTTCGACTGACACTTCCACCTACATTGTTGAATGTACATGATGTATTTCTTGTATCCCTCTTAAGTAAGTACATACCAAACCCTTCACATGAACTCTCTGTAGAGGTGGTACAGTAGGAAGATGAACGTTCATATGGGGAGAAACCAGTGAAGTCCTTGGAATGTAGAGATAAGGTTCTACAAAAAAATACTACACATTTGGTCAAGATACTATGGTGAAACTACAAGTATAAAGAGGGAACAAGGAAACTAGAGGTTGAAATGAAGGAAAATTACCCACACCATTTTATGGCTTAGAATGTAAAATGAAATTTCGGGGGAGAAATTTCATAAATGGGAAGAATGTAATGACATAATTTTTAATTAATGGGACTCCCTTTCTTATGAAAATTTCATACAATCACATGAAATCAAAACATAATGAACTACAATGTACTATAAGACCTTTAAACCTATGTTTGGAGTATTGAAAATCAAACATACACATTTTCTATAGGTAGGTTATTTGGAGACCAATAAGAAAAACATAATTTTTGGTGAATTGTAACCTACCCTTATGAATAGTAACACAACTTTATGAATAGTGATATACCCTAAAAATAGTAACCTTAACTAAGATAGTATAAAAATAATATTCAATGAATGCATGATGTACCTATATTATAGAATATGTAAATGAATGTTTTAAAAATCATTATTAATAATAAATTATGATATTAATTAAATATTAAATTTATCATATGTAGAAATTTATTTTTGAAAAATGGACTTCTTTTATGTATTCTACACATAAAAAAATTGTTTGGGTTAATTTTGGGGAACTTTATAGAATAATTGAATATTGGATCGATAGTAAAATACAATAATTTTCAATAAATTATATGTGAAAGAATTATGATGTCATTAGCTGATGTATGGCTGATGTAATGCCATTATCTCAAACTCACATGCACACATTGCTATTTTTGGTCAAGGAATCCTCACTATTGCTGCTCTTGAGGGAAATTTATAAACAAATGATTATAAAATTATGAAAACCCTCCTCTCCTACACTATAACCCCCCCCCCCCCTCACTTCGCCTTATTTTAACTCATCTCAAGCCTTGTTCCTTGCCAATATTCAACCAAAATCTATCCCCAAGTTCCATTCTGATGTCCAAAGTCCCGTTCTCTCTTCAAAATACCCAAAACTCTTTTATTTAGTGGTTCGTAAATGACATAGAATCAAGAGGTAAATTCTTCTCTTTAATTATTTTATTTATTTTACGTTATTTTCTTTTCTTTTATCATTCCTCACCTCCCTTCACCCAAAAAGTATTATAACTCTTGTAAAATAAATGTAATACAATTTTTTTTATTCTAATGCACTATTTCATTATCATATTTTTTTTAAACATTTTAATTGAATGGAATTAAATCACCATTTGAGATGTGATAATTTAGCACATTCAAGGACAATGATTTCTCAATTTCTATTATCATCATTAATTATGTTCATGAAAAAATTTGTGTTATGGTTAAACCATATTATTATAAATGTAATATATCCTAATTTTTTGTTTCTATAATCATTTTTTACATATGGTAACACATAATAATGTAAAACATGTTCTTTTAATCAAACCCGCTGATTAACCAAAATGATTATCACTAAGGTTTTATATAATAACTCATCTTCAATCCCCAAAACTGAATGAATTTTATAACCATGTAATCTCTTTTATTTTTAATAATAACATAAAACTTATATCATTAAAAGCCACTTTTATTTTATGTGCTTCCCCATACATGAATATAATTGAACCAATTTTGAAACCCATGAAAGAATCTAGACCCGAACAATGAAATTGATCATTATAACCAATAAAAATGGTCTTGAATGAACATAAAAAAGATATACTATATATTTTACATATATAAGAGATTCATTAATTTTTAATTAATTACCCAAATATTTTTTTTCAGTTCATTAATAAAATGTGGAGGACACTACCAGATTTAAGGTAAGGGACCTTTTACATTTCTCACTTAATCAAGATGATCCTCTATGATATGCCTTTTTATTTGTAATCACAAATGATGGGGTATATTTTATCACCTCTCCCATACTTACCTCATGATATAGAAGTGATTAGAAACACCTTTTCCCTATCTTCATGCCCTATTTGGTACACCCAACACCATGCCAATAAAATGTAAAAAAATCTACCCAAACCTTCATTGTTCTTTCAGGTTGCCTTATATATTTTTATATGAAAGTGGAGTTATCATATATTTTTGAGTACATGTAATAAATTATTTAGTTTTACAAAAATTCATTTATGAATAACCTTTCATTAGTCTCTTTCTGGGATATACATGTTTTTAATAGATTTCTTCCTTAGAACTTTGTGATAAGAAAAACTGTTATAAGGGAACTTCGAGAATTTTTACCCTATTTCAAGTGAACACTATCCTCGTTTTTAGGACACCATTGTATTTATAAAATATGTATTTTTATTATGAAAACCTTATTGGTTTATTTATATTTTTATATAAAATATTATAATCTTTTCTATTTTAAAATCTCGATAGTATTTTCCTTAATACTGCAAAAAAATGTTTTCATGATAAAATTTCTCAAATAAATTTCTTATATGTTTCCACTTCTATTTGAAATAACATAACATGTTATATGCCTATTTAATGCTACTAAATTCCATGTTTGTTCTAATACCATAATTTCATGGACACTTTCGTGATACTCTTATTGGTTATGCCTTATGTCATGATTGGGGTACCCAATTCTATCCATGGGTAACCTTATTTTTTAGTATGGTTGATGATGTATGACTATTTTTTTGGAAATAATATTCATTAAAATATTGGGATGGGTGCACCTAGATAATTCTATAATTCATTAGGTAATGTTAATTCCCATAAGAAGCGATGTCAAACGGGATTGAGAGATACCATTGACCCATACTAAAATTGAAATCGGGATTGGCAGTTAGCCTTGACCCCTACTAAATTGGGAAACAGGATTGGTAGTTAGCATTGAACCATACTAAAGACATGTTTTATAATTCTTACACATTTATATGATTCCATGTTTGTATTGTACCATGCTTATGTGATATGATTTCATATGTTTCATGCTTTGGATATCATAATGTCTTTCCTCCTAGAACATGTGATGAACATGTATCCTTATGTTCATTCCATTACTGGGATTTTCAGCTCATCACATTGTTCATGTGTTCCCTAGGGTACCATATGAAAATGTATGGGATTAATGAATGTTATGATATCATTATACATTTAAAAAAAATAAGTGTTTTTAGCCCATGGTTTTATATTTTTTGTACCTAGTATTACAAGACACTAGACTTAAACATTCATGGATTGTGATCGGATGTATAATTATGTTTAAAATCATGTAATGTCAAATGTGAAAGTATTGGGTCACTATTAATATATTATATGTCTCACAAAAATAAAAGCGAGATGAGAACCCCTTATAATGATTTAAATGATGAAGTGAGAATTAATCAATGAATCAATTATGTATATCAATTATAGATAAATAAGAAAACTATTGAAAAAAATGAAATAAAATATAGTTAATTACACACATAATCTCATAATATCAATTAAAATTTTGACACAATATAATCAAATGAAAAGAAATTGAGTGATAAAAATCCTTAACACTTGGTAACTTTCTTTTCCAACACCCTTGGATGAAATAATAAAAATTTAATCATAAAATACCATTAAATATGAATTATGTTTTATATTACATGTAAAATGGATATAATATAAACCATTTTAAAGTAATTTGGTTTGTAATAATAAAATGTATGTGGATGAAGGGAAAATGAGGTAAAGCCCCATACCTCAAGTCCCTAAATTTCATGTATTTCCTTTAACTCATAATAATGAAAATTCTATAACTTATTTGACCCATTAATAAAATTTTAATTTATTAATACCATATATTTAAATAAATTATTTTATTTATTTTTATGACATATATAAATATTTAATTACTTATGTACACATTTGTTGTTTTGAGGATGTTTAATTAATAGTTTCAAAATGGATTTGTTGGGTTGATCGTGGTAATAGAAGTCATTGATTCATCATATATAGAATAATAATAACGAAATATTATCATATTTTTAAATCAATTTTAATTTTATAACTACTCATGAAATATGGTTATGAAAAATGGACAATGTTACACTCGTGGAGATGATATGTTGTACATACACTTGAGTAATTTTTAAAATTTTAAATGATCACTACAGAAAAAACTTATAATAATTTATCTATAAATAATTTTAATAATATCCTTAATCTGAAATTATTTATTTAAATAAACTTATATATATATTCCATGATATGTGGTTATGAAAGTTGTATCACATCAGTTTGTGGAGGCAGTAGTCAAGATGTACACACAATGAAATTTTTATCCTTCAATGAATAGGAATATAAGAAAATGTATGATATATTATATTATAAAAAACATAAATAAGTAATTTATATCATATAAAAATATTTGTCCCGTCATTATAAATATTCATGAGAGGAAATTATGGAAAACTAATTTCATCGGTTCAAAACGATATAGTCCCCTGTACAAATTAATGAGAGTTTAATATACCATTTGATTGAAGATGATTTGGATTTAGGTCATTACATTAATAGAATAACATATAAGTATAAAGGAGATAATTATTTATTATATCATCGTTGTTTAATTATTAATAACGTAGGTGTAAGAATAAACAAAACAAAAACAGTTTGTTAATAATAATGCCTCCTCTTCAGACCACATCCTTAAAATTATATAAAAATATTTCCTATATAATATTTAAATTTATAAAATTACCTATAGAAAATGGAAACATAATTTAAAAAGAGATTTACGTTGGGGTTGGACAATCCAATTCTTTGTTAGAGTGATGTGCTGAGGCGAGTTGTGACCATTCTTATGTGTAGTAGTTGACTCAATTAGAATTTTTTAAAAGAAAGTATTGTGTAAAAATGTTTCACCTGACATAAGGATACAAAATAGAAAATTATCAACAATTAGTTCAGATGCATTCAAAGAAACAATAAAATACATCCATGAAATTTTTTTAGGTCATTTTAACAAATATCTTTTTATATTAAACCCTATTATACATATTTTGACCACCACCATTTACTGTTTTTACTATATTCACCAGTCATTAAAGAGAAATAATAACCTTTCACTATTATATAATATAAATTATTCTAAATTTAAAAACGGAATAAATTTTAACAAATTCAATTCACGTAATTAGTATAATTTAATTTAAAATTATACCCAAAAATACAATACAAGTGTTGTTCTTCAAAAAACATATTTTTCAAAATTAATATGATTTCATATTAACATTATGAATTGCATTTATCATTTATTTTAATATGTATCTCCTTATTGGTTTTTCTTTTACACTCTGACTCACACCATCTCCTCTCACCTAGTAGATCTCTCCTTATAAAATAATTTACTCACACATTGGTGAGGGGATCAAATGGATGGGATAAATGAGGCATACATAAAAAAAAATCGCATGTATAGATGCTTTTATATAATAATGAGAAGAGGATGAAACACATTCCATAATTTTATTTCCCCCAAAATAAATTAAAATAAAAATTCATATACAAAATGAATTATATAATATAATGATCATCAAAAAATAGGAAATAGGCATACACAGTCCATAATGTTTCCAATTACACATATTCATTATTTAATTAAGATAACACAATAATAATTAATCTAATTAATTTTAATTATGATAATTCCCTCCATGTATATTTTCCCTACTATTATCTATATTTTTATAGAAAATTAATATCATTTAAACATAATGGAGTACAAGAGTTTACTTTGAGGAAACTCTGTGTACTCATTTAAATTTTAACACATAAATTAATTTTAATATTTTATTGATAATACTATGAAATGGAATGTACTATTTAATGAAATAAAAATGGAACGCATAATAAATATGTTTAATCATACATTTAATTTTTCTTTTTAAGAAAATATTATAACACAATTGGAAGCATACAATATGAATATTAGTATTTGGCATGGTGGGTACTTGTCTCCTACAAATGTGAACATCAAACTCCTTGGGTCTAGAATTGTTCCCTGCCATGGATATGTTTAAAGTACACAATGTGTAATAGTGGGACATGTAATGTATCTACGGATTGAATGAAATGTAACACCGAAAATCATGTTTATTGACAAGTAAAAGGCTTGGGACACCCCAGGTATTCATACATGAGGTATCACAGACTACACATTATGTACAGTGGTAACACGACATATAGTTCATCATGTTTTGTGTCAGTATGTCTGATCCTATATGCCAATTTGTTCTATTTGGATCATAGATAGGACCTTCTTGGATGTCACCCAATAGATCAAGATCCACATGTGGAAATAAATAATAGAATATGTGTATTTTTTAATTACATGGAATGAACTATGGGTTTTTTCCAGGTAGAGCCTTTGAAACCTCTCTATAGTTTGAAATGAATACTTATTCATGTTAATCATTAACTGATTGCATGTTAATTATCAATATTGATTAAAATAAGTGAAAATATTGGTTATATATTATAAAAAATAATTTCCAGTAAAAGAAAATGAAAACACACAAACTCAATCAATATATAATAAATAATTATTAATTAAAATGGTGACCCCTATAATAATACTTGTATGTTATTTTTTATAACCCAATTAAATGGGACTTGAGATTTGACTCCCTAATCACACCTCCAATAGTCTAGGGGCTGGCGACTATCGCTGAGTAGGATATCACACAAATGGGAGGCCTTAGCCTAATGTACCATTACATAGGAACCTACATACACATGCATGAAGTAATGCTGAGATATAAAAAAATGGAAATGGAGTGCATACATACATCTATCCCACAACCATATTATTGAAAAATGTAAAAATTTAATAATACAAGGCCCACCAAAATAAAACTACCAAAGACTCCATCCTTCTTCAGAAGGATGGGATCGTTGTCAAATGAACCGATCCGAAATCTCCTCGGCTCAGCTCAAGTAAATAGCCCAGTTAGTCTATCATGCTATAATCTTTCTGCATTGAGTCCTCTTGGGACTTCGTCAAAAGGAATGCAGTCTGCAAAAGATAGAAAACATGTGTACAAAAAGCCTATGAAATGGCAACTACAATGATACTCATTATTAACCCCAAAACCCCCAAAATAAAAGGGAGAAACTGAAATCCATCAGCCTTCTTATTCATGTCAGTGGGAAACGGAAAGAGAGAGAAACTCCATCTCATGAACATCCATGGCTAAAATCATCCAGTAAACTCAAACCATTGTTTTTTTACCAATTATGTGACAACACCCCAAGGGAATAGGAGAAAACACACTAAATATACCCATCTTAGTCACCCAGCCTCTGGATGTTCCTACCTCATCACTACTAAAAAGTGTGACTCGAGGCACTAAGGCCTACACATAACTGATGAAAACACTCCACAAAACATATCATCTAAAATTACACTCATCCAAGATATACTCTATCAGGTTACGTCGCCATCCCAGTTGGCCCATCTGAGGGTTCATAGTCGTCGAATATCGTCACCGAGAACATCACGTTGAAACAATGGAACACCAAACTCCTCGGATAGGGGATCAATCTTATGGTATGCTAGGGGGTAGAATAACCCACCCTAGTCAAACAATGATATCATGGATATGGGATCACTCCCAGGATCCTCTAGGGAATACCACAACCCGATCTGACATTCCCCTGATCACAGAACTTAGTTAGAGGATCTTCTCCCACGTAAAGGTGGTCAAGAAGATGATGAAAAACTCATGTGGGATAACTTTTGATGCATTGGATAGAACTAAAGATACCCCAATCCATACCAAAACCATGCACTGAGTAGGTGATCACGTTTCCAATGATTCCATAACCCTAATATAAACCACACATTGAGTAGGGGATCATATAAACGATGATATCATAACAATACTATTAACCACACACAGAGTAGGGGATCGTATAACTAATGATAATGTAAACCTACTATTGTCACCTACTGTGTAGGGGATCATATTCCTAATCATTCTACCAACCCTACAAGGTTTTCATACTATATAGGTGATCATCGCCCATGTAGACATGGTCACAATGATACCATGAACCCGATCATGGGAAAACAAAGCTAGAGGATCATGCCCTGGCCTCCCCATAGGGATGACACAACTATAATAGATCTCCTCATATTGAGGGGATCAAAAACCTATAAAAAGGTGGTAATTCAACACAAACCCTCATTAAAATGATCCATGGGGGTTTACTCAACCGATGATCTTCAAAACATTGCTAAACTAATCGACCTACTACAACATCACACTGCACTCCTCCAAGGACCAAACTGAGGCTACCACTGTATTATATAAGGATAAAACATATGATAGGATATAAGTTTACCTAAAATGGAAATCCAATGAAAATTTCATAAAACACTGAAAAGGAACCCCATGGGGCTTATGCCACAGTTCCAAAACTCATCAAGAATATGACACAGTTCTGATCACCTAAAATATTCCCAAGATCAACTACATGTTTGTCCAAAATAGACACCCGATTAATATGTCCTGTTTCTATATAAAAAATAAATGGGGCCTCAGGGGCATGTACAATAATCTTGTTCCGAGTACCTAAAATATAGTTTGAAACATCTTTGTTACCATCTATGTCACAATTCCACTGACATTGTGTCAATCAGACGCTCTGTGTAGAAGTTTAGGCAGATCAAATTTTAATAATAATAAAATATTATTATTATTAAAAAAATTCATGGCCTCGGGCCATGAACCAAACTCATAAATTTCCACAAAAATACTAAAAGGGTCTCTCACAATGAATGTATCATGTTGCAAAAAATAGCTCGCAAAGCCGACATCTGGTTTGTAGGTTACTGGGGTTTATAGAACCCCATGACAATTTCGGTCAGACCACCATTGCCTTGCTAGAAACTGCCAATAACACCTGATTGAACCGTGGCACCACCTACCGGACTAAAACTGGAGCAACTTTCCATGCCATAAAATGTTGTAGAATCATGTGAGGACCATTGATAGCACACTAGTTCTGAAAAAATTGATTTGAAATTTATTCTGAGATCCTCAAGACCATATCTACACAAACTCGAGGGAAAAAACAATACATTGATAGGGGAAATGGGATCAATGCTCAAACTGTCAACCTATTGGCATAATTTCTAATGCCTTAGGGTCAGATCTGCAATCTAAAGATGTTGTATCATGATCTGGGAGCATCCATCATCAAAATCAGAGTCGGACATCACCTCATGGTTTGGATCGTTGAAGGAGGATGAAGAAGAGGAGAAGGTTTCCTCTTTTAAGTGCTGAACGGGTGGGGGAGGAGAAGAAATAGTTTTAAGTTTTAATTAATTAATTTAACAATTAAAAAACTATTTAACACCCCTGAAAAATAGTCCTGATGTAGACAATATTAGGTCTCAACTATGGTAGATGTGTTATTCTAAACTCAACAGTAGGCTTAGAATTTCGATATGAGATTCCCTTAAATAATTATATGTGCTGAAATCCATAAATTTATTTATTTATTTATTTAATAAAATTATCTTGATTAATTTTGCCATAGCATGACTGCGCCCAAATTACATACACCCTGCCTAGGTTAAACTATGTGATCCAAGAAGCAACTATGCCATCATCTTTCTGATATGAGATACTATCTGAGAGATAATTCATTTACTCCACATGCATAGTATAAAAATACATAATATTATTTTAAAATTTTTCCCAGTCACACCGGGAATCAGAATCTCATGTCTTCTTCATTCTTAGCTCTGCAATTATACATAATAATATACCAATGTTTAATAGGGAAAAACCAGATTATATACATTTTTTGGAGCCGAAGCATCCTTTGAAGGAATGAAAAACAAGTTTTTTATCCATAAATCATATTTAATAAATTATTTACATGACCGAACATTCATTTACAATAAAAATATAATATGAAAAGACTATATTAATACACTACATCCAGTTGTGAATGATATTCACATGATCTTTATAATTAATTGATTATAATTTTAATAATTACCATTATACTTTAATTCAACATGGATTTATTATTGTATGTAAATGATCTCATTGTACCAAAATTTCACAACTATGTTTAAGTTTATAATCCTTCCAATAGAATTCAACACATCTAACCACATCCTTGAACTATATGGTAGAATTTCTAGGTTCTGGCTTGAGAGATCTTTATCGCATTTATTGTTCTTGGTTGTCTATTATAGATCCATCTCATATACAGAATAGTTCATGGTGTTCTATCAATGGTTTGAGAGAGGAAGAGTATGGAATTAAATTTATGGATAGATAAAGTCTCTCTCTATATATTGTTCACAGCAAAACACTAGTTAGTATGGTGATATGATTAAATATTTATTATTTTTCTTATATGAAGTATATTTTCACACTAAATCCTTACCAAAATTAATATTATATTTTGATCCCAATTCTATTAGTAATAAAAATATCATGATCAATCACATAACATATGAAACACTTTAGTAATATAATTAAATATCTTTTATACCATTTCAATCAGACCATTACGCTCTGTCCATTTTCCCACATCAAAATTTATTGATCATTAAATAATTATTATTTAATTACCTTAATATCACCTCATTACTCTTTGATAAATATTGTAATTTAAATATTTTCCAAACATTTAGATAAATATTATTATTATTTAACTCACATATACTTCCAAAAAATCATTGATTATGTTATAATGATCAACCAAATCCAATAAAATTATTATTTATTATAACTAGATATATTCATTATATTAATATATATGACATTACAGATAAACTTTTTATGTGACACTCTATGACTCTATATCAGTGAGATTAGGTATAATCGTATATATTCCATGGTTAGAATATAAAAACACACAATGGATACCATAGGGAATATAATATAATTTTACAGTGATATTAAACTTCCTGTAAATGCTTCTTATGTACTATAATCCAGTTATGTGATATCTCAAATCACGAATATTTCACAGCAATATTGTAGACCTATTTTCTCAACGTCACTTTCATTGAAATTACAAAATTTAAATAAAAAACCAAACACCATGGATATTGATTTGTATTGGTAGTTTTTTTCCATCTATGATCCTGAGATATCAACTTTTGTTATGGGATAGAGGGGACAAATCCTTTATCACATCAATCATAAATGAAATATAATTCATGTCATATCCAACATATCCTACCAATTTGAGAACATATGTGGTCATGGTATTCATAAATACATCTATTTACATGTGTGATTATATTAACTAATGATAATATTAAATACCATAGATCATTACAAACATCTATTTATAAACAATCCATTGACACATGAAATGTGGATTTCCAGTTTGATGGGTTTTTTCTCAAAACCTCTTGTCATAGAGAATATCAATGGGGAACACCATGAGAAGGTTTATCAATGTCTTGTGAGTATCATAAAAATAATATATTTTATTTTATTTCTCTCATAATAAAATATAATCCATCCATTGAACAAGATTCAACAATTATTCATGGAACCCTTATGTTCTCAACATAAAGAAGAAATATTATGACATTTTACTGTGACATATATTCTATGGAAATTATCACATCGAAATTTCATATAGATGAAAAATATTATTATTGTAAGAAAACAAAAACAAAAAATAATTATATCTAATAAAGTACAAAATATGATAGTTCTAGGGCACCAACTCTAATTATAATCACAAACTCTGGAATATGATCTAATAATATTTTATGTTGGGATAATAATTTTTTATCTATCCATTTTTTTCACCTAAAAATTAATGGACTCTCTACCTATGACCCTATATTCATGTATGGTTTCTCTCATAACATTCTTTAAAATTAGGTGTTGCAATAATTAAAAAAAAACATATAACTTTTTGGAAATGAGAACTATCAAATTTATCATTGATAAAGGTAAAATTATTATTGTAACAATTATCAAAGATAAAATCATGATATGTAAGGGTAATGGATGAAATTATAGGGTCTAACCTTATGTTTTGAGCATATATCAGTTCTAAAGTAAGAATTTATAAATTTAAAAATATAATTTTTTTCATTACTAAATCTATATATTTTTATAAGTATATCATTATTTATATAAATGTATAATTATATTGAAAAATAATTTTCCAAATACGATGGGATCATGTAAAATTTTAATTTATAAAAAGGATATGGGAAAGGGGATAGATAAGGAAAACCATAACTTAACCATGGTAAAGACGAAAATGTTCTCAATAGGGCTTCAAGACAATGCCATGTCTCTCGATATATTCATCCATTGAGTGAATGATTGTATTATATTAAGCCACATGCATACCTAGATCATGAGAATGTAGTATTCTCATTGATCGGTACATATGTCCCTATCCATATAGGTCGAATTTATTTTATTGTGGGAAACCTTCTCCCCGTAAACCTTATTTTTAGTTTACCTTTCCTTATACCTATCCTCTGCCTCCATATATATTACTACATCAATCAAGACAAAAAAACAAAGATTGTCCACTAAATCAGATTTTATTTTTCTTGATTTTACTCATAATATTTTCCATAATACCATTATTAATCATAACCTCTTTAGGATCATAAATTAAAACCACATGATCAACTCTTTCCAAGAACACATTAGACTGCACTAAAACATTTACAATATTGTATTGGCCTTTGATATGTCCAAATGTTGTATTAAAATCCCCTTTACTTTGATTATAATCATTATACATGTTTAAGAGTGTAAAATACAAAACAAATATCGATTTTTAAATTGAGATAGAAAATCATCCCCTTAACAGAACACAAACCCTAACAAGGTATTGGATGTTCCATGGATGTTAACTGAAAGATTCAAAGTAGGGGAAACCTCTACAACCATAGAACTGCATAGATGTTGCATTGATGGAACATGTGAATAATATTTATGCTGAGAAGTCAAAGGTGATATAAATTTATTATTACATTTTAGGCCTTTGATAGCACTAATTCGTACTACTTCAATAAATAAAGGTTATAATTCATTTTAAATTATGTTCACTATATGACTAGTCATTTTTTTTAATCTTCCTCATGATGATAATAAAAAATAAAATTATCAAAACCATAACCTTTGGTAACTCCATCATGTGGTGTAATCCCTTGATCTATTATTTCATCCAGGTAAAGTCCAGTAGTTGGTTCTACACTAACCAAGACATAATGTGAAGCACCTGGGGAATATTATTAAGCTTCCAACCCATGATTCTAAGATAGAATTATCCCAACATATATGGTATATTCCCTTGATAAAAGTATATATTTATGAATTATATTATACTCATGCTTTCAAGATTTATGATTCCATTCATATTTAGACACATTCTTCTTAGTAGTGTTATCAGTCCTAGAATAACATACAATGGTAGTAAATTTAAATATATATTACTCAATAGAATTTACATATTTCCTATAATTTATTCATTTTAAATAAATAATACATCCACTTATGGAATTAGAAACATATTTATTTTTTCTCTTCAAAACTTGTATGAATTGACGTTATATATAAAATTCTATCCAGTGTTCAAAATATTCCAGAAGAAAAGTATTTATAAGAGTATCATAATGATAAATTTCAACTATGATTCTTAATAAATACCCACACATCTATTTCTCAATTTTCTTGTCTATTTTAATTCGAATACAAAAAATAATCTGACATCCAAAACAATTTGAGGATTCGATATTAACTAATGAATCCTTTGAGTGGTAATCCATACTTCAGTCATTAATTTTTTTTCCTAGCCTAGATTAAATAATGGATCCCAATATTGGATATATATGAGACCAGGATTAATTGGGATAAACCCAATAAAAAACCTTTATTTTAATCTCATTTAAATCAAAGAAACCTAAAATAATTCCTTTCCAATAGAATTAATCTTTCATCCTTCAAAGCCTCATATCTGGACTAGTCATTTTATACAATTCCATAGGGATTCAAGTTAAACCCATCATCTAAATAATTGTGTGAATAATAATTGAATGTTTTCACTCTGTGATCCTCTATTCATAAATTCCATGATCATACTCAATAAGGCAAAATGATTTATTCTTGTTTACTCTTTAATTTGATATAATATATCCTCTCATGAATTCTATGAAGATATAATGGTTTTAACTAGAACCTGAAAAAAAATTATTCACCCCATCCAATGCCACCTTACCCATAATCCAAGGAATTGAAAATTCCAATTTCTTTGAGGAAAAAACAAACACATCTTGATGATTGAAATAATACTTGACATTGAAATCTATCAATGAAAATACTTGATCTCCAAATAGACAGAGTGACAAAACATCTCTAACAACCACATTCCTCCCAATTAAATAAAGTTACATGTATACATATATAATATAATAAAATTTAAATTTATATAGTATAAATAATTCAATAACTGAATATAATATTAATAATATTATATGTTCAATATAATAAGTATTAATTATATTTAAGTAATATCATTTATTTTTTTTATGAAATTATTAATGATATAAATGAAGAAATGTTTTACACTAAATAAACTTTTAGAGTTGTATTTATAAATATTAAGTGTATTTTATTGAAAAAAATATAAATTAAATGTATTTTAATAATTAAAAGTAAATAGTAAATTTTCCATCCATTGATGTTTGGGTCATGACTTTGTGGCTAAGGCACATCGTTAGACTGTATGTGATTGAACGTTAGAGCCCCCCCGACTCACCCTCTAATTTGGGTGAAAGGATGTAGGACTTTTAGTAGTATTGTTGGGGGTACTATAGTATCAATGACACTATAGAAATAACATATACTATAGAAGTAATATTTATTTAATGTGAATTTATTCCAATAAAAATGGATTTCAAGTCACTAGGCCAACAAACATTAATGGGTGTGTGTGTGTGTGTTTTTCTATTTCTATAGCTTATTAACCCGTAATATATAAAATAGTTTTTTGAAAAAACTATTCATTATTTTTATAATAAAATATTTTTCTTAAAACAAAATATTTAATTGATTTTTAATATGTAATATTATTGAACCATATGTTGGAAACTCAAGATCCGTTTATAAAAAAATGAAAAGACACATTGGGATGTAAGTAATATATTATTGACTGGACAATAACAACCATTGAGAAAGAACCCTCAAAACATAGTAGATAAATAAGATAAGTCCCACTTCAAAACTAAGACCAAAGGTCCATAACATTGTAATAATAAATCACATAAATCATGCATATACAAAACCTCACTAATTCCTTTTACTGATCTATGAAATTAGACTATTTTACCCACATTCAATGCATGTCTTAAAAAAGAACACTTGTTATCCTGATTTATCATATAAGAAGAGACCCAACCCCTACAACATGAAACAAGAAACCATTCAGTCTTCCCCAAGTCACATTCATTAACAAAATAAAAAACAAGGATCAAATATAAAATCCCATGATAATGTAAAAAATTTAGTTTCATAACATACAAATCACAGAAGAAGAGAACACTACTATAAATAAAAAATTAAGTTGAACAAAGACATATAATATATAAAAAATAAAAGGGGAATACTATAAATAGAATATATATTATATACCAAAATTTAAATCCTAATGTGGATTTGGGAACATAAAATTCAACTATAAAATCATTTGAGATACCTAGACTAGCATCACTCAAATTCTAGACATCAAACTGATATAGTTATCATAAAAAACATATGAGGGTAAATCCTACCACATAGATAGAGACCTCTATTATAAAAACCTTTACACCCAAAAAATAGTATTCCATGGATTATAGTTATTATCATCTTAGAGTTATTAATTATTTTAATCAATGAGATATCCATTCACAGTATGAAAATTAAGGTTACCTGCATTACTATTTTTATATGTCAGCTTGTCCACATACTAAGAATCCAATGGTATAAAAATGTATTTTTCTAGAAATATAATATCTAGGAATGAGTTGACTTCACTAGGTCTATATCTATCCTGTCAAATAAATTAGAAGTAAAAAATTATCTTTCAACCCTAAATGAGTCTCTTGAATTGGAAATATTCATCATGAAATAGTAAGATTATTTAACACTTTCATTGAAAGATAGTAAATTAATAAATGTTTAATTCACCCAAACTACTACTTTCTATTATTTAGAAACAATATATTTTGATTTACCATTACCCTATATTGAAGAGTCATCGGCATAATGAGAAATAACATGATAAGGATTAATATTTGGTTCAACAATAAAGCCCTCATTGGTAGTATATGTTGAAATAGATGGTGGGATTTTCAATTAGATCCTCTGAGGATGGGAAAATCATATTCATCAAACTGACCATTCAATAATTCTATAATACTATAAGGTGAAAAATCTAAATCACCCAACACATCATCCTTAACATGTTGACACCAAACATGCATTAAACTAGCGTATAATGAATTATATTACTATTGTTCTTCTAGATTGAAGGTTTGTTCCAATATAGTTCTTATTTATAATTCTCTAAAAATTGGATACCTCATAATCATCTATGAATGACCATTAATAAAAGGTTCATTCATAGGTTTGGACATCAAATTTTAAGTTCCATTCGACTACATTTTTCCATTTTGACCTTTAGAAGAAATCATCTCATGATCCTTTCATAATGTATTATCAACATTTTCATTTACTACTAACATATATTTAGAATCATTCTTATCAAAATCACATTATGAAACCCCTATACCATTGATAAAGTAACATCTTAAATTAACTTTTAAATAATATGTATTCCCATTATCTTCAATACAAACCCAAGATCATTCATCTATACCCCCAAAATAACCTTATTTCAATATATCATGTTGATTGATGATCAAATGCCTTCCAAAATTTAAATCCTATAACAATGGAAAGATACCCCAAATTCCTAGCCACTGGTATCCATAATAGGTGGACTCATCCCCTACATCACATCCAGATGAGGTCCCTCAACATATACAATTTTCTATTTCTCAAAATGATTAAACATCTCTTATTCCTTATTAGCTTCATTAAAACCTCCATCAGTTTGTTTTGAATGAAAAAAATCTTTAGAGTAAATAGATACCAACGTCCGCTATTTAATATGACCTTACTCATTTACTAAAATTCCATATCATTATAATTCAAAGAATAAGACCAACCACAATTATTAAGACATTATTTCATCCCATAAATCATCTCATCATGTCCCTTCAAGGAGAAGAAAGAATAAACTGAATTCCATGAGAAATTTTCCTCAAACTCTATTATCTATTAGAAGGAAAAAAAGAATATATCATTCTTATTCTATAGATCAATATCTTTTTTAGTAATTGACAAAAACCCCTTATAATTATATAATTAAATTAAATCCAAAACTCTAAGAATCCTATCTAAATATCATAATTGAGAAATAATCTGTGGATTTATCCATCTTAATATAAATATTGATCATTGAGGTAAAATAAAATAAACTTTATGGATTCCAAAAAAAATAAAATTAATACAAATAATTCTAATCTTATTTTGTACTTGGTTATTATTAAGGTTAAATAGATCAAAATTAAAATCCCAATATTGGATTAATAGTATTGCTGGATTAAGGTAAATTGAACCACGCTTCCATAATCAAATAATACATTTCATATAGGGGAAATATATAGATATGACATTTTAAAATTAAAGTAAAACTCCAATCTAGGAATCCCAAAATTGTAAATTTGTTATGAAATAGACCATTTATTCTCCATGACTTCCCACCAACACGTAAAACTAGTTATTATGCTCAATCTAGTTTAAATATATGAGACATTAATTCCCCGCCCCACATGATAGAGTCTGCCAACTATAATTAAGGGTATAAGGTTTTATCATGGGCAGAATGTGAATTCATATTAGATTAACAAATTGTTAGATATGCAGTAAAACATATGCACAACTTTTGGTGAACACATCTTACCTTGATGTTTTATTGATTATAATTCATTACGAATGGATTTAATGATATCAACTGTGAAAGGATTAAATGGATTTCATTCATTGAAATAATTAAATTAATATGTCAAATAAGAATAGTCTTTTTTTAGATACATTGAATATGGATAATAAATTTCATTAAACAATACATGTTAATGATAGATTCATAATGAGATTAGTTCCCCCTTGTAGGATATGACTGATTGTATGAAATAAGTTTTATATTATCATTCTTATGAGAGGCAGTTTATCACTAGGTAATGTATCGACCATATCTTCTAAAATTATGGGTCCTCAGGAATTGTTCTATGATAATATGGAGCATTTAATCACCTCAAAGGAAGGATAAAATTTTCTATGAAACTACTGCTAAATATCAAGTGTACCCTATCAAATATTGAAAATAAATCATATTTATTTCAAAGTATGAATTTTTATTCCCCTAATTAATTTTATATTATGATTATTTTGAGGATGGATAAAACACATTTATATGTTTTATTTATCTTTTTTATTCATATGAAGAACCTTTAAAACCCATTATTTTTATCCAATATAGGTTATAAATGAAGTTAATAAATTTTGTATGCTTATAAATGAAGAACTAGTTTAATGAAATTGTTTCCTAAACTGTGATCATGAAGTGGTATCAAGTGGCATCAGGTATTTTGATGATTCATATATAGTCTTCTATAATGGTTTTTCATGGATTTTGTGTAGATATTTTTTTTCTAGGGGAATCTTTTTAGAGGTAAATGGATATGGTGTAGATCTGAATAATGAATGGTTGTGGCAGCACTAGATTCACCCATTGACCATCACGATGTTTGATTCCCCTACACGTTAATGGCTTGGTTATCACAGATACCAAATTTGATTGCCTCTTTTCCTCACTCAAAAGATTTTTTATGTGTTTCATATTAATATCAATACTAGATCTAATGTAAATTGAATAACAGTTGATAAATTGCTGTGAAAGGGAGTAGTGATATTTATTGTTACTTAAGGTGAAAACATTTTGGCCTATGTGATCAAGTAATGTGGTAGTATCTTCAGTGACAAGCATTATCAATGGAGTTTTTAGGCAATGTCAGTAGAATGGTTTTGTTATAGGTATGTGTCTGAGTGGATGAAGAAAATGTATGTGACATATGTGGTTTGAACCATTGATTATATAGTCCTTGGTTCATGAAGGAATCAGTGTGATAATTGTTATTTCTTTCTTAATGGGAGTTAGTGGTGGATTGAGACAGTAGATATTGATCATCCACAATGTCGATTTGTTTTGGAGGGTGGATATAGCATGGGTGGATTAGGTTGTAGCTACAGTGAAAATAGCACAATAAGCTGTGTTTTATTATTTTATTTACCCTTGGGGATTTGATTCTGGTTCCACGGTCCTTTGGTCCACTGGGCCATTGTCTCATCTCTTAGGGGTTGTACGTGACACGATGAGACTAGATTTTTTCTCATCACAATTTAAAGGAAATAAAACATCTCATGCAAGTGTCATGAAGTGGGAATACTTGAATGAAATATGCTGATGTTTATACCCTTCATTATACCATCTTCATAACTCTAATTTGTGTTGATGGGTTCCCATCCTTGGGGATTTCCGCCCTGTATTTCTATCGGATTATGTTTAGAAGTTGTCTTATAGTTTCTTGGGTTCTATAAACTATCATCGAGTTGGTGGATCGATAGAGATATAATTTTGATAGAATGTATCATCTAGTACTCCCCTATATAACTATTTGGAATTAAGGGGTTCTATAATACATTATGTTAGACTTGTACAACGCATCTCTCAGAAGGGGTGATGACACATCATCATTGACAGGACACTTGCATAGTTTCTCTGGTAGGGGGAAGAAATACGTTGGACTAGTGTTATGCACAAATCATGATTCATTTGGAACATAGAGTAAATAGGTCCTATGAGACGTATATTCATAGGTCTTTCTTTCTCTATTGAATTTGTTCTTGTTTCGAGTTCCCTCTATCCTGTGTTTAAATGGGGAATTCCTTTGTTTTTTAACAATAGTGGGATTGAAAATCAATCTATTTCAATTTATTTTAAATGTTAAAACTATTTAATTTTTAGATATTATCTATACCACAGAAAACTAGTTTTATTATCAATGGATTAAATAATTATTAGTATATATATATATCAATAAGTTGAAATGTTTACATATTAGAATCTCAGTTCTGATGTTTATAATTAATTAAATATTGTATATTTAAATTTATATGTTATACAGTGTATAATATTATAAGTACATATTATGAATGATTATAAAATTTTTATATTAAATTTTTTGGAGTGTCCATAAAAAACCAGCTAATTTATAATATATAAGTAGTTTTTAATTATTTATAAACATGTATTATATAAGTATGCCATGTTTTGGAAAACTAATAAATTGTTTATTTATTATTTTATTACATTGATATTTGTGTTTATTAAAATGATTATTAAATAAGAATAGTTTTTTATGAATCCATTATGAGATAAATTAAATATAGAAGTTTCATACCTACATTACATGATAGGTATGATTCCATAAGATTTATATTTCATCTTATTTGACCTTAGTTTTTAATTTTAGTAATAAGCTATGGAATAGTTTTTTTAATAATGTTTTCTCATATTTGGGGATAGAGATATAATGAATTGAATTAATTTAGAATTAATATATCCCCAAGTATATGGACTTGTGTTTGAAATACCAACTAGCCTGGAAGCATATTACTTTTTCTATAAACCGAATGGGTAGGATATCTATCTCTCACAGCATACTTATATAGAGATTATGAGTCTCATATAACTCTATTATTTTTTATGAAAAAATTATGTTGATTATGTAATTATGAATTCAAATATGTATTAATATTCTTGGATTTTTTGGGTGTGTTACAAAAACTATCGGTAATGTTCAAAATTAAACATTATTATTGGATCAAATAAATAATATGTAATATGGAACATGGATTACAAATCTAAATCACAATAAACAAGAATACACGTAGAAATAAATCATGGGAGGAAACATTCTCTCATATTTTAGTAGTTAGGAATTAAATATAAATATGATATATATTAAACTGGAGTAAATTCTAAAAATAAAAACCCTAAAATAAAAAGTGAGAGATTCCTTCCAAATTGGAACTTTTTAAGACTACAATTATCCAAATGGGAAGTTTCATTCTATACTATGATGAACAAGTATTCTATTTTTTATGAAAATGAAGTAATGGAGGATGTTGGATTATCTAACTATGACGTTTTTCTCTATATCCAGGTGGCACCTGATGTTCTTGTGTTATCTTATATTTGGTACTTGATTTGGGTCACACTAGATGGGAAACCCTAACAGTTTGGATAAAAAAGGAATAGAGTTGAGTATATCTATATGATGTATGTGGATAAGTATGTATCTACTATACATCAATCATAACTATTGTGATTGGGATTATTTCCTACCTAAATAACTAAGTGGTGATATGAATACACCATCGAACTCATTAAATAATGAAATGTGGATATTGGATCCCAAAATTGATATGATTCACATGTTCATTGATATAGGTGGGTTCAACTTCATTATGTTTTTTTATTAAAAGGTATAAAACAAGATAATCACCCACTAATATATCTGTGTGGTCAAATATGCATTAATTCATATTATTCATACTAACATCCCTTATAGTTATGACCAATAATCCATATTTTTATTAATATATCCGGTTGATTTGATTTCAAAAAGATAATAATTTTAAACAAATTAATGTGAACGTCATATTAATTATTTCCACTAACTATGAATCATGGGTATTAAGTACATGTTTTTAATAACATATTTGTGATGAAAAAACCCCTAGATTTGATGGAACTGATGAATGTCATTGTAGAACTACATGTCATTAAGGGGGAATAATTTTCTATATTATAAGTCGAAACATATGATCTAATCATTCAAAGTGAATTATTATTAAAATTAGATAAAATTTATTACTTTCTCCCCATACATAGACATTTTTTATGTCCTTTTTGGAAAAAAAGGACTTTCATTCACTTTTAATAATATATGTAGTTCAATATATGATAATGATTTTTTGTCATTATTATTATAATGAATGGTATATATATTCTTAATTTGGATAATCCTACTTAAATCATTCTGAATAATAATATCAATATTGATTCTAATCCATCCTACCTTAACATTTTGACCATAGAAATATAAAAGATAAATTTATTCAATGATACCATAGATATGGAGTGAAAGAATCCTTTGATTATAGATTTTTTGATAGCTGAAAATATGTTATATTATCTAAGAAATTATACATCATGTGATATATTTTAGAATTATTTCAAAACAAACTCCTCATGTAACACCAAAAGGAAATGTTATGTTTAAGAGGTGGAATAAAACATTGTTTTGCATAAATAAAACATTGTTTTACATATTTTAATAATTGTGGGTCTATGAGATCTTATTATTTCATTATGGGGTTATGATTGGACATTGATTTTTTCCATTATAATTGGACTCCATATAATGAAATCATAAATTATTCATATGAGATATGTTAATGTAAATATATGAGTTTTTTTTCAATATTAAGTGCTTTAATGCACTCATATTTAGTCAAAATTGATGCAAAATATTAAAACTGATTTTTTGTATCATAATGAAACAAGGGTACCCCATTTATAAAATACTTCTAAACACAAAGTGTTTTTCTATCAAAATGAATTATTTATTGACAAAAAAAATTATGATGACGTGTTAGTTGGATAAAAGTTTAACTTATTAATTTTTAATACCAACATATATGAATTTTTATTGAGATGTTAGTTTATTCAGTTCTACAATGTCTTATGGAAGAAGAACCAATCAAGTTACATAATAAACTCCATGGTCTGTTAAAATTCATTTGGAACCTGAAATATAATTATTTATCATGGAAAAAATTGATGAATTAAAGTTCATAGGATGTAAAACTACATCATACCGAGATACTGTTGAGATTTTTTATTATGATAAATGGTGAAAATCCATGGAATTTGAGATCTGATCCCCACACACATTATCCATGTTTAGAACATTGTATAGGCACCATAAGGGGTGAGATCCATAGAGTGATATTCAAATTTCGGAAATAAAACTGACATAGATTGTAGATTATATATTTATAAATCATATCTGGTGGAATTATTTTACAAAACAATCCATGGTATTGACTATTGAGAAACATTTTCACCAATTGTGATTATTATTTATAATTTTATGTTACTAGATACATTCGATCATTATAATTATGTGATATATAAAATAGCTAAAAAACCTCTTCCCTTAACACTAATTTTTTAAAGCATGTGTATATGATATAACTTAATGCATATTATGATCCAAATTAGTATGATAATGTATGAAAGATACAATGGTCAATTTATGGGATGAAACATCATTCACAGAGTAAGAATATCTTGTTCAATATTGTAATCAAAGACATTATTTTCATCATGAACATGGATGATTAATTATTATATAAGTGGGTTACTGGGTTAATAGTGGTTTTTCTAGTTTTTAGGTCAGAAACATACTCCATATCTGAAACGATATCTTGAATATTAATTTTGTAGAGTTGTGGATGGGTAAATATTTATCGATAAAATACATGGTTGATGATGAATATGTATTTAGTATGATTATATATAGAGATACCTCTAATTTTATTCTTTTAATTATCTATGACACTTATACCAGTAATGTTATCAATAATTTTATTATTGATAAATTCAAGAAGGGGTCTTTAGTGGAGTTACGTAGAATGAATCTTTGGATGATTAAGGATCTATATAAAGTGTTAAAATGATAAATAAAGTTCTTTATCTATCCTAGGTAGGCTCTATAATGTATAAATATTTTGTACCATACCTGATGTCACCTATTATAATAGAATAAATTGTGTATATCAATCCAGTCCTAGTGAGAGTCACTGTAAAACTATAAAGACAATTCTTATGTACTTGAGAAAGACTAAAGATATGTTCTTGGGCTTTGGAAGAGAATCTGAACACTGTGTAAAAGGTCATATATATTTTAATTTCTAATCCAAAATATATTACGTGAAGTTTCAATCTAGTTTTTTTCCTAAACTGTTAATCTATCAGTAAGAAGAGTTCCAAACAAGCCACCATAGTGGACTCAATAATAGTGGTAGAGTACATCCCTACATTAGATGATACGATGGTAGTTTATTTGATAAATAAGTTATTATCTGATTTTGTAGTATTATATAGCATATAGGGAGTTATTTAGTTGTACTGTACCAACAATGGATCCATTAATTATGATAAGGATCCTCATTCTTACCAATGGTTCAAACAAATTATTTACAAATACAATATCATGAGGTATATTGATAAGTGTAGTGATATAGTGACCATACTTTTTATTACCTTACTATTATATCATTTTAATGATAAAAACATAAGTCATTACACAAAGAGTATATAAAGGTTTAATTTCATTTGATAACATAGACTATAAATAACTTTTACAATATAAAAATAAACATTTATTTAGTTCCTTCTTCTCTATCTTCTTAATGGACCTCGAATTCTCCATAGTAAAAGTAGTCACATGAAGATATACATAAAAAAGGGGTGAGATTAAAGCCTAATAAGATCATATAAAATAACATGAAACAATATAACATGGTGTGAGCACAATCATGATCATCATAACATAGGTATAGAATCATGAGGGTAAGTATTAATAAATGACATTGAATGTTGAAATGCCTAACAATGAATCCTTTTGAGTTTGTGGTCAACTACCACACATAGTTGTGAAAAAAACTGGCATCATGTTCACATATATTTCACTTTAATCTTGAGGTTCTTCACATTACATAAAGAATTGGAGTTCTAAATAATTACAGTCACACCTGTCACATCATAACATTTACATTGCACTATATATTTTTGGGAACACCTATCACATCAAAAAATTCCATTTACCAAGAATGCCTCATAGAACATACATCAATATTGAACATATAATAACCAATGGAAATGAATTAGTTTCATTTAATAAACATGCATTTATAAATATTGGGTTCTAAAATAAATGAGGGAATACAAATTTTTATATAATAATCATCAACCTTGAGTGATGGAAAATATTGTGAAAAGTAAAATATTTGATTTTTTTGAAATAAGGGATCATTAGAAAAACTATGCATTTTTTCTATTGACATGAAATATATAACTGATCATAACTGTGTTTGTCAGATTTACCAAATTCAAATCATATAAGTGGAAATATTATGTTTATTAGGTAGTCCATAAATGTCCAATAGTATTTTGTAGAATAATGTGGAATTGTGTTTCCTAAGGTGATTTTAAGTGAAATAAAAATAAGAAGATAATTTCATATGATAAAGCAATAGGTTGTAACATTTCCCACCTTTTTAAATTTCTCCCAAAGAAATTCATTTTACATAAATCGTTGAGGGTACTTATCCTTCATTACCACTTCTGGTTCCCATGTTTCTTCTTCATTCTTATGGTTCCCCCACAAAAATTTGACAAGGTTGGTTATATTTTTGCATATAAAATTATCTATCTAGTCTATAATTTTTACTGAATTCTACTAATAATAGAGATCATCTTCCTACTATACCACCTTTGAGTTTAGTACATGTGAGTGATCGGGTATATACTTCATGAAGAGTAAAACATGAAAAACATCATGAACTAGATCCATATGTGGTATATAAGAGGAATATAATAGGCGCCAAATACTACGTGATGAAGGAAATACAAGGGTCCAATGTACCATGGTCATATCATCCATTTATTTCCAAACTGCATGACTCTCTTCCATGGAGATATCCATAGAAATCATTTGTATCTAACTTTGAACTCCAAGTCCCTCAAATAGTTTTCGTCATCGTTATTTTTACTCCTCTTAGCGTCATTCATATGTTTCGTGATTGATTGAACCTTTTCATTCATCTCATGTATGAGATGAGGTCCAAGTATCTTTCTTTCTCCAAATACATTGCAATAGGTTGCAGATCTACATCACTTTACATAAAAGGATTTACATGGTGCCATCTGAATACTCGTGTGGAAGTTATAGTTGTATGAGAACTATTCCAATGGAAGATACTGATACCATCCTACTTTTAATTCCAAATAACATTCTCTTAGCATATGTTCGATCATTTGAATAGTACATACAAATTTTCCTTCAGTTTGGGGGTTATAGGCTGTGTTGAAGATCAATTCAATTCTCAAGGCATGTTGATGAATCCTCCAGAATATTGATTTGAAACTGGGATCACAATCAGACACAATTGATAGTTGAACCCCATATAGTCTCACCACTTCTTTCACATATTTATTATCATGGTTTCATGTTATATATCATCCTGAACAGAAATAAAGTGAGCAGTCATGGTGAGCCATTCCACAACAACCCACAATCCATATCACATTATTTCTCTTTGATGTCTTCAAGAGACATATGACAATGTCCACAATGTCATTCTCCCATTTCCATAAAGGTATAAGGAAATGGTTTCATAATCCCCTTATTATTTTTTTATCTTCTTTAACTTTCTGACATAATAAGAACCTTCAAATATATTCTGCAATCTCTTTCTTCATGTTATCTCACCAGAAATATTCTTGGTGATCACAGTACATATTGGTACTCCAAGGATGGATAGAGAAAGTTGATCTATGTGCATTATCTAATGCCTTTTTCTTTTTCTTTGTGTAATATGGTACATAGAGACTCATTCCAAACCAAATTACACCATCATAGTTAATATGGAACTCTTGTAGCATACCTTCTTTTAATAAAATCTCCTTCTTTGGCAACTCTGGATCATCCCTTTAATCCCCATTAATCATCTCTTTGATATATTATTGGGAAATAATTTGTGCAAGGTAGGATACAGTCCTTACCGTTATGATTTCCGATTCCATAAAATTCATATCCATGAAGATATGGTCTTTCTCCATCTGCAACATGAATATAGTTGTATGTTCCTTTATTCTTGGAGCATCGTCTACTTTTTTTCTTTTCTAAGATAATTAGTTAATAGAGGATCATAATCATTGAGTAGCTCTAACCACCTCCTTTGATTAATGTTTAGATCCTCTTGTGTTAATATATACATTAGGCTTTTATTATTGCTATATATATCACATTGGTCACCAAAAAGTTAGTGCCTCTAGATTTTCAAGGAAAAATCATAGCTTCAAACTCCAAATTATTAATCGGGTAGTTATTCCCATGGATCGTCAAATATAGTGAGGCGTAAGATATCACATTATAATTTTTATTGAGTACACAAACCAATAAATTCTTCGATGTGTCGATTTATATGATTAAACAGTCTCCAATTTTTGGTAATGTGTGTACAGGTGCAGATATAAGACTTCTCTTTATCTCCTTGTGTCATTCCTCACATTATTCCATCTGAACATACTTTACCCCTTTCCTTGTTCACATAGTCAGCTGGCATGAAAATCAAGATATATTTCTCCTGAAACACCCATTGTACCCAACTAATCTAAGAAAAAAATGTATTTATGTCATACTAGTGGGTCTGGCCCATTCCTCAATTGTCATTGTTTTTAAGGGTCCACCAAAATTCAATCACATGATATCACATGTTCCAAGAATATGACTTCCCACATCCAAAAGTCACACCTACTGAACATTTCATACAACATCCCCTTTTTCAATGCTGCCAACACAAGTCTTATTTGTTAATAATGTTACTCCATTGTCTTGGATTATATGATAATATCATCGATAATCACAAAAAAAAATTGGTGGTAATTTCTAATGACTCCATTCATCAAATCAATGATGATTGTAGGGGAATTATTATGTCCAAGGGGAATTACTAAAAACACATAGTTCCCATACCTTATACAGAATGAGGTATTCTAAATATCATCCTTATTCACCTTTAAATGATGATATCCATAATGGAGATCCACTGTTTAGAAATATCGATATCCTATCAACTGATCAAAAAAGCAGTCAATACATAGAAGAGTACACTTATTCTTTATGGTAATCTATTTTAGTTATCGATAATCGATTCATAGCTGCATTGATCCATCCTTCTTCTGGATAAAGAGAAACAGTGCACCCCATGGTGATACACTAATGCCTATGAACCCTTTATCCTAATTATCATGAACATATTTCTTAAAATCTACATGTTTGATAGGATCCATCATATATGGCCACTTTGAGATAGGTGTATATTTGGGTATGAGATCTATTGATAACTCTACCTCTCAATATAGGTCTAGTCTGGGTTACTCATGAAGAAATACATCACTATATTCCCCTAAAATGGTCATTTACCCAAGGTTAATACCTTTCATTGACATAACTATTTTACCAAGGTATGCTTCTTCAAATGGAATAAACAACCATACCATTGAAGGATTTATCAAAGGAGATTCATGATCATCCTTTATTTTGTAGAGGAGTACTGGATGATTTCGAATATGAAAATATATTTCATTTTCCCGGTAGTTTATATGAGATTTAAATAAAGAGATCCAATGATCCTTAGTATATCATCAAATTCCCACAAGGTAAGTATCACGATATTTACTAGAAATATATTCCCACATACTCCAACATGACAAGATTCCAACACATGGGTTGAAATGACTGCACAACTTGGTGTTTTTAATGATATCTTTAATTAAAGGTTTCAAGCCTTCTATTCAATAGTTCTTGCAAACACACATGATATAAAGTAATGTGTAGAACAAGAATCAAATAATACTTTTTCCATTATTGATTGAATAAGAAGTGTACCATCAATTAATTAATTATATTTCTCCACTTCCATATAAGTGATGGAAAAATCCTTCCTTTCTCCATTGTTTTTGGTGGCTTCTAATGATGATTACCCATGATAACTTGAGTTTTAGTGCACTAGCTTGCATATTTCCCTTTCTCCCTATAGTTTTAGCACTGGGTCGTTGGTGGTGCATTGCTTTCCTGTACCACATTTTCCATTCTATTCATTTATTTTTTCCATTCATTATATTTGTTCCTTCTATCCCACACTTAAAATATTTCCCTATCCTTTTGAGGCATTTCCAATTATGTTCTATCCCAGATTTTTACTTGGGGTTGGTTTAGTTTTCTTTCCACCTTACTCATTAGATCTTCTAACGTGAAACTCCATCTATCATTTCTTATCTCCATATCCATGGGACCCTTCTCCAAACAACATCTCTACTTTCAGAGTGTATCAAACACCTTCTTTATAACTCCAAAAGTTTCAAATATAAAGAGGCTTTATAAGGTGTAGTTTTACAAAACTAATTAATCTATCTATTTTTTATCATTTTTTATTACAAAACCCAATGAATACTATGAATGAATTGTGAAATTTTCATTGTAGGATGTGATATATTATCATTCCTTTTTCTTCACCTCAATTAATTTTCTATCCATATTTTTAGGATGAATTAGAGGGAAATAATTACTAAGAAACATTATCTTAAAATCTTCTCAGTCCATCTCTTCAATTTAATCCCTCAGCTTGGTGTTCTTTATCAAATCCTACCATTGGATGGCCTATCAATTAAGATGAAAAATATCCAGAGTCACCTTCTATATCTCAGAACAATGAAGAACATAAATGTCCCAGTCTATTGTGTTAACACACTATTCCACAACTTGTGGATTGTAGTATCCACTAATAATTGTTGGTTGTTTCCACATAAAACACTTGATAGGAATTTTTTCCCTCTTTGGTGACAGAGGACAATCCTCATAATTCAGATTGTTACTCAGAACCTAATATTGTTGGGTAATCATCTCCATGTTGTTTTGAACTCTGCCTCCCCAAGAATTGGGGATATCATTCATGAAATCACTCCATTGTCCCTCACATGGGTTATTTCCTTGGTTTCTTGAGATTCTAACCATTTTATCAAATAGAAAAGGATTGAAAAAAAAAACATAGGCTAGTAAGCCAAGATTAAATAATTTATTCCATTGTGCATTTAAGTCTAAAGAAATATCTTTTGGGATCCCTATTTTTAGTAATTCATATTGGGTGCTTAATTCTACTCAGTCTCAAAATAATGGTTTTCACTAAAGTTCTCTAATCCTAATTCCCAAATTAACTAAACTATCCCCAATACCAATTATAGTGATCCTGCTTTTTCTTACATTAGTATTATATCATATTAATGATAAATAGCATAAATTTCATACACAATGAGGATCCAATAGTTTAGTGTCTTGGGAAAACATGGACCATACATAACTTTTACAACATATATGTAAACATTTCTTTCTTTCTTTGTTCTATAGATTCTCAATGACCCTTGATTTATCATTAGTACAAGTGGTCACCTAATGATATACATCCAAAAGAGGTGATATAAAATCTCGTAATTGGATGGATAAGAACATGAAATAATAGAACATGGTTTGATCATAACCATTATCATAATAGCATAGGTATAGGTTCATGATGGGAAGCATTATGAAAATATTGGAATATACAAAATGCATAAAAAAGAAACATCATGTCTTAGTTGTCAACTACAACACATAGTTGTGAAAATATATAGCATCATGTTTCCACATATTTATCTATACTCATGAGGTTATTCAAATTAAAAAATGTGTTGGATAAATATATAATTCTGGGTGCACCCACCACATCATAACATTTACATTGAGCTATATTATTCTGGGAGCACCCATAACATCCCAACATGTACAATATCATGCATGCCACATTGAACATATATAAATATTAAGAATATAATAACCCATGGAAGGTAATGGGTTTCATTTCTTAGTCATTAATTCATAAAAATTGGGTTCCAAAATTAAATAGGTAATAACATTCTTGATATAATAATTATCAACCTTGAGTTAAGAAAACAATCTTTAGAAGTAAAAGGAGTGTTTTTTTGAAAGAATAGTTATTTTGAAAAAAAATGTGTTTGTCAGAAAATCATGTTAAAAACATTTCTATATCACAAATTTTATGAAAATTATGAATGAATGATTTTTAATGAATAACCATTCAGATAATGGAGTGAAAGAGGGAAAAACCAAAGAAAGAGAGTTGGGTTCATGAATTCCCCTTACCTTGTGTTTGAATGCTTTCCTCAATTTAATGAAATTTATATTAACATTAGAATACTTAATTAACAACTCTTTAACCTTTTATAAATGAATATAATTCATTATGGTCTTATTAAGTTCTCCTATGGTCCTTTGGATTAGTTATAGAGTTTAATTTCATCGTTTGGTACCTTTATTTTCATAGTTATCATGATCGGTTTGTTTGTATACATGAATGATTGATTGATTAAAATGAGAATAAATATAAAAAAAAATTTATATCTGTTATTAATGATATTCCATAATTATAAATGATATTATTATTCATTTGGTTAATTTGGGTAAGGTTTAATTGCTAGATAATCTCTTAGTGATAAATGTTTTTATTATTTTAGGAGATTTCACTACAAAAAAATTGTTTTGTCTTTTTATTTAACATTATGTGTGTATAAATAATCCATTATATGGTTGAAACATTACAATTTTTTCATGGACATTCCTGCATATGATCATATAAATTGATAACCCATCATCCTTCAATACGATGAATTAACACATCTTCAAAAATGTTTTCATTTTTTGTATAGAAAGAGGGGAAAGATACGTGATGAAGAATTATTACATTATCATAATAACCTTATAGTATATTTATGTTACTATAGTTTTCATATCATTTTCATTAGATGGGGTTAGTAGAGAACATGAAATGAAAGTAACTTGAAAGATAATTAAATAATCGGAAAGGGAAATTTAGCTCTTGAATATATCCTCCTTGAGATCCTCTTTAAGGATGAGGTTTTGGTCATTTGATGAGACCATGAGATCCTTGACGCGGGTATGGGGCTAGGGAGGATGTTTTAGTAGAATTTAAATAGTTTTAATTGCTTGAGAGGTGTGAGGTTTAGAGGGTGTGAGCGGTGGTATTTACAGTGTATGGGAGGGGTGCGTTCTTATACATTTAATAATTAGTTTATTATTTTTCTCAAGATTCAAAATACTGATGATTATTGTGTCTAAAAAAATAATTTGATAATTTGAGTTCAAACTGATGGTTCTTATATCATATATCTCCCAATGAATTTTAATTTTATCATATAATGTATATATACTGTAAATTGTTGTATTTTACTATTCACCAAAAAATAAACTATTTCAAAAATATAAAAAAACTCACCCTAAAAATTTTCTGACGTATTGAATTAAAAAATAAACACAATTTTTTAAAAATTACTTTCTAAATATGATTAATTTAATTTCAAATTAAAATCATCATTTAGTTGGAAAATACAAATTTTAAAAATAAATCTGATTTTATAACACCTTGAAAAATTACTAAAGGTCTCATAAAATTATCTTAAAATCATAAGATACAACAATATTAATATATGAATAAATTTTATGAAAATAATTTCACTTTTGAATTAATCATAAAATATTAATTACTTATAAAAATACCAACTCTTAATTAATAATTTTGAAAATATTTATTTACTTATACTATGATATTAATATATCATGTTGTCACTTATAAGATGGAATAATTTTATTTATACTATCATTGGTATGATTACTATTCATATTTATGATTTAATATTCATAAGATTCATATTACTATTCATAAGGGTAACATTACAATTCATTAGGGTATGCTAATATTCATAAAAATCATGTTTTTCATACCAAACACCAAATATATTATTGATCGCAATTATATATGTCATATTTTCAAAATTCAAATCACATAATTGGGAAAATTATGTTTAACATCTAGTATATAAAATACCCATAGTATTTTGTATCATGATGTGTCATTGTTTTTCCTAATGTGATTTTATATGAAATAATTATAAGAGTTTAATATCCATTGTTAAAACATTGGGTCTTTATTGGTGATGTAAAGATTTGTTTGGTGGATACAGAGAACACTACATCCATTCCATTGATGAATCCATTACCACAATAAAAAATTGAGTGCCATTGTAGGTCTCTATGTATTCAATAGACAGATTTTAATATAATGGATTCAAAAGGTATAATTATTTTGTAATAAAATCAATATGTGTTTATCATTCATTCTTGTGTGCTGAAATTTTCAGTACATGAATGGATGAGTGATATAATCCAATCAAAATTAAATTTTGACTTATCATTAATCAGTTATTGTATCAAATTATTTTGGGATGTGATGAAGTTTAAAGGTTTGATGAATAGAATTTTTCATTGATTAAAAAGGGTTGTATACATGGTAAGAATAGTATATTAATGGGGTAATGCCTATTGGGTTTTTTCATTGATTGATCTGCCAATGTATTTTTCAAGGGATGTCCCAATGTAATAAATGTTCTTATTGGTGTACTTTTATTAAAAATTACCATTACTTGAGGATAGAGAGATACTTATCAAAAGATCATTTATAATGTCATACTTTACTTATACAAGTCAAAACAAACATAGTTATCAATGGTGTGATTTAGTATTATGTTAATCATGTCATTAGTAAAGTTTAAACAAATATTAGATTTTTCAATTTACATTATGTGTAATGACTTTTGACCCTTCATAGATTTAGACTAATGAAATTCATTTCCTTTCTTAAATATTGTACATATTATGTGCTTAGATACTTATATGAGGTACATCTTATTTTATTGTCTCATAAATCATTTCCAAGTGATGTGTTGATTGACTAAGTCATTATATCTAAATTTATGAGGAGAATATTAGTTGGAATATTCTAAATTGATATTTTCCAGGTGTATTAGTCACAATATGTCATGTAAAAAGGATTTATCAGTGATATTATGTTTTATATGATATATATTGTTGAGGACATGATTTTCTTGTCATATGAGTGTGTTTGATGAAGACTACCCCATACCCCTTAAGAACACGATTATCATTGATGATTTACTGGGGGAACTATTTGGATAAATCTATGAAATATAGGTTTCATATTTTTTTCAATGTTAAAACGGACAACAAGTTCTCACAGAAAGGAATTTGTATATAGAATAAGTTTTCGAAACAAAATTGTTTCAAAATGATGATAATATGATAAAACCATATCCAATAGGGGTTTATATGGGTTTACAAAGATTAAAAATTTATTACATAATACCCCTAATGGATTTTAGTTAAATTTGGAAAACTTTTTATGTGAAATAAAACATATGAATGAATTTAAAATTAATAATCTTATGACTGATTCTTATCATTTATATTCCATTATGAATGGATTAAATAGAATGATTATAAATGGATAAAATGGATTGAACTTGATGAAGTAATTAAATCAATTATTCCAATGTGAATAAATATACGTTAACAAATTAAATATACTAATATGTTCAATATGGATGATGTGTTTTATAAATAGAAATTTTGTGGTGGTGTATATATAATGGTAGTGGATAAATTTTTTTGGGTATGAAAAAATTTATAAAATCATTCTAATATTATCATCCTCTTGAGATGAATTTTATAATTATTTGAAGAAAATATCACCCCTTGTAATTTTGTATCATCATGAAATGTTATGGGATCCTTTGGCTTGTGTAATCACCTTTTAAGAAGACAGATTTGTTTTTACTTCCATAGTGATCAATTTTACGTGTACTCCACAAAAAAAATTTAATATCGAGGTTACTATTTTATAGGTATGAATATTTATATTCATAATTTATATTACTCATTGATTTAAACAAGGATAGATCAGGAAAATTTGTGGGTATTTCACTAAATTTCATCATATTATGAACCTTTTTATGACATTATCAACCCATGAAAAATATCAAAACAATACCTATAATAAGAAAAAATTAAAACATGGAAAATAATCGAAAAGGCGATATATCAAAATAAATATGACAAAAAAACTCTTGAACATGTGAGTAAACATAAATTAATAACCCACTAGGATGCATTTACACTTATGCTAGTGTTTTTGGTAATATAATGGCCTAGTTAATCCATGTCATATTCCTTCCCATTGAATATATACAACACTATAGCCATCAGGCTATACTGTTTTTGGATGGCCCCTTCGGAGAAGTGGACCATCCATTTAGGGAACGTCCATATTATATACAGAGGGAAACACAATAGGGGTTCCAAGGATGGGGGAACCATATCCTAAATAGTAGGGTTGTGTTGTGGTCAGAATATGCCTGATGTTTTTAAACATGATTTACCTTTAATACGATATTTACTTTTAAAAACAATTGGGCATCTAATACTCCCCACATTTGGGGCCACAACCAAAACATTGCATTCCCTTCATCCTCTAGTTATCCTTGGTGATTCTATGTTTGTTTTCTCATGGAGTAAGTTTGATTCCTCATGTTATGACCCATTTAGTTATCTCAAATCTTGTTCTTCATAGGTCTAAATTATGTTTCATTCCCTATCTAGGCCCCGATAGCCTATGGGCTATATTTTATCAATTTTTTATTCAGTTTTTTTATTTTATGGTTATTTTTAGTCCGCTGAGGATATTTATTTCTTTCTAAGGGTGGAATAAAACCATGATTCATGAAACCGATGAATTGATGGTTTTTTCCCATGTTTTAATCACTAATTCTATATCCATTTCTTTCCTCTTCTATATATCAATGATTTAGATATTTAATAATTATATTATATTTCATTATTTTATTTTTTTAGAAGTAAATTAGTTTCTCACTTGGTTTACATTGAATGTTATGGGTTTTACTATTTAATTATATAGCATAAATTTTATTCATAAACTATCCAACACATCTTTTATTTTGAAAAATATTAAATAAATAATTTACGAAGTAAATTGTATTTATTCATGAGTGTTTGTTTCCTTAAAATAATTTTCCATGTGGTTACGTGTATATTAATTGTATGAATGGTTCTTAAGAAGGTATTTCAAAATAGATTAAAATGTTTTAAACTCTTTTTATGGTTTTATGAGTACATTGAAATTTGATACCATAGAAAATGAATTTAAAAGGAATTACTATGAGTAAATACTTACACCATCAATTCTATATTTCTAAAAATACTCGATCCTTAAAGTGTTCCACTTATGGATGATGGTATTCACTTATTATTTGGGTATGTTATGTTTATATTGAAATTGAGAATTAGATGAAGGGAATGGATTTTTCATAGTTTTGGCATGTGTTTGGTCTGTATTATATATATACTAAAACATATGTTGCTATGCTTCTCATAGAACTTCTTTTTATTATTGATTTCCCCACCTGTATTTCAAATTTCATGGGAAACCTAGAGTATTGTGAGAATTTTTACGATAAAAATAATGTACTACATTCAGACCATTCTTGGGATAGTTAAACTTAGTATGAATCACACACTACAATCAGATTGTCCCTCATTCGGTTATGGTTGGGTAAGGTTGAGTGTTAGGGTTTTAGATTTCATTAGGTAAGATAGTATAATGGATCATGTTTTATTATTTTTCAAGGATTTTCCTTACCTCTATGGTGTTCTCATATTAACTTATGCTTGAAATACTATTTCTAGTATTATTATCATGGTTGTTTTGGGTTATTTTCCATGATTCATTTATTTTTTATGGATCAACTGGAATATCTATTTAAAAAGAAATTTTAATTTATGTCAAATTATTCTTCAACAAGTAAAATATTAAATAGAATCATTTTAATTTAAATGGGTAACATTGAAATTTTAAAATAAATGATTCCAAATTACTAATGGAAAGGTTTTGGATTTTTAATAAGTGTGAAAACCTACATTTTAAATTTATTTCAAACTAAAATAAAATATACATTTTTTGTATTGGTAATACATGGGGTGTGGTTTACATTACATTCGTATTCGGATTTTAATTCACACATGTCACATTTCCTATCCTTGTAATAGTTCAAAAAAGATTTTCATGAATATATGATGGTGTTATGGATGGTTGGTGAAAATGTGGCACATGGAAACTATGTCATGAACTTTGGTATTTTATTTAGAACAAAATTTTTATCAACAATCTCAACCTTCTTCTTTATTGTATCCAATGTTCTAATAGATCATATTTAGATTATGTTTACTTTTATATTTATATTAGTTGTACTATGTAAATATCATTTAGAATGTGAAACTATTTTTTTACATTTATTGATATTCAATATATGGATGAGTCATGAAATAATTCAATATTACTTACATTAGAAATTATATTTTTTCCATTGTATAAAATATTCATGTCATGTTCATTCTGATTCCATATTTATTATTTCTCTCTCATCAAGATCAAGAACTCCTTTTTATCCATTCCACGGGATGGATTGAGTTCCTGATTAAAGTTTTGGTGAAGGTGGTTCATGATAAAATTGGTATTATATAGATTTTTATTATTTAGAAAATAAAGGTAAATTAGAGATATGACATTGGAAAAATTGGTCGTATATATGAAGATGTGTTTGGTCAAAACATTTGGTACTGGACCTTGATTTGTGATGGGAAGTCATTTTTTGAGCCTTGATTTCGGTTTTGTATTCATTTATATCAGATTTATTTCAAATCTAGAATATTTTTATTTTTATTTTATTAAAAATTCTATGTTTTTCATGTTGTGTGTTTTTGGAAAAAAGAAAAAACATGAACTGATGGTACAAAACAAGCTTTAATGGTTTGGCATGTCATGTGGAACATGAGTAGAAAAATAATTTGAAGTGTAAATTGGTGATTCATTTATTTTCAAATGGTAAATTGGGTTTTAAATAGTAAAATCAATGGTTAATTTTATCAAAATGAGATATTTTTTGTCCTGGAGGATGAAGGAATTATGTGTGTTTGTTTAAAAAAAATTAGAACTCGGTGATTATATTTCTATAAATTTTTTCACAGTTTATTTATTTATTTATATTATTTAGATAACTTGATGTTTTTATTCTTTATATTTTTATTTTGATATTAGATTAGATTTTGTTTTTTTATTTCTATTATTTTTTAGAGTATGAACGCGATATTTCAAAATGGATTCCCAGGGGTGTTAGATGTGGTTCGATACTATTGAACACTTAAATTGATCATTCGAAATATTTCATATTACAGTTATGAATTTTGATTCCCCACTCTTTTATAGATAAAAAAATAATTATTAATTATAATACAAGATGCAATGTATTGAATGGATCACTGGTTTACATCAATTTCAGGAATATGTAATGTGGAAATCCACTACCTTTGGGCTTGAAGTTCTGATTTGGAAGTGGGGACAATCTATTTTTTTGGATAATAAATGTGGATAAAATTCATGGGATATTTAATGCTTTTTTCATCTAATGATATTTCTATAATGTCATAAAGGTGGAAATTGTTATTTATTTTTACTTCGATCCACAAGGTTATTGAGTTGTGTTACAGAATGTCTACCATTTCATTGATCTAATATGTTATCTTCCAAATATAGAAATAATTTATTCCTTCACGCCTTGTTATTTTGAATTATATCATAATATAAATATTCAAAAGGAGTAATTGGATTTTTTTTACCACATATATTAAAAATATGAGGCATGTGGTTCATGTTGATATAGTATTTGAAGGTGTTCTTGAGGTGAATGAAACTTCATCTATTCAAAATAATTGTAAATGGAGATATAGTAAATAAAAATTGAACAATACTGAGTATGAGTAGATATATTATGGTATCAATAGTTCATCTTGTATCTCATAGGCTTAAACTATGAGTGGGGACCTAATGTGTCATAACATCAAAAAATTAGGATATAAAATTTTTGTGTTAGAAATATTCAAAAAACCTATCATGGATGGAGAGAATTGGGTAATTTAAAATGGTTTTGTAAGGGAGTGTCTTAGAAAGGGATTGAAATTTATTCAACCTCCTAAAAGGTCCTCAACATCAACCATTGAATCTGATGTCAATTAAGTTATTCTTTAAAGAATTCATTATTATTGGTCTGTTTATTTTTCATATGTTTCCTCATTAACCTTTGATTAAATTAATGATTTAATTTTTATCGTATAATGATATATCATAGGGACACACTAAATTATATTGGTGGTACCTGATGTTTTACTTTATGGTTTCTATATTTCGCTGGTTGGTGTGGCTTTATTTCAATCATTTCTTCTCATTAACCTTATTTCAATTGTTTAATTATTAGTATAATTGATGATTTAGGTTAATTATAGTATAGAAGGTAGGAAATATTAGTGCTCATGACCTTGATTCATCTATTTATTAATTATCACATTAGAGTTTCCTTGGAGATGGGTTGAGTTTTGTGGACTTTTTGTAATGGTTAGCATTTTAGTCACTATTACATTGTCATTTATGGTGTTCCTGGGTATTGAGAACCGATTCATTTCAAAATAAGATAACTATTATCCTTTCCATTCATCAACCGATTTAAATGAAGAATTATATCTATATAAATTGTTATGGTGGGGATAATTGTCACATATGAACCTCAAATTCACTATTATTTTTACATAATTATTGACCTCTAACTTAGTTTCTCTTACTTCTTGGTTGTTATAATTTATTTAGGGGAACTATAGTTTTAAGACGTAGACTATATTAGGTCATATCATGGCCACTTGGGTTATTCAAATAAGAAACTAATGGTATATAACTGTATCAATTGTTACCCTTACATTGGATATACAGGCCCCAACCAAGCCTACAGAGTCCATGGTATATCCCTCAATCATGATTAAGGACCACACATTAACCTTATGAAAATATCATGGTTGTTTGGTGTCATGGGTGAAGTATCCAAAAAAATTATGGTACCTCTATTTCATTGTAAGAAGGATACAGCATTGGGGTTCTTAGATAGTGGGAACCACACCATAAAAAATAGGGTTACAGGGTGGTCGGGTTCAACATAGTTTTTTTAAATGGTATTTTTACCTTTATTTCACTCTTCTATATTGAATATTTGGCCATATCCTATTCCACTCTTTTAATTCCATGACCCCGGCTTTCATTCCCAATTGGTTTCCTCTCTTATATGTTGATTCCATATGGATTTCCTCAATACTGAAGGTTGATTCTTATTTTGTGTCCATTTAAACCACCAAAACTCATCTTTGTTATCCTTTTACCTCTTATTTGTTTCATTAATCATTCCTCAATTTCCTAGGTATCTATTTACCCAATTTTAATTTGGGGGGTTTTTGGAATTTATGGTTCTTATTCATTCTCTAAGGATCATCCATCTCTTCTATATGTGGAATAATACATCACTTCGTGAAATCATTTATTTGATGTAGGTCTTCCCAATGATCTAATATATGATTCGAGAAATATTTACTTCTATCAATTTATATCCATGTATTATTATTTAATAATTTTTTAAATGTTTTTATGGAAATATTTATTAGTAAACAAGGTTTACACTTGGTTTTTGATGGATGTGAAGGGTTCCTCTATTTAGGCATGTAGTTTGAATCGATTATTTTCATTTTCCATTATCAATTGTGTAAAAATATTTTTAATATCATTTCAAAATGAATTTTGAATTATTAAAGAATGTTTGGGTCTTTAAACTAATATCTATTGGTTTACATATATATTAATATCATTCTTAGTTCCCAAAAAATTGGTTTTTAAAACTATTAAAAAGATTTGAATGTTTGATATGGTTTTTTGTGGTTTGAAAGTTAATTTAATAGAAAATGATTTAAAAGGGAATGAATATGAGGCATGGTTATCACATCTAAAGTAGGTTTTGTAAAAATAGTATATCATTAAACCATACCACATATGGATAATGGAGTTGAGTTTTTGTTAGGGAATGTTATTTTTATATTCGAATTGATGGGTGTCATTCAGTAACAATCTTTTTGGAGGTTTGGTTTTCTTATGGTTCCAGTTTATTATATTTATGAATATATATATATATATATAGAAATAAATATTTATTTATTATTTTCATTTAATTACATGTTACTATTGATGTTACCACCATCCTGCAACAAGACATTGTAATACCAGAATATCTAGGGGATTTATAGATACCCATGGTGCATGGGTCGGGGATCATACTCTGGATTGTGGTCCTTAGTATGGAGAATTCCCTACATTGTGATTTTCCCTCTTGGTTATGTCATGTTGGGTATGACCGAGTGTTATGTATTTTTGGATTGAAAACATATTCCAGTATAATGGATCATTTCATTGAATTGTTTTAAGTACCGTCATTCCTTTGATTTTCTCCAATGATCACTTATTCATGGGTAATAGTCAGTAGTATCATTCGGATCTTTTCATTTATTTTTCTAGTATCATTTATTTTTTAGGAAAAAATGGTTTATTTCATTAATATGAAATGTCAGTATAAAGAAAATGATTCTTCCTTATTTCTAATCATAAAAGGATTGTTTTACTCAAAAATTATAACTTGAATGTTTTAAGAGAAATGATTACAAATTGACATTCACCTGTGATTGGATTTTTAATATCACTCGAATCCTACTTTAATTTTTTTCCAACAAGCATGACCTCGATCCTTTATGATATAGTTATACATGGGTTTTGTAGATTACATTAAGTTATTATAGGGCATTATTACCAATCTTGAAATGTTCCTTGTTTATATTATGGTTCAACCTAGATTGATACAGAGGGATGATGGTGATGAGGATAATTGGTGGTCATAGGGCCACACAAATATTTTTCCAGGTATTTTGATTTTTATAGAAATTTTATTGATTTTTCAGCCATCGTGGTCTTATCTTTTGTTAGATTTGAGCTTATACCGATTCTTATATTGATTATGTTATGTTATATTTTTACCATGGTGGTTTTCCATTTTTATCATTTAAAATTTGATATAATATATTTTATTTTTATTGAACATCTAATGCATGGATGGGCCATTCAATAATTTCTAGTAGATTTATAACTTATATTATGTTTCTTCAGTAAAATAATTCGTATTTTGTTCATTTGGATTCCCAAATGGTTATATAAAACCCATCAGAATCAATAATTCATTTTGGATATAGCCACATGATTGTTTGGGAACCTTGATTAGGGGTGTTCGTGGTTAGCTCATGAGAAATTCAATAGTATCAAGCATAAAGAGACAAATCTCATGTATAATGTGAATTCATTTTATTATGAATAGATATAATTTCTATATAGACCCATAGTAATTAAAGAGTGTCAGGAATAAAGAGTTGAATCTCACCCAATCTATAAATTCCATGAATCGAGTACATAGTTGAATCCTATAAAACATCCAAGTAATTCGATTGAATTTGGGATAAAGAAGAATATATATAAAATTGGGAAATCATTCATGAAGTCTCAATAGTAGTGCATCCCTAACAAGATATCTAGTAAAATTGTCACTAAAACCACATTAGGTTCACACTATTGAACATTAAATTATAAGTTGATAAATAATTTTATAGCAGAACCATTCCAACAATAACCATTACTATGTTCAAGCAACCACTTGTGTGCCAAATATGGTCACCAAGGTCGCACCACGACATTGGCCTCGTATTTGGGATCATCAATATTTTTCTCAGAAATAAGGGAAATACCATCACATAGAGTAAAACCACCCTTCAACATCATTTTAATCACATTACAACTTCAATAGTCTCATATAATAAGCCCCCATTTACATTAATTTTAAGAGATGGCAACAGGCTTAACTAATTTCCAAATCCCAGACAAGGTCAGTCCTCTTACCCAACCTATAACATATATAACCAAGGTACACCCACCTAGATAATCACATACTAATGTGTTAGGATACTTTTATCGTCTCAAGAATAATCAATATTAAGGCTTTAAAGAATATCAAATCCATAATACCCTACACGTATATTTTTTGGTGACACCTAAGGTTATCCACGCCAAGTCCATTTCTACTCACTACTTAGTGATGCTATGGGAAATATATACCATGAGAATATATTTACTTCATTTCACTAAATTACTACCCCATAGAGTATATACATATAAAGAAATATATTTATAACCAGTTCCTTATCCATAAATAATCATGGAGTCAAGGTAGTACTCAAGGTTCTGTCATGTCCCATAACACTTGCGTATATGCCAAAGTGTTTATTGAAATAATTTTTTCAAATGAATGATCATTCTTGGTAGAGAGACCACATAAAAAATTAATGTCTATAAAATTAATTTACAATTGGTGTATAATCAAAGGATAACCAACCTTTTTCAGAGTTAACATTCATTAAAATAGGTTGGACACCATCTCTCATGATCATTCAAGCCTCACACTATCTTTTGTGAAAATATCCCCATTCATAGAACCAAAAATATAAATTATAATCAATTTATAATAACTATACATATTCAATCAAGTAAAAAAATATATTATTAATTTTAATATTCAATTGAGGAAAACAAAATGCCTAATATTTCACCAGATTTTTTTCTGAGGCATAATCCTTGACCAAATGGGTGTGGACCAACCTCAACATCGATCCAAATGTCCAACATACAAAATAGCTAATTTAATTTTTTGTTAAAATGATTAATATAAAAAATTTAAAACCAAAATATTATACCATGAAGTGACATAACTCATTAAATATTAACAAAACATCATATGATCATCCTATTAAAATAAAATTTAGAAAATATGACGAAAATCACCTGATATCAAGATGATTAAACTATTCATTGGTGGAATCATCACCCAAGACTAATCTTAGATCGACAGAATATAGTAGTAAGAAAAAGGAAAATAGAATAGGTAAACATAAATTCAGGGTATTATATTAACTTTAATCATTATTCGGGATTAAATGTCATTTGATTCTGGAATAATTGAGAGATATCCCCCCAAATAAGGAGAGGATTTCTCCCCATGAGTCAGTAAATAGTGGGTTATAATACCCCAATCCTCTCACATTTAAATTTTTTAAACAAAAATAAATATCTATTATTTATTTTGGGTTATTCCTTGTATAATTTACATTCCTTACAAAATTTTGGTTGAACCCTTCATCTAGGGGTCATCGTATACATAAGGGAGGTTATACCCTTAAGATAAGACTCAACCCTTACTTAATGATTATTTCATCCTTATCCTATGTGTCACCCCGTAATGGTGGTCACACCCTTAACAAATGTGTCAACCCTTATATAAGGTGTAACACCACAAAATTGTAATTATTCATTATCCTTAAATAAGTTAATGTGTTCGATATTTTCCCCACATGATAACCCGAACTAAAATAAAACCCTAATATATTTAGTCATATATATATATATACATATAAATAATAAAAAACTAGCCATATAATTAGTGGTAGTTAATCTGAGTAACAAATTAATGAATTATATTTATATATAATTTAATTTCAATGCTTAATAAGAATTAATTCTGATTTGTTTTCTTAAAATGAATAATGAGATCATTTAGTGCATATAATTGTTTTTTTATAAAATTTTATTTTGATGTTATTTGAATATTTATTTCATGAAACATATGATAAATGAGATTTTATTTAACAATTTTTTAACACCACAGTAGTAGTTAAATGATTGGAAATAAGAGTTAACCCATATAAAATTTTAAAATTTCATTTAATAATAATTTTTTTCAAAATAATTTATTATTTAATTAGAAAAATATATTAATAAATTTTATTATTTAAAATAAATAAAATTAACTTAATTTATTAAATCTTCATATCAAAATTTATATATGATGAATTCATATTTTCATTCTAATAATATCAACTTTATGTAACAATTTTCTGTCTTCTAAAATTATATAATTTGTATGACTTTAAAATTGGTATAGAATAGCCTACAAATTTCCCAAAAAATTATGTAATAAAATATGATTTTTTGGGACAAAATTATTCAATTTAAAATATACTTTTATCTTAGAAAATGTATAGAAAACCCAATATAACTAAAAATACTTTTACTTTAATATAAAAATGGTTCTCAGTCATTTCTTTGAATAAATTATTTTTTAAGGTAAATTTCTTAATTAATTCCCATGTAAGACTAATATAAATTATCATTTTTTCATAATTAAATTTTTTTCATTAAAATATGTGTAAAATGTAATTTTGTCTAAAATATTAATTTAAATCAAAAGAATTTATTTCTTAAAAACTACTTTTATGAGATTAAATGTAAATTTTTAAAATACAATATTCTCTCCATTAGAAATTATTAATTGTAATATGATTATAGTATTTATAATTTAATGTATGAGTTTATATTTAAATATCCCTATTAGTCTTTTTCATTGAAATTGTCAACTAAGGTTAGAAAATAATAACCAAGGTAAATGTAAAAGTGGTAAATTGATCTTAAACAAGTAAAAAAGTCCTAAAAAATTTATTAAACAGTCTTATAATTTAATGTTCCACATTTATCTTTTTCAAATACATATTTTTGAAAAATGTTTTTATATTTTCCTTCCATTCACCATAGAATAGTGTTAGGAAAATATTTAAAATTTAATTATTACTCCAAAAATCCTTTCATTCACTTATAAAAATGATACATATTCGCAAATTAAGGACACACATTACATTCTAATTAAAAATTAAAACATTTAAATTATACTCTACAAATAATTAACTCCCATGATAATAATCCCCTGGCCACTCATAGTTATCATAATACCCTCAATTTCAAGTATACGTTCACAGAAAATCCATGTCCCCAATGTGAGTATTTACAACTACTTATATTAATTCTTAATATTAATATTTATAATTTAATAAATTGACACTAATATAATGTTATTTTTATATTTTATTTACTATAATTTTACTATATCAATTCTACTACAACAATTTATCCATATACCACATCTGTTGAGAAATATAAAGGTGTTGTTTGTGAACTCCACGGACTACCTCCTCTATGGATTTACATGTTTTATTTTCAGTTATAACCTTTCATGGATGATATCAGTAATTTATTAATGTATACAAAATATTTTTATGATATAATTTTATTTTTGGTAAGAAAATTTTACCAATATATTAATAATGTGATAAACAAATGATTATCGTTAATTTAATCATTTGAAGTAATTATAATATGGGGATAGTTTTTTATTAAAATATTTTTATGTTTTCATATCAATTATTTTTTATTATAATTACTATAAAGTATGATATATAACCCTAATAAAAAAATAGTATTATATTTATGATTTAGGAATAATGATATTACAAAAAAACTACTCACAATCATTCATTAAATTAGTGTATGTCCATGTATGCGTATGTTTTACCACATAATTGAAAAATACTATGAATTTATATTATAATAAAAAATGGCAACATAATAACAAAAATATAATAATATATATTTCTCATTTTTACTTTTTGGTGACGTTATAAAAAAATTTAATTCATTTATTAAGAATGTACACTTTGATCATCAAGATCCACCGAAGAATGCCATGATTCAATTTCATCATCATGGATATATATTTAAAAACTCATGAATAGAATTTGAAACATTAAATATTATTATAAAGAATAACTAAATTAATGATATAGAAATTATTAACTTTTTAAGAATCATGAACACGTACACAATTATTATGAAATAAGTACAAATAATCAAAACTATAAATACCCGATGTGGAAAATCGAAAGAAATCGTGTAGAGAATGACTATTTATGAAAAAATATGAATGAAAACTATTATGATTATGGTTATAAATTAAAAAATTTGGATATATATTTATATAATATATGTGATTAAATTATGTTCTATGAAGTTAGGAATAATAAGAAAGGGTTTCCATCTCAATTTCTCATTATTGAGACAATTATTTTATTTATACACCTATATTTATTTTTTATGTGTATATAGTACCAATGTGAGTTATTTTATCATGTAATAATTTTATTTCTGGGTATATAAAAAAATTTCATGTTTTATCTATCATTGTATTATTGTTCAAATGTGTTACTCAAGCCCCAAGGGGTTTCATGGTCTCAATATCAATTAATTGAGACATAATACATTATGTTCATCATGTTTCTATTATATGATGTACTCACTGCCCCTGAATATATATTTTAATTATAATCCATTAATTTCTTGGTATATAGTTTCCAAATAATTTTCCCCTATTCAAATTTCTTGGGAATCAATTATTTCCCACTCACTGTTTAATTTGTAACTCAATTTTTATTAATTGAGTTATGATAATTTTTGCACTTATTTCATAAGTATATTGTACATTACAATATTTAATTTAATTATGTGGAATTATATCATTATTTTTTTGAGATATACATTCCACTACAAACACTATTTCATAAATATTTCTCACATTGAGGGATATATTCTTTTGAAACAATCCACTTTATTTCTCTGGATAGATTATGATCATGTTATTCTAATATTGAATAATCCGCATACTTGTTGTTATATATGGTTTGGTAATCACATTTTAGAAAACCCATATTGGAATTTGATCACATGGAAATTATGAATTTCATTAAACATGGGGAAAATTATTGTCATTATTTATGTTTATATTCTAATAGGTATGATTATTATCAAGTTGACTATGTAATGTTTACCCATCAACATTCTTCCTCTGAATGAGTTATGACCATGTAATCACTTTTATTGAAATGGAGTTTTGTATTAAAATTATGTATATATTTATTTAAAAAGATATGATTATTTGAAATTTTTATTATGTATTGTTTATTTATTTTCTCCTATGGTGAATCTATTGGCATAAAATAAATGATGGGGATGGCCTGATATTATATTACAGATTGATGCATTGATATCTCTCGTAAGACAAAATATTTTTGTGTAATTGGTGTATTCCTTACCACTTCTGCAATGTGTATTGAATTTTACATTGATGAAAAGTAAATTCCTTGGAACACGGCCCAAACCAATTGTTATTGATGTCTGATATTATTCATTTAATCAATATGACATCATAATTATTTATTTTTACATAATAATAGAAAATAAAAATGTAGAATTATTTATTATAATTTTTACTATTTAATAATTAATATATCTAAAATTAATACATTTCATTTTTTAGTTATGCATAATTATTAATTTTAAAATTACTATTTAATAACATCTATTTACTATTAGTATTTAACACTAACAGGAAAAAATAATATTTAATAATCAATACATATTTACTCATTATTAGTATATATCAAATATTATTTTAGATTTATTTTATAGATAAAAAACATTAGAAATAAAAGAAATTATCATATAAATTTATATATAAAAAACAAAGTCAAATTGATGTGAAAGAGTTGGGGACTTTAAAATATTCTGTTCAAGTATTTTGGAATAGATGTTAAGGGATCTAATGAATTTGGCATGGTTGAAAGGCATGCTGTTGATTAATTATTCTTTTAAAACCCATTCATGAAAATAGATGACACCAAACAACAATTACAGTGTGACATGAAATTCAATAATATTTTAATACATATAATTCTCCCCCTACACCCCATCCCACCGTCTTATACTATATTATTGGATAAATTCATATAATTCTTAGTTTAAACATAGGCTACCTTCTAGTAGGTATTTGAAAACCTTGTTTATATTCGTGGATTACAACCAAAACAATTTGTAAAGCATATCTCCCTCTCCCCATTCACTACATTGGGTTGTTCATGTTACAAAACCACTAATGTAGATCAACCACCAACACATCATGTTCGATATTATTCCTTATTTACCTATACTTCAGGGGTTTTGAATGAGAAGGGATGGAACAAGTGGGATATTTTTCTATGTAATTCGATCTAGAACACAGAATGTAAACATCCTTCATCTCCTGCCATAAGTTATAATAGTTCTAATCTATATAGTCCCTTAACCAGTTCCCTCCAATAGTGTCATTTATTAATAGTATCAAAAGGTAAAATTTTCTAGAGCGGATTTTTTAGTAATATGGGGTATGTCTTTTTATTTTGTTTCAATTTGGGGGTGATGTGTATACCCATTTAGGGATCACCCCCTCCCATAAAAATTGAATTTATGTATGTGTGTGTGTGTGCGTGTTCGTGTTTGTAGTTTACTCAGAAGAGGCTCCACATGTGGAATGTGTAGGGATAAAATCCCACCTTGCATCATATTTGACTTTCCTAGCATTTTTGTTTTTATAGGATGCATCATTAACTGGGGATGATTTTATGATAGATATGGGTTTTTTCAACCTCAATCTTGGGGAGACAATAATTCTTCTACGATGACCTCAATATCCTTTACATTTTGTCCATTCAAGAGGTTATACATGTACAACATTAGGAAAAAATAATGTTCCTATAGGGTAGAATCGTTTAGTGGATGACCACCTCAAGATGAACATGGTCTGGCTACTCGAAGAGTCGTGGTTTAGGATGAATTCACTAGCATTCATAGATAACGATAGGAGACCGCCCAACAAAAAAATGCAATAGAGGCTGTTTTTTCTTCAACTATTGGTAGATTAAACCACCATATAATAGTTATGTAGGGGTAATTAAAAATTACGCAAATTTTTCAGTCTCCCATCATTTTGAGGTGGGTTTTTATTTTATTAATTGATTTTTTATGCCTCATTTTTTAAGAAATTTGTGGTGGTTTAAGTATTATTTTGTGGTGGTTTTTCAAAAAACAAATAACCCAAAAATAAAATTGATAAGATAATCCTAACCAACGCTAATATATTTTATGCTGGATATGTTTACTAGAAGTTATTGTTTACCATCGCTAATTAATATTTTTATTAACTTATTTAGTAGAGGTTTCTAAAAACCATCCGTAAATATATATTTTTTTGTTTAAATATTTATTCAAAAAATATATAAATAAAAAGCCTACCATCTAATAAATTAAAAAACAAATGAATGATAACATTATAAAATATAAATCATACATGCATATAAATGTATACATAAATCAACATTCACTATATCCCCAGTCACCATAACCTTAGTCAACCCATATTGTGTAAATAAATATATAAATCTAGAATATATATAACAAAAACTTGTGCACATTATATGTTGACCCCATGACCTCCACAACATTTTTCTACCCCCACATCATCTCATAAACAGAAATAGACCACATAAACATATAAACTATAAAAAAGATAATTGAAATTAAAATAAAACATAATAAATCATAATTATTGTAGAATCATTGATAAAATTTTAACATAACATGTAAACTACAGACAGTCCTTATTTCCTTAGGATGGATTTTGTGAATCATAATTGTTAGCCTCCTTGAAATTTTTATCATCTATCACCTATAATAAAACCCAAAAAATGTATGAAAATAAATGTTAATCGGAAAATACATAGAATATATTAGTAATGTTACACATAAAATTTGTTGTTTTTATCCAATAAAAGACATTAGAACATAAAAAAATTAATATATCATGAAAAACATTTTGAAAACATAAAAGTATATATTTAAGATATGATTAATGAATTAAATAAAAATAAGAATAAATATATTATGTTCTAATTATGATATAAATTAATGTCTGATATGATTTAAATTTACTTAATTAAATAATTAAAAATAATGATATGGCATGATGTTTTATTTCTCAAAAACAAATCAAAAGTTGTTATCCCATGATTTCAATTCAATCAATAATTTTTTCTATGGTTAGGAACGTCACACCCTTATTTTCGTGTTTTAAAATACTAAAAAAGTGAATACAAGAATCCTAAAAACCCTATAACTACTAATGATTTGTTGTTTGATCTGGCATTTCAACAATAAAAATCAAAGGTTATTTTCTGCTGATTTCATGCCAGTCCAACATAATTTTCTATGTTTTGACCCCCCCCCCCCACCGACGCAAGTTTTTAAATGCATTGGTACCTTTAAAAAATATTTACTCAGTCATTCTAACCACACCGCACATCATATTGACATGTTATTTATGCGTACATCCCAAAAATGACTAAAAGTGATTGTAAGATTTTTTCACGTCAATATGAGTTTAAATTCTATTTTTTCCATTACCCAAATGTTATAGTGTTTCAAAACATTAAAAACATGTTAACAGAAATCTTAGGACAATCCTAACTCATAACAAAATATCTCCAGTTCTTATATTTAAAAAATCAATCTACAGTCATTTACCATTTATTTCATATTAATTTGACATTTTCCCCCATAATGACACCAATCATACATATTTAAAGGCTTTAATATCATTAAAAATTGTTTCCAGTTTCATTCCAACCGCACTGCACATTTGATTGACATGTTTTCTACTATTACATATCTCAAATTACACGACGTTTCTTTCCCCAACATTTCAAATCAATATGATGTTATTTTATGTTTTTGAACATTAAAACCATGTTTATGTGTTTTAAAACACTAAAAATGCATCTACAGGTATCATTGGAAAACCATAACTCAAAATGATATTTTGGGTATCAAAATTTAAAAAATCAACCAATATACATTTTCCTCTAATTTCATATCATTCTAATTTTTTTCCCTACTTTTGACCCCCCTAAAACACATTTCTAATTTCTTTAGTTCCCATTAAGTCTTTTTTACTGATTCATTAAGAACATACTACACATTAAATTGGAATTTGGCCCATGCATACATGCCATAAATTATTCAATGATGGGTTTCCCATTATTAATAGTCAATATGCTATGGTTTTCTTGGGTTTGACCTTTACAGGTGGGTTTTAATTTTATAAAACATTGAAAACTTATCTATAGGCCTCTCTGAAAAAAAATTACATGAAATGAAATTATTTCAATTCATACATTATCAAAATCAATCTACGGTCATTTACATCTGTTTTATAATCAATATGATGATGTTTTCCTAGTTTTGAAAACTAGACACACATTTTTAATGGATTTAGTTCCATTAAAATATTTATTTTTAATTCATTCTTACCACACCACCCATTCTATTTAGATTTAGTCTATGTGTACACATCCAAATTAAATAAATCGTGGTTGTCCTAAGGTTTTCCATCATTTTATGGTCTTTTTATATGGTTTTGACAATTCAATTCAATTTTCATTTTACATGAAATATGTTTTTATGGGAATTTTGGGGAAAATGTTACTTCTAATGATATTATAATGGTTTCTACATAACAAAAACAGGTCTCAGTACATTTCCATTAATTTCATGATAAGATGAAAATTTTTTTGGTTTTGAACCCCAACAAAAATTTGTAAAGACTTTAGTATTATTATGATCAAATTACTAAGTCATTCCAACCATACTAAACATCGGATTGACAAGTTATCTATGAGTACACATCCAATATAATTCAAAGGCGGTTTTACCCCGATTTCTCAAAAATATGATGTTTTTTCTATTATTTGGGTGGTTACACCAACATTTAATTGTTTTAAACTACTTAAAATATATATTTGATATTATTGAGAAGACTTTAACTAAGAATGATGTTTTTTAAATTTATATATTTCAAAACAAAATCAATTTTCATTTTCTTATTATTTCATTCCAATATGACAATATTTTCCAGGTTTTGACCCCAGAACACATGTTTTTAATGGATTTGGAACATTTATAAACTATTTATTGAGTCATTATAATAAAACAACATGTAAAATTGAGGTTCTTTATACACTAATACATTAAATATTACTCAGTTGTGGTTTCCCATGATATAACATCAATCTGAGGACATTTTATATACAGTGAATCGTTACTAACATTATTATGTGTTTTAAAACACTAAAAATTCAGTTATAGGAATCCAAAGAAAATTGAAGCTTGGAATGATATTTTTTGGCTCCTACATTTAAAAAACTAGTAAAAATATATTTTCATATGATTTAATTTCAATATTTTTTTTCTCATTTAGACCCCCCGACACATGTTTTTCATTGCTTCAGAAACATTAAAAACTATTTATAGAATCATTCTGACCACATTGCATGTCAGATTATTGTGTATTCAATGCATTAATGTTACAAATAACCAAATAGTTTCTTTATAATTATTTCACAGAAATTTTCGGATGTTATATAACGTTTGGATAGTTACATACATGTTTAACAGTTTTAAAAAAAATAAGCATTTATAGGCATCCCAAGAAAACCATAACTCAAATTGATTTTTTGTCATATTATACATTTCAAAAATCATTAAAATATTTTTTTATGTCTTTTCATTTAAATATTACATTTTTTCTTAGTTTTGACCCCCCCCCCCCCCCACACACACACACATTTTTAAAGCATGGGTACCTTTAGAAACTATTTACTGAGTCATTTCGACAACACCGCAAATCAGATTGATGTGTTTTCATTGAGTAAGCATCACAATTAATGTTATTGTAGTTTTACTTGGATTTAACATCAATATAAGGTCATTTTATTATTTGTTGATTGTTACACACACAATATCATGTTTTAAAAAAAAGAATTCATAGGCATCTTGAGAAAACTATTACACAAAATGACATACAGTCAACTACTAAATTTTATAAGACATTATATGGTAAGTTTAGTAACATTTATTATAAATGTAATATCATTTTCTTAAGTTTGACCCCCCCCCCCCATGACACATTTTTAATGGTTTTGGTACCTTTAAAAACTATTTTCAGTGACATTCTGAAGACACCAAACATCATATTGACATGTTATCTTTACGTATACATAAAAAATAACTCAACATCAATTATCTCTTGATTTTGAATCAATATAACTTAATTTTATGTGGTTTTACCATTACCCACTTTTTTTGGGTTTTACAATAGTATGAAACATTTATGGTCATCATAATCAAACTGAAACTCAGAATGACATGTTATTAGTTACTAAATTTCACATATCAATACAATGTCTATTTCCCATGATTTAATGAAATATGAATTCATTTTTATAGTTTTGACCCTCAGAAACACATTTATAATGTATTTGTTATGTTTACAAACTTTTTACCATAGAAAGTCAAAATAAAAAAACTGTAATTGTTTTCAAACATAAAGATAATGATATATAATTTATTTGTTAGATATAAGAATTAACCCCATGTAAATCAAGTCCAATATGTCGTCGGTATGACTCTAAGTGCATGTTTTAAATATAAAAGTGTAATTTTTGTTTTATTAATGGATGTTATATGTGTTATTTGCAAATTTGTGAAAGATCAATGAAATTTATAATTTTTTCTTAATAGGATGATCTACAAGACATAAAATTTACACGGGGGATGTCCGATTATCCGCTAAAATATTGAAACTAGTTCATTTTCCATCGATGACTATCAATGCTCCTATTGTTTACATAATATTATTGTTCTTTGACTTTTTATTTCAAACTTTCAATTTCTATTTTTGATTCTTGACCGACAGCACTACTCAAACCCCCATTAGGTGTAGTAGTAATTGATGATGATTTCCTTCCAATGATATCTTTTGGAGTAGGCACAGACCCCCCCCCCCCCCCAATGCATATTGAGTATTATTCTTACCTTAAATGCTTTAAAATGCATAATTCTGGGAAACCAATGATAATTGTGATGTTTTATCATCCCAGACATCTTGATTTTTAACCTGTTTTTAGAAAAACATAACAATTTTTTAAAATATATGAAATTCATAATATTATCATTTTAATAAAATTGTCATTATTATTTGTTATTATTTCATTACATTAATAACATAATATTGAAAAATATAGTATATCAACAGAAAATACTTAATCCCAATTAATTAGGCCGGCTAGCTGTATCAAACAATTCAAAATTTGAATCATTTGATCCATGCTTCCATGCCCATTTAATTGTGTTTAAGTCTTTTCAATTATTATAATATACTTTTCACTATTATGACTTTATAGTAATTAAATAATATGAAATGTTAAGGAAATTTATTAACTCCAATGTCTTTGGTAGGGTCATTTTCAAAACCTCAATTAATTTTCCAATGACTATTAAACCACGTCTTAATTAAGCCAATAGAGTAACCTAATTTATATCCATTTCAAGAAGATATTATCAAGTTATAAAAAATTAACATATAAAAATAGATATTAATAAATTAATAAAATACATCCTTTTTTTCAAAAAAAAACTTTGAGACACAAAAATGTGAAGAATAACTTGTTTCTCACAAATCGTAGAATATTTTTAAATAATTCGTACAAATAATTGAATCATTAATAAAAATTATAATTATATTGTGTTTATATAATTAATATGTCATTAAATATGAAATTACTTCATGAGATTAATCTCTTTTAATATAAATCAACATTCATTTCTCATGATAAATTCCTTCTAATACTTTCTCGAACACCTATCGTGATCTCTGTGATGTATCATTAAACTCATTCTGTAATCTCTATTTAAAATAGCTCCATTTATTCTACAAATATTTCAAATTCCATGGGGGTGAAATAGAGTTAGATACATAAAAATTAAAAAACATCTAAAAATAAATACATTAAATATTATATGTGTATTAAAATATTTACCAATTTTATTTTAAATTAGTTATCAAGTAAAATTGAATTAATATTACAATTACATGAGTATTGAAGAAGTCATTTTTTCCAAGTCATAGGAATATTCATCCAATCTATTTAGTTAATGGGAAATATTATCAAATCACAGGAATGTATCCCAAGAGTCTTCCCATATATTATTGAGGCATCATTGGGAGGCACCCCTAACTCATCAAATGGAATGAAAAAACATGAATTTCTTTAGGTCTCATGCTTCTATCATGTTCATATTTAACAGCCTAATATTGTTATATTTATTTTTTGAAAAATTAATTAAACAATTAGTAAAATATATAGTTTTTTTAAAAAAATTAAATACATACTAGTAATGATAAAATTCCAATATCCCCTAGATGAAAGGGTGCAAAAATTGTTTATCTCCAAAGGTGAACTAGACAGTGGTCTACCAACTACATATAGGAAATGGATAGCTCTCTATTAGCATTAGTTACAATCGAATCACTCGGATCCACTGAAGCTAAAGGTAGTGGTGTGTTATCTTTGATAACTCTTTTCAAGTATATTGAATTTTTTTCATCTCGAAAATCCTAAATTTTGAATGGTTCAAATATATTAAATATATAATAAAACAAAAACTAAAAAAATACAAAAAATGAAACTAGAACAAAATATATATGATAAAACACTTATCAATAAGAAATGGTAATATATGTTTAGTAATAATTTATACTTTCAACTATCATCATATTCACTTCCTTCATTATTATCAACAACAATTGTGATGATTGCTTCATTTTCACCCTCAAATTTAAGTTTTAATTTTTTTGATATTTTTTGGACAAAACCATTCAATTTTTTTTGTTGATCAGATTCACCATTACGAAGTAGCATTTCATGTTCATCACCCATATTATATATGTCTCTCATCATTAACTGTACAATGACAAACCAATATTCTTGTATTATATAACGACCCATACTTTACATACATTGTTATTACTTAAGAATTGAATCACACTTATTACAAAATATAACAAAACCAACAAAAAACCGTATAGGTATAGTGTCTTTAGAAACTGGGAAACATAAACAACTGGTTCATAAAGCATCTAATTTGCCTCCCATTTATTTCATCTTATCTAGAGTCCCTTTTTGGCATATTCTAATAAATAACCTTATTCCTGACCTGGAGAAATAAAACATACAAAATGGTGAGCTCAGATTCTCATTAAGGGTAAACAAAAGAAATATCAATCACATCATATACATAAGAACATAACTTTTGGAAATATTAACCTGCAAAAGAGATCATAATATCATAACATGGGATAAATCATAGAAGTGAAATATAATCCCAATAATCATAACTTAAAACATGAAACTTTGTGGAATACACACATAATCATAGAGAATAATTTCTTTATTAGTTAAGACTCATTTCCAAGACTATCTTAGTGGACAAAGTCCATTTTTGAACCGAGTCACCCTCGTTTCAATCCTGTTTCACTGAACCTGTATAACCTACTATTCCAGCCATGTCTATCTCATGATATATAAAATCTATACCCAATGCATTGGAGGGAGATATAGGTCCCACCCATCTCATAATGATACCATTCTTATGTGTGCCACAAAATATTAAATCATACATCATTGCATAACCCATGTAATAAAAATGGGAATCTTAAACATCGTGACATCATAAAACAATTCATATAAGTTAAAGGAATTCATAAAAATAATTCCATCACAACATAATCAAATCAATGTAATGATAGGGATAGAAACAGAACCCTATATTATCTTAGATGGAAAATAATTTTGATAAAACACTTGAACTCCATTCATGAGGAAAATATCATTTCTACTTCAAAAACACTTTTCCTTTCTTAACATGTCATACAATTTTAAACTAAAAGAAGTTGATTAAAAATAAACTTGAAAACTTGTAAGGGAACATTATTGGAAATATTTTTTTAAAAATCCATTCATTCCGTATAAGTTAAAAAACATTCTTCGTACTTTTTTCTGAAAAGTCAAAAAGTACCTCGTATGAAAAATGACAAAAGATTCATTTCATATCTTTTACTAAAAACTCAACGAATGGTAAAATTGGATATAAACTATTCTATAAGGATATAAATATTACATATGGATGAAACATGGATGTGGATGATAAAATACACCTCAGTAAATACCAAAGTATAAACAATCTCAGATAAAAATGAGATTGTTATATTTCCCTTACCTTTGGTTTGATATGCTTTGTACGTGTCCGAACCTCCTATATAATGATTTAAATAATGTTATTGACTTATTACAGAATCATTCTTATTTTTATGATATCATATATGGTCATATTTTAGCTTCTTAGTAGTAATATTTTATTACTACTTGTTATTCGGGTGTTTATTACTTTTTTTTCTTATGCCTGTTTGTCGAATAAATTCTTATTCTTATCTTTAGGTTATATATACCTCATTTCCATAATTTTATTAGTGCAATATATATCATATTAATTCATTCAATTCATTAATATAATCATTAGGAAATGAAGATCATGTAGAATGAGTCGCATCACATCGTGGAGACGGTATTCCGTACGTACGCACGAGTGATGATATCATTCCTATGATCGTGGAATTGTATTGGAGTGTATGTATACTATTTCAGAATCAGTATCACTTTATAATAGTCATATATAGTCATTATTTACACCATTATACCCATCCAAGTAAGGTGGTGGTGGAAAATAGATTACACCACGGCGTGGAGACGGTATTCTGTACGTACGCATGCGCTGTGATTTCTTTTTCCGTATGATGGATAGATGGTGAAATAGGGTTGTTTCATACTTATAATAACATATCAGTATATGAGTGATACTGATGTTATTACTTCATAATGAAACAACTAACGAAGAATAAGTGGAATAAGAAATAAAGATGAAAGAATTGGTAACGGACATTACCTTCTCTTTGAAGTGCTTCTTTGAGACCTCCTTTTAGGGAACTAAAATAGGTCTTTGAAGAAGACCATAACCTCTAGGATGTTTCTAGGAAAGTAGAGAGAAGAAATTTTTAGGGTTTGGCTGAGCTTGAAGGCTCAACGTGGTGTGAGTAAGAGAGGGAGGAGGTGCCCTTTTATAAGGGAGGAGAGGTGCACCTTTGGAATAAATAAAAATATTATTTTATTATAAAGTCAAGTTCGGTTTTAAATAGCTCCAAATTGAGTTATTTCGAATATAAGGTGGGGATGGGTCGAAACTCTCTCATCCAATAGAATTTAGACAAGTTTAGTTCATTATATTAACCTTATCTTTTAGTTTTAACTCTTAGTTAATTAGATTGACATTTACCATGTCGCTTTGTATTTTCAAATTATATAGTTAATAAACATACCATATACATCCAAGCGACCCCAAGTTGTGTTTTATTAATATATATAGCCTTATCTAAGTCATTTGGAAGAACCTTATATTTTTTGTAATAAAATAACAATTAATAATATAATATTTGTTTTAAAAACTATTTTATGTCAATTTTGACACTATTCAATAGATGATTTTTTTGAAACTCATAACACAATGATTACTTCAAAAAAAGTTAATTAAATTAATACTAACATGTCATAGTAACCTATAAAATTTGTTTAATTCATAAAAACTCTCAAATTATACTTATTTAGGTATTTATAATATCAATTATGTCAGTATTTCATTAATAAGATAATTACTACATCATCTTTGTGTTATAAATGAATTAAATTATTTAATGTCTAAAAATTACAAATAAAATTCCATTATGTAGGAAAGATTTTTAGATTTCTAATGAATATTTATAGTCGAATTTATCTTATTTATAACCCCATATTAAAAATTATTTACTTATTAAACTTTGATTTTAACTATTTTAACCCTTCTTTAAATAAATTAATAATAAATGTCCTAATCTAATCCAAGTGGGGCTAAATGGTCATATTTTATTCCTAAGGTTGTTTTTGGTCGAATTACACTTTTCCAATAGAATTAGTACATGTGTTAGGGTAATAATAATATCATTTTTACCCTTAATTACCCTATTTACTTTTAACCATGGTAAAAAAAATGTAAAAAGTTACTATTCACCAAAAAATTATTTTCATCTCATTGAACCACATTTTACAAACTGACATCAACTGTGTCTCTCAGATTTTCGAAATTCCACTCACAGAAGCAGTAAAATTATGTTTTATGAAAAATTCAGTTTTTTTAACGACCACTTAGTGGTTCACTATTCATCAAAAATTGAAAATTTTCAGAAAAATTCCAAAATTTCACCCTAGGCTAATTTCGATATTCCGACACCAAAAATGAAGTCCATTTTGAAAAATAAAACTTATAAAATTTCAAAAAGTGGTTATTACTATTCATAACTATTAGTTTTAATAATATTTTAATAGCATATCATTGTTTAGTGAAACTCAGTATTGCGTACGACGCAAGCTATCGAGGAAGGTCGCGATTTCGTGTAAAGCAAGCCAAGCAAGTGTTGTGTGTAGAAAAGGATTTCGTTAATGATTTATATAACATAAAAGTCTTGGGTGTTACATTCTACCCCCCTTAAAATGAATTTCTCCCTCGAAATTCGTCACTTTGTAACAAACAGATGAGGATACCTCTCCGTCATCATATCCTCAAGCTCCCATGTAGCTTCTTCTAATTGGTGGTTCCTCCATAAAAATTTCACCAATCGAGTGGTATTGCTTTGTAGGACTTTTTCGCTACGATCCAGAATCTCTATCAATTATTCTTCATAAGAAAGATCTTGCTCCAGTGGTACAACTTCTGAGATGAGTACATGTGAAGGACCAGGTATGTACTTTCTCAGGAGAGATACATGGAACACATCGTGAACTTGAGAGAGATTCGGTGGAAGCGCCAATCAGTAAGCTACCTTCCCTACACGATCTAGTATTTCTAAAGAACCGATATATCTGGGGATCAACTTCCCCTTCTTTCCAAATCTCATAACCCTCTTCCAGGGAGATATTCGTAAGAACACTTTATCACCCACTTCAAACTCTAGGTCTTCTCTTCGGTTGTCGGCATAACTTTTTTGTCGACTCTGAGCTGCTCTTATGTGTTGTTGAATAGATCTGACCTTTTCTGCCATTTTATCGACGAGATCAGGTCCTAATAGCTTTCTTTCCCCAACTTCGTCCCAGCAAGTTGGAGTCCTGCATTTCATTCCATATAGTGCTTCATAAGGAGCCATCTGAATATTGGAGTGAAAGCTATTATTATAAGAAAATTCCACCAAAGGTATGTGTTGATCCCAACCACCTTTGAAATCCATAGAGCACGCTCTCAACATAACTTCTAGAGTTTGAATTGTTCTCTCAGACTGACCGTCTGTCTGAGGATGATAAGCAGTGCTGAAACTCAACTCTGTATCCAGAGTATGCTGAAGACTTCACCAGAACATCGAGGTAATTCTCGGATCCCAATCAGATATAATAGAAAGTGGTATTCCGTGCAACCTACCACTTCCATTACATATATCCTGGCAAGCTGATACAGAGATAAATCCTCTCTAATAGAAATGAAGTGTACAGACATTGTAAGACGATCAACTATGACCCAGATAGTATTATTTCCTTCGGATTTTTTAGGAAATCCTGTGACAAAGTCCATAGTGATGTTTTCCCATTTCTATTCGGGTATGGGTAATGGTTGTAACATCCCCTTAGACTTCTGTTTCTCAGCTTTATCTTGCTAACAAATCAAGCATCGAGAGACATATTCAACAACATCTCTTCTCATGTCATCCCACCAGAAGTACTCTTTCAGGTCCCTATACATCATCGTACTTCCAAGATGAATAGAGAATGACGAACTATGAGCCTCATCCAGCAGCTCCTTCTTTAATTTGGGGATGGGAGGAACACAAACCCGATTCCTGAACATTATTATCCCATCACAATCAAGGCTGAATTCAGGAACATTTCTCACCTTCTTTTGTAACTCGACATCTTCTTTCTGTGCCTCTTTAATCTTCACATGTATATATGGTTGAACATTCATTTGAGAAAGATAAGATTTTTCCCCTTCCATTATAATTCCAAGATCCATCCTTTGTAAATCCATAAATATTGGATCTTTTGTGGTCCTCATCATGGATAAACTAGCATGGTCTTGTCGACTTAATGCATCTTCCACCTTGTTTGCTTTCCCATGGTGGTAATGGATTGAGCAGTCATAATCCTTAATCAGCTCCAACCATCTTCTTTGGAGCATATTCAGCTCCTTTTGTGTGAAAATATACTTTAAACTTTTATGATCAGTATAAATGTCACACCTTTCTCCATAAAGATAATGCCTCTAAATCTTTAATGCAAAGATTACCGCAGCTAACTCCAAATCATGAGTTGGGTAATTTTGCTCATGTATTTTCAACTATCGTGAGGAATTAGTTGTCACCATATCATTTTGCATAAGAACACACCCGAATTACTTCTTGGATGCATCACTATAGATCACAAACCTTTCTCCACTACAAGGCAGTGTGAGCACAGGTTCACTGGATAACCTTCTTTTCAACTCCTTAAAATTCTCTTCACATTCCTCCGTCCATACAAACTTAACTCCTTTCCGAGTCAACATGGTGAGTGGATTAGATAATCGTGAAAAACTCTTTCACAAAATGTCGATAATATCCAGCCAAACCAAGAAAACAACGGATCTTAGTTACTGTTTTTTGTCTCGACCATCTTTCGATAACCTCTGTTTTTTCTGGATCCACGGATATCCCTTCTTTTGAGATTATGTGACCCAAAAATGCAACTTTTTGAAGCCAAAATTCAAACTTGGTAAATTTAGCATAAAGCTTCTCCTTTCTCAGGGTCTTCAATATAATTCTCAAGTGATCTTCGTGTTCTTCCTTGCTCTATGAATAGACAAGAATATCGTCTATAAAGACTACCTAAAACTGATCACGATAGTCTCTAAAGACTCTATTCATTAGATCCATGAATATAGAAGGGGTATTAGTAAGACCAAATGGAATCACTATAAATTCATAGTGTCCATACCTTGTATGGAAAGTCGTCTTTGGTATATCCTCCCTTTTGACCCTTAATTGATGATACCCTGAACGAAGATAAATCTTGGAAAAGTGTTGAGTTCCGCGTAGTTGGTCAAATAGTTCATCAATGCGCGGGAGAGGATATTTGTTCTTGATAGTGATCTTGTTAAGTTCTCGTTAATCAATGCAGAGTCTCATTGATCCATCTTTCTTCTTAACAAACAGAACAGGTGCTCCCCAAGGTGATGCACTAGGGCATATGAACCCCTTATCAAGATTCTCTTGGAGTTTCTTCTTCAATTCATGCAACTCAATTGGGGCCATTATATAAGGTGTCCTTGAAATAGGCAAAGCACCCGGTACGAGTTCTATTGAAAACTCAACTTCACGATTCGGTGGAAGACCCGGTAATTCCTCCGGAAAGACATCATCAAACTCTCGTACAATGGGAATATTCTTAATCGTGAGTTTCTCACCGACCATTTGAGATAAATAACCTTCATTTAGTGGAATCAATTCCCATAAAATAGATGAAATTTCCACTGGAAGGTTATGTTCATCCTTGCATTGATAGACGATCATAGATTGATCTGGAATATGAAATGTGACTTCCCTTCTTTGGCAATTGATATGAGCTCCATGTAGAGAAAGCCAATCCATGCCAAGAATCACATCAAATTACACTATAGGAAGGATCACATGATTTGCAGGAAGCACCTTCCCACAAACTTCAATCAGAGAAGAATTATAAACTTTTGATTCGACTAATGTGCCATTAGGTGTTGTCATAGCTAACTCAACATCTAATTTTTGAGGTAATATAGTGATACCCTTAGAAAATTCTTCAGAAATAAAGGAGTGGGTGGATATAGAATCAAATAAAACATTTTCTACTTTAGAGTGGATGGTAAGTGTACCTTTCACCACATCGTTATCATACTCCACATCGCTGATAGAAATTGCATGTGACTTTCCTTTGTCTTTAGCCTTAAGAGTTTTTTGACGTCGACCATCATCATCAACCCTTGGATTACAACATTTATTGGCATAATGTCCCATCTCCTTGCACTTGAAACATTGAGGTGTAGTAGGTTCATTCTGTGTATCCCTTCCTTTGTGTGCATCATTAGACATCTTCTTCCCATCATCGCGGCATTCAAATGCCCGATGACCTTCCTTTCCACATTTGAAACATTTACTTGTCCCTTTAAGACAACCCCCTCCATGTTTCTTTCCACACTTTTAGCATAAGGGAAAGCTCATGTTCTTTTCAGTGTGCTCTTTAGATTTTCCTTGGAATTCCATTTTCCTCTTCTTATCAAACCAATATGACTGATGGGTTACTCCAATCTCCATCTCAACATTGAGAGAACATCGAACGATTTCCTCGTAGCTATTGAAGTCCATTATGGCTAAGGCCCTTCGAAGACTTGGTTTTAAGCCACTAAAGAATCGATCGATCTTACTCTCATGTTGGATAATAATACCAGAAGCGTACCTTGCAAGTCTTGTAAAATTTGCTTCATAGGTACCAACAGATTCATCATCCTTTTGCTTCAGTTCAAGAAAATATTTCTCCATCTTTGTTCAGAGAATATGAGGGAAGTACTTATTGAAAAATAAGTTCCTGAACTCGTCCCATTCCATGGACTAAATTTCATCCCTTTGACTCGTATTCTTAATAAGATTCCACCATTGATCAGCATCACCCTCCAAACGATACACTACTAAGATGACTTTATCATGCTCAGAACATTGATGAACTGAAAATATATTTTCAGTAGTACTAATCCATTGTTCAGCAACTAATGGATCAATAGACCCGCTGAATGAAGGTGGACGCTGTCTCATGAAGGATTCAACATAATGTCGCTCCTTCCTTTGCTCATTTGGAAGTAATGCATGATTCATATCTTGAGAAAGTTGTGTGAGCATGGCTACAAGATTTTGCATTCCAGCTCCCATAAGGTTTGGTTGCTCAGGGGTCCAATCATTGCATTGCCCGTCGCATCCCGCATTAACATGGTTCCTTCGGGTTCCAGCCATTGACTAATACCAAGAAGAATAGTGTGAGCAACACTAATTATAATAGGATAATGACATAATCAAGAATAAAATTTCATACTTAAGGTCTTATCCTAGGTTATTCATGGCCATTTCTAAAACACTATGATTGTGTTCTATGCATAGACTAATCCTTAGGGTTCTTACTAAGGCTTTCACATCCTAGTTTCCAAAGGTTGACTATACCTTTCCTCTGATTCCAACTATAACGACCCATACTTTACATACATTGTTATTACTTCAGAATTGAAGCACACTTATTACAACATATAACAAAACCAAGAAAGGACCGTATAGGTATAATGTCTTTAGAAACTGGGAAACATAAACAACTGGTTCATAGAGCATCTACTTTGCCTCCCATTTATTTCATCATATCTAGAGTCCCTTTTTCGCATATTCTACTTAATAACCTTCTTCTTGACCTGGGGAAATAAAACATACAAAAGGGTGAGCTCAAATGCTCAGTAAGGGTAAACAAAAGAAATATCAATCACATCATATACATAAGAACATAACTTTTGGAAATCTTAACCTGCAAAAGAGATCATAATATCATAACATGGGATAAATCAAAGAAGTGAAATGTAATCCCAATAATCATAACATAAAACATGAAACTTTGTGGAATACACACATAATCATAGAGAATCATTTCTTATTAGTCAAGACTCATTGCCAAGACTATCTTAGTGGACAAAGTCCATTTCTGAACAGAGTAACCCTCGTTTCAGTCCTGTTTCACTGAACGGGTATAACCAACCATTCCAGCCATGTCTATCTCATGAGATATAAAATCATTACCCAATGAATTGGAGGGAGATATAGGTCCCACCCATCTCATAATGATACCATTCTTATGTGTGCCAAAAAATATTAAATCATACATCATTGCATGACCCATATAATAAAAATGGGAATCTTAAACATCGTGACATCATAAAACATTTCATATAAGATAAAGGAATTCATAAAAATAATTCCATCACAACATAATAAAATCAATGTAATTATAGGGATAGAAACAGAACCCTATATTATCTTAGATGGAAAATAATTTTGATAAAACACTTGAACTCCATTCTTGAGGAAAATATCCTTTCTACTTCAAAAACACTTTTCCTTTCTTAACATGTCATACAATTTTAAACTAAAAGATGTTGATTAAAAATAAACTTGAAAACTTGTAAAGGAATATTCTTGGAAATATTGTTTTAAAAATCCATTCATGACGTATAAGTTAAAAAAACATTCTTCGTACTTTTGTCAGAAAAGTCAAAAATTACCTCGTATGAAAAACGACAAAAGATTCTTTTCATATCTTTTACTAAAAACTCAACGAATGGTAAAATTGGATATAAACTATTTTATAAGGATATAAATATTACATATTGATGAAACAAGGATGTGGATGATAAAATACACCCCAATAAATACCAAAGTATAAACAATCTCGGATAAAAATGAGATTGTGATATTTCCCTTACCCTTGGTCCGATATACTTTGTACGTGTCCGAACATCCTGTATAATGATTTAAATAATGTTATTGACTTGTTATAGAATCATACTTATTTTTATTATATCATATATGATCATATTCTTAGCTTCTTAGTATTAATATTTCAATACTACTTGTTATTCGGGTGTTTATTACTTTTTGTTCTTATGCGTGTTTGTCGAATAAATTCTTATTATTATCGTTAGGTTATAGATACCTCATTTAAATAATGGTATTAGTGTAATATATATCATATTCATTCATTCAATTCATTTATATAATCATTTTTAAATTAAGATCATGTAGAACGAGTCGCATCACATCGTGGAGACGGTATTCCGTACGTACGCACGAGTGATGATATTGTTCCTATGATCGTGGAATTGTATTGGAGTGTATGTATACTATTTCAGAATCAGTATAACTTTATAATAGTCTTATATAGTCATTATTTACCCCATTATACCCATCCAAGTAAGGTGGTGGTGGAAAATATATTACACCACGGCGTGGAGACGGTATTCCGTACGTACGCACGCGCGGTGATTTCTTTTTCCGTAGGATGGATAGATGGTGAAATAGGGTTCTTTCATACTTATAATAACATATCAGTATATGAGTGATACTGATTTTATTACTTCATAATGAAACAACAAAATAAGAAGAGGTGGAAGAAGAAATAAAGATGAATGAATTGGTAACAGACATTACCTCCTCTTTGAAGTGCTTCTTTGAGACCTCCTTTTAGGGAATTAAAATAGTTCTTCGAAGAAGACCAGAACCTATAGGATTTTTCTAGGGAAGGGGAGAGAAGAAATTGGCAGGGGTTGGTCGAGATTTAAGGATCAATGTGGTGTGAGGAACATGGGGAGGAGGTTCCCTTTTATGAGGGAGGAGAGGGGCACCTTTAGAATAACTAAAAATATTATTTTATTATAAAGTCAAGTTCGGTTTTAAATAGCTCCAAATTGAGTTATTTCGAAGATAAGGTGGGGATGGGTCGAAATACTCTCATCCAATAGAATTTAGACAATTTTAGTTCATTATATTAACCTTATATTTTAGTTTTAACTCTTAGTTAATTAGATTGACATTTACCATGTCACTTTGTATTTTTATATTATATAGTTAATAAACATAACATATACATCCAAGAGACCCCCAAGTTGTGTTTTATTAATATATATAACCTTATCTAAGTCATTTGGCCGAACCTTATATTTTTAGGAATAAAATAACAATTAATAATATAATATGTGTTTTAAAAACTATTTTATGTCAATTTTGACATTATTCAATAATTTATTTTTTTGAAACTCATAACATAATGATTACTTAGAAAAAAGTTAATTAAATTAATCCTAACATGTCATATTAACCTAGAAAATTAGTTTAATTCATAAAAAGTCTCAAATTGTACTTATTTAGGTATTTATAATATCAATTATGTCAGTATTTCATTAATAAGATAATTAATGCATCAACTTAGTGTTATAAATAAATTAAATTATTTAATGTCTAAAAATTACAAATAAAATACCATTATGTATGAAATATTTTTATCCTTCTAATGAATATTTATAGTCGAATTTATCTTATGTATAACCCCATATTAAAAATGATTTACTTATTAAACATTGATTTTAACTATTTTAACCCTTCTTTAAATAGATTAATAATAAATGTCCTAATCTAATCCAAGTGGGCCTAAATGGTCATATTGTATTCCTAAGGTTGTTTTTGGTCGAATTACAGTTGTCCAATAGAATTAGGACATGTGTTAGGGTAATAATAATATCATTTTTACCCTTAATTAACCTATTTACTTTTAACCGTGGTAAAAAAAAGTAAAAAGATACTATTCACCAAAAAATTATTTTCATCTCATTGAACCACATTTTACTTACTGACATCAACCGTGTCTCTTGGATTTTCGAAATTCTACTCACATAAGCGGTAAAATTATGTTTTATGAAAAATTCAGTTTTTTTTAACGACCAGTTAGTGGTTTCCCTATTCATCAAAAATTTAAAATTTTCAGAAAAATAGCAAAATTTCACCCTAGGCTAATTTCGATATTCCGAAACAAAAAATGAGGTCCATTTTGAAAAATAAAATTTATAAAATTTCAAAATGTGGTTATTACTATTCATAATGGCTAGTTTTAATAATATTTTAATAGCATATCATTGTTTAGTGAAACTCGGTATTGCGTACGATGCAAGCTATCAAGGAAGGTCGTTATTTCATGCAAAGCAAGCCAAGCAAGTGTTGTGTGTAGAAAAATATTCCTTTGATGATTTATATAACATAAAAGTCTCAGGTGTTACATATTATATCTTCCACATAATAAAACATAGGAACATGTGAATCCAAGATTAATGTATCGTATTCTACATGCTGACCAATGTGGATCAAATGAGAGAAGTTTATAGAAGTAAAGTATAAAAAATCATTCATTATTCCACTATAAATTTAGACCAAGTTTAATTTAAATAAGATAACTAAGAACTGACTAAGATAATTTCATTCAACAATATAATTCATATTTTCATAGTATCCCACATCTGATAGTATAAATACAAAAATAATTTTTTTCCAATCTTCTTCAAGATAAGTTCTATAAAACCTGATTCCATGAATATTATAGGAATTGATTCACATATCCTTTTTCAGAGGAACTTGATCCAAAAACTACATATCATTTTATTTTTCTTCTTTATTTTCAACTTCATTTTCTCAAATAAAAAATATATAAGGTGTTACTTATAACATAGACCAAATAAATATACATCCAAAATCTAAATATGTGTATATACATACACAATGATAAAACAATTTGACTATCTCATTATGATAATATTTGGTTAATTCTATCTAATTTTAAGCCCAACCCTCTAGTTTCCTATTTTATTGAAATTCCAATTATTCAATTAATGGATCTATAATAACACTATTGATTATCAAATATTTTTGTTCTTTCAGAAACACTAATTAAATAATTGTAAAATGTGATTCATTTCCTGTTGGTTGTCTAATAGTTTCAAATATAGATGATTGTTTTACCGAAATAGAATTAGTTGATATCACATTAACACATACAACATGATGGAATATAAATTCAATAATATCCAAATAAATTGAATAGAATGTCGTCATCTCTTTGTCTATGTAACCATTAGTAATAAACCCTTCTGGATGATCATTATTCATCACATATGATTTCAAAAAAACTTAAGCACCTGATGAAAAAATAAGAAACAAATCAAAAAGAATATACACAATGATTTGAAAATTTTGAATTCACTGATGGAAATAAAAATAATATCATCATACCACGAAATTGGATATGTCCATTGATAGAGTATTGGTCCACTATGTTTAGCTTTTTCAACCAAATGAACTGTCAAATGAATCATGATGGTTATGAATTAATGTCGAAATAACATTTTCAAATGACAATGTCTCAAAAAATCATTCTTGAATTTAATCAAGCTCGGTTTTGTTTTCAATTTTTTCAAAACAATACTCTCTAAACAAGATACATTACTCAACTAGATCAACATTTACTTTTTCAGGTGATGTATTATCTAATGACAATAAAAAAAATTCCCCATCAGTATATGTGAGTAATGACTATTCAACCATATAGATTTTGACGTTTTAGGTAAATTCACCATGATAAATTAAGAGAATATCAATATAAAACTATTTTATTCATTATTTATTGAAGGTATTCATCTTTCACATGATTTTAAATTGTATTAATTGTTGAAGGATACTTATGATTATTATTTTTTGACAAACCATGATTTATATTCATTGAATATAAATCCTTTAAAGTGTTAAGGTGATTCTATAATTTACTCTGATCATTTATGCATTGTGAAAATAACATTTTCATAGATGTTCTTCTCTATATGAATTACATCATGATTATGATGTATCAAATTACACTCACTATAATGAATTTTTAAAATATACTCTTTTTCTTCAATAGTTTGTTCTTGATATCTTTGATGATGTACCTCTAGCACTTTTAACCTTCATTAAAAATATTAAAATTTACAAATTATTCTGTGAAACTATCCAATGTTCAATGGATTTTTAAACCAGATTATACCTGCAGTGCATTCTCAATTCAATATCTCCATTTATCTATGTCTCATTGAACCTTAATTTATGAGATGCATCAAGAAATCTAGGATGACACAAATAAAACCATTTAATGCAATGAATACTACATTGAGTTTAAAAAAAATTATAGGATGGAAAGTCCAAAATAACATGAGTGTTTTAAATGGAAAAATTACATAGCCTAGTAAGGTCACTAATTGTATAGATTAATGCATCAGGAATTTTGAAAAGATTTTTCATTGATGAGTCATATGATTACATGCCATCATCCCATTATAATCACAACTCATTGAATAGATTTTTAAATTATACTTCAATATCATTTATTGGAATTTTATTTCCATGAATAATAATCAAAATAATAAAAATAATTATTCTTCATAAAAATACATCGAGGTAGATTATATGGGATAAAAACAATTATGGAAATGCTATAATTATCAATTACATTACTAAAATGGTTAAAACCATCGTAAGCGAATAAAAAATTTATAATACAAATATTCAATGAATAGTATTGATATAATGAATCAATAATCTTCTCTAGTGTTTATTATTTTATATTTCTCATAAAATGATTTTTACCACCCTGGGCATACTGCATCAGGTTATATGTAGTCTTAGATGATGGAAATAATCATTCAAAGCATGGTTTCTATAGAGAGAAACACAGTGAATTTTCTAGAGTTTTCTTGTTCTATATTTTCTGGGAGTTGCACTGATTTATACTCTCATTTCTGATCATGGATATCCATCTTTTTTTATGAAATAATAATCATTCTTCATTATTGGTTTCTTCTACCCAGTAAATCATACAATCATTGGGGAATTCATGTGACTTTTTATAATCACGTTTGAGTTTTTTGATGAATTTTTCCATGTAATTGAATGATCCATGACTCTTAGCTTCACTAAAGTCATCTTGATGAAACTCTAAAGTCATGGATAGTTCATTTTCAGTAATACCACAGAGGCACATTATATGAAAAACATAAGTAAAAAAGGAGACTTTGATTACTTGGAACATGAATAATATAGTTATTGTTTCCCATCATCAAAATATTCATAAAAAACATTTTTTAGTCCCTAAAATTATGAAAAAAAAATTATCTTACTCGTAATAATCTACATGTTCTATTGAGATATTAAAAATCCTTGTCATTGTATCATGAAAATTCAAATGAATCATTTTTCAAATTTCAAACTGAATTTTCTACTGATGTTGCAGTTTTTATATCATTGAATGAATTGAAACGATTTTGTATTTTCATAACATTCAATTAACCATACCAAATACAATGTATATATCAAGTGGGATTACTTTTTTAATATAAAATTCTCATTTACTTTGTTTTTATCAAACCTTTGATTGAGTTTCCATTCAGTACACTAATATTTTAATCTATAAGAATTTTATCTATAGGTATTTAGGACATAAAAATTTTAATATCAAGTTGTGTTTCAAGGTAAATTAATTAAAATTTTATCCATAAATATTTTATCGATAGTCTTATCCTAGTACATTCAAATATAAAGATTTAAATGGTTTATCATATAACTACAATAAAAATTAATCATCGCCTAACATCATCTATTTTTATCACCATCTATATCCTATATTTCTATAAATACAGTATATAAAATCTTGATGAACATAAAATTATACTAAAGATATTATTACATGGAAACTATCATGCCAATTTCAAATAATCAAACTAAAATAGTATTGAATAATCAATAAATCCAAATGGTTTCATGTCCTCAATTCAACCAGTATCTTAGAGTCACTAAGGATTACTCTCCAAATAGTCATGACTGATAAGTTAATTATGTAGTTACAAAATCTTTATACCCACATATATGAACAATAATTCCTCATATAATTGAATCATCATCCTCATTTGTAAAAAGATTTAATTATAGTTATGTCCACTGGATTACTGAGTGACAAAATTTATCATTTGACTATGAATTGTAATATACTACATAATGATATATCAAAACCAATCATACCACTTTAAAAAACTATACCTTATGATTGGGGATTTCACATGCCGATAAAAGGGTTTGAGGGGTCACCATTGGGGATCATTATCAAAGAGAAGGGGGGTTTCTATGGATTCACCATTGGTCATTAGGTGGGTTTAATGTCATGAGGATCAATGGTAGGGGTGGGGAAATGGGAGGTTTCTAGTAGGTCTGAGGGATGAGCAATTTTGGATAAGGGGGGTAGGGGGTGGGTAAATTTTTTCTATAGAGGGGGGATCATCATTGGGGAGAGTTGGGGCTGAGGGGGAGGGGAAGTCCCTAGTACAGGGGAGAGGAATGGCTGAGGTGGTGGGTGGGTCAATGAAATCAGGTAGAGTCTTGACCATGCATGGGAGTGGTTTTCTTCATCATCATAGAGAGGTGCATATGATGGTGTCGGGTGGTCTCTGGTGTTGGGGAGAGGTGGGGATAAGGTGCAGTCGATGAGGGATCAGGGCAGGGGATATGGCATTGGTTGGGGGATTGGTCTTATATGGGTTATTTTTTAACAATTATTAGTGGTTTAAAAAAATCACCTTTAAATATTTAAATCATCAGTGGTGGTGTCATTGAAATGGACACAAATTATAAATTATATTGGATACAATTTTTTTTGGAAGTTAATAGAACCACCTATAAGAACTCTTTTTTCTACTATCGCACCTTCACAGAGGGAGATAGTGATGAATGTGAATAGTGAAAATGTAGATATATATAGGTATCCCTTTATAGTGCTGGGTGTCGATTAAGATGATGGTGCATTCGACGATATAGGGAACAAACACAACAAATGTAAGGGGTAGACTTCCCTAATTTGTTATATTTATATATACATATTTATAATTAATTTTCTAAATTTATAACTATACTAATATAAAAATATTTATATATATAAATATACTTAAAAATGTATTTTAATTTTATTTATAAATGTAATTTATATTCTATATGTTTATAAATTTTCTGGACGAATGCGAATCGCCTTAAATACCACATTGCAGGTGGAGGTTCTACACCAAGCATGACTGGTGACTAGGGCCTCCTTCGACAAAGGGGGGTGGTGATAGTGTCTTGATATAGGTAACTGATGATGGAGCCTTGATGGTGGCGGATGGCACCAACACCTTGACAGTGGAAGCTGGAGATGTTTCCTTGATTCAAATGTATAGTGATGGTGGCTTGACATTGTTTTCTAGAAACTGAGTGTCTTGAAATGTAGACTGACAATACTACAGACGATTAAAGATTCTCTTGGGTTATGCGACACAGGACACATCGGAACTCGGGGTTTTTTTGTGATGATCTCAGGGAGATACTAGGCAACCAACATTGTAGAAACCCAATGATTGACTTACATGGACATTACATTAATTTTGCGAAATACTTAATACATAACAAAAATAGACACACAAGGACCGTAATAGTTTAGTGTGTTTGAAAACTCAGAATATAATCTTCTAATCATGGAGAAAGATCTTCAACATCTTCCATAAAGATATTCCCCTTTTTTTCCTTCCTAAAACGTTTCTTTAAATCCTGGGGAAAAGAAAACAGATAATCGGTGATCTCAAATGCTCATTAAGGGTAAGCATGGAGAAAATAAAAAAAACCATATACATATGAGCATAAAAACATGAACATAATATTTAATCCTAAAAATCATGAGCAATGACTTAAAACATGGAAGTACCTAAGGAATAGATCATAATGGACAATCAATAATGATAAAATAGAATTGTAATAAAACATTTATTGTGGAAAAACATTAAGCACATGATATGATTTCCATAGTAGGCAAGGAATTGCTGCCAAGACCATCTTAGTGGAAAAAGTCACTTACTGAACCGAGTTCGCTCCTTGTTCCAGTCCTGTATCACTGAACTGGATTAACATGTCATTCCATCCATGTCTATCTCATTATATATAAATCGTTACCCAATGCATTGGAAGGAGATATAGGTACCACCCATCTCATAATGAAATCATTATTACTTGTTCCACAACATGATCTTAAATCATTCATCATTACCCAAAGTATAAAATGGGTTTCATAAACATCATTCCATAAAAACATAATCCATAAAAAACAAAATGGAAATCATTTCATCATAAGAGATGTGAAACCATGTAAATCATAGAGATATTATACATTAAAAATGCACATATGAAATAATGTCATCATATAAGGAAAATGATGTTGATAAAACACTTGAAATTAATTCTTGATGAAAATTTCCTTTCTTCTTAAAAATAATTTTCATTTCACAAATTTCCATTAAATTTTAAAAGAATAGGATTCTGTTTAAAATAGTCATGAAATATTGAAGAATTTTATTTATGAAAATAAGGCGTTATGAAACCTTAAAAATATGTTCAATTTCTATAAGTTAAAAAAATTCTCCTCGTACTTTTGTCGAAAAAGTAAAATAGTACCTCATATGGTAAACCAAAGAAAGATTCCTCCCATACAATGTAGTAAAAGTCAAAAATGGGTAAAAATGAATTTAAACATACATGAAACCATTTTTATAAAATAGGGACATGGATGATAAATATAACCCCATTAAATACTTACGTATAAGCAATCTCTGAAAAAAAGGATTTGAATAATTATCTCTTGCCTTATGTCTGATATGCTTCGTATTTATCCGAACCTCCTGTATAATTACATAAATTATGTTATTGACTTATTACAGTATCATATTAATTGTTATGTTATCATATATGGTTCCATTATTACTTTATAATAACTGTTCTTTTATAAAGTCCATGTTAAAGAAGTTTTTTGGGTAAAATCGTTTCATTTATCGTACGTGTTTCAATTTGTTGTTCTTGATTTTATTATTACTTATATCATGATTTAATTACATACAGAATGTAAATCATGATTTATATATCATATATATCAGTATATATATATATATATAATATAGATGAATGAAATGAAATACACCATTCATGGAGACGGTAGGTCGTACGTACGCATGTACGTTATTTTCCTTTCCTTATTCACTTGAATGGAATTAATTAGAAGAAATACATATATATATATATACATAAATCCAGTAGCATTATTATGTCATATATTTCATGATTACTTATTATATATACTTTATAATCATTCTTGAATTGTTAACACTGAATATGAATCTCATCGCATCGTGGAGACAGTAATTCGTACGTATGCACGAGTGATGATATCATTCCCATATTTATTGAATGGAATTGGATTGCGTGATATAATATCATAGAGTCAGTATGATATTATAATAATCATATATAGTTATTCTTTACACCATTATACCCATCCAAGTTTGGTGGTGGTGGAAAAACATATTACACCACGATGTGGAGACGATATTCTGTATGTACGCATGCACTGTGATTTCGTTTTCTGTGGGATGGATAGAAGGTGAAATGGAGTTTTTTCATATTTATAATAACATATAAGTACATAAGTAATACTTATTTTATTACTTTATAATAAAACCACTAAATAATAAGAAATTGAAAAAGAAATAAACTTGAAAGAATCGTTATAAGAGATTACCTCTTCTTCGTCACACCTCCTTTAAATTTCTTCATAGGACACTAGAGTTGGTTTTTTGAGAAGACCAGAACATCTATGATATAAATAGAGAGGTTGAGAAGGGGAATTTTTAGTTTTTGGTCGAGATTCAAAGCTCAAAAGGGTGTGAAAAAAAAAGAGGTAAGGGATGCCCTTTTTATAAGCCAGGAGAGGGGCACCTTTGGAAAAACTTAAACTATTATTTTATAATAAAGCAATATTCAGTTTATAATAGCTCCAAATTTATTTATTTAGAAGCTAAAGTGGGTATGGGTCGAAATAATATCAATAAATAGGTTTTAGAAAATTTTAGGTTACTATTGTAACCTTATTATTTAGATTTAACTCTAAGTTAAATAATTTAACTTTTACCATGTATTCTTGTTTTCTTACACTATATGGTTAATAAACTTACTATAACAAACCAAACGAACCCCAAGTGGATCATTATTAATATATATTACCTTATATAAGTCATTTTGACAAATTTTGGATTTTTATGAATATAATAACAATTAATAATATAATATTTTATTTAAAAAAAATCTGTCAATTTTGACAATATTTGGTAATTGATTTTGGTAAAAATTATAATAGCATTATTAGTTCGAAAAAAGTTAATTAAATAAATAATAACATGTCATATTAACCTATAAAATTAGTTTAATTCATAAAAAGTCTCCAATTTCATTTATGTGGGTATTTATAAAATCGATTAATTTAATATTTTATTATTTAGATAATTACTGCATCGCCATTGTGTCATAAGTAAATTAAATTATTTAACATCTAAAAATTATAAATAAAATACCATTAGTTAGGAAATCCTTTTATCCTTATAATTAATTTTTATAGTCGAATTTATCTTATGTATAACCTTATATTAAAAATGTTTTAGTTTTTAATCATTGATTTTAACTATTTTAACACTTTTTTATAAAAAATAATAATAAATGTCCTAATCTAATCCAAGTGGACCAAAAGGGTAATATTTTATTCCTAAGGTTTATTTTGGTCGAATTACACTTATCCAATAGAATTATGTCATGTTTTAGTGTAATAATAATATCATTTTTACCCTTAATTACCCTGTTTACTTTTAACCATGGTAAATAAAAGAAAAAATTTACTATTCACCAAAAATTATTTTTATCCTATTACAACACATTTTACTCCTTGATATTATAGGTGTCTCTCAGATTTTCGAAAATACATTCACAGAAGCGGTAAAATTATCTTTTATTTAAATTTTCAAATTCTCCTAGGAGGTCGGTAAAAGACGGTGAAAAGATCAATAAAATTTTAATAAATCTAAATATTTTTATAAAATGACTCAAATGAATTACATTGAACTTATATAGGTATTATTTATCAATTTTTACATAAAATAAATATAAATAAAAAAATAATAATTTAAATAAAAATTTGGTTTTTAAATAGTAACCTAGTGTTTTCACTATTCATGAAAAATTGAAAGTTTTCAAAAAAATACCAAAAATTCACACAAGGCCAATTACAATATTCTGAATCCAAAAATGAAGTCCATTTTGAAAGGTAAAATTTATAAAATCTCAAAAAGTGGGTATTACTATTTATAACGGCAAGTTCATAATAATATTATAATAATATCTTGTTTAGTGAAACTTGGTATTGCATACAACACACTCTATCGAAGAAGTTCATGATTGTGTATAATGAAATCCAAGTCAGGGATTCGTGTAGTGAAAGAACTGTTTGGTTTTGAGTACAACATAATCAAAACTTATTTCATTTATAGATTAAAAAAATTCTATTCTTAATGTTGCGTAAAATAATTTCCACAAAACGAACTTGAAATTGTGTGTAAAACGAGCCAAGAATAGTGTTGCATATACTACATGCTAATATGGTGTTGCGTATAGCACAATATAATTTTGGTTTAGCGTACAACACAAGAAATAAATAAAATTAAAAATAATGATTCTAATAAAATCTAAGGTTGTTACATTCTACCCCCCTTAAAATGGATTTCGCCCTCAAAATTCATATGGGTTATAAATGTTTTACTACTAGAAATTTTCTTTCAAAGAAACCCACATCGTAAAAAGAAATACTAAAACTTATTTTTAAAAGGTTAAGTATGAAACATAATGGTTACCCAAATAAACTTATCATTGGGGTTCCACATAAGAGAACATAGGTGAAAATATGGATATGGAAGAGAAATCTAACCATCAAGTTCTGATGTAGAGTGGTAGAGAACATGGGTATGAAAAATCCAATAATCACAAAGCCATAAATTTTTTATGATCATAGGTACCATCTGATTCATTAGATATAAGAGCACTAGGACAAAATTTTTTGTTTTCAATATCATTTCCCTAAAGTTGAAAATTTTGATATAGAAGAAACACATACTTGATTTCGGTACAGTCTCACTATTTTTTGGGCCTTGAACAATTTCCACATCATCTCTTAAAGAAATGAAGTTTAATTTGTCTTCCGTGAAGTGTGAGTAGATCATGCGATAGAATGATAGGTAATTCCATTTGTCTGAAACATAAGGTTATAAAAAGTTATCATATATACATAAGTCCATCTATGGTGAGGTTAATCGAATAAGATTCCAAAAATGGAATTATACTTCATCTATAATACCGCTTAATAAAACTAGTTTCTACTTACCAGGGACTTCATGTTGACTAGTGGTGTGCGATAAAGGCATGTCACACTTCAGTTGTGGGTTCAATTCCCACAGCCTTTCCCGATGCGACGGGTTGTCGCCCATCCTGTAGGTTGTCCTTTTTCTAAAAATTCATTATTATAACATTCCATCAATAATATTGAAAAAGTTATATCCTTAAACAATACGAACTTATGTCCAACATAATCCATTCCAATCTTTAGGCTTATCCAAAATACTTCTGTCCATGCTCATCGTATAAAGAAAACAATTACTAAAAATTTCATCTTCCGTGCATATGCATACCATCATTTATCCCCAATATATCATACGATATATATTGTTGGTCACATTCAAAAATGTCAATACCTTAATCATGTATTATTTTGAAACATGAATTATCATAGAACCTTAGTGAAAAAATGAATGATGTTAAAAGTTAACTCTTTCCACATACCAAAATCGCAAAAATTTTATATACTCAAACCATGATATCACTTAGTCCTTATATAAATCATGAGCTCATTAATACTATCAAACATCTCATTATCTTCTTATCCCTTCATTATGCGCATATCATCTATTTTTAAAAAATATCCGAATAACCTTTGATGGTTACCGGTACCATTAAATGGATACTTTCGAATAAATTAGGAAAAACAATAGAGTAATAATCCTTAGATGTGTCTTTATTCCATAGTACCATTACAAATACAATATAACTCTTGATAAACATAAATTATTCCGCTACCTTCATAAACCATCGACTGAGATTCAATAATTATTTCATCTCACATATCATTTGTAGTCTATTCATCATCATCAACATAAATACTACCCATACAACCATGCTGATTATCATGAGGAGACTTTCCCTTACGGCATTCATTTGCATAATGCCCATACATTCCACATTTAAAACATTTAATCATTGTTGATGTCGTAGCAATACCATTATCCTTTTCCATGGTGTTAACTGATCCTTTTCCATTTCACTTACTGGATTTGTGTCCTTCTTTTCCACACCCAAATCATCTTCTAGTTCCTTTGAAACATTCTACTTGATGCCACATCCCACATGATTTCTTTCCTCTATGATCTTCATGAAACTCCATCTTTCCCTTATTATCCGAGTCAGGAAACATACAAAAGTTGATATAACTGATCATATTATGAGATTGCTGATTAGGAATAACAATGATATGTTGACTTCCAAATCCAGTTTCATTTGGTTGCCCGTGAAGAATATCATTCCATTGACCATCATATCCTCCATTATCATGAATCTTCCTATTTCCAGCCATTTTATAAAACCCAAAAAGAATAGTGTTAGTGGAAAAAATCATGCTAGGAAAGAACCATAATAAATATGGAGTACCTTCAATATATAACACCTTAGTTTTAATTCTAATATCGTTACCCTAATTTTAAGACTCTAACCTATACGTATACTTAACCTTAGAGACATCCCTAGACATACCATAGAAATATTTCTAAGGATTTCACTAAAGTTTTTTGCATCCTACTTTCCAAAGGTTAACTAAAACTTTCCTCTGATACCAACTGTGGAGACCCAAAGCTTGATGTACATGGAAATTACATTTCTTTTTCGTAATGCTTAATACATAACCAAAAAAGACACACAAGGACCGTAATAGTTTACTGTATTTGGAAACTCGGAATATATTCTTTTAATCGTGGTGAACGATCTTAAACATCTCCCATAAAGATCTCTCCCTTTGGTTTTCTTACCTAGAACCTTTTTTCAAATCCTGGGAAAATTAAAACATATAATGGGTGATCTCAAATGCTCAGTAATGGTAAGCATGGAGAAAATAAAACAAACCATATATATTAGAACTTCAAAACATGAACATAATATTTAAACATAAAAATATTAAGCAATGACAAAAAACAAGTCAGTACGTAAGGCATAGATCATAATGGATCATCAATCATGTTAAAATAGAATGGGAATAAAACATGTAATTTTTTCAAAACATTATTCACATGATATTATTTCCATAGTATCCAAGGCATTGCTGCCAATACCATCTTAGTGGACAAAGTCCCTTACTGAACCGAGTTCACTACTCGTTCCAGTCCTGTATCACTGAACCGCATTAACTTGTCATTCCAGTCATGTCTATCTCATGAGATATAAATCTTTACCCAATGAATTGAAGGGATATATAGGTCCCACCCATCTCAAAATGAAATCATTCTAACTTGTTCCACAACATGATCATAAATCATTCATCATTACCCAAAGTATAAAATGGGTTTCATAAACATTATCCCATCATAACATAATCCATACAAAACAAAATGGATATCATTTCATCATAAGAAAAGTGATACCATGTAAATCATAGATATATAATTCTTGAAACATACACATATGAAATAATGTTATCTTATATGGAAAATGATTTTGATAAAACACATAAAATGAATTCTTGAGGAAAATTTCCTTTCTTCTTAAAAATAATTTTATTTTCACAAAATTCCATTCAATTTTAAAAGAAAAGGATTTTTTTGAAAATATTCAGGAAATGTTATAGAGTACGCTTTATGTAAATAAGGTGTTACTACACTGTAAAAATCAGTTCATGCCGTATAAGTTATAAAAACATTCTCCTCGTACTTTTTTCGAAAAAGTCAAAAAGGACCTCATATGGTAAAAAAAAGCGTATTCCTTACATACCATGTAGTAAAATTAAAAAATGGGTAAAATGGAATTTAGACATACATGAAACCATTTTTATAAAATATGGACATGGATGATAAATATAACCCTAGTAAATACTTGCGTGTAAGAAATCTCGAAAAAAATGAGATTTGAAAATTATCCCTTACCTTATGTCCGATATGATTCATATGTATCTGAACCGCAGGTATAATTACTTAAATAGTTTCATTGTCTTATTTCCTTATCATATTAATTTTTATGATATCATATATGGGTCAATTATGACTTTATAATACCCAATCTATTATAAATTCCATGTTAAAGCAGCGTTTTTGGTAAAATTGTTTCATTTATCGTACGTGTTTCGATTTGTTGTTATTGATATTATTATTAATTATATCATGATTGACTTACTTTAAGAATGTAAATCATGATTTATATATCATATATATTCTGTATATATATATATAATAGATAGATGAATGAGATGAAATACACCATTCATGGAGACGGTAGGCCGTACGTACGCATGAGCGCTTTTTTCCTTTCCTTATTTAATTGAATATAATTATGTCGATGACATACATATATATATATAAAAATACAGTGGCATTATTATGTCATATATTTCATGATTACTTATTATATATACTTTATAATAATTCTTGAATTGTTTACAAGGAAAATGAATCTCATCGCGTTGTGGAGACGGAAATCTGTATGTACACATGAGCGATGATATCATTCCCATATTTATTGAATGTAATTGGAGTGGATGATATAATATCATAGAATCAGTATGATGTTATTATAATGATATATACTTATTCTTTACACCATTATACCCATCCAAGTAAGGTGGTGGTGGAATAACATATTACACCACGGCCTGGAGATGGTATTCCGTACGTATGCATGTGTGGTGATTTCGTCTTCCATAGGATTGATAGAAGGTGACATGGGGTGGTTTCCTATTTATAATAACATATAAGTATATAATTAATACTGATGTTATTACTTTATAATGAAACAACTAAATTAGAAGAAGTTTAAGAAGAAAGAAACTTGAAAGTGTTGTTAGAAGAGATTACCTCTTCTTCGACGCAACTCATTTAATCTACTTCTTAGGGCACTAGAGTTGGTATTTTGATTATACCAGAACCACTATGATATAAATAGAGAGGTTTAGAAGAGGCATTTTTAGGGTTTTTCTGAGCTTCAAGGCTCAAATGGGTGTGAATAGAAGAGGGAATGATGCCCTTTTTATAAGGGAGGAGAGGGGAACCTTTGAAAAAACGTAAAATATTATTTTATAATAAAGTCATTATCTATTTATAATAGCTCCAAATTTATTTATTTCGACTATAAACTGGGTATGGGTCGAATTCATATCAACCAATATGTTTTATACAAGTTTAAGTTTCTATTTTAACCGTATCATTTTGATTTAACTCTAAGTTAAATAATTTTACTTTTACCATGTCTTCTTGTTTTCCTACACTATATGGTTAATAAACTTACTATAACCAGCCAAAAGAACCCCAATTGTATCATTATTAATATATATAACCATATTTAAGTCATTTGGCCTAACCATATATTTTTAAAAATATAATTACAATGACTAATATAATATTTATTTACAACTATTTTATGTCAATTTTGACACTATTTGGTAATTGATTTTTGTGAAACTCATAATAGCATGATTAGTTCAAAAAACGTTAATTAAATCTATAATAACATGTCATATTAACCTATAAAATTGTTGTAATTCATAAAAAGTCTCAAATTCCATTTATTTGGGTATTTATAATATCAATTAATTTAATATTTCATTATATAGGTAATTACTACATCACCATTGTGTCATTAATAAATTAAATTATTTAATGTACAAAAATTATAAATAAAATACCATTAGGTTGTAAATATTATTATATTTATAATTAATATTTATAGTCAAATTTATCTTATGTATAACCCTATATTAAAAATGTTTTAGTTATTAATATTTGATTTAACTATTTTATCTCTTTTTTAAATAAAATAATAATAAATGTTCTAATATAATCCAAGTGGACATAAAGGGTAATATATTACTCATAAGATTTTTTTGGTCAAATTAAACTTATCCAATAGAATAAAGATAGGTTTTATGGTAATAATAATATCATTTTTACTGTTAATTGCCCTATTTAATTTTAACCGTGTTAAATAAAAGTAAAAAGTTACTATTCACCAAAAATTATTTTTATCTTATTGAACAAAATTTTTCCCCATGATATTAACCATGTATCTTGGATTTTATAAATTACACTCATAGAAGCGGTAAAATTATGTTTCATGTAAATTTTCAAATTCTCCTAAGAGGTGGTTAAAAGACGGTGAAAAGTTCAATAAAAATTTTATATATCTAAAATTATTATAAAATGACTCAAATGAATTACATTGAACTTATATAGGTATTATGTATCAATTTTGACCTAAAATAAATTTAAATAAAATAAATAATTATTTCAATAAAAAGTGGGGTTTTAAAAAGTAACCCAGTGTTTTCACTATTAATCAAAAATTGAAAGCTTTCCGAAAAATAACAAAAATTCACCCAAGGCCAATTTCAATATTCCGAATCCAAAAATGAAGTCCATTTTGAAAGATAAAATTTGTAAAATTTCAAAAAGTGGTTATTACTATTCATAATGGCTAGTTCATAATAATATTATAATAATATCTCGTTTAGTGAAACATGGTATTGCGTACTACACATGCTATCAAAGAAGGTCTTGATTGTGTGTAATGTAAGCCAAGTCATGGCTGCGTGTAGTGAAAGCTTAGTTTGGTGTTGCGTATAACATAATAAAAACTTATTTCAATTATACAATAAAGAAAATCTATACTTAATTTTGCGTAAATTAATTTCCCCAAAACAATCTTGAAATTGTGTGTAACACGAGCCTTGAATAGTGTTGCATATACTGCAAGCTAATACTGTGTTTCATATAGAACAAGCTAATTTTGGTGTTGCGTACAACACAAGACATCAATGAAATTAAAAATAAAAATTCTCATAAAATATTGGGTTATTACAAACATCATATCTAATTATCCTTTTAACAATATATTACAATACACTCATGGGACCTTACATGTGTCCCATTATATTTTCACATGTTGAATCATTTTTTTAAGTCATTCCCTAGATTTCATTTTGTTTCTTGTTTTTCCCTTTTGGAATGAAATATTTATATGACAGATGTTGTTTGTTGTTGTGGTGATTGTGGTGATATCCATGAATCTAATGATAGTGAAGATTGTAGTTATCTTTAGTAATGACTTCAGTGAGTCCAATGACTTTGGTGGTGTTTAAAACTCCATTGAACGTATTCTATCAGTGTCCCAAAGAATCATTTAATGGGAATTCATGATTACTCTCCTCTGAGAATATTTTTGACTCTAATGGTGTTTAGTCTCAGGGAACAAGAAAATTTATTTATAGAAAATAGCACAAAAGCGGAAAAATGTGGTGAAGCATATCTATTTTAACTAAAATATGTATTGACCATTTCATTGGAAAATTTCCATTATATTTAGTAAAAAATATATTTTATCTTATTAAAATTTATTTTTAATACATATATCTTGTTATCATTTTTATGTAACTTTTATTCGCCTATAATATCCCAATTCTGGAATTTCCAATTTCTCTTTTTAGAATCCAGTACAACCCATGAGAATATAAGAAAAAGTAAACTATTTTTTAATTTTACTCAATAAAGTTTCATTGGTAGTTCCACTAGAGGTGCCATTGTAATTTTTGAAGTAATAAAAAATTCATTTTTTATACTTTACTATACTTTTTTTGGATTAAGGGTAATTGTTCTATTATTCCCAATGGGAACCTTCAACCTTCCAATCAAATTTCCACTAGAGGTTCCATTGGAATAACCCCTAGAACATATAATAGAGGATCCACTAGAACTTCTTCAACCTAATTTCAATGCAAATCTACTAATGAAAAAATTTATGTTTTTCATTCCCACTAGAATTCCCAGTCATAATATTCCTTTAAAACATGTATGGTAATTTGTGAAATCCACAATAACACATTTTTAGTAAAATTTTTATAGGATTAAGAAGAAAATATTTGTTCTTTATTTTGCATTATAAATCCCCATGGAGGTTCCACTTTAACATCCATTTATGTTCCTGTCAATGTTACACTATAACTTCACATAATGTTCCATTGTAGGTTCAACTAGAACTTCTACTAGTGGTTCCATGTAACTTATACTGGAGGATCTAATGGATCCTCCACTGCTACAAATTCAACCAATCGGTGTTAAAAAGATACCTTATGTAAAAATTCGTGTTGTTATTTCCGACAAGATGTTAGAGTGTAGATTCCTCTAGAAGTTCTTATGGATCTCCTATTCATATTATACCTTTCAAACATGAACTATTATTTTTCAAATCCCAAAATAAATACATTTTTGTAAAACATATATGGGATTCAGAAGTAAATATTATGTTGTTCATTCACACTATATGTCACACTAGAGCTTCCACAAGAACATCCACTATGGTATCCACTATATATTCCACTAGATCATCCCTTCAAATTCCACTAGAGGTTCAACTAGAACATCCACTAGAGGTTTCGCAAGAATTTCTAGTATAACTTTCGGTCATATTCACCTTTCAAATAGGTACTGTAATATTTGAAATCCCAAAATTTAAACATGTTTTATTTATTTTAGTGAAATATTTATATGATTAAAATTTTAATTTCATATTATTCATTCCCTCTGGGACTTCGAGGGGATCTTCTAGTAGAGAATATAGCTGATGTTTCAGTGGAACTTCTAATGGAACATCCATTGGAACTTCCTATCTTATTTGGCAAGGCATGTTGTTCATTCCTGTAGTATATCCAGTAGTGCTACCATTGGATGTAGAAATCTTATTAAACCCTCAAAACATATACTATAATTTTTGGATACCCCTTGAAAAACATATTTTCTGCATTTTGGTGAAATTTTTTAAGGATTAAGCACTGAATATATCTATTTTGTCTAGTCCTATTTTTGTTTATTAATTATCAAGGAATTGTCTTAATTTCAATTTTATAGAGTGTGTTTTATGTATAGTATGACATATTTTTAAAAATTTATATATGAAATGGAATGAAAAATAAAATAATTTCATTCAATTTATTGACAGAATAGTCTTTTTTAGAATGCATTGTAGGAATTTTTATCCAATACTATACCAGCATCGTATTGTAAGAAATTCGATTGTTCTATTTTTTACGTACTCAATAACTATGATTATTAAACAAATGATTTCATAGTTGTTATAGTTTTATGAAATTTCTATGATTAAGGTGATAAAAGGTTATTTTGGATAACTACAGGTGGAGCAGAAATGAAAACTCATACTCTTTCAAGCCAACCAAGTTTGTGTTGTATATATAGAGATTAAAAAATCATGTTATATTATTGATAAAATATGAAATTTAAAAAGACTTGTGAAATATCTTATTAGAAATGAATATGTGGATCATGATGACATAGTTAAACTTCTATTTTTTACAACTATGATACGTTTTTCCCTACTGAAGATTATTTATTGAGATTGATTTAAATCAATTTTTCAGACAGTATTGGATACATGATAACAATGATGTGGTCTCATTGAATCCACCATAATTTAATGAAATCTATTTATGAATTTCAGAAGAAGAACACATATATTACTAGGAATATTCTCCAAACACTAGAGTTTAATAATATTTATTTTCATTTATATAAATAATTTAGTCAACATAGTGTTGTTATTGTTGTAGTGTTAATATTTTTAAGAAATAAGATTATTGGGATGAAATAAACTAGTAATAAATCAACCTCTAATGAAATGGATCTTGTCATATTTGGATGTTAGTGACAAAAAACTAGATATTCAATAACGTGGATCTAGTGGTGTAAGTCAACCAATTAAAATATAAAATTAATGATTCTCTCAATCCATAGGTATGTAAATAATATATTACAAAAATAGAAGCATAAAGAAATTGATGAGGAGAAAATAACCAATCAGAAATGTGTTCATTCCTAGAAAAATCAGGTGGATTAAATTGAATAAAAAATATAACGTATTGAAGAATAAAATTCGGCATTATAAAAAAAACTATTGAAATGGGAAGCATTAGTTTGGAAAAAAGATGAAAAACTTAAAAAATTGATGTTTTTTATAATTGACATCCCCAAAAAAAGAGGAAAATGGAAGATAAATTTGCATTTTTATAGAAGGAATTAACCCTTCTATATGAGATTAAAACTATATAGTAGGTACTAGTGAAGCTGGGATCTAGGAGGAAGATCACCATGATAAAATTTCAAAAAACCACACTTCTCCTAGAAAGAAACCAATAAGAACAATAAGAAATAGAAACTCACTAAAAAATAATTAATTTTAAATTTTAAATATATATAAATAAATGAAAATAAATTGGCTTTGGAATGTGTTTATGAAACCCAAACTATAAGAAGAAGATCAGTAACAGCTCAATAAAAAGGAGTAAAAGGTCATACTCAGCTGGAAAAAACCATTTGCATAACTTGTGTTTCATGAAACCAAAACATTTATGTGTTTTTATAGGGATGGTTATTATAAAAAAAAATTTAGGAAGAGTCATTGACTCCAAGAAATTGAATACGAGAACCATTAGAATATTCTACAATTAGACCAGAGCTGCTATGTTGTTAGAACCAAAGGGATGACTACCCTATATTTAATGTTATATATTACTTTTACATGAACTATAAATGTTTTATTAGAAATTATGGATATTATTATGTAGTGAATATGGATTTTAATAAGAGGTAAATAAATATTCCATAGTAGTTGATAATTGTTTATCTCTTTTCAATAAAAAAATGACACGTAGCAGGGTGAGTAATTTTGTTAACCCAGATTATTGTAATCTAATATTCAATTAGTGTGAAGTCCTCCAATTATTTTCAATGATATTAGTTTATATTTTCTTATTGTAAAATAGTAAAAAAAAGTTCCAAATGCGGAATACATATGGAATAATCATAGATAAATTGGTGATTATTACTTTTGCTTCCCTAGTGAGGGAATTATTCACTATATTATATAAGTTGTCAATATTTAAAATAATAGAATTTTTATATTTATTTATATTTACAAAGCATAATTTCAAAAAAAAATTATAGTGTTTTGGGGAGAGAAACATGTTAAGGATTCACTACAATCAAATAGAAAAATTTTCATCCCCATCAACACTGTAATTATGAAATGGACATTACACACTTTTGATATGCATTGAAAATATTTCGGCCACTAAAACACCATGAATCTTTAGATGGGTGGTATTTTATATGAAATTTATCAGACTACTTCTTTATAAATGTTTAATGTTATCCTCATTAATCTGAAATGAATTATAATATTAACTAACTTAGTTAGTTAAATTTTTACAACATGGAAATAGAATTTATTGAAAAAATCATCAATAAATAGAGCCCTGGTTACATGGAAAAGACTAATCTCATGCTCCCATTCAAAGGGTAAGATACCACTCAACAGGGGACGCAACCATGTACTATGGAATAATCATTTGTATCTTCTAGAGAAGTTGAAAACTGATCATGCTTATAGGAATAAGGTGGAACAAGAAGAATTTAATTACATATCTATTCTAATTGTCATTGATTCTTTATTGACCGTGCTAATAGTAGGAAAGTCACATTGTTTAGATGAAAGTCATTTCTCATGGATGTTGTGATTTTGATATTGAGAAAAACATTTAAACATCCTGGTTTTATTTCTATGACATCAAACAATAAATTAAATGTTTATGAGGTTATTAAGCATTTATACATTTTTGTTTTATTGCTGTGATAGGAAAAATGAATCGAATTATCATAGGTTTATAAACATTTCAACATTATGGTTTTATGTTTAAGATAGTAATTTGTATTTTTATTAAGTTTGAAAACTTATAGACATAAAAATTTAATGGATTTTATAATAAACAAGAATGTAATATTGTCATCTTTTTCAGATTTATACATGCCAGTTTTATGGTTGTGATAAGAAACTAGAATTGAAGATCACATGTTGATTCCCAATTGTATTATTTCTATATTCAAAAAAAATTGAACTATAATGGAGCTTGATTGAACCAAATTATTGTAAATTATATTTAACCTACTTCATGAAATCCTATTGTAGAATATATTATCGTTCTAGCATGAAAACTAATGAAAATCAAGAAATGTTTTATTATGGGGAGACTAAAACATACTAATTTTTTTTGATTATTTATTTATTTATTTAATGGTTTGGGACTATAAATTGGGGTTATATTAATTAAATGTAATAATTTTCGTATCCTTAGTTAAATATAGTAATAAAATTAAATATTGTTGCATATTTTTCTTCGTTGTAGGGGGAAATGACTTTTTAATTATGTCATGTGATGATACATGTTTTTTATTCTCTATATATACGAATATAGTTTTCTTTAATTATTCACATGATAGTTTTTTATCAATAATATTTTGTTTCATTTAAATTTTGTTATATCACATGGTATTTCATAAATTTTTATTGAATCTAACTATTCTATGGTTACAACAACAATATTAGAACAAAATATTTAGTGGTTTCATTTCTACTATATTTTTTCATAGTTTTTGAAACATACTGAGACTTTTTTATGTTTTGAATTTTTATAGATCTCATATAATGAAAATTATTTTATTAATTTTATTCTCTAGAAATTTTTCGTGGTGTGGTACATAGTTTTTAGTTGGTATTTTTACGTATGTGTTACTAAATAATTCAATTTATGATGAACATTATTTTTTTTACAAATTTCCTCTTCATTAGAAGGGGTTCAACTATATTTTATTTTAATGGTTGTCTTGGTTTAATGGAAGTTTAGTAATGATTGATTTTGTTTCCATAATAGATTTTTATCTTTGTATATGGAATGAAATTGTTTCTTCTTGGAGTTTTTTTCAATAATGTGTTTTGAATAATTAATAGAGTTATGATAATAGAGTTTCTATTTAGGGTTTTAAATATATACTAATAGTGTTTTTTATTGGGATTGATATATTAATATAAGTGATTTTATGTTCGTGATTTTTTAGGATTCTATTTGATGGATATTTCCAAACTATTAGACTGTTGGACACAATATTTCAATTTTACTACATAAATGTCATTGTATTAATGTTTTTAAAAATACGATATTGATAATTCAATAATTATATTATTCATAAACTTATTTGATATAGATATTATTTTCATTTAATTTAATGCTGAAGATAATACCACTGATTTTTTTCTTATGAAGGGAATGTTTTTTCCATGTGGATGTAACTAAATATTATTTTTCTATATTTTTTAAATATTGATATAATATATAATATTGCTGATATTTTGGTTTATTGTGTGAATTTTCTATTTAGTTACATTATTATAGTGTTTTCAGTGGGAATTATTTTAAAAGTAATGTTTTTTGTTAGGTTGTTATTAAGGTGGGTAAATTATTTAATTTTGTTTATTTCCATGGTTTTATTGGAAGTTTCTTGGGGGATGCAAATAATGTATCAAAAATTAACCTAAATTATTTTTTATATAAAAAATACTATTATAATAAAAATGAATATATTTAAAACGTTGTTGAAGCCATGATCTTTAACAAAATCCTCTTCAAAATTATCCCCAATATTAGTTTCCCTTATTTTATATCACATTTGTTATTATATTATTTTTCAATGTTATGCACAATAAGGATTCAAAAGTACCAATGGATTTCCATTTTTTAATCTTTAATATTATTTGTAGTAATTATTATTTTCTAATTTTTAGTAATGAAATGGTAATAATCACTAGTTTCATGTTAACATTTATATTTACCATATTTCATATAATAAATTTTTAGTTTCATGAAATTTTATCGCAATGAAAAAATAAATTAGAATAGTAATTGTATTATCATACACAAGATTTTCATACAAATTGATATTTCTTGAAAAGGTATCATAATAAAATAAAACGGAATATATAAAATTAAATCAGGAAGCATATATATTATTCAATTGAATCATTATTATTTAATTATTCTTGTAGATGGTGTTGATACATTACTATTGAACCCAAAAAACAACATCCTTCCACTATATAAACTTATTTTACACTTCCAATCCTATAGAATTCTACCTCAAAAGATGAATTTCCAAAAATTTGGAAAAGTCTTACTACAATATAGAAACAAATAAATTAAAACACCTAAAGAAAATAATGATTATAAAAAATAACATTTAAAACTATTTTTGTATCTACAACACCAAAATCTGATCTTCCTTGATATAAAATTCCCTATATGCAATTATAATTGATATCTGATACCACATTTCAATTAAAATACTACTCTTAAAAATGAAATTCATCATAAAATGAAATCATATCATCCTAAAGGTACATGAAATGTTCTTATGTTTTTTCAATTTTGTACACTTTCATTAAGAGTTTTATAAAAATCATTTGATTGTATCTCTCCATTTCTGTTTTTTCCTTTTAAAATATTCCTTTCTTATAATTCTTTCTAAACATTCATTGCCAATAACTATACCAATGATGTATTTATATAAGTAATATATTTTGAAATGTTACTAAAATTGGATAATCTAATTTCATAACCCACATCTATCTCAAAATAAATGGTAATCAATTTCAATTCCTTCATGCTAAATGATTGTAACAATTTTCTATAAATGATTTTATTTAACTGTTTACATCAATAAAGGATCCTTCAATCATCACTATATATCTATCCAATCAAGTCTGGCTCCAAAAAATATTTCTTTTTCATATACTGATCTCACTTGAAGAAATCATTAATTTTTAAAATATGAAAACAATGATACCCAACTATCATAAACATTCAATAAGAACATTCAAAAACCACATTCCATCCTTTATATCATATGCGAAACTGATCTTCACATCTTACCAGTCCAATAACATAAATGAATTGAGCTCTAATTTCAATTAAATATTTAATAAAAAATTAACAAATATTTTTATATTCATGTTAAAATAATTTATGTGCATATCTAGTAGAAACATGTAACATAATTCCATTATTAGGGTAAATATTATGATGAAATTTCTAATACATCTCAAATTTCTACATTTTTATGATATTGGTTTTTTTCTAACAATATCTTAAAGTAATTAAACAAATCGACAAGACATAAAATATGATGAACATAATATTTAGGGAATCCATTAAAACATTCACTGAATTGGCTGTTGAGAATAATTAATTTTGATGAATCATTTAGAAAAAAATGTTCCATATTTTCTATGAACATGAATACATATTAAACAGCTATAATTTCCCATCACCATATTCTACTCTATAGGGATCCCACTCTTGATCCAATTTATGTTCCTAAAGGTATTATAACAAACACCTCTTAATGTTATTCTGAAAAATATATCCATATTTCAACAAGTTACATAAATGTTTAATTCAATTTTTCATCGAATTTAATTGACAAAAGAATTGTAAATTTATAACTAAAGCATCAGAAATGGGTTTTCCAATTGCAGTATCCTGATTAGAGAATATTTTTTTAGGACACTTCATGTGATGCACCTATAATTTTTGTTTGGAATAACCAAAAAAATGAAGATCTGGTTTCAACATATAACAAATACTCCCAAAAAATGGTATCCTAATGATGATTAAATGACAAAATTTCACCTAAGGGCCTATAATCTATATTAGTGCACAAAGGGGTGTCAAAAATAGGAAAAATATTCAAAAAACTCTTCATATTTCCATATTTTTTTATCATCCTAGAAAATATTAATACTTTTCTCATTCATGTAAAATTGTATAGTATATATAAATGATGGATTATCCTGACATCGTATTTCAGAATACTGTAACATGAAAAATGGTTCACCATGAATCATTTCCATTTCCTATTTAGAAAATAATAAATTAAACTAATAAACAATAATGTACTCAATAACATCTGGACCCCCTACAATAGTTGTTTCCATGGACGAGGAATCATTCAATTTCATACCTAAAGAAGAATTAACTTCTAACTCGCCTTCTTGTTCTTCTATTATTTTTCTTTGTTACATCATTGTATGAATTGATTCAGGATTGTGTAAGGTTTGATTAATCACTTTAATAGTTATAGTACTTTCATATTTCCAAAAATACAGAAAACATACCCCATTTCTATCGGAATAATCTTTAGATGTCTCGGCCCGAGTAAATTCCACCCTGTAATCACATTTTCCAACATTCATATAACATTCATCACTGTATGCAAAATCTCCTGATGTGAAAAAGTATTAATCAATTATCCTTCTATTATATTATTTTTGGAATACACTCATCCCATTCACTCCCCCATATGTGACATAAAAACATTATGCATCCTCATGTGTTTTGATCTTCATCCATAAAACTGGTTTAATGGATGTTGTTGCAACATCAACATCAACATCATTAGAAGAACCTGCAGTAAAAAAATTATGTTCAAGAGAAGTTTATGAATTTAATAAATGGATTTAAACCATATAAAAATTTATAATCTATATGAATAAAAATGTAACAAAATATTATATAATTTTGAAAATAATAATTTAAAAATACATAAAATATAATTATATTTTTGAAATTAAATATAAAAATATTTATAAACTATATTAAATGTATTTTCCACTAGAAGTTCCATTGAAAGGTCCACACTAATAAAAAACTATATATTACTAAAAATAAGGAATATATTTCAAAAAATTCATGTTTAATAGAATTATTTTTATAAAATACCATTATATAACATGAATTTCATTTGTTAAATATTTTTAAAAAATATTATGAAATATAAAATTTTAAATGATATAATTTTTGGAAAAAAATTAAATAAAAATTACATTATTGGGATAATAATACAATAAGATGTTCTAGTTGAACATTATAAAAATATATTTTTATTCAAAACAATTTTAGTAAATATGAAATTAAATTATTACATAATTTTGATAAAAATTATTTAACTTATAATTTGAAATTTTGAAAATAATTTGGAAAAAAATAGAAAAATAAATAATTGGAAAAATGTTATTTACAAATATAATTAATATAATTAAATTCTGAGATTTATAAATCAAAACAATTATTAGATATATTATATTTATTTTGAATTCTCTGTTCCAGTGAATGTACTTGTAGATGTACTAGTGGATGTTCTATTAAAACATCCATTAGGACACAAATGGCAGGACCATTGGAAATTTTGAAATTCAAAAGAAACTATATATTTATTTTAGTTAAACATCCACATAAAAATAAAGCATCTTGTCTTGGAAAAAATGTAATTACAAATTTAACTAAAAAATAACAACCAAGAAACTTGAAATATAATATTTAAAACCATCATATCCACCAAAACATTCAGTATACGGTATTGGATAGAATAGAATTCTAAATTTACTAATGATCTAACTGTTAGGTTCTAGGATGAAAGCTTAGGCCATATAAATTTACAAGGGATATAAAATATTAAATTGAGTTCATTATATTATTAAAACCAGAAATTAAATTTTTATAACACTGTAATCAAACCCAGATAGAAAAATGTCATGGTGAATAGAAAAACCAGAAACTAAGAAACAAAAGAAGTGAAGAAGAATAAAAAAATAATAAAAAAAGGAAATATATATTTAACTTGGTTGGAATATATTAGGACCCACTCCTTGGAAAAAACAAAAATCTATGATATTATTTTATTAAACCACAATTTAGAAAATTATAAAACCCAACCAGGTTGAACATATCAATAACAACTGTGGACTGGTAGAATAAAATTGAAGTATTTAGTGGATAAAAATAAAAAACATAAAAAATACACATATTACCACTATCTGATAGTCCTTCATTCATGCTTATCAATATGAGAAACTTGGTCTAGATAGGAAAACAACCACACAAACAACCCTTGTATAAATGATAATATAAATCTCTATTATAGATCTACATCAAGTTAAATTATTCTTTAGGAATACGGTACTGGGTTTGAGTAATCCAAATATTTTGAGCATCCTAGAAAAATCATGTTATGGGTATTTTGAAACTAAAGAGTATTGTGATGACTTTTTGGAATCATGTCTCGGAGGAGATGTTAGTGAGATGAAATTTGGAAATAGATGATCTGAGCTTATCAATATTCCCTTGGAGAGGGTTTCCCTCTAAAATCATGGATAATCCACGCATGAAATACATGAATCCAAAAATAAAATAAAATTCCAGAAACTTGGAGAACCTAAAAAAGATAACATACTTACATTGGATAAAAAACAAGACTTCCAATTAATATATTATGAAAAGGAGTGGGAACCACAAGGAACCTCGAACAGAAAATAATCTTCCTAAAAGAAATGCACCAAATGATATGCAAATTAATTGAGAAAATATAAAAGAAAATAGTATATGGAATAAAATTCAATTCTATATTGAAATCAAAATAATTAAAAATATCCACCATTATCATATTAAATTAGCGATGTTATTTCCCCTAAATATTAAATAAGGGGAACCATGTTCAAGATACCTACGAAATGTGTGAACATGAATAATCTAATATCTTTAGTCAAACTATATTATCATTTTTCATCAATTTGAATCTAATTGAACATGATACTCCACATTCTATAACTTCTCTAATAAAATTGATCTAAATATCTTTGTGCTTAGACATACAAAGGGACCCAAAAATTTTAGAAAGATTAATGGTAGACTTGGAATCACAATTTACATTAATAACAGAATAACTTACGGTAATCTCAAAAATCAATCCCTTAAATCATATGTCTTCGTTGACAACATATATTAGTGTTATGTACATGTAATTAGTGGTTGAGAATACCACCACTTATTTCATATTTCACTTCCATGATGTCGATCCTCTATATGAAGTAAATATATAACTAGTTAGTAATTTCCTAGTGCCAATATATTAAAAATAGGAAGAATACACATAAAAAGACACTAATTCAGAATAATTAACATTATTACCATTGAAATTTGAAAGAGATGATGTAGAATAAATTTTCCTTAATAGCCATTTAAGAGCAAGTCAATGTGGCATTCCTAAATTTCCCATAAATCTACTCAATGTGAAGAGACAAAAGTAAACATCTGGTCGTGTAAAAATTGTATCATACATTATACTTTCCACTACATTATAATATGGTATTATAATCATATATTTAATATTAGATGTTGTGGTAGGTGACTTAGATAATGAAAATTTATATTTTTTACATATAGGAACAGTAACTAGCTTCAAAGCATAAAAAATACATCTGGATCACATTAAAGATATATGAATGTTGAGAAACATAAAAAATATTATTCATCCCATACAAAATAATTTTCTTGGACAAAATTTTATTATCACAACATATATATTTCATTTTGAAAGATTCTTTCTATTGCATTATATCATCAGTGATCAATTTCATATTATTGAACATGAATAACATGTCATTAACATAAATAAGTAAATAAAAATGGATTTTATAATAGATTTAAAATATAAACTTTCATATTACAAACTCCAACTGAAACCATTTTCTAATGTAAATGAATCAATATTCATGTACCATTTTCTTGAATCATGCTTTTACCCATATAACAATTTATTAAGAAAAAAACATGATTATTTTTGAATTCATACTCATAATAAGTGGAAAAAATCATGTATAAATTTTTAATTAAATCACCATGTAAGAAATAAATTTTGACATCTATCTATTCATATGAAAATTTAGATGGTCAAAAAAATTAGTAAATTTTTTTGGATGAATACTTAACTACAAGATAAAAGATTTCAGATTAATCAATTCCTTTTTTCTTGAAGGTTCCCATTGGATGTGACCGTAGATTTATATTTAATTTAATTCCAATCAGAACTTTATTCAATTTTTTATGTCAATTTTAAACCAATTTCATTGGTAGTAGTTGGTTTATTGACTATGGACCAAGTATGGTTCTTTCATTGATAGCTTTATTGTACCAATGGTGATCATCTCCACCGAGATCCTCAACATAATGTGATGAAAATGAAACCATATCAGCATGTTTGTACATAGGATGAGGTCTAATGAATCTACATGGCCTATCCCTAATGATTTTATAACCTCTAAGGTCACTAGAAGCTCAATCATCATGATTATCCTTAGAAATATTCCTCGATTCTAGGTTAGGGTCCAAATAGGGAACCAGATTGGTCAAAGGAGTTTCAACATGAAACTCACTAACACATGGAGATCAACCTCAAGATCCCTATTCTGAAAAGGATAATCATTTTTAGGAGTCTATGGCTAAACACTAGTTGGAACCGTCTCTTGAAACACCACATCCCAACTAAGAATACAATTTTGAAATCCATGTTTATCTACCTAATGATTATACCTATTCAAATTCATAAGATACAATATGAAGATGCAAATGAAATATTTGGGCTCACGTTTAAAATACTTAACCTGAGCATTGTCAGTTTTTCAATAAAACCTAATCTTTTCATAGGAATAGGTGTGATTTCTCCAAAATTCAATTCTAGTATTAAAGTTGTTGGTGGTTGAGAAACACTGATTCATTAATTAAATATTTGGGGTGACATATTTTTCCCAAAAAGATTTTGACTAGACCGAGCATGCAAGAAGACTATGAACCCACTTAAGAATGGTGTTGTTTATATTATATACTAGACCACTCTTCTTAAGAGTATAACTCACAGTTGGGTGCCTCATTATTCTATGCTTTTCAAAACACTTATTTAACATCATATATAGGTATTTCAGGCCAATATTAGTCTATAAAGCCCTTAAATTCCTTCCAAATTCATATTTAGAATAGAATTTCCATCTTTTAAACACCTTAAATACAAGATATTTAATTATTAAAATATAAACAAAAAAATTCATTGAAAAGTCATAAATAAAAGTGATAAAGTGTGATCCTTCAATGAGTAAGGTAGTTCTAGATGGTCCATAAAATTCATTGTGAGAATACAAAAGTGGAAGAGAATATTTAAAACTTGATTAATGAAAACAAACTCATTTACACTAACCCAATACATAGTACTCATAAAATATCAATTTATATGGTATAACATGTTCTAGAAGCCCTTTATTTCTCAATTACTTCAGTCCTTTAGCACTCAAATGTCCCAGTCACCTTTAAAAAAGCATTGGGTTTTCATTGTTAAGGATATAAAAATTTCCCTACTACTAGACATGTGTTCTTCCATAAATACATATAAACTATCAAGAAGGAGATTTTATGAACAATACCAGCTCCCTTGTATATTCTAATACAACTAATAAAATATTTAAAGGTGAAGCCTCTCTCGTCCAACAGACCTAATTATATTAGAATCCTATGTAAATATGCAACCCCTCTCCACCCCAATAAGGTAACAGTGGAATGTTCTGAGAGCCCTATTAATATAGAACCTCTACCCATGAAGTAATATCCCTTTTTTTTATAAAACTGCCTCTCTATCAACTACCTCAGTCAAACAAGATGAATAACTCCAATTCGGGAACATCTAGAATGAAAATCCTGAGTCTTTGACCCACTCAGCATGAAGAGTATATTAGGACACAAAAAACACTATAAAAAACAATATCCTTGGCTGACAGAGAAATAATGATCACTAGATTCTTCTGATGGACTACGGAATTTTAAATAGGAAATTTGGGTCTAATCTGCCACCATTTTCTACAATGGCATAATGTAAACAACTTCATCATTGTCATTGAAGGATATTCCGATTATTGGTTATGATTAACGATTAGCTTATTACTTTTACCTTTCTTTGTATCTCTCAAATGTGGATGACCTGTCACATTAAAACTGTCATCTTCAGGTTTAACCTCATCCTTGGAAATCTATACACAAGAAAACAAGGGATACATGACTTCTTCTAAGGTCAAGGATTCTATGTCATACATCATAGTGTCAATGTTTTGTTCATATGAACTATCTAATGAAATTAAATTTTTTATGGTTTGGTCCTCAACTTCAAAATTAACATTTATAATGGATTTATCAAATAATAATTTATTAAACTCATCAACGTGTGTCTAGATGGTAGTTCCATAACACATCTTGAAGGGGTATAATTTTTTATTTTTATTTACAAAGTTGATTTAGGTTGTTATCATATAATTTGTTTCAATCATAGAACAAATACTAGCTATGGAAGTCTCATAACAATATTCCAATGGGACTTTATCACCTAAATAAAATAATAAAGATATATGTTTTTTCATCAAAATTTTGGGTGGGACAACATAATAGGTCTTCACTATCTGACCATTAGTGTACTAACTTTTAGGGTGTTTCTTAGGCCTGTAAGGGGAATCTTTTGTCCCTTGTTAGACTAACTGGGATAAAATATTTATTCGGCACAAATTAACTTCATTATTTTTGGGTAATTTTTCTATTTTGTAATTTTTTGAAGCCTTATTTTATTAAGGTATCTATGATACAACTTTTTTAGGGGATTTGATGAAAGGTAATCCCCTAATAAATTTAAACAGATGACTGAATATAAAATTGGGTTCAATACATTATTCAAAAAAGAAAATAAAATGTGATAAAAAAATTAACAAACCCAAATAGAAAAACATTATGGAGAATAGTGAAAGCAGAACACTAGGAAACAACAACAAAAAGGTAAAAGAAGAAACCAAAATATAAAGTAGAAAATACACCGTGATTTAACTTGGTTCGAAACCGATTTTTCCTTATTACAAGGAATGAACACCACCATATAAAAATATTTTATCAAATATCCATTTAAAAATTTAAAAATAAAATACTTGAGGAAAAACTCATGAAAGGAGGTGGATCAGAATCATAAAAATGAAGTAGTTAGATGATGTAAAATAGAAAAATTACACAACCGAAATGTTACCACTATCTAGTAGTCCTTTGTTCAAGCATTACAATAACAGAAACTAGGTCTAGATCTACAAAAAACCAATTCTACTCCCTTTGATGAAATCATAATCTAAATCTCCACAGGAGATCAACACAATGGTCAATTCTCCTTCATGACAATAGTGAAAGGCTGCAGTAATCCAATAACACTGAAAATCTTGTCAAGATAAATTTAGGGATCCTACGAAATTCTAGAGTAGCATGACACTTTTCGAGAATCATTAATTTTAGGAATTGGTGGTGGGATAGAGAATGGAAAGGGTAGATCCAAGCCTCCCAATATTTCCTTCATGAGTGTTCACTCTGAAATTGGGGAGCATCCTTATAGGGAAAACTAGTTTCAAAAAAGAAAATCAAATTATCTCAACCTAAAAAACTTACATAGTTAAATGTGTGTCTAGATGATAAAACAGATATTAAATCCAAGTAACAGCTCAAGAAAAATTAGTGGGAGTTTCATGTCACCCCCGAGTAGAAAATAAGTAGCCCAGCAGAAACACACATTGAATAATGGAAATAAATTGAGCAAGTATAAAAACAAAATTCATAAGTAATAAAAAAATTATTTAAATAAAAAAACAAAACTAATGGTTTATAACATTCAAATATAATATGCAATACCTTCTTCTATATCAATTACAAGAAGAATTAGAAAATAGAACTACAAAATGTAGTAGACTGAAGGGTACCACCCCCCTACAATTGTAAAACCTATAAAAAATCACATGCATTCGAAATTACACTCCCACGACTCTGATGATTAGCATTGTGATGATTAGTACTTTAGAAGAAATGAAATTAATTCCACCCTATTGTCCAGTGACTCCTAAAATTCACACTATGATGAAATCCAATCTTGATGAACCCATAAAATATGAAAAATACCTCCACGCAAAGTCACATTCCCTCATACCATTCTAAGTGAGACTCAAAGAAAATATCTTAACCGTACATTAAAATCTGGTGAGGGTGACATTTAATTTTCTCCTACCACACTATCTCACAGACCCTCTATCCATTCATGATGAAACCCATTGAAAATTTCAAATCACGTGGAGCAATCTGACAATCCATTTGAGCACGCACTTCAAAATCCAACAAAAATGCAAGAAACTTTTCATTCTATTCCTCATTTCACACTCCTTATTTTCCATGAGATTAAAATTCCCTCTAGTTCCCTTCATATTATCATTACAACATGATACTTTCATATGTAAAAATGAACATGTGTTAATATCAAAACACCTCATGGGAGTAACCTATAATAAAGAGAAAATAAAATAACAAAAATGGATACTAAGGGAATCCTGATAAAAGGGAGGTGACAATTTGGATGGCTAATAATGACCTTGTTTTGTTTTCATAACCTTGGGTATAGGTATGTCCATCGAGTCGTGAGGTGGTTTGGGACCCTGGTAGTCATAATAGATGACTCTGTCTCACTATGAAGGAGCTATGCTACTTGGCGTGGTACCCATTGAGACCCTGGTATATGGTCAGGTGATGAATTCAGGACATATCAAGGTCTACTGGTTGGCTTGTTTCCGGAGACTAAGTTGTATGAATTAACTATTGGTGGATGTCCATTTGTAGGATGGTGGTCAACCCCTCCATTGTCAAAGGGGGTTTCATGATGGAAGGTGCCCAGTGGACTAATCCAACCAAACTCACCCATGGAGGAATATGAGGTATGGGGAGACATATCTAATAATTGGGGCTCTCTCCCAATGGTTTTTCTTTCCAGATTCACTTAATTATATTCACCTTTAGATCAGTTATTTGTTGTATTTATGAGGTTGTTTCCCAACCTATTTAAGAGATATATTTAAGATTGTTTCTCTTTTTAATATTGAGTGAGTGTTTACCCACTTTTACCCCATAGCGATCCTTTTATTTTCCAATTTTTATCCCTTTCATTTTGGTGTGTTTTCGATATTACATTAGGTGTACATTTATTTCTTCATTTTGAACTTTATTTTATCTTGGGATTATAGTTGCATCATTTTCCAATTATTTTTCGTTCCCAACAAGTTGTATCATTGTGTAGGATCTGGCTCAGTGATGTTCACATTTTTCAGGTATTAATAATTTTTATTTATTTGAGTTTTCTCTATGATTGCAACTCTGGTTTATCTATAATATCTGGAAAAAATTTATCCTGATTATTAAATACACCATTGTGAAACTCATGAGGTTTTGATCGAAGGTGTGTCTAGATGGACATAAAATTTGAGATCAAAAAATTCAATGGGGATATTTTTTTGTTTTGGAAAATGAAGATGTAGGAAGTACTATGGAAGGAAAATTTCTGACTTCTATTTGAAGAAAGACCAGAAGATTTCACAATGAAGTGTGGTTCTAGTCGGAGAACAAATCATGACAAGGATTGAAATGTAATGAGTACTTTGAGAAATGGAAGTATACTCTTAAGAGAAGTGGAGGTGACTACTAGAAGTATAAAGAATCTCAACGATGCATGGATAATCATCTCTATAGAATAATGGAACATGACATCTGGACTAGAGTGGTTTGACGAGTATGAAACCATTTTGGAAGGACATTTTTACATGGGAAATGATACCAACATGGTGATCATTGGAGTCAGTAACATCAAATTAATGATTCATGATGGCATTGTATGGACCGTCCCAAGAGTACGTCATGTGAAGGGCCTGAAGTAGAACTTATTGTATTTGGAAAAATTGTATGATATCGGATGCAATGATCACACCTTGAATGGAGTATTTTTGATTATGAAGGTAATTATTGTCCAAATGAATGTGGAAAATATATCAAATAACGTGTACATTATTATGGGTGAGACATACAAGGAGGTGGATATAGTTTTCTCATCCACTACCTCGACGGAAGAGTTGAGGACATTATAACATTGGAAGCTTGGACATATGTAATAACAAGGCCTGAAGATCCTTATATATTAAGAGTTTCTTCTAGGGATAACAAATGTATCGTACCAGTTTTTGAGTGTTTTTCTTTTAGTAATCAACATAGGTCAATTTTTGGGATGTCAATAGAAAGACACCAGGAGATCATAGAGTTGATCCATTCTAATGTTTGGGAAGCACTGGTTATATATTGGGGAGCAACAGGGTAATTTGTATCATACATTGACGATTATTTCAGGATATGTTGGGTGTACCCCATTAAGAGGAAAACATATTTTTTGGATATATTGAAAAAATGTATTTAATGAAAGGAACATGACTCTGGAAAGAATATAATGTTTCTATGTACTCTCAATGGTGGATAATATATAAGAGATAAGTTTTAAAAAAATTCTATAGGAAGGAATCAAGAGATAGTTCCCAGTGGCATACACACTTTAGCAGAATGGGGTGGTAGAGAGGATGAACAAAACCCTATTGGATAGAACACATAAAATGTTGAAGACATTATGAATTGCCAAAACATTTTGGGTAGAAGTACTTAATATTTCATGTTATGTGATCAACAGATCTCCTTCAATGGATATTGATTTGAAGGCAACAATGGATATGTGAACCGGTAAACCCACTAACTATTATTGGTTACATACTTTTGGAAGTCCGGTATATTCATTATATAATTATTTGGAATGATTGAAGTTGGATTCCAAATCCCATAAATTTATCATCTTAGGGTACAATGATGGTGTGAATGGGTATTGTTTGTGATACTCCACTTCCCACAAACTAGTCATTAATAGAGATTCCAGTTTTTCAGAAGACAGGGTTCATACTAAAACTAACCAGGGCATGGAGAAGGATAATACATAAACTACAATAGTCGAAGTAGAGGAAAAATCCAAGGAAGAACCAGTTTTCATTGAGGCGTTACTAGAGCACAATGATCAAATTCATATTGAGTATAGATCACCACATTCAACTCGAGAGAAAATATTTCCCATAATTAACATGTACTCTGTTAATGAGATAAATATTTCATATTACATATTTATGGAGTATGGATATTCATATTCTTTTTTGGAGGTGTCCCATATATTACATGTATCCTCATGGATGGCGGTGATGAAGGTGTAACGTGAATCCCTACACAGAAAAAATTCTAGGGAAATTCATCCATTATCTCATGGATGGAAGGATATTGAAATCAAATGGGTCTTTAAGAACAAGAAAGATAGAAATTTCATGGTGGAAAGATATCATTCAAGACTATTTTTCAAAGGATATGCTCAAAAGGTAGGTATTAATTTTAATGAAATATATTCCCCTAATGTTAGAAGGATGATTGTTCGGATAGCTATAGCGATGTGTGCGACATGAAGTTCACATCTAAAGTAGCTGGATGTGAAGACAACATTTATCCATGTATATATTTATGAATAAATATTTATGCTCCAACTAGAAGGATTTTCAGAAGAAGGAAAATAGAACTTGTTTCTCAATTTGAAAAAATATTTATATGCACTCAATAAGGTGACAAGATTTCTGTACAAGGTATTTGAAATTCATTTCATTAGACTTGGATACAACATACTTCATTTAGATCCATGTGCACATTTAGAGTTCATATTTAATTATTCTATCATTTTTCTATAGTATGTGTTTGACATGTAGGTTTAAGGCCCCAAAATTTATTAGAAATTGGAGATGAAGGCACAGTTGGCTAGGGAGTTTGATATTAAGGACATGGGACCAACAACAGAGATTTTTTGGGGGCATATTTATTGAGACAAGAATAATGGGATGATTTTTCTATCTTAGAATATTTACTTACGGAATGTCTTGAAATGAATTAACATGTAATAATGTAATACAAACTCTACCCCTCTTTCTATTAATTTAACATTATCCTCAAAAATGAGTCTTATCAGTAAAGAAAGGAGGAAGGAAATGTCTCGAGTATCATATGTATCAGAAATAGTTAATCAATTGTTCTCTATGGTTTCTACTAGACCAGACATTGCACAAAAATTGGGATTAGTTATTTGATACCTGGAGAATCTAGTACGAGATCATTGGAGCATGATGAGGATGATCTAGGGATACATCAAGGAGAACTCAGATGTGACATTATACTATGGAGGAATAGACTTCACTATTATATGATATTTTAATTTAGATTTGGTATGAGATTTTTACTAGAATAAATCCACTACTGGTTAGGTGTTTACTCTAGGAGGATGATCTATGATTTGGATATCAAAGTTACATTTAGTTTTGTCTTTATCCATGATATAAGAAGAGTACATGGATGCTACATAGGCTTGAAAATATGGGATTTGGGGGAGAAGGATGTTGGAGGATCTTGAGCATAAACCGGAGCATATCCCTTTGTTTTGTGATATTTACTATGCCTTGCATGTTGCAAGGAATCAATATATTCATTCAAGATGAAGCAAATTGGGGTACAATATAACAATGTTGGACATGTTTTGGAGGAAGTGTAGACACCTAGAAAATTCACACTAAAGAAAATCGTCATGATTTCTTGATGTAGGTGATTAACTCTGAGAAGTTCATTTGGTACAACTCATCGAGTGGCATTGTAGATACGTGAATTGCATTTTTTGTATATAGAAAGGTTGTGTGGGGATGTGATTGTTTCTCAATAAAATATCAAAGCGGGAGATGTGTTGGCAGATGTTCATTTCGTGGAGGTTGGGTGCCCCATCCATTGACAAAGGGGGGAAAGGGATGGTAGGTGGTGGGTGGAAAAACCACACCAAACTCTACCATGGAGGAAGAGGAGGTTAGGGAGAGGCAGCTTATAAATGGGGCTCCTTCCCAATAGTTTTACTCTTCAGCATCAACTGATTATCATCACCATTAGTTCAATTATCTTCTGTATTTTTGAGGGGGTTTAACCACCTATTCAAGAGATACAATTATGAGTTTTCACTCCTTCTAATAGTTAGGGAGTGTGTACCCACTTTTAGCCCATAGTGTTATTTCTTTTTTGCAGTGGTTTTTACCCCTTTAATTTTGGGGGGTTTTCCACATCACATCCAGTTTTCATATATTTTTTCATTTTCAATTATTTTATCTCATGATTGTTACTACAAATTGGGCCAATCATTTTTTTTCCAACATTAATGTCTCTGAATTCCATCAGCAATGAGCAGTGAGGCAAAATGGGACTCTGTGGTGGTGATCAATGACCACGACTCGATATTCGAAACCCACTCAAAACAATGGGGATTGGGTTTCGATGTAGTTTGGTCTTACCTCAGAATATGGGGAATCCAAAAATATGTGTGAGATGTGAAAACCTCGACAAACAGGGAGCAGAATACTATATTGGAATGTTCGATGTAATAGGTACCAAACTCGGGATGGATGAGCAGGGACCTAGATATGAAGTGTGGGTCACTGTATGAAGAAGGGGAATATGTTTTCTTGGGCTTCTTCAAATAATTTATGAGTCACATCATCAGGATTTATGTTATGCGCATAGTGTCATTGGCCCTGAAAGATGATATTTTGGGGAAACCTACGAGATGCATTGGGAAAATTAGTTATATAGTCTGTAAGATAAATAACCATACACGCTTTAATAAAGGTAATATTCTAGATGATAATGCAAGGGTGCTACGGTGTGATATGGAAGGAGATCGCGAGACATGTTATTACAAAAATTGGGGAAACATTTATTTTATGTGGCCTCGGGGTGTAACTTTATATGAGAACTTGTGGCGGTTCTCTTTTCTCATTTTATGTGTTTTATTTTATTAATTTTTTCCTATCATGATTTGGATCTCAAATTGACAGTGGTAATGTCTTGAATAAATATATTTATATTTGTATTTCTATAAATATATATATGTATGAATATATAATTATAAATATAATTATAAATTAAAATATAGTTATAAATTAAAATATTATTTATATATATATTTATATAATTATAAACATATATCTATTAATAAATTTATAAATAAAATTTTTCAAAATTTTCTTTATAGATATATTTATATAATTTTATATTTATATGTTTATAAATATTTTCATATGGTTATAATTATATTTATATAATTATATATATAAACATAAATATATATTTAGATGTATAAATTTATTTATATACATAACATTATATAAATATGTATTCATCAATATATTTGGTCAACAGTATTATTTACCCTAACTCCTTTTCCCAAAAATAATATATTATTAATTATATAAATACATTTATGGATAGAATTATAATTATGTAATTATATAGATATAATTATTTTTATTTTTATAATTCAAAATTTATATTTATATATAACTAGATATAACATAATTATATATTTATATTTTTTTATAACTATAAAACTATATTTAAATTTATTTAATATTATAAATAATTATACGTGATTATATTTATTAATAAATTTATTTCTGTATTTATAATCTTGCATATTTATTTATGATTATATATTTATAAATATACTTTTTATAATTGAATATTTATAATTGTTTTATTTATATATTTATAAACATATAAATATATTGTTTTTATATTTATAATTACAGAAAAATACATAAATAAATGTATTTATAAATATATATTTATATATTTATACAAATATATATTTATATAATTTTATATATATTCTAAATTTATATATATTTATTTATCAATATATAAATCTAAATACATATATATATATATATATATATCAGTCAAGGTTGGCTTAGTGAGACTATATAAAGAAGTCACTCCCTAATAATGGAACTGGTTCAGGTTCGAGTCATATCACACTCGAACATAGTTGGGGATGGATGGAGAACAAGTGATCGGTTAGGCCTAGGATAGCCTTATTATGGAGCCCAAAAATACCTCATTACCCGATATCCTTTTAGTGAATTTGGGATCTTGGACTAGTGGTATTCACCCTGTAATGTTGCATCACATTGTAGGGTTCAATACTTGTTGATCCCAATTTAGGGGGATTTCAATCGATCAGTGTGGAAATTAGGTGGGGTTGCCCGTGGTGAGGTGACTAATTTGATGCGCTAATGGGGATCTTCTTTCCAGGTAGAGCGATGAAATGGTGGGGTTTGTGTCGATGAGTTATGGTGGTCAGATAGCGGCATTATTGAAAGTCGGTAGGCGGCTTTCCTAGACACAATTAGTGGGGTGACAGTAGTTGTTGGTTGAAACGAACCTGTCAGTGGAAATGGAAGTGCTCGACTGTTTCGTCGGGTGATGGTGTGTGACTTTATTGGGGCATCAGGCATCATGGATGAAATTTGGTTGTGGTGCGGGAGATCTCAGGAGACCGTGTGGAGGATGATAGTCAAACAAAATCGTGTTCATCGGGCGCTTCGATGGTGGATGATTACGAAGAAGGATGACTCAAGGGACCTGATATGCAGATCAAGAAAAAAAATTATAGGTAGGGATTTGGGTAGGAAAATGTTCTCGTTGGCATGGTGAAGAAGGGAGAATGGGTCATGGTTCAACAACTATAAATTTAATAAATAAGAGGGGATAAATGTGTAGATTATCCCTTAAGGATGTGATCTGTGTGTTCAGCTATGTGGGTGCATGGTGTGCGTGTGTTTCATTGTAATTGTACCCCAAATCACCTGATATATATATATAATTAATTTTTAATATAATTAGGATAAATAAATAATTTTAAATATTATTCTTTTTTGGGAACCATTAAATCTAATATTAATTGTGGTTTGGGAGATGGATAGAGAGGAGAAGCCAAACCCCATCATGAGAAGGCTACATTCAGTAGTGGTGAAGGACAACCCTAATCCCGGGAGTGTGGTGACAACATACCTTTCATTATATGGAAGAGGAAGAAAACAATTTCTGCGATTGGGAAATCTGATGTGATGGGTATGGGTATTTCCGATAAAAGAAAACCCAGTCGAGGGAAGTACAAGTGTGGTAGTGAAAAAGGATAACCATAATCCATGGTTTTCAGAAACCTTTGATCTCCGGAGAATTGGAAGGCCACATCGTGTGGCGTTGACTGATATAAGGATATGTGGGTCAGCAGACTCTGGTCCCCTAATATTTTAAAATCCCTATGTTGTATTTAAGGGATATATCATCCTCATGTAGAGTCTGATGACTAAGGATGATCCCTACTTGATTCAAGTTGAATCAGCGAAATCCGAGGAAAAATCTAAACCACCCACCGATGGAAAAGGTAAGACAACAGCGAGGTATATATGATGAATAATCTATGGTGCGGGATGAATTTTGAACACTATGAGGGATAGTAGAGACTAATTATCCCAACATGACATGGGGGTCCATACCAACATGAGACTGTAAAAAATATTTTTTTGACAATAAGAGCTTCTTTGGAATGGGTGATATGGAGTGAAATGACATTATATTGATGGTAGAAAAATATTTTTGATGTTTAGTGATGTAAATATTATAGGGGAGAAATTGAAAGGGAGGAAATGGAGGGAACTAAATTTATCCCATGATATTATATCTAATTCATCATAAAATTGGGATGATTTGGAAGGAAATGATGTTGGAGGGTAACTAATATTTTAGAATTCATATTTTATCTTTATTTTATACATATATCATAAATTAATTTTTTTTATTCTCATTTAAATTGATTCACCAAACAATATGAAAAGAAATCCAAATCAATTCTTTTATTTTACTATGTTACGGATAAAAACACAAGGAGACAAATGAAAATTACTTTTGTTTATTTCATTTTTTATTGACTATCAAATCATTTTTTTTCTTTTACTATAATCTCACCAAACACAGTGTAGGAAAAGGGTGATCACAGCGCTCTTTCAATGGAAGGTTCCATAGTCAGATCATGAATCAAAAAAATCCTTTAGATTGTTGATGGAGAGATATTTTCAGGGATACCGATAGTGGTTCTGATCAAACAATGGGTGGGATGTTCAACACCATTAGATAAGAAGTCAAATTTATAGGTATTGGTCAGTGATTCGCTCACCCTATAAGATTTTTTAGGATGGTCAATTCCTCCAATGTGATCTTGGGATATGGATTATTTGGGATGTGTCGACATCGGAATGAAAAGTCATGGGCTGGAACTCAGGTGCTATGAAATCATGGACTTTTGGGATGATCATTTTATGTCTCTATTAGGAAACCGGTGTGGCTGGGTCGGTCATGAATTGAGCTTTGCTGATCATGGATAGGGTGGGGGCCTCTCTCACTAGCGGTGGAAATTATGGGATTATACAGTTGATGGTACTCTCATTGATGAAGTAAAGATCCTCCTAGAATATTTTCATGAAGTTCCCTTCAAAAGCACCATGGTTAAACATTGGATCCCGACACACCATCATTGAATAGTTCTTAACATCTAGTTCATTGATCATGTAGGGGGTGGAGTTTTGGTACACTAGAGGAGGAGAAAGCGGAATTGTATCATCCAATGTATCCCCCATATCCTTTAATGTATTTACCTCTAGCATGGCCTTTTCTTAATGGTGTATCCCAACACACCACAACAACTTCATCAGAAACATGTTGGTTGATGCTTATGTCAGTGGCATGGTCATGTCTCTTTAGGGTGAAGAAAAAGAGACTATGTATGAATCCTAAATGGGGTAATTGTCTTTGAGAAAGGTACCTTTTGTGGACTAATAATCTGAAAAGTTTTTATGTTTCCCAGTATCTCAGATGTTGGTTCCAAACTTCAATATTTGTTGCAGATTGTTCTCTATCAAATTGACAACATTATTAGACCAATTTTTATTAATCTATAGCTTGAAACTTGGACTACTATCTAGTGGTTTCTCATTATTTAGTTTCTATTAATCGATTACAAACCACATACATTACAAATCATCTTTATAAGAGCTTCCCCCCCCCCCCCCTCAACTATTATAGTGGTATCACCTCTTCCTTCAATTATCCACCACCACATCATGTATGTAATTGTTCTTGGACTTTATATCATTTTGGAGTTTGGGATGAGAGGTTATTGATTGATTGGGTTGATTAGTAGATAATATAATATCATTATAAACTCTATTCATTTCCTTCCATGTGTAATAATATGTTTGATCCACGAAGGGCACATAAACCAATTCACATTGTTTGAGGATTTGACAGTTGCTAAGATAAATGCATGTGAACCCAGATCACTAGTTGTGATCTCAAAAAAAGTTTCAATGAAAAAATAATTATTTTATTTCTTCATATTCTAATTTAAAAAAACACACAAGTTGGTTTTAGTGTGTGCCACCAAATCCTGAATTCATCAATCCTCTATTACTACAATTGAAGTAGGCACAGTCCGGAAAAAAAAGTTTATTATCCATCATACCCTACTAATATTGTTTCCCTTATGATTCATAATTTTACATTGACTCTAGGAGTTTAAGTAACAACTATAATGACCTCACCATATTCCATGAATGTATTAAATTCAAAACTTCATGTTGACTTAGATAAAAAGATCACTGGAGTTTATGATAGGAATAACATACGACCCATATAAAAAAATTGGTTTTTATTACTTCATTTTGCAATTATTTTAGCTTGTACTATTTTTATGGGATTATATTCTTGTTCACGAAATCCCCTACCTTGTTTTCTTTGAAATATCCCCTCATACCGCAAAACATCACTAGGACATTGATGTATTGGAAGGAGGCACCACTTTTCTTTTACTAGAGAACCAACACAAGGATTTGACATTTTTGGAATTCTGAAATTCATTAATTTCAACTAGATCTAAATCTCATAGGTTTATTGACTTTTGGGAAGCCATATGCATTTTATTGTAACTCCATTTCTTCGGCGGTGGAATCCACATTGTTGGGTGGCTCCCCGAGAGGAGGGATCTCAAGGAATTCATCCTAGTGCTAGGGATGTCAATTACTGCATATATCATCATCATCGATGTCCAAAAAAAATTTAAATATATCATCGATAAAATAAAATATTATATCTATTAAAATAATTTCTTCTTCTAGTACAGATTTCAATTATTATTTTAGAATTGAAAAGTTTGTTCTTAATAATTTGAGATCAAGTAATTTTTATTTTGGAAATTTCTGATTGCAACAATTTCTTTTTTTGTAATACAATATAGTAGTGAATTTTTTTGTGAAATTTATGGTTTCAAAAAAAAAATTGTTTCCACATGTAACATGGTATGATATGGGCAGGGGTTATATATGTATATTATGTTCTCTTTTTTTATGTGAATGTTATATATTTGAAATCAAAAGGGAGAAAAAAAATGATAATTTGAGAGAGGGATTAGTGAAATAGGATGCACTGTGGATGATAAATTACATTTTAATATTTAGAAAGTGAAGCTAAAGGGGTTCAATGAAAACATTGGGAATCAAAAAATAAACCATTTACTCAATTTCAAACGGCTTTTTTTATTAATGGAGAGACAAAAGCACAATGGATTATTCACCTTCTTCTCTAGTTTGCCACAACAAATGATCTGATGCAGATATCATGTATCCATATTCACGCATATTACCTACAATGATATAAAACCAATAAATTTGAATTCTGATGTGAAATCAGAAGATGGTGTGGATCTCACAATCCCACATAAAAACCTTCATTCGATGCCATTGATGGAGGATTTGACAGTAGCTAACCCAATAGAATGTGAACACAGATCACTGGTGGTGATCTCAATATAAGTTATTGAGGAAATAGAATGATTTTATTTCTTTGGATTCATATATAAAGACTAGAAACATGATAAACCTTATTTATTGGGATTCAAATACATATTAAACAAAATTAAAATAGAGATAAATAAAATTTCAAATGTTAGTGGTAGTTGGTTCCACCTAATTTTGAATTCAGTAATCATCAAATTCTGTCGTTGAGGTACGCACAATGCATGGAAACACATGTTTATTATCCAACCCTCTTATGTAAAACCATTACATAATGGTGTCTCCAAACACTCTTTCATTGCATATTTGATGACTTTGATTAGGTGGGGTCCTATCTCGGTGTATGGGTGGAAGGAAGTGGTTGATACTTTATAATGTATTCTAATTAATGTTGTAAATGTATGCATGGTTACATCCTGCAACCCCATTGGATAAAATTTGATCCCAACACACCATCCTTTCATAGAGATTGTTTGTTATGGTGGGGAGAGGTGCACACTCACCAAAGGAAGAAATGAATTACCTATATCATCCCATTCATCCATCACAATGTAAATGTCCTCCCGAAGCCAATTCGTGGACTTCCCTCTTGCCCCATCACTGCTTAAGGGTGGCTCCCATCACACCCCTTCATCTTTTTTGGAGAAATGTGGGTGGATTATTATGGTAGAGTTTGTGTTTTGGCTCTCTATGGGTGGTAAAAAAGGAACTATGTAATTGAATATGTGGATTATGGTGTAATGTTCCTTGGTGGAGGCACCTCGGGTGGTTAAATCATCCATGGAGTGTTTTTCTCAACCATTCTACCTGATGTGTCCTCCAAACTATGATATTTTTAGTGATTTTTGTCCATATGTTGGAGTATAATTTAGATAAATTTGAGTATGTATCTGAGTTGATACTTTTTATTTCAATGGGGAAGCACCGGCAAGCATTGCACAATATGACCCCCGCACGAACATCCTCCTTTGTTGTGTATCCATGCTCCCATAGTGGAAGCACAGCTTCCATTACACATCCACCACTACATCCTTCAGATTTTTTTATTCTTGAAATCCTATCCTTCTTTACCTACTTGGGTTTTTGAACAAAGGTGTTGAACCTTGTCAGGAACTGGTTACCTATCCTTCAAATATTTCAGCATATATGCTTCGGGTGTCTCATGACTGCGTTGCCTCCCATATAATTGAGGATCCGTTTATATGTATAATCCATTAGTGAATTGGATTCCACTCATATGGGAGACCAATTAACTTCCACCATTACCAAAATCATGCATTTATGTTATATATAGACCACCCCATCCCATTACATTTAGGAACAAATATACTAAAATAATCATGTTGATAAAATATATTATATTTTTCACATAATATTTAATATTTTTACATATATTATTTAATATTATTTGATAAATATTCTAATTAAAAAAAATTAACATTAATATAATATTGAACTAAAAAATTTAAATATATGAAATAAATATATTTAATGAGTGATTATTGATTGTAGTGTAGTTTTTTACACAAAAAAAACACTATACATGGGAAATGTTTAGGTATTCTAGGATGGTCTGAGGAGAGTTCAGGCCCAATCGGACCAAAATTACACCAAATGGAACAGATTTTCAAAGGTCAAATTACGTTATAAATGACCTTGGTCATGTGAAAGACTTATGTCTTCCATAGTTTTTCAAAGTGGTAACATTGGCGCAATGTATTTCTGGTTGTGAAGACATCCACCTGAGTGAAAACAATTTACAAAAATATTTCTAATATAGTATCATTCATGAAACATATATCCCATCCTCCACAAAACCTATAAATACCTCCCAATATCCAAATTTTAATGGGAATATACCTTTGGACATTTAATAAAGTCTCTAATTTCATGAAACTCTATAATTTATGAGGAGAAGAGAAGATTGATTCCGTGAGGTAGTCTCCATTCATGAACCAACCTCCCATTGGTTCTTGAGAACCTCAAAAGATGGTAGACACACCTTTCAAGAAATTCCATGAACTCTATGTTAGAATAAATCCCATCATGGATCTCTGGGTTTTGTGAGATAGTCATCCTTCATGAAACCATCCCCAAGGGAAGTAAGACGTTACTCTGAGGTAGGGGCACGATGTTTCATGTAAAATATACTTTCGTTTGAACCCCTACCTACATTAGTCACACATCCTTCGCAAATCCCCATCCTTTAAGAATCTTATAAAAAATTCCACTCCATGGTGCTTCCTTTCTGTAGATCCACATATGCGAATGTTAATTTCTAGGGTTCCATGAACCGATTGATTCCTGGTTCACTCACACCTTGCTCATCCATGAGACTAGTATCATCAACCTTCATGTCCTTCCACTTTCCTCATTTCAAGTCATGGATGGTTTCGTCACCTATTTCTCCTAATCATGGTCATTATAAAACGTATGTATTATAATAATAGAAACCCTAATGTCGGTGCCTCCATTCACCACTTCACCATGGAAATGATTTTTCCATGCACTACCCAAAGGTTCCTACACAGCTTTTAGTAGGCCCTTATGATTGAATTTTTGAGGGAAAATTTTTAAATTTCCCTTAAATGGGGTTTAATTCCTTAAAATCTTATCCTATATTGATATGGGCTCCCTGGGTATAGTAACCATACATGTCTAGGATGCAAGAAATTAAACATCATAACCCCACATTTTAGTCTTAAAACGTTAAAATTTCTAACAAAGTCCTCAGAACATGATGTTAAACTATAGTATTACCCTATGTGATGAACACTGGTTACCACATGTATGACTTCAAAGAGATAACTCCTCACTACATGGGAAATACATATCCATAAGCCCAACACCAACTCTCGGTGATGCTCCTTCCATGACATAAGAATCATTACCACATAATGATAAACTGGATGCACTAATCTCATCACAGGACCATAAATTATATCATAAAGATACATGGGTTTCGATCCCTATATCATTAAGTTTACATAAGATGCCTCTCATAGGTTCATTATCGACATCCAAACATATATGAGATACCTCCATGAGGTTGAATCCAAACCCACCAACATCACCATTAAATTTTTACCCCTTCATCCTGGAAGGTGGAAACTGTAAAGTGTGACCATATCCCCCCATGGGGACACACATCCAACCATAAAGTGTAATCAATATCCCCTATAGGGACATAATTCTAAACCTAATGTGTGATTATAATAACATATGGGGACTCACTTAAAATCTCACCATCCCTAATGTGTGATCATGTTCCCCCATGGGAGTACAATTAACCTCTCTCCAACCCTAATGTGTGATCATCTTCACCCATCGGGACCCACATAACCTCTCACAATCCAAACCTAAGGTACCCAATAGACCTTATCATCTCCATGAGATGCCTCGCATATGATACAATAAATAAATATGGTATATTTGAAACATTTCCCTAATACTTTAAACTAGTGACCAATGAGTCCCCACCAAAGAAAAAGTCTACAGAACCATCAAAAGTATCATAACATATACCTTATGTAAGGAACATGAGATGCCTAATGAAACAAGTCTCTAATTCCCCACACCCATGGCATAAACTATCACGTGGCTAACATGGGATGCCCAAGGTTCTGAAAACAAGATGTGTCACAAAGGAGATGCTGCCAACTCCCAAATGGGTTGAATTTACAGGTCACCAACATGGACACCATCTAAAAAAGATCATAGATTCCCAAAATTACAATCCACTATGACTACATGTTATTTTCCTACCATTAGAAAAACCACATAATTAATTGATGTCTACCTCGATATGGAATTAAGAATGAGTTTCATGAACATGAATCAAATTTATGAGGGAGAATCCGACATGGAAATGAGTTCCCAATAGGAATACCTATAATGAATAATATACATCCAATAATCATTTTTTTATCAAGGATTTATCATCTTTAATCATAGTGGTTGAAGATTCCCTCCATTGGAATGTGGGGATGTGATGCAAGAAAAAGCACATTTTGACCACAATGCATGCCCCGAAATAATTCTATGGAAAAAACTAGTGAACTCTATTTAAAACTCCTCCCCTTTTATATTGAGTGGATGAGTAATGATGGGTCCCATCAGATTTAATATTCATATTTTAAATTCCAGAGCCTACCAAACCAATGGTGATCCTGACATGGAACTATTTTTTAATAGTTGTGGGTCAATGAAGATGTTTAAGCATCACTTGTCTCATAAATCATTGATGTGAATCCTCCATCCAACCGGGATGAGAAAAATGATTTTGGTAACAATATGGATAACTTTTATTGAGCATGAACTAATGAATGACTTCATGAACATTATATGACTCATTCAGTAATGACCCAACGTTTTCAAGGGAAATTTCATCCATATAGTTATGTCAAATAATAACATGAAATCACAACATAATGTGCAAATATGTTCAATGTTACCTTTAATCATATTTTTTCACTTCTATGATTTATGTTTTGGAAATATGACATACACGGTTACGATCAGTATGGTATTTGGAGTTTAACATGACCAACTTTTTTTAATGAGTAGTAGAATACCCTTTTGAATAGTATTGTTACCTTTATAAATAGTGGAATAAATAAATGAATACTAACCTTTCATATGATTGTACATAAATAATATTCAGTGTGGAAGTATGATATACCTATATCTGAGAATAAGAAAATAATTTTTTTAAAATTGTTATTTTTTTAATAAATATTAAATTTATTTAAAAAAAATTAAAAATATTTAAGAAAATTATTATTTTTTAAATGGAGTTCATTTTTAGATACTACACATTGAAAAATGTCTAGGGTGTATTTTTTGGATTTTTCTAAAGTACATGAAATGTTAGTGAACAATAAACTACATTAACTTACTATATACATACATTATAATTTAAATCCATTATTCCTTACATTATAAGTGATATAAGAAACCAAGTCTCGAACTAAAATGAACTTATTACTATTATTGGTCTTGGAATCATCACTACTTCTTGTCTTTTGGGAAAATAATAAACTAATGATTATAATATTATGAAAACCCTACTCTCCAACACTATAAATACCACCCATCCTTATCTCTTCTCTTCACTCCTCTCAATCATTGTGTCTTGCCAATATTCTACCAAAATATTCCATCAAGATCCTACCCTACGTCCAATAGCCTTTAGTATCTTCAAAAAACCAATCCGAGGATTTTTTATTATGATTCAAGAGGTCATTAATAGAAAGGGATTAACACATCCGGACATAAGGTAAGGGATCTTCCCTGTTTCACATTTTATTTGAGAATTTCTACTATGATGTGCCATTTTATGTGTAATACCTAATGAAGGGTAATTATTTCACACCTCCCACATACTTCCCTTGTGATTTGAATGTGATGAGAAACCATGTTCTCTCTCATGAAGACCTCTATTGTACACTTAATATCATGCCAATAATCTCTAAGGAATTGTACCGGAACAACCTTTATTCATTCGGTTTTCTCTATCATTATTTTTACCCAAAAAAAATTATTTTATCTTTAAAATGTCTACATGTTTTTTATATTATTCAAACTCATGTTTTAGGATCGATCCCTCATTCTATTTCAGGGATATGCATTATTTTAATGGAATCCCTCCTTGATACGTCCCAATAAAAAACTAGTTTTAAGGGAACTTCCATAATTTTTTCATAATTCCATGATGACAGTATCCTCTATTTTAAGCCTCCATTTTATTTATAAAAATATTATTCTTATTATGAAGACCTTCTTGGTCAACTTATGGTCATATATAACTGATTTTTACTTTTAAATTTTAAAATTCCAATAGTATTTTACATAAAACCGCAAAAAAAGTTAATGCTAAAATTTTAAAAATGCATTTCTTACATGTTGTCACTTCTACATGACGTCACAAACCATTTAATATTCATATTTTACATTATGAAACTACATGTATTTTCTAATTCTTTTCTCCATGAACACTTTCATGACACGCACTTTGGTTATGCTTTATGTCATGATTGTTGTACCCAAATATTTTTATGAATTACACTTTTGTTTATGGAATATTGATTATGTTTTATTATTTATATAGAAATTAAATTCTTGATATGTAATATGGGTGCTCTTATATATCACTCCAATGAAATGGGTAATGTTGAGTCACATGAGGCGTTATATTTGACGATCATGGTGGTAAGCTTTTGCTTGTTCTATTATATGCAATGGTCTTTTTGGTTAGCTTTATCTTGTGCTACTAGGGGAAACTGTCTTGGATGTTATTCCTGACTCTTACCAAATTCATGTTTTATGTTTATTCCACATTTCTTTGATTCCATTTTTATGTTATCCCATGTTTATATGTTATTATTGTAAATGATACATGCCTTCTTATATCATCATGTCATGGATTTTATATATATATAAATGCATTATTCTTATGGTTATTCCCTTACTGGGATTTTAGCTCATCCCTTTGTTCATGTTACCACTATGTTATCCTATGAATATGTATGAGAACAATGGAGGATACGATCTCATTATGGGTTTTAAAAAAAATTGATTTTATAATGCGTACCTAGTCTTCCAAGACGCTAGATTTTATGATCCATGGATTGTACTCTGATGTATAATTATTCTTCAAATCATTTAATGTTATGTGTAAAAGGATGAGGTCTCTATAGATGGTATGAGACGATGGTCTAGTTATTTTTGGAGATTGGTAATAGAGAACTTTAGTAATAACATTCAATATGAGACTAAGTATAATAAAACATCCCAAAATTTTGGTATGTTTAGAGTATGTAATTTATCAAGAAAATAAATCCTGGTCTGGATACAAACAGGTAGAGGTGGCTCAGGAACATATGTACGTTGGAGTGAAAACTCTGAAAAAGTGTTTTGGGCTTGACCCAGGGTATCCTAGTATATGAAAATGGGCCTTGCTACACTCTTGGTTTGACATTATCAAGGGATATGCATTGGTAAATTCAAGATCTTAGTACAAACCATTATTAAGGGAATAAACAAAAATACAATAAGAAAATTTGTTTTGAAATAAATCAAAGATAACATTCATTTAAACAAAAGGAATCTCAATTTAGGATATACTTATCCAATACATGTTTTTCTTTTAATGTTAAAAAGATTCCTTTTTTATGTTCAATAACTATGTATTCATGTCCTCTAATTGTACGTTCTTTTTCGTAATCAAAGGCAGGAAATAGAAGAACCCATTCTAACAATAAATGTGATAGAAAGTGTCACAAATTCCCTAATGATATGACAAATATGATGGGAATGGGTGCACAAAACATAATGACAATAATTTCTTAGCATGCTGAAATTATGAATAATAACATGAATCATGTGGAATGCCTTCCTCCTCCAATGAAAGAGAAAGTTTCCCTAGAATCCTTAATTTGAAAAAGGCCTCCCATATTTAGATGATATTTTGATCCCATCCTCATGGAATAGTGGATTAACTCCTTTGAAAAGATATTATTCATCCCATAGTGCTCAGAAGAAGAAAATGTTTCACTAGAAGAATATCATTTTCATGGTGAAGCTGATCAGTGGTGGACACTCATCAGGAATACAATGTCCTAATAGGAAACAGATTCCATGGATTGGGAGGAATTCAAGAAGAATTTTTCATAAATATATACCTCGAACCCTCTGTCTCATGATGGATTGAGAGTTCCTCAGACTCGTGAAAAAATAAGATAAGTCCATTAAGGCATATGATGATAATATTACAAGTCTTTCAAGGTATTCCTATGTATTTTTCATGAACACCAAAAGCAATGTGTATCTCTTCTCTAGTAGGATAAAGAAGAGTCTATGGAAGGTGTTGGTGATCTGAGACATTGACAGTTATAAAGAGATTGTCTGTTGTGCCCACAATGATTAAATAGATATTGGTGACTCTCAGTGGTCTGATGGGCACGACAATAAGAAGCTGAAAATGGATAACAACATTGATGGTTCGACAAAAAAATTTCATGATGGAAAGAATCCAGAATATCCCACTTGTCAAAGATATGGTATGAAGAATCATGGGAACTATCTAAAAGGAACCAGGAATTTCATCAAATGTGGAAAATCTAGGATATCTTTCCCAGAACTGCAGAAGGGATATGAAAAATCCCACTAATGTGAAATAAGAATGGATGGTTTAGATCAACACTCAACGTATAGTGCTGTGTTAAAACTGCAAGCAGCATGGTCATTTTGAAAACTATTTCCTTAAGCCAATGGTTTTTAAACACAATCAACAACTACATCCAAGGAAACAAGGAAGGGATTATGCTATATCTACTATTGAAATGGAGTTGGACAATGATGTGGTGATGGGTATGATAGTTATTAATTCATGAATAGGGGATTTACTATTTGATTCTGGTTCTACAAATTCATTCATATATTTAATGTTTCGTTGAACTATTCAAACGCCACTTAAAAGTTTGGAGGAAAAGTTATCTGTGAGAATAGAGAATGGGTAAATTGTTGGGTCCATGGTTTATAACTCCTCCTCAGTTAAATTTTTTGGACTAAACCAACTAGAAAATATCATCATACTTTTTTAGTGGAGTTAGATGATATCTTTGGTTGATATTGGCTATCTTTATAAAATGGAAACATTATCTTTCGGGAAAGGGAGATCACTATTCATATACCAAAGCATCCAATGATTATTTAAAATTGTATATAAGAAGATGAATATCATTTAGAATCATTTTCGCAAGTGTCAAAATTAATTCCTTATGATCAAGCTTGTCTAGCTCATATGATTTGGAAAAAAAGAGAGTCGTTCTTGAAGACATTCCCATTATGAGTGATTTTACTAATGTATTCCTTGAAGAATTGTTTCTTCTTCATCTTGATCGAGAGGATGAGTTCCCAATTGAACTTATTCTTGTATCTCTAACTATATGGAAGTACCATTATATAATGGCCACCATAAGGTAGTAAGAGATGAAGAATCAGTTACTGGAGAATATGGAGAAGGGTTTTATATTCCTGAGTGATTCACCATGGAGTGTGTCGGTCCTCTTCATCAAGAAGAAGTATGGATAAATGTTCCTCTATATTTATTATCATGAGCTCAATAAAATCATGATAAAGAACAAGTATCCCCTAACACTGACAGATGACTTGTTGTATCAGCTTCATGGGGCCAGATATTTCTCTATGTTGGAACTTTGGTTGGGATATAACAAATTAAAGGTGAGGAAGGAATATATTAACTATAATTACATTAGAATGAGGTATAGACATTATGAGTTCATAGTGATTCCTTTTGGAGTCACTAATTCTCCAGAAATTTGTATATATTTAATGAATAGAATCTTTAAAAATTACCTTGAAAAATTTGGGTTAGTCTTTATTAATGATATTCTGATATACTACAAGTGGATGGAGGAACATGAGGAGCATTTGAATAATATGTTAAAAGCTTTTCAATGGGAGAAGTTGTATGTTATATACAGTAAATGTGAGTTTTGGATGGAGGAATTACCATTATTATGGAAAGAAATAACCTATGTTGGGATATTTGTGGACCCATCCAAGAAAACATAAATCAAACAGTGGCTTAGGACAATATTTGTAATAGAGATCTATAGATTTATGGGTCTAGCTCAGTATTAAAGAAATTTTTTTAAGAACATTTCATGATTTTCTAACCCAATGATTAAGCTGACAGAGAAGGTAGTAATGTTTTTCTGGAATCAAGGTTGTGAAGACTTTTTTAAGGTTTTGAAAAGGAGGAAAATCAATGTGGCAGTACTCACACTCCCAATAAGTGGATTACATATTATGGGGTACATTGATGCTTCATATACGTGCTTAGGATGTGTGATGAAAAAAAAATAATGTTATAGTCTACACCACAAGAAACCTAAAAATCCATGAAAACAACTATCATATGCATGATTTGTAGTTGAAGACAGTGATCTTTGGATTAAAAATAAGGTGACATTATGTCTATGTGGAAAAGTGTGATATATATACTGAACAAAATAGTATCAAAAATATATTCACACAAAAAGACCTTAATATGTGCCAGTCGGAATGGATAGCACCCATTAAGGATTATGACTACTCAATCCACTACCATCCATGAAAAAAATAAGGTCAAAGTTTCACTATGTACAATAGATCCTGCATCTTTATCAATGCTTAGAATTTAAAAGGATATAATTTTCATAGATTTGAAAAGGATGGACATTACAATCATTAAAGGAGGAACATAATCAATCCTTTCTCAAATGATTTCTTAACCGTCCCTCATGGAGAAAATAATTAATTCTCAAATAAAAGATGTATAAATTTTGAATTGGGTGGAAGAAATCATAAATGGTAAATCCATAAATAGTTCAAGATTGATGAGGAAGGTGTTTTAAGATTATATTATGATTATGTGTACCATCTGACCTGGGGATAAAGAAGGATATTTTGAATGATGCACATGTATCACCCTTCTCTATCCACCCATAGAGCCTAAAGATGTATCGAGATATTCAAGACAACTTTTTGTGGGAAAATATGGAAAGAGAGATTGTTGAATATGCATCAAAGTGCCTGGTAGTCAAAAAGAGGAGGCTCAGAGGAAAAAGTATAATTGGATGATGAAACCACTACCCATTCCATCAAGTGAGTGGGAAAACATTACCATGGAAAATTTCACTGTACAAATAATGAAATCTCAAGAAAACATTGCAATATCAGTTATTGTGGATCATTTTACAAAGACAGCTCACTTTATCGCAATTCAAGAGGAATTTTTACTAGATCATCTTTCACATATATATGCCAATGTGGTGGTAAGGATTAAAAGAGAACCAATATCTACTGTACTCGATCGAGTTCTAAGATTCACCATGATGTGATGGAAAATTCACTATCAGGATCTATGAACTGATTTGAACTTCCATATGACCTATCATTCTCAATCTAATGGCCAATCTGATAGTACCATTCAGAAACTGGATGAAATGTTGAGAGTATGTTCTATGGAATTCAAAGGAGGATGGGACCAAAATCATTAACTAGTTGAATTATTCTCAAACAACAGTTTCCATTTGAGTATCCAAACAGCCCCATTTCAATCCCTTTATGGGAAAATGTGTAGAACACCGGTGTGTTGGGATGAAGTCGATGAACATAAGCTGCTAGGACCTGAAATGGTTGATGACATGGTAGAGAATTTAAAATCCATTCAGTAGCATATCACAAAATCCCACAGTCGACAGAAGTGTTTTACATAAAATTTTCAATGAGACCTTGAGATTAAAGTTTGAGACACGGTATTTCTCTACATATCTCCATCGAAAATGTTCATGTGGTTTGGGAAGAAAGGGAAGTTGAGTCCCAGGTATTTCATCCCCTTTGAAATTATTAATCGAGTTAGGTTTGTGGCTTATCGACAAGAACTTCCACCTACCATTTCCAAAGTACAATATGTCTTTTATGTATCCCTCATAATGAAGTATATACTATATCATTCACGTGTACTCTATTCAGAAGTTGTGGATTTGGAGGATGATATTTCTTACGAGGAGTTTCCTATGAAGATATAGTATCATAGGGATAATGTTCCGCGTAACAAGAATACTCACATAATTAGAGTATTATGGAAGAACGACATGTATGAAGAGGAAACATGGGAAATGGAGGAGGTAAATATGGAAAAGTACATGCACCTGTTTATGGCATATAATGTAAAATGACATTTTTAGGGAGAAATTTCTTAAGGGGGGAAGAATGTAACAACGCAAATTTTTCAATCCAAATTTTTATTCTTATAATTATTCCATATAATGACATGAAATCACAATATACTGAACTACTAGTTTCAATGTGGCATTTAAAAATAATTTTGTCACTTATGTGTTTTGAATTTCGAAATTCTGACAAACACGTTGGTGATCAGTATGTAATATGGAGTCTAATATGACTAACTTAATTTTTGTTGAATAGTAACATACCCTTATGAATTTTAATTTTACCCTTATGAATATTGTAAATCACTAATAAATAGTAACCTTACATTTTATAGTATATAAATAATATTCAATGTGGATGTATGATATACCTATATCTGGGAATAAGAAAATAAATGTTTTAAAATTTTCATTTTCTATGTAAATCGTGATATTATTTAAAAGTAAAATTTATTATTTTTTATAAATTATTTTTTTGAAAAATGTAGTTCATATTTGGACTGTACACATTGAAAAATGGTTAAGGTGAAGTTTTTGGATTTTTCTAATGTACATGAATTTTATGTGAATAGTAAAATATATTAATTTACTATATAAATACATTACAATTTAAATACACTATTTCTGACATCATAAGTTATGTAGGAACCCAAATCTAGAACTCATATCCACTTATGACTTTTCTTGTCCTTGGAATCATCACTATTTATTGTCTTTTGGTAAAATAATAAACTAATGATTATGATATTATGAAAACCCTATCCTCGTCCACTATAAATAACACCCCTCATTACATATTCTCTTCACCCCTCTCAATATTTGGGACATGCCAATATTCTACGCAAATATATTCTCAACCACCACCCCCTTGTCCAACATCCCTTAGTATATTGAGAATACCAATTCAAGGATCCTTAAGGAGGATTATAGAGGTCATTAATAACAAGGGAAGAACACCTCCGGACATAAGGTTAGTGATCCTCTCCATTTCACTTTTTATACAAGAATTTCCACTATGATATGCCATTTTCTGTGAAATACCAAATGATGAGGCATTATTTATCACCTCCTCCATACTTCCATCATGATTGATAAGTGATGAGAAACCCCATTCTCTCTCATAAAGCCCTCTTAAGTACCCTTGATACCATACCGATAATCCCTAAGGAATTCTACCCAAGATGCCTTTGTTCTTTTGGTTTCTCTATCTTTATTTGTACCCAAATGAAGATTCATATTCATTGAAAAACTTCTACATGCAGTTTATATGCTTCAAAATCATGTTTCAAGATCTATCCCTCATTCTTTTTTGGGGATATACATGCTTTTATGTGAACCCCTCCTCGATTCTTCCCAATAACCAAACTCGTTTTAAGGAAACTTACCAAATTTTTACCCAATATCAAGTGAACTCTATCCTATATTTTTATCCTTATTTGTATTTTTTTGATCATTATTTTTATTATGAAAACCTTCTTGGTTAAATTCTGGTTTTATATAAAATATTTCTCCCTTTTCTATTTTAAAAGCTCTATAGTATTTTCCATAAAACCGAACCAAAATTCATTCATGCTAAAATTTATCAATAACATTTCATACACATTTTCACTTATGTATGACATAACATAACATGATATATGACGATTTTACATTATTAATGTCCATGTAGGTTCTAATTCTTTTCTACATGGACACTTTCATGATACACCCACTGGTTATGACTTATGTCCTGATTATGGTGCCCAATTCATTCCATGGGTAAGCCTTATGTTTAGGTATGATTGATTTTAAATGATTCATTATGTGGAAAATATATTCATTAAATGTTATATTGGTGTTCCTAGATATCACTCTAATTCATTACATAATGTTTAGTCTCATGAGATATTATGTCTGATGGTCATGGCATTTAGCCTTGGCTTGTGCAACTATGTGCAACAGTCTTGGTAGTTAGACATGGCTTCTACTATATGGGAAGGGGTCTAGCAGTTAGCCTTGACTCGTAACAAAATCATTTTTTTATGTTTCTGCCACATTTTTATGATTCCATGTTTAAATGATCCCTTGTTTATAGGTTATGATTCCATATGTTACATGCCATTTTGTATCATCATTTCATGCCTTTTATCCCATGTGATAATTCATTATTCTTATAGTTATTCCCTTACTGAGATTTTAGCTCATCACATTGTTAATGTTATCCCCTGGTTATCCTATGTATATGTATGAGCACAATGGATGATAAGATCTCATTATAGGGTTTACATAAGATTTAGTTTTTATAATATGTACCTGGTCTTACAAGACACTAGATTTTATGATTGTTGTCTTGTACTCTCATATATAATTATGCTTAAAATCATTTAATTTTATGTGTAAAATTATAGGGTCACTAAAAAACCCACATGAAACTCTATGTGACACAATTCCATTCGGTGTGGGGGTAGGGGACCAATTTTTTGTAAATCCAATACCACTATTCTCATGCCATGTTGGTCAACCCTTATAAGTCCAGTGGGAGCCCTCCCAACATCATCCCTTTCTATATTGTCCAACGAAGGGTCACTGACACCATAATTTACAATAATAGAATGAGGTTGCCATCCCACGAAGGGACATGGACTATAATGATATGGATTCCATGTAACCATACTATAACTACCTCCCATAATGGATATCCAGGGTAAATCCGCACACCCCATCTAAAAAATGAAACATTGGAAGAGAATCTCACCGGAATGATCCAAAAGCTCCCCAAAATTTTTGAGGAAGTAGGGGATGTATTCTTTGGTCCAACACTGACAGTCACTTAGGATCCCAAAATAAGGTCTCACATTGTTCCAGGATAATGACCCTAACCAGTTCAGTAGGTTGATGATCAGGTCCAAACCAACCCTACTCAGCTAGCCTTGGTCCTGAACACTTGCTGTTAATACCAGGGGAATTCCATTAAAAATGGTTGATAAGAGTCCTCTCCCACATCTTGAGTTTCCCCATTAACCAGTAACCACTTAATGAGGCCTCATATTCAGCTGATTGGTATTGAGCCCCCTTTTTCTCAACATGATGGGTGGGTTGACACTCCCCATCATGGGAACCACCATTAACCATCATGGGATATCCCATGATAAATAATCATATCGTAGAGGTCCTCCCAACAACACCCCCAACCACTATTTAGGTCTTCAATGTTTCAAAGACTTTATTTTTTCTAAAGATTCATCCCAGGATATGAATACTAAAAACAACCATGAAGACAGTTCATGTGGCACCAATCATAGAATGGGCAGAAAGAGTCCCCATGACCCGCAATGGTCCTTTTTTCAATAACAACCACACCAAAAAATAAATTAATGAGGGAAAAGTATTTCTCTATTGACCACTTAGTGTCCAAAGTGATGAATGAAATAATAGAGAAACCACCATCTCTAATACAATAACTAGGTGGAGAATCCCATTTACTGAGGGTGACTATCCTTGAGTCTGAGATTCAGAAAGTTCCCAAGTCCCTCTATAGGTACATGTATGTTGAAGATGTATTGACTTTATTCCCGGAACATGTTTTGAAAAACCTCTACCTTCCTCAGCATGTCTCCTCTCAACATCCTCCTTTGATATGGTAGAGAAATCGGGGTATGGATTGCATCCCTCACATAAAGGTGAAAAATTCGTTGATCCCAAAAGGAGTGTTTTCACTCATGATTATCAGGATTCCATTGATATAACATCCTACTTTTTCATGGTGATGATGATGTACCTACTTATGGAAGAAATTCCCATGTTCTAGGGATGACTCACCCACATGGAACTCCTTTGTTAGAAATTCAATAGAAAAAAAAGCTTGTGTTAGTTCCACCTCTAGTATCCTGACTAATAGTAATTAAATAATGGGCCACTTAAGAGTTTCAATATCCTATGGCTAATGAAAATTTGGAAATTTGGGGGATCCTGGACATCGACTAGCTTTTGGTTGTGTAATGTCCACCCAAAACATTAAACACCATCATCCCATATTTCATCACATAGGACTGAGTGACATGGTTCTTCCAGAATATATAGGAAAAACTCCAACACCTCTAGGTCTATCAGATATACTTATTAGGAATCCATGATCATCATGATACAATCCATAATTTGTTCCCTATATTTAACTTCACAACACTCTCAGTGGATTAACACCCTGGCTCATATGGATACTTCCATGCATTCTAGTATACCTACATCAAGAGCCCCACTATTCTAGATAAATACATGGTAGAGATGTCCCAACATGTAAAAATATAATGATGAGGATAGTGTGATTACTTGAATAAGATCGCATATCCATGGGGACATTAGGATCATCAGATAAACCCATTGGTTGAGGGATAAATTTCTCCTCTGACCATTGTCACATGGAATATCATCATGATCAATCCCATGGATGATCCTGGAAACGTGACTGGAGACACTAGCCACGTTGGACACAAAATTCATTGAGGAGAGACAGCACAGTGAGAAGTACTTTTGGAAGGTTCCCACACTCATTAGTAGAGGCAAGATCTGGTCCTTGTATATCATTCATTGGAGGTATTTCCTCATTCTAGTTGACATCTTGACAAAGTCCAGGGAATCACTATGTTGTTTGGTCCATCTGACACCACACCATAGAATGATTTTGACACCAGGTTTTCCACTATGTTATAGAATGTCTATCGATATATGAGGATCTAAAATGAGCTCATTGATGAGAAATTACCAGGTTAAGAAAATGTCATAGTGTACCACATCTCTCCTGTATTTGATCAGGCACAAATCATATTCTAGAAACCAAGGGTTGAGTGAGGTGGTATAACTTATCCAATTAGGGTGGATGTCAGTGGCTATTAATAATGACCGGGATATGATTTTCCTACTTCACATGGGTTTCTTGACTACCAGACTCAGGGATAAGATGACTAAACCTATTAGAATTACATGATAATATAAGCATTGGTGACTACTAACTCTCACCATGATGATGTGATAGCCACTCTCATTTCCCTTGATATTTCATTGGAAACAAAATAGGTGTATGTTCAACCTGATGGAAATTAAAATCTAATAGGGGTTGACTATGTTCATCTACACCTTGAGTTCAACAATATAATCTCTACCCCGTTCAAGGGAATGGGTGATCCTTTGTTGAAATTGGACAACTTTTCCTCACGGTGCAACCGAATATTGGGGACCCAAAAACAATATAAGGCTTATATGAATCTTTGTATCATCCCACCCCTAAAGGGAATAAAATTTTTATGGTACAATAAGCATGTAAATAAATCTATCCTTGGTTAGGATAATCTACATAGGTTGTTCTTCTACCATTTCTACACTAACTTATGCAAGACCAGAATCATTGATCCCTCCAAGTGGAAACAGAGGTTTGAGGAGTGAGTTGCTGATATCATTTCCCATTAGAAGGGGATCATGTAATCACATTGTATGTAAAATTCCTATGAACAACTTATGATGATTTGTATACAACATTGTAAAATGATTTATTCCCTACTCTCATCTCCGTGAGATATTCAGGTGTGTTTTCAAAGTTTACATAATGGTCTGAGTGTTTAGAAGAAGACTTATAGTTGAATAATTGGCGGTTGAGACCATTACCTCTTCTAACATCTACAGATATAAGAAATAAGAAATATCAAATCACCACAATTTATGATTAGGCACTTGAGCCTTCTATCCATTAATAACAACTATTGAAAAGTCATCGCTGAGTGAAACATCAAAAAAAATCATCATCGTCAAACGTAACCTCACTTTGAGGACATTTCTCAAGAACCCCATCACATCCAGAAACCTGATGTCCCATTTTATAAAAGGAGGAACAATAACTACTACTTCATATATTTAAATCCCCTGGGAGATTTCATTAGTGCCTTATAAAAGGGAATATAGAAATATCTAGTGTTAAAGGCCCTAGGAACCTCATCTCACCAATCACACAAACCACTTCCCATACAATATGATCCATGGGAAAAAAATCAAAAAATATTCATTTTAAATTTTTTATCCACATCTAGATATACCATGTCATTGTGGAATTATTCAATGTATCAACACAGATTACACAATTCTTTGATGATCTCGTTAGATACATCAAAATCTCCAATGAGTGGAAATAGCTCCACATAATGATAACATAGTAAAATGACATGTTGGCTCAAAATATAGTCATTAACAAATAGAAATCCATCTTCAACAACTTGAAAATAAATGAATCTCCAATGATAACCATGACCAAACTGGCCCTAACATCTGCGTCGAATCATTTCATAACCTGGAAGAACAAATGTTGGCAGAACAAGAGAAATAAAAGTCCTTCACTAGTTCCAAAACCACTCTCCAATTTCAGTGAATTAATTCCTCCTAAATTGAGAGAGATCTATATAATTATACCTATTATATAATACACCACTGATGAAGATCTAGGATACACCTATGTTAATTATTTTTGGATGGTAGATCCCTATATGAAAAATAGTGATAGGGAGCACCATGTTCCTTTTCGCGATCTTATGGATGATTCCATCAAAGGAAGTGTAGACTCTACATTGGTAAGAAAATTTCCCAATAAAGAACTTCGAAAACAATTATTCACGACAATGAAACTAGACAACATGTTTTGTTTATGGTTTAGTAGAAACAACCATTATATGCTACTTAATTAACTAAACAACTATAGGTGACCACGCAGTTAGATTGCATGAATTCGACAAAAAAACATGGAACTCAACACTACCTGAAAATGATTAGACTTAGTCATCTAGTGATCAACCTATGTAGTTCAATTAGAAACAGAGTACAACCACCACTAGTCATGCCCTGAAAGCCTAATCACCACACCAATTGTGCCCCCATCTAGATAGAGACCCAAAAATGGAGAAATAAACCACTCACATGGAAGTATGATGTGATATATGAACTCACTAGAATTCTAGTATGGATTCTTATACTTGATGTGAATCATAAATCAAAGTAAATGTTTTAGGACGTTATTGAATTTCTGAATAGCCCTCTCTATTTTGAGAATGGGGTATCTATCTTTTATGGTTATCATAAAGAGGAATCTGATATTGGGGATTGTTGGTCCATCAATTCCTTTTTAGAGGAAGAGGAGGGTGATACCTTTTCAAGGAACATACACCCATTTTACATCACTTTCTAGATTAATAGTGTGAAATTATGTATCAATAGAGTGGATACTATCTCAAGGTTCATCCTTGTCTAATCTCAAATGCTCAAAATGATGGTGCTCATATAAGATGATCTCACATCCTCCAATGTAATTATTTAGAGGAATGAAAAAAGTGAGAAAAATTGTATTGCATGATTTATCTAGAGAATAAATTTGGTTCTTTTTGGAAATAATTTTATTTATGGTGGTCTCATTGGATAAGACCAACTATTCCATGATTTTATGGCCAAAACTGCACTTTAAAATAGTGGTCCCCTCTTTGTACCATAATTTCATCAAATACTCACTTAATGATATTGTAGGGGTACTCCATGGATATGCTTCCCCATTCGACTATTATTAAGACCATTACCTAGATGTCTGGTACTATAAAATTATTGGAAAGCTAATCTAGACTGATAGGGTCGAGCATATTAATGCCCCCAATTATCTGACATCCACATTGATAGATCCCTAATATAACTTGAAAGAGTGTTTCATCTTACCAATTCATCAGGTGGATCCCACAACCCCATATATGGGAAGTTATTTTATCATATCCAAAAGGATGGATTACTAATAGATTACCTCATAATCATACATATATATGTCTCAGTTGATACTATAAAGGCCTTACCCTGTAAAGCACAGAGAGGTTATCCCTATAGTTAGAAACCCGCAATACTTATGCCTGCCTCAAAATGATAGACCAACTCAAGGGAAGATGATGGAACATTGTTTCTATAACATCCAAGGTGGGTCTTCTGATCAAAAACTACATGGGATTGTATCATCATCCATCATTGGTTCAGTCTCTATAGTGTAGGATCCAGTTATTGAAAATATATTCCCTACCATATAATATGACAATACCACTCCCATATCTGATATCCACCTTTATTCACTCCCTCCCTATGACCTTAATGTCATAGATGATGTAGACGATTTGGAGTACACCACTAATTCCTTCAAGAATTGTTTCATTGTAACTTTTTCAAATTAAATTAGGTTAATCTTGGTAATGAAGAATATTCATGGCCGAAAATAATCAGTTCAATCACGTAACTATGTGAGTAGTATGATTTTGTGTCTTTCATGAAGTGGCACCATGATGTTTTCATCTAGATCAATAAGGACAATTGGGGGCTCAATCCCCAGGTTTTTTTTCATTTCCACGGCCTCTTGGAGTCCACCGTGGGTTAAAATTGCTTCCTATAAAGATGTATCATTAACATGGTACCATGTTCCAGGATAAAGATGAGAATATTATCAAGTCCAACTTCATTATAATGGTCCAGTACCACATGTGTATGGTTAAAATTGTCCTAGTTAGGATGAATAATGGATAGATCATGGTATATATCGACTTCCAAGGCCTCAACCCCCATTTCCCAAAGTAAAATTTTTCCCTTCCAATGACAGAGTCATTTATTGAGTTTATGTCTAGATTCTAGGACCTCTACATAATGGTATGATACTATATATATAATAATATTTATATGGACCTTGAGGATGAATAATCTACTACCTTCAGGGTACCTTAGGGTACTTTCGTCTACTGAGTGATTCCGTTTAGTTTAAATAATGTTAGAGTCGCATACTAGCATTTCATGAATAATATATTCATGCCACTCCTCAAGATGTTAGTTGAATATTATTTGGATGATTTTGTGGCCAAATCCTACAAACTCCTAGACCATCTGAATGGTCATGAGAAAATGTTCATCTTTATCCCCTCTCATCACTTGAAAATGATCACCTGAGAGTTTTTAGTCATGGTTACCTCTAAAAGGTTTCCTATATTTGTTTTTATACATATAGTTATAGAGAAAATTCATAAAAAATAAATTATATCAATTAGATACCTCCACTGATAATATTTAAGGATCTGTGGGGCCTCAATGGCCACCATGAATACATTGAAAAATTCATTTTCAATTTGGATAGAAAGTGTAATAAATTTTGGAGAATCATGAAGAATGAAATAATATTCTTGTGAGATGTATACATCAAGGTTTAGTTTGAGGAAAATAAGATGTATCTGATACAAAATCAAGTATTTATGACACCCATACAATGAAAAACCATGTTCCATTTTGTGACCACCCTAGAATGATGTCTTGGTTCCCTTAATGAACAGAAAAATAATGAAGGAGAGGAAATCAGACTATGTTACCTCAGTCTCATTCTCCAGTATGAATAATGGATACTCTCTCATCGAGAATTTCTTCTATACCATAATATGTGTAGTCTAAAAGTTGGGACACTACCTATAACACCACGATATACAACTACATTCCCATTTTAACCAAAAAAAATACATTCACAATCAAACCATGTTGATAGTGTGAGTGACACATTAAGAAGATATCCTCCCAAATTCTGACATTAGTTTTTTCCCTCAAGAAATATATTAAGGGCCATGATTTGGATTAATTATTATCCACACAACCAACCCTTTATGAACTACCCCTGGATGTTGGATTCATTGACAAATTTATATTTTACATGGAATTGGATATGTTGTAATAGTAGATGTATTTCGATGGTTCCTCACAAAGCCCGGTCATTAGAAGGAACAATGAAACTATACACAACAAGGTTGGCATGGGGATTATATTTATCAATCCTTAATAGGATATCGTTCCATACTCAGCCTTATTGTTAGAAGGTGTTGTTCAGGTTCGGACACTCGATAGGGGGTGAATTGAGTTCTTATAAATATTTATGTTAAAATGTTTTATTAAAAAGGTTACCCCAATTAAAAACATAATTAGCTAGTAAACCAATGTAGTAAATTTAAAATAGTTTAACTATTCTAATAATTCATCAAAATATTGATTTTTTTATGACCATAATAGATATTAATTCAACATTTGAAACTAAACTAATAATCCAAATAATTATAAACACTTTTAAATGATAACTATCAAATTGAAATTCAGTTTTCCAAAATATAGATAAAAAATGAAAAAAATAAATTTCAAAACTCCACATATATAAAACAAGAGGTTCATTCTCAAGATGATACATTGCCCACTACACTTGGTGATCACCTTCCACAAAGAAATCTATATAGATAAAGGTTTTGATCCACACCATGGATTGAGGATTACACAACAATACATAAATTGTCTAGGTCATAATAATTGTACAATTTTTCTACATGGGAATAAAATACAACCAGGTCACACAGGTTGTCTTCCACAGTTCTTCATGGGATAAAAAAGTGTAAAAAGATAGTTATGTGAGGATATATAGTATCTTCCTATTTAGGGTAGGAGATAGTGTGTGATTTATTTATAGATATACACATTGATTGATATTGTAATTAAAAGGTACACAACAGAGAAAAAATATTAGATAGTGTTTATAAGAATCTGAGTGTTATGCGGTTTACCTCTATACCCTTTAATATATCAGACATAAAGCGGGAGTCCCCTTCTAGAAGAAGACACTGAAAAAAAAAGTTTCATTGAGAACTCTTCTCTATCTTCCAAGAAGATAAGATGCTCTCTCCTTCAGTGTAGTGTGATGCTATTGAGATGTTGGAACTTTTTATGAATAACAGCTCTTTGGTTCAAAACAATTAAGATTGAGTAGTTATTTATGTGTTCTTATTTTCAATATGTTTCTAATGTCGGTCCACAGATATGTCTACTCATATCTTCTATTGTTTCACATTCATATGATTATTATTTATATATATTTCCATCTTGAGTAATTTTCTTTTTATACGATTGCAACCCCCCAATGTTAATGTTTTTGTTTAGATGATGTACCACATACTTTCAACATCTTTATTTAAGATGTCTATAAAAAACATTAAATTAATTAGTCACATTAAAACCATAAAAATATGACCGTTATAAGTAATATTAAATATTTGAAATTTTAAATAGTCTATCAGTGAGTCCTCTATTCATAAGTCCTTTTATCTATGACTCGTACTTTTAGTGTTTCATTCTGTCAGTCTTTCCATGGATCGATGGCTCATTTTAACTAATGATGTGTCCTTTTGTTGGTATCACCATGAATCATTGACTCATTTCAAATGACAATGAGTCCTTTAAATGATATCACCATGTGGCGGTGACACATTTTAAATGACATTCAGTCCTTTCATCAGTCAAACCATACATCATTAGTTCCTTGTGTAGGTAGGTCCTTGCATCGGTTGGTCCATGCATTGGTAAGTCATTAGGTTGGTAGGACTTTTCATCGCTGGGTCCTTGCATAGGTTAGTTATTATTTTTGTAGGTCCTTCAATTGGTATGTCCTTGCATCGATAAGTACTTACGTTGCGAGACCCATGCATCAATTAGTCAATTGAACGGTTGGTGTGTAATTTCTTCTATCAGTATCAGTCAGTCATACTTAGAAAGTAATTTTTATTTGACTTTATTACTTTATAAATATTATCAAAATATATTTATCATATATGTGATCATAGATAAACATAATGTTACATATTGAATCTTAAATAAAGATGATTTATTTTATTAGGATTGATTAATAGGACATGACATGATTTCTGATTATTAAAACCATTAATACTATAGAGGGTGGAAAATAGTCTTTTATAGGACTACAATATCCCCCTTTTTGATGATCTAAAATCATGGAATCATAAATTTCAATAAATATATTTTGAATATAATCATTATACTTATCATATCCAATTAATGATGAATTTTCTCTATATATAGATAAATTTTGGAGTTAAAATAATTATTACTGGATGAAAAAGAAAACAAAATATAAAAGTATATTAGAAAAATTCATTTTCATCCCATAATTAATTAGAGGTAAGGAATATAAAAATCATAAGAGTGACATCAAATAATTAAATATGGATAATGACAAATTGTTCACCCACTTTTGAGATTATCAAAAAGTTTAAGGGTAGAAAACATCAGTTCTCCCACTTTTGAGTCAAATCAAGGAGGAGACAGATATAATAGGAAACAAATATCATATAAGAATAGATAGAACACAAATAGTTGAAATATAGGAACACAAAATTTCATTAATAAATGAAGTACAATATATTAAAATGTTATAGGTAATGAAAAAACACAACCAAACAGCCTTATCTGAGAGTTATCGACACAAATTTTTAGGATCGAGATGTTCTTTCCCTATCTCAGAGGGATCAATAGAGGGTTATGTTGGTGGTGGATAAGATGCTAGAGGGTCTGAAGAAATATTCATAGGAGGAAGGATCACTCTTTCTGAACATTAGGTGCACAGATGGGTTTGTGTTGCAACAATACATGATGTAGAATCTGCTCTTGGATCACTAGGTGAATCTGATTCAAGGCTTGAGCAATTGATATCTGAGTTGGAGTCACGGATCTAGTAGGTCAAATATGTGTAGCCACATGCACCAAAATTTCATCACTTTTAACATGAAAATGTGGCTTCATCAACTTGATGAAATCCTCAATTATTTCACCACCATACATCATCGCTTTCTCAAAATCATCTTAATTATCCATGAATTTTTACAAAAGAGTGGTGAAGATCTTCCACTACTATACATGGTTGATGAGGGCTCTGGTCACTAGAGTTAAGTGTAGGTTATCTTTAAAATAATTAACAAGGGTTTTCAACTAATTCTTGGTAATGATCTTCATGAAATAGTAATTTACTTTTTCTATAATCAGATCATTTTTTGTCTCAACACTCTTGGAATAGAGTCTGATCAAATCATGAACATTGTCACTATTCGTCTTAAATATTCATTGTTGGAAAAAAAAATGAATAAAGAAATGTTTAATGTCATTCTTTAACATCATTTTTGACTAGCTCAATGACTAGGTCCTGAGTACACTGACCGAAGGTAGAAGGAACATTAGTTTTATTTGAGGAATGAGTATTCAACGATTTAAGAACAGTTTCCAATTAGCCTTTATGATCTCAGGATAAATTATTGATTACATATACAACCCAATTCATCTCTTTTCATCGCTTATATGTGTTAGAAAAAATTGTTTCTTCTATAGTTATTAGGTTGGTTTGAATCACATCTATCAATATCTTTGAGACACTAGATGCATCAGCCTTACTCACACACACTATCTAACTAGGAACATAAACAACATTCTCATACCGCTTCATTTCTTCTATTTAAGATCTGATAGAGTGTAATTCATCACTCATCTATGTGTTTTCCCTTCTGGATTATTTAATATCATGGACCATTTGAGTTTGAACTCATGCACTCACGGCTGAAAAAACACCCTCCTTAAATCTTTCTCTGCATGCTTTAGTGACAGAATCACCAGGAAGGGAATCAGCCACCGATTCTATTGAAAAAGGTACAAAAACATAATCATTAGAGTCATAATAATATAAACTATGTGCTACATTATAGGATTTAACAACCATTCAAAAATTTCATCTTAATTGAGAGGGTTAACAGTGTTAAGTATCACTCTTGCATTTTAATGCTCCCTATCAGCTTGATCTCTCTTTTCCTGAGGCTCCGACACAATTGGTGATCTCCTCGCTGGTTTTTCACTTTTTTCAAGAGGTATCCTTATTTCATAAAATAACTAGGGTGTAGGGATCACATGAAAATCCACTTCATCATGAACAACTGCATTAGGACTTTCTTCAGCAAAAATTGTAGAATGTTTTATAACAACATTCTAAACTATGACATCAACCATCTCTACATTTCCATCTTGATCATCCCCATTTTGGTCAACATCACTCCCACTTAACTCACTAATACCTTAATCATCATCATTTCTAGTGGAATTCTCTTCACATTCATTTTATTAGCATGTTCTTAACCTTATTCCTCTTCACTACTACTGCCTATGGTGTTGCCACTTTCATCTTCTTCACATCCTTCTTCTTCATAGAAGCTACATTCTCTACTCACATACTCCACAAATCCTAATACTTATATCTCCTCATCTCCATTGTCTTCAAGTGTGGGCTCATCAGAGGCTAAAGCATGGTATGGACTATTAGGTCTAAAAGAAAAACATTTGGTTGTCTTATGATTTCAAGATCACTCCTATCATCGATAGGTGACCCTAGATATATGACTATTGTGGCAGGCTCTTCTACCTCATCTGAAGAATATAAGACTTACTCATATGGTATTATATGAGGATCAACAATATTCCTTGGCCTAGTTGGATTGTGAACTAGAATGAACTTATCATAAATCCTATCCTCATATGCAACCCATTATTTCTTCCTTTGGATCTAGTCTATCTTCATGCTTTTACAGATTTATTTTCGTATGTAGATTCTACTCCACTCGGAAAAAATTCATCTTCATTACTAACACAACCATTATTTTTCAACATGGATGAGATTAACCTTAGATAAAATATGGAATTGGTTATGCAAGAAGTCTTGATCATTTTAGTTATGTGCACAGATAGGTATCTACATAGATTTACCTTGATCCCTTTTCTCAGCAGTTAAATAAAATAAAAATCTTTATACTTTAGAGATGAAAATTTCTAATCCTAGGATAGATATAATAAAATAAAAATGTCAAATTAATTTGAAACTCTCCATCTACCTCTGTAGTGATGGGTCTCTTTTTCTTTTCATTATCTGTAAGATCTTTTAGAGCTATCTCAGTGCTGAAAAATTCACTCTTAGTTGGAGAACTACTGTGGTAATCATCAAATACACCCACATGGGGTATCGTAAGACATTAATCCCACTGTCTATATGATAAATATATTCTTTTCCCTTTCACTATGGACTTAACCCCATAATCATCCCTAACATCATGCATAAACTCCACATAAATATTAAAATCATGAACTAACTTCATGTAGAATGGTCTTTTATTATATGAGAACAACCTATGACATTTTTAATCATATAACACACTGAGCAGCAAAGACTTTATTTCCACCATTTATTCAACAAAAAACCCCATTATTTGGAGTCACTACATGGTTTTACAGAGCATGATTCATAGGATAAGAAGATTTTCTAAATTCCCCCCTCTGTTTTTTGGCTTTATGAGGCGTATTGTGTGAACCACCATTAAGATCGCACAACACACATGTCATTCCAATTGTTTGGTTTGAAAGTCACGAGGTGAAAATTCAGGGTTGAGATAGTAATTGATGACTGAACTTAATGGTAAAGAAGTAGAGTGTATCAACTAGAAATCTTTTTATTTAGGGCATTGAAATCATAAAATTGTGAAATTGTGAACCGGGTTCGACAAACTAAATAAAACAGTTCCATTTTAAAAAATATATAAACTAGATAAAAACCAGTGAGTCATAAGTTTCATCATGAAAGATTTTTCATAACACTAATATTGTCTCATTGATAAGTTGGTGGAATCATCATGAAAACATTGTTGGTATGACATAGCATCAGTGTTGGCATGACAAATATTTCATAACACTAATGGTGTGGGATTGACAAAGAGTTGGTATCGGCATGAAAACTATGTCGGCATGATATATAATTGATTTCAGCATGAAAACATCACATAAAAACTACCAAGTACTAACAACATCTGTTACTATAGATTAATCATTCCTACCTCATGTCTGATTTTATTCATTCATTCGGTGTTCAATGAATTAGTGAAAATGTCAACAAGAAGACGTTTTGTGCCAATGAACACTCATGTTTTATCAGTATTTTGATAATGGTCTCTCAAAAAGTGAAGTCTTACATCAATGTTGTTTGTCCTATAATGTGAATCCAAATTCTTAGAAATATTAATAGAACTTCAATTATAACAATTTTAAGGACATTCTGAATTAATATCCATAGTCTAGTAGTGTGTGTTTTGTCCAAAAAATTAGTGCACAAAACTACCAGTAGTTATGTATTCAGCTTCAGTAGTAGATAAGTAAATATAAATTTTACTATTACAATACCATGAAACTAGATAATTTCCCAAAAAGTGACATGTTCTAATGGTTCTCTTTTAGTGTAACATACATCCTCCAATGATAGCATCTGAATAACTCACCAAAAAAATCTTTTCTTCTAGGGTAGAACAGTCATAAATTATTTGTATGTATAAGATTTTTAAAAACCCTTTTGATATCATTTAAATGATATTATTTCAGGTTTTTTTGAAAACGTGAACTCATGATAACACTAAACATAATAAATACCCAGTTGGAAGTTAAGTAGAGTTCACTCCCAATCATTCCTATGTAAGTAGTTTGATCAACAAATTTACCATCTTCATCAAGGTATAACTTAAATTTGGTCCTCACTGGAGTGTCACAACTCTTAGTGCTTTCAGGGAAAACTCTTTTTAAAATATCCTTATTCTATTTTCTTGAATTCAAAAAAATACATTCATTATTTTGAAATATTCAAAATCTATGAAATATATTGAGTTCACCCATCAAACTCATTTCAAATTCACTTTTCAAAGACTTTGAAAAATAAAAACAGAATAATGTTTCTGAATATCCAAATATAATATCTTCTATATAAATTATTACTACTAAGGAATCTTTATAAATTAGTATTATAGACAGGGTAGGATCATAAATACCATTCAAAAAACCTTTAAAAATATGAAAAGTGTTGAAATTATCATACCTAGCACTTGGAGATTTCTTTAAACAATATAAAGCATTAGTTAGTTTAAAAACAATATTTGGAAACAGCAGATTTATAAAATGAGGGGGTTGTTCAACAAAATCATCCTCAATTATAAATCCATTTCAGAATTCACACTTGAAATCCATTTGATAATGTTTCAAATCTAGATGTGTTGTATAAGAAATAATAATTCTAATTTCCTCAATTAATGCTACTAGTGGAAAGGATTATTCATAATTAATCCCTTCTTGTTGACTATGACCTTGTGCAACCAATCTAGCTTTGTTTTTAACTATATTAATAGCTTCATCTACAATATTTATAGACATCCATTTAGTGCCTATTGCCAAGGTGTATTTGGGTATATCAAAAAGTTTTAGACTTTGTTTCTTTCAAATTTATTTTACTCTTCTCTCATATCCATCACCGAAAATTCATCATTGATAGCATTATTGATGTTCTTATGATTATGCTTTGACAAGAATGCTTGATCTTCAACCTGATTTCTAAGAGAATCTCTAGTCTGAGTTCCTTTGACTAAATAACTAACTATACCATCTAAATTATGGTTCATAGGAGTTTCAATAGATATAGAAAAAATGGCTATTGCTTTTAGGATCTTCAACTGGTTCGGGGTAATCATGACTAGAGTCTGATGAAATTTTAGATCATCAATTTTTACAGATTATTTAATAGGATGTTTAGAATATTTAGTATTGATATCCATATTTGAAATATGATTTTCATGATTTTAAAGAGATATCTTTGACTCATGTGGATCTATCTCACCAAACATGACATGTACATATTCTTCATCAAATTTGGTTATTTTATTAAATACTCTTTAGGATTTACTATAAATTGAATAACCTAGTTAAATTCCTTTATCACACTTGGAGGAAATATTTTCCAGATTATCCTTAGTGTTAAGAATATAGAAATTGTAACAAAAAGCATTGATGTTGATAACCTTGGGTTTTATATTTTTCCAAAACTCATAATATATTCTCTAATGTTTAGGTCAAATTTAGAATCTATTTTTTATATTGCATGTTGTATTGATAAATTCTACCAAAATTATATAGTTTGGTCATACTCATAAACATGGTTCTAGAAATTTCATGCAAGGTTCTATTTCATCTTTCAACAACTCCATTTTGGTGGGTTGTCCTAGGAGAAGCGATGTCATTACTATAGACATTTTGTGAGATAAATGATTCAAAATAATGGTTCTAAAACACATGACCATGGTCACTTCTTACGGTTTTAATTCTAGGACCACTACGATTATCTAATGTCCTATATTACTTGGTGAATTGATAAAATGAATAAATTTTGATATCCAAGAAGAAGGTCCAAGTATATCTAGAGTATTAATCTACAATAACATAAACATAATGATTCCCACGTAGAATTGAAACTCTAGATAGTCCAAAAAAGTCCATGTGAACCAACTCAATAGGTTGACAATTTGACACTTCTTTCTTTGTATTGAAAGCTATTTTGGGTTATTTACCCTTTTAATAAGGATTATAGACCCTTTCATTTGGAAACTCAGGTTTGGGTATATCCTTGACTAATAAATTTCATGTAACCATTCTATGTGAGTGTAAATTATATTACCCTAATATTATAAACCCATGATATGACTCATTATGAATAGAATTCAAACATGAAACATTTTGAAAAATTAAACAATCTAAATCAATAGCATAAAATTTTTCATTTCTAAAGAAGAAAATACTAAATCATTTTTTGAATTAAAAACATTGAATGAATCATTTTCAAATTTAAAATTATAACCATCATCCCATTACTAAGAGATACCAAGTATGTTTTATTTTAATCAATCGAGAAAAGTAAATTGAAAATTAAAACTGATTTAGAGTTACCAATATGGCCAAGGCCAATGATTTTTACTTTTGTAATGTCACCAAAGGTGACATGCCCACCATCAATAATTATCAAGTTCTCAAAGCATGAGAAATATCCTATCATGTTACCTGAACATCCACTTTCCATATACCATAAGTTATATACGCACTCTTTAAAAAGTTTTCATACCTTAATAGATCTGACCAGAAAAGATTTTGGTACCTTGATTTATATGGGTCCCATAACATTAGTAATAAGATTTTGGAAACCCACAATTAATTTTTGGATTTCATATATGTAGTATGTAATTTATTTGAGAAATATGCATTATTTGGACAAGAATATATGGAAATAGTAAAATATGTTTCATCACTGGAACTTGTAGAAAAGTTTCCAGAAATGGGCATAAAACTAGATTTTTTATATTTGGATACAAAATGAGTTTTATTAATATTCATATTTCCATGTTGGTATCCTAAAACAATATTTTATTTAGGATATAACTTTTTACCAGGAATTTGTAATAATATTTCTTTACCATTGGTAAATCATTATATGTCCTTTTTCAGTTGTTCATTTGATGATTTAAACTCATTATTTTCCTTAAGCTATTGGGAATTTCCTTTTTTTCTATAGGAAGTTCGGATTTAATAGTGGTATTCTAACCGTTATATTTATTTAAAAAAATTTATATATATTTAACTTCATTACTAGTCACACCTTCCATTTTATAATATTTAATCATTTCCTCATTGGACATATTTTCATAATCACTTTCATCTCCAGAATAGTAAGTGGTATGTTCAAAAGAGATTACTATTCCCTAAGATGTGTTTGTTATAATTTTTTTCCTTATTATTATTTTCCTCATGATATGATTTTGAGTCACTTGATCTATCATTATAATAACTCCATGTTTCATTCCTAGTCATTTTATACTTTCTGTCCTTATCATCATACTTCTTCTTGTACTTTATCTTGGGATTGGAAGCCATTACAAGTCCCCTTCTTTTTCACTCATAACATAAGAATTCATTTGATGTATCGCCTCTTTTCCAATCGTTTTTCTAATAGACCTTATGATCAGATTTACCTTTTTAGTTATGATTTCTAAATAATTTCTTATTCCTAAATTTATTTTTATACATTATGGATACTTGATCCATCTCTTCATCACAAACTTTTGAAGATTGTTCATCACATGATCTTTCAGTTTCATCTTGATATTTTACCATATTCTTGGATTCAGTAGGTTTGAAAGCAATACATTTTCTTTTGGGTTCATAAACCTCTTCCTTATTTACTTTTAGTTCTTCCTTATACATCATTAACTTTCCTATCAGCTCCCTCACTAGTAATTTTTTGAGGATACAAGAATCTATTATTTATACCGAATTCTATCTCCAACTATCAGGTAATCATCTCAGTATTATCATGATTTTCTCCTTAGTTATAACAGCTTTTCCTAGAGATATCATGGTGTTCACAATTTCATTAAAACTAATATACATGTCAAAATAGTCCCCTTATACTTTTTCTAAAAATTATCATACTTAATAGTATATGTTTGAAGTCTCATTTCATTAACATTAGATGTTACTTCATGTGAAAGAGATAAAGTGTCCCGAATTTCATCATAAAGTGTACAAGAAGATATTATATTAAATTATTAATCTCCTAGTACAAAAAACTAAGATTTCATAGCATTGAAATTGTTATTATAAGCATTTGTTGTGGTCTCAATCCATGTATTCCTATAAGTGTTTGGTATTTCATAATAATATTCTATAAATGACCAAATATAAAATCACATACTTTATAAATGCATTTTCATCTTAATATACCACTAGATATAGTTTTTTCTTTTAAATTGGGGAGGTCTGTTTGTTGAATCACCTTCTAATATATTATCCATACTAAATAAAATATATTTAAAGAGTAAGAAATTTAGAACTAATAGAAATTTAGAGATTTTTAAAACCAAACTAAATCACTGTTGAAAAGACTTTAAAAAAATTCAACATCTGATACCAAATGTTTGACTGAGTCAGACACTCAGGGGGTGAATTGAGTTCCTATAAAAATATTCTGTTAAAAACATTTATTAAAAATTTTCTGCCAATTTAAAACTTATTAGGCCAGTTAACAAAAGTAGTGAATTTATAATAGTCTGAATGTTCAAAAAATATCTCCAAAGTTGTTTTATTTATCAACTGTAACAATATAAGATATTAATACAACTTTTAAAACTAATCTAATAATACAGAATAGTTACAAACACTAGAAAAGACTCACTATACATGTAAAATTTATTAATCATAAATACAGATAAAAACAATGAAAACTAGATTTTAAAACATAGAGGATATAAAACAATATTTTCCATCTCAATCTGAGACTTATTCCCCTCAACATGGTGACCACATGCAACCAAAAAATCTATATACATAAAGGTTTTGATCCAAACTCTAGAACAAGGTTCACAAAATAGTACACATACTATACTGGTCACAATAATTCTACCACAATTCTATGTGGGAACAAAATACAACCAGGTCACATAGGACTTCTTCCATAGTTCTTCATTGGATAAACAAGTGTAAAAATATAGTTGTGTGATGATAACTATTATCCACCAATTCAGTGTAGGAGACAGAGTGTGATTTATAGATAGATATACACACATCTTTAAAATGTAATTAAAATGTACACAATAGAGCAATAAATAATATATAGAGTTTATATGGTTTTGAGTGTTATTTAGTTCATCTCTTGACTCTTTGATGTATCAAAGTTGAAGTAGGAGTCCTCTTCTAGAAGAAAACACTAAAAATAAAGTATCATGGAGCACATTATTTTTTATTCCAAGAATTAGAGAAGTTATATCCTTCGGTTTAGATGGATGTTGAAGAGATGTTTGAACTTTTGATGAACATATGTTCTCTAATTCACAATAAGTAGGAATGAAGGCTTCATTGTGTGTTAATACTTTATGTATGTTTCTCGTGTGGGTAAAATTTAGGTCTACTCATATCATCTTGTGTATCACTTTCATGTGATTCTTATGAGTATAGATTTTCATATTAAGTCATTTTATTTTTATACTATAGCATCCCAAAAATTCTAGGTAGATGATATACCTCATACTTCTGACATCCTCATTTAATAAGTCTTCATAAATGAATTAAATTAATCTGTCACATTAAAACACTCAAAATATGACTATTTGAATTAATATTAAATTCAAAAATTAAATATTCTTTTGGTAGGTCCTTCTTATTAGTGACTCATTCTATAGGTGTGTCATATATCGATCTTTCTATACATTAGGGACTCATATTAACTAATGATGAGTTCTTATATTTGTATCAACTTGCATCGGTGACCCATTTTGACTAACGGTGAGTCCTTGCATCAGCAGCACCATGTTTTAGTGACACATTTTAATTAATGGTGAGTCTTTGAATCTGTAGAACCATGTGTTGGTAGGTCCTTGCATTGGTAGGTCCTTGCATCGGTAAGTTGTTTCGTCAGTAGGTCATTTCATTGGTGGGTCCCTGAATCCGTAAGACCTTGCATCAGTAGGTCCTTCCATCGGTAGGTCCTTCCATAGGTATGTCCTTTCATCAGTAGGACCTTGAATCAATAGGTCCTTTCATTGGTATGTAAATTTAACATTCGGTGTGTCATATATACTAGTGTTGTTAGTCTATCATACTTAGAAAATATTTCAGCTTGGAATTTCTTACAATATAATTATATGAAAATATATTAACTTTATTTGTTATTATAGATAATCATAACTGTACATATTGAAACATAAATATACATAATTCAAATGATTAGTCATGATGAATAGTATTGGACATGATTTGTGATTATCAAAACCATGAATACTAGATATGGTTGCCAACAATCTCTTATGGTCCTATAAAAGGATTCACCAAAAATGACGATGAGTTTCGGGATCTCATCATTTTTCTCAAGTTGGACCTTGAGGTAAATGTGACCTATTTAGATGTGAAGGGAGACTCTAAGACATTTATCAAGCTTATAAATGGTAATTATGTCATCCATAAATAGGAATTCAGCCTTGTACTTTAGTTGGATCATGATATGATGGACCAATTCCCTTCCCATCTAAAGGTAAATTCGGTACCTCAGTTACAGAATAACCAAGCCGATGCATTTAAAATCATGTCTATTTCTCTTAAATCATGACCAAGATGATATTTTTATTCATGTGGTGCCTCATATGGGCATAACCCTTTCAACATATAAAGGCAAAAAAACAATTGGCAAATCATTTCCATGATATAATATTTCCACCAAGACCCTAAAATTCCCCAGAAGTTGAAGAAACCCCCAATTGGATTATTCCAATCATCGAGTATCACTAACACGGAACTCTACCACTATAGAAAGAAAACCATGAGTGAATCCATAGGTGTAAAACATAGTTCACCCTTCTGGGAAACACCAATTTCAATCAGACAATCTATAAACAGGGGATTCAGGGGATCCTTCTCTATTTCATTCAAGGGGAGGAGGTACCTTAAGTCATGTAAGAGTTCCACCTGGCTCATGTAGGGCCCATAATGTGGGATTAAATCTCATCCACTTATTTCAGCGGTTGTGTTACATTTGGCATGTCATGGTTCGTGACTTCATTGAATTACCAAGCGGTTGATGCATGATGGATTTTGGGAAAGGATAGTTTACCATCCATTAGATATTACACATACCACCAAGTACTCATGGACAATTTTTGTATTGGTTCTCGACATTGTTGTCCCCTATCTACCAGTGAAAACACTGTAATTAAGGTTTAATTTGACCGTTTTTTAATTCTTCTCAAAGTGTGTAGGAGTTGTTCCCATTACAATGATCTAGGCCTAATCTATAATTGATTTCATGATGACCCACATCATCCATCGATTCTGGATCCCTCAAACAATTATCCGGGACAATCGAAGTAACTTTCTTGTTACCGAGTTAAATAATTTGTATACCATGTTCAAAATATTGTCTAACCACATATCCTACAATCACCTGTAGAGAATGTTTTAGATCGAGGTGTCCAAAAAGACCCTATCTAGGTGTCTAAAAAATATATTAGTACAAAAAAAGAATATTTTTCATGATAAACTCTCCAATTTCATCTGGCCCTATCGGATGATGATCCAGAGTTACAAATAGGTGACCCTATATTTCATGGTATCCAAGAAATAGTTTGTGATACATGGAGAGGACCAATATCAATCACATAGAACACAATTTGATGAACATAAAACACAAGTAAAAAAATCCATTATGTCCTCATAGATGCGATGGAATCCCTTGAGTAAATCAAGTTTCAACTTAAAGGATATCAGAACTAGGAACCACTATTATTCAAATTGAAGGGTCAACTTTGTTCCTTCCTTTACTGGGACATGGTACCAGCTCTGAGGATTAAAATTATACCATATAATAAACCAATAAAGATATTACTCAAATGGGAAGGACCTTACATCTCTTATAAGGTCAAATCCAATTATGGGTAGTCATTGATTTCCATTCATGGTGAGTGCATAACAACTCCCATTAATTCCATATTTCACATGAAATGCTTCATATAAGACATGTAAGTATGAGATGTATGAATATTTAATTCAATGATAAGAATCCTAAATATGTGATGATAAACTGTATAATTACCCCATGTAATAAAAATGGGATGCTTCAAATATTAAATATTATATAAAATCATTCCCTACACACATGATGTTAAACAATAGCCTTACCCCATGTAATAAATAGGGGATGCCTCGTATGTAAAATATGAGATGACATAACATCCTCATCACATAGCATTAAACATTATACTTAACATGTTTCATAAATATATGATGCCTCATACGAAATATAATAAATGATTCAATTTCATCACCAAATACTATTCCACCCATCAGGAATCAAACATCTACCACAACACCTTTTAGAACAATATGTCTCTTGATTTCCAATTTAGTGGGATATGTAGTGAATCATACACCACTCATCTTTGTCCCAACTATGAATACCGATATCAAATAAGACTGTGTCTGGTAGCATTTTGTTTCTTAATCATCTATTTCTGAAAGGTTATTTGCTGACTTGTTGCAAGAACTATTTAATCATCTCTCATTGGTCAAAGAATCCCAACCTTAAGCTCCATGTATCCTATTTAAAATATTTTCATGGAACTCTGCCTCTATAATACTCCTTTTACAAATGGATTATTGTTATTTTGTTCCATGAAAATGAATTTGAGACACTGATCCTTCTAGGTCATAGCAGTAGGACCCCGGGACACCCTGAGAGGGGAGGGGTGAATCAGGGTGTCAACTTTTTCTTCATAAAGTTGTGGATCTTGGTCCCACATTGGTAGGAACTACATAAACCTGTATGATGGATATGATCAACAATGAAACATTCACATGCAAAGAGATAACACAACAATTTTACTTGGTTCACCACTAAGGGATACTTCCAAGGAGAATACAGCGACAAGTTGTCGGTCGTACCAAATTACACTAATCTTCACTAGTTGTGGATTAAAATGCTTTGGGAATAATCACCATGTCCCAGGCTCACTGCCTTTACAAGAGGTTCAGGGATATCTCACTACATCCCTCGGGTCACTCCCATTAACTCCCCCTGGCTCACTGCCGTTGGTGAAGTCCTGCTCAGTTTATAGACGTGAAGGTCTCTTCAATATACTTGCATTGAAGTCTTTGTCTCCTGTTTATCATGATACTTTGCTTACATCAGAGTCCTGAGTTGATGCTCTTTTGTATTCAACCTTCTACATTAGTGAAATAACTGAATGCAATATATCTTCTTCTTCTCTTCCTTTGATTCTCAATACTAACACCTGAGTGTATTGATATATTCCCCTCTTTTTGTGCAAATCTGAGTTTAGTTGCAAGAACCGTTCTTCTTCTCTTCACAAAGCACAATGAGGATGTTAAACACCAGTCATGTGTGTGCGATACCACTTCTATTCATAAAACCAGATTGTCCGTTGTTCTTCCTTCTTTGCAAACAAATACATCATCTATTGCATTGAAGGTATAGATCAATCTTCCAGCTTTCGTTCAACTCTAAAAGGACGAGCCTACTCCAATAGCACCTGGTGCTTTTCTCTAATCCCAACGCGCAAGTCCCAATATGGCGCGCAAGTCTTTGGCACTCAAGTACAAACGGGTGCGCAAGTGTCACCAAAGCACCTGCGCGGCACTTCCTTCCCCAACTAAAAACTTTTGTGGCAGACTTCCTTTCTCTCCCAAACCACCTTGGGCGCGCAGCCAACAACGGGCGCACAATCTCTACTTGTGCGACCCAACAACCACAAGTGCGTCTCAATAACCTGCACGACGAGAGATCGAACAATCTCTAAGTATTTAACTTCATTGTAAATGATGAGGGGTGGTACTCTATTTATAGGAAAATAGGTCAACCTGTGTGGCGGCGTGCAAGTCACCCCTCGACGCGCAAGTCTCGACGCGCAAGTCTCGACGCGTAGCTCATCTCCCCTGGCCTCTGTCGCACAGCTCACTTGCGCGACCCAACCAATACTTACGAGACCTTCTTTACTTTTCCATATTTTGAAGTTTTTTTCTTGAAAAACAATAGACGTGCAAGTTTCCAATCCTCCTAGGCATCGGCGTGCAAGCCTCTTCACGGCGCGCAAGTCACTTGCACAACCAACTCAATACTTGCATGACCCTTGTCCCTTTGCCATAAATGGATGTTCTGGTCTTGAAAAACATATGGTGCGCAAGTTTCATCTCATTTAGGTTTGTGGCGCGCAAGACTCTTTGCCAAAATAACTTTTCACCATTTTCCGATTTTGAGGCCCAAAAATTTGGTAAAAATTGGGAAATGGCGCAACCTTGTATCTGCTAGTTTTTTACTGCCTCCAGATCATCCATTACTTTGTCAACGTTATCTTTAATAAAACATATATCATTAACCACATCCCTTGAACTCGACATGCCACGATGGAATATCCTTTTTCAAATAATTTCTATGTCATTTTTTTGATTTGTCAACAAGAAGGATCACCTCAAAAACACTTCTTCTCAGTGATTTGTATCCTTTAGCAACTCTTCTGCTTTCATCACAAACATCACTATCGTGATATGTATTCTTTGAACAAACAACTTTATCATCATCATCTTCTGTGACAATGTGATGTGCATGGCCATCTCAGAATTCCAATCCTCGTATAGCCATCTTATAATTCCATTCACTTGCACATTGTCATCTTCTTCAACCTTCATGATATACTTTATGCAAAACATATGATTCAATTCTTCAAGAAGTCTCTTGCATGGTTCTCATGCAATCATGAGTAATTCCATGGTCTTCATCAAAACTCCATTCTTCTTTAATAATCCTTAGATGGATTACACCTAACATTCTTCATTGTTGTAAACAATGTGTCACCTTTGACACATGTTCATTGAACTTATGATTAGTACAACAATCTTCTGAATTATCATTCCTCCACTTAATCGGATTACTTCTTAATCTCCTTCATTTTGATCTTCCATTCTTCCATTTCATTGGGGTACTTATTGATCTTCTTCATTTTGTTCTTCATTGACAATTATTGACAACAAATATAACCTTATACACAAAGTGGTTCCAACAATCTCCCCCTTTGTATTTTGTTGTCAATGCCTTATACATCTTCTAAAATGGATGCATCAATGTCACAATGAGAATCCTCTCTTTAATCAACTTTTCTTTTCAAACATTCATTTAGAATTCTCTCCCCCTTATTGACAAGATATTCAAAGCACATGGTAGGGAGGGTATCAATCCATACTTAAGAAATGTTTCATTAATCATTTCACTCTAATTCTACCTGAGTAATGCTTGATGTAGAAAAAAAAAGGATTTTATTAAGTCAACAAGGTTGTCCATTATTCACAGATCATGATACCAACATGAGATGAGAACCCATGTATATTTTTGTCCTCAAGGGTTTACCACTTTTATTTAAGGTAGAATAAAATCAAATGTGATAGGGAATAATCAAACTGAAACTCCTGCACTCACATAAGCAAACATATCAAAAACATTCAAGTGGAATCAGCAGGATAAGTGATCTTGGGGCACATCCATTCTTCTTATGTGACTGATCAATTCAGTTACTCCCCCTTTGTAGAATGATCTTTGATCTGAGTAACCAAGGATAGAGATTGAGAAATGACATACCTTCTCCATTGACATTTTCTTCAAGAAATTCATAGAGTAACTACATTTGAGTCCAGCTGGAGTTGATATTGATTGAAACAGTGATTTTGGATGCTTCTTCATTTTTCTCCCCCTCAAGGGAAACACTCCTCATAATATTAATCAAGAGTGATCTTCATCATCTTAATATTTGAATATCAATTCAAGAATCTACTAAGTATGGAAACTTCTTTAGCTTGGCTATCAAGAGTTGACAGAATTCAATACTTCTCAGGTTATCCTCCTTAGAGAATGCTTCACCATCAATTCCCTGCATTATTAGCACAAATACAATACAAAAATGAATAAGGGAATAAGTTGGTTCCTCCTTGCTTCATCAACATGAGCTGCATGGTTGAGGTTCTTTTCTCAACCAAGTTCCTCAGTTCACTCTAGTATTCATGCCTGCACATATGAACATATGTTCTGATATCTATTGGTGTGCAATGGCTTTCTTCACATTCTCTTTTACTTTGTATGGGGAATTGTTCTGATTAACATCCATCATGAATGATACATTCTTACTCCTCTTAAGGACTGCTTCTTGCTCTGGTATTATGGTTAGGCAACCGTTTTCAATGTGACCAGATTTCTTGCATCTCTCAAACAGAACTTCTTTGAAACGTGTGATTCTCTTGGTTTGCAATCTCTCCTGCACTCTGTCTTCATCACGTGAATGTTTTCCTTTTACTTTAGAACTAGCATTGGCCTTTTCATATTCAAGTTTCCTCATTCTTTTCAAACCATCTGGACAGATGACCAATATGTCATTTGGAACTTTTGTGGCAGGTTTGGATCTTCCACATTGGTTCATCTGAGTTTCATCCCACTTAGTTTTTCTTTTGGATGAATTGCCCTTCAATTTCATGGATCTAAAATCCTGGGTCTCCTTAGCTTCCCAACATGAGATCTTCTTGGGGAAATGTGTGTTCACATTATTTTTCTGATTTCTTCCCAAGGAATATTCTTCTTTCTTAGCTGGGTTGTGTGGTCTTCTGTTCTTAACCGCTCTGGATATCTGTTGACATAGGCATGCACCATTCTTGTGACCACTACCTTTGCGTACATCACAGATGTTATCCAGCATTCCAAATCTGTTTGTTGTAAACAGATGCTTCTGGACCTGCTGATGTTGCTTCTTATTCTCTGGATTTCTTCCCTTTGGTATAGTCTTTCTTTGTGATTTTTCATTAAAGGGATTGTACCAACATTCCAGTGCACAATTCCCAAATCTGTTGCGACACCAACATTGTCCCACAAATCTTTTCTTCATTATATCTGGTGTATGAGGTTTTTGGTCCTTCTTCTTAATCTTTTGTGCTCTATTTGAGGAACCAACTTCCTACTTTTTCTTCTCATCCACCCTAGCCATTGTGGAAGGTTTCTTCTTCTCACATTTCCTCATCTATACTTGTTTAGAACTTTTCTTCCAACCTGTATTGATTGTAGGAGCGTATTTAGAAACATGAGTAAACTATGGTTTGGATGGTACCTTCACTTTCTCAGTTTCTTGTGATAGATCAAGGAGTGAAGTCATGATCTTCTTATCAGATGTTGGAGGTATTTTGAAATAGAGTCCTCCAGTTAGCATTGTGTACCAACAGCAACTGATTCTTGATGTGGATAATAAAGAGTTGTCATAATCTTCTTGTCACATGTTGGAGGTATTTCAGCTTTATATTCCTCCAACAAACATTGAGTACAAGAATCACTCATTTCATTCTTTTGTGAAGTCTCAATATTTGTATTCTCAATCTTGGTCAACTGGGCTTCCAATTTTTGACCCTCAATATTGAGGATGATCTTCTAATCTTCAATCATGATCATCTTCTCTTCACAAGTCTTCTTCAATCTTTCAACCTCATCCTCATGCATCTTAACTTTGTTTTTTAACAAAGAGTCAAGTTCCATGAATTTCATGGATGTTTCATCCAAAAAAAAACTATTGACTTCATTGCTCTTCTTCAGCTCAGCTTCAAGTGCATGGATCCTTTCTTTTAGAGTCTTGTTGACTTCCTCTTTTTCTTCAAATACTTTCACCTATTTTGGGAGCTTCATACATTCCATAACTTTTCTTTCCAACCCATTTTCCATATTGTCAACTTACCTTTCTAATCGAGTGATCTCAACCTGTGTAGATTTGAATAGGCTACAAATAATAGCAACCCTTTCTTCAGGAATATCATGGAGATATGTTTTGAGTTTTTCCTGAAAGCTTGAATTAGGGATGTCATCATTTCCACTGGAAGAATTCTGAGCCACCTTCTCGATACTTTCCAAGCCTGATATTTCTTCTTTATTGGAATGTCATAGAGAACAAGACACTGAATCTTCTTTGGATATATTGAACTTCTTTAGTTTCTTCTTCTGTTTCTTTTTCCTGTTAGTCATGGTCTTGCTAGATGTAGACTTCTGCTCAGAAATGACTGATTCTTCATCATGACTGGTCTTCATTGTTGACTTTAGGAAAAAAACTCAAATCCTATTCTGAATAGAATTACTGGAGAATATCCAACATACATCAACCTCCCTCTGATAGCACTTGTAGGACCCCGGGACACCCTGATAGGGGAGGGGTGAATCAGGGTGTCAACTTTTTCTTATTCAAGTTGTGGATCATGTTCCCACATTGGTAGGAACTACTTAAACCTGTATTATGGATATGATCAGAAATGAAACATTCACATGCAAAGAAATAACACAGAAATTTTTCTTGGTTCACCACTAAGGGCTACGTCCAAGGAGCATACGGTGACAAGTTGTCTATCATACCAAATTCCAATAATCTTCATTAGTTGTGGATTACAATGGTTCGGGAACAGTCACTTCGTACCACACTCACTGTCTTTACAAAAGGTTCAAGGATAGCTCACTAAATCCCTCGGGTCACTCCCGTTGACTCCCCTAGGCTCATTATCGTCGGTGAAGTCCTGCTCAGTTTATAGACGTGAAGGTCTCTTCAATATATTTTCATTGAAGTCATTGTCTCCTGTTTAGCATGAGAATTTTGTTGCATCAAAGTCCTGAGTTGATTCTCTTTTGTATTCAACCATCTACTTTAGTGAAATAACTGAATGCACTATATCTTCTTCTTCACTTCCTTTGATTCTCAATACTAACACCTGAGTGTATTGATATATTCCCCACTTTCTGTGCAGATCTGAGTTTAGTTGCACGAACCGTTCTTCATCTCTTCGCAAAGGACAATGAGGATGTTAAACTCAGGTCATGTGTGTGCAGTACAACTTCTATTCATAACACCAGATTGTTCATTGTTCTTCCATCTTTGCAAATGAATACATCATCTGTTGCACTAAAGGTATAGAGAAATCTTCCAGCTTTGGTTATGATCTAAAAGGATGGGCCTACTCCAACAGCACCTGGCACTTTTCTCTAATCCCGCCATGAAAGTCCCAATACGGCGCACAACTCTTCAGTGTGCAAGTCCAAACTGGCGTGCAAGTGTCACCAAAGAACCTACGCGGCACTTCCTTCCCCAACTACAAACTTGTGCGGCCCACTTCCTTTCTCTCCCAAACCACCTTGGGCACGCGGCCAACAACCAGCGTGCAATCACTACTTACGCGACCCAACAACCACAAGTGCGGCTCAATCACCTGTGTGAAGAGAGATCTAACAATATCTTAGTCTTGAACTATGTGGGAAATGAGGATGGGTGGTCCTCTATTTATAGGAAAACTGGTCAACCTGTGCGGCGGCGCGCAAGTCACCCCTCGACGCCGAAGTCTCGGTGCGAAGCTCATCTCCCCTGGCCTCTTTCGCGTAACTCACTTGCGCGACACAACCAATACTTGTGATTCCTTCTTTCCTTTTCCATATTTTGATGTTTTGTTCTTGAAAAACAATAGATGCGCAAGTTTCCAATCCTCCTAGGCAGCGGCGTGCAAGCCTCTTCACGGCGCGCAAGTCACTTGTGCGACCAACTCAATACTTGCGCGAACCTTGTCCCTTTGCCATAAATTGATGTTCTGATATTGAAAAACATATTGCGCGCAAGTTTCCTCTCCTTCGGGTATGTGGCATGAAAGTCTCTTTTCCAAAACAACTTTTCTCCATCTTCTGATTTTCAGGCCCAAAAATTTGGCAAACACTGGAAAACGGCGCGACCTTGTATATGCTAGTTTTGTACGGCCTCCAGATCATCTATTACTTTGTCGACGTTATCTTGAATAAAACATGGATCATTAACCACATCCCTTGAACTCAACATGCAACCATGGAATCTCCGTTTTCAACAAATTTTTATGTCATTTCTTTGCTTTGTCAACAAGAAGGATCACATCAAAAACACTTCTTCTCGGTGATTTTTATCCTTCAGCAACTCTTCTTCTTTCATCACAAAATTCACTATCATGATATGTATTCTTTGAAGGAAAAGATTTATCATCATCATCTTCTGTGACAATGTGATGTTCATGTCTATCTCATAATTCCAATCCTCACATGGCCATCTTAGAATTCCGTTCACTTTCACATTGTATTCTTCTTCAAACTTCATGATCTACTTCATGCAAAACATATTATTCAATTCTTCATGAAGTCTCTTGCATGGTTCTCATGAAATCATGAGTAATTTCATGGTCTTTATCAAAACCTTGTTCTTCTATAATAATCCTCATATGGATTACACCTCACATTCTTCATTGTTGTAAACAATGTGTCGCCTTTGACACATGTTCATTGAACTTATGATTAGTGCAAAAATCATCTGAATTATCATTCCTCCACTTCATCGGAGTACTTCATGATCTCCTTCATTTTGATCTTCCATTCTTCCATTTCATTGGATTACTTCTTGATCTCCTTCATTTTGGAATTCATTGACGATTATTGACAACAAATACAACCTTATACACAAAGTGTTTCCAACAATAGCTACATGACATTAAACTGCATATCCAATGTATTCATGTGTTATCTTTTAAACTATGGAGTTGTATTATCATAATATATTTAGAAGATACCCCATCCCAACTATAGAATTTGGCTTCTGATAATCCATATTTTAGAACACTATGTTCCTTGATCCCCAGTTTCGTGGGATACATAGTGACACCAAAAGCCTTTATCATTGGTCCTAGATAAAAATCCACATACTCTAGGGTGAGGTTATCTATAATTAGGCCCATATAGTCTCAATTCATGGTATGAATATTATTACTAGATGGTTAAGTGACCCGAACCAATCTACAAGTCCTTGATAAATGTCAGTAAACTAAAATATAACATATGTAACAATCATAAGGTATATCTTGAAATAAGCAGATGATGCCTCATGTATTAAAAAAGGTATCCCATAAAACTCCCCTCCAGGTGTAATCCTCAATAACATTCATTGACCCACCAAAGAACCAAGATTCCCCCATGGCCCAATACAAGGTATACTGAGCTAGCTTCACTATTTCATTATCCCTCACATATATCACTTTTTATTCTCAATAATATTGATTAGGCCACTTCCTTGAGTGTAATCCCTATACAAATTACTAGATCTACTAGTTTGTCAAGGATCCCTTGTTACCCACTATAAAGGAAATAGGGTAGCTAATTGTGTAATCCACATGCACTATTTCCTTGGACATGAGGTTAATATATGGCTATACCCTTTTCCCTAAATGATGGATTCCTTATGTAATAAACATGTGGTGAATTTTATGATGAGATGAGATACTTCATGTGATAAATGTGATATTATTCCCCAAAAATTTGTAATAAATTCCTTCTTGACACATGATTAAAAAAATCATAATAACTCTAAATATCACTTGAGAAGATATTCCCCCTTCTATAAATTACCCTTTATTTCAATGTATTCTAGAATTATATAAAACATGATTCCCATTCTCCTGGGAAATATAATATTCTCTCACATCATGATAAGGGACCATCCCAACCACTATGCCATTTTAGGGCTATTCCCCTTGGGTTATGTCCAGATCATACTCATCGATGCACCCATTCATTATGCATGAGTGCATGACTAGATAACCAAAACCAAGTTGGGCTCCCCCTTATAAAGGCTCAACCCACATATTTTCACACATCATTTCTTCCTTAGAATATATCCTCATCACCTTCCCCATCTGAATAGGTCCCCAAACAAAAATGGTGTCTGGCCAAAATGGATCACCTCTCATCATGGGAAGACACCTCGAAATATTTTTGCTGATAGATGATGGCTCCAATAACCGAAACATGGTCAACGGTTGATCTAGAATTCTTTCTCCTCATCATAGACTGGCGTCATCATGAGAGCTATATTTTTCATATGGTCAGTGGGCATCTCCAACTCATCTATTACCCCCTTTCTAATTTTATCCTTTGAAGCTACAATTTACCTCTCTTACCTTCTCCATTTATTCTATTGTATCATGAAAAACCAAAGGGTTACCCATCAATATGTTCATTCATGATGAGTATGTATGTATCAATCATTGGGATTATCTAGATTTTACTTATTTTTCTCATTAGCATTCCCTCCATGAAGGCAAGGGGACTTTTCCACCAATCTCAGATTCGCACACCAAACGTGGATCACATGGTCAAAAAACGCGTGGTTTTATGTTTTCTGACATGGTCAAGGTAAAAAACATTTACCAGATGAAATTCCACCTCTTTCTTCCATGAATCATGACTATAAACTATTTGAAAATATCTTTTGGACGAATCGTCATGACCCCAAACAATGATATACATGTTTTAAATATTTTCATCGAAGTAGGTATTCATTATTCTCTTTTACATTAATTTAATGAATCTTTAGTGTCATGAAAACATTCCAAAAATATTACATTAACCCCATGGATTAATAATCATGTTATAAAACTATTGGAAAACCCTTGGTCCATGGTATATGACGTTAAAATGGTATCCATCATTGGTCCAAGCATCAGGACTAGATAATATTTGTGACCTACCTCAGAAAAGATATATTTGGTTACATGCCTATAAGGATCACTTTTCACATCATTTTTATCCTCTTTTCACTATATGAACATCCATGGAGTATCAATACATTTTTTCCATGATTCATTAATTTTAACTGGTATCAATCCTGGTATAAGTAACATGACCATTAAACTATGTAAATCCACCCCTACAAAGGATGCCAAATATATACCCATCTTTTTTCAACGGTATGATCCTAGACTACACTTTGAAAGAGGAACATACATCTAGAAGGTTGAAACACCATTTGGGTAATATGAAAAAACTGTAGACCTTCTCCTTCCAAGTCACCGTTGTGATTTGGGAAACAATAAGTGTGTGAATCAAATAGTTACATGGACAACATGACATGTCATTGAGCCCTAGAAAAAAGGATATATATTATCACTGGACCCACTGTATTTTAAAAGTTGGAGCAGAAACACATCTAACTATATTTCATAATGTCATCTATGATGAACCACACCCAGTGTTCCTCTTAGGTGCATCACACTACCACAAAATGAGTGGGTTTAATACAGATTAGTTCACACATCATGGCCACTTGATTCTAAATTATACTTCATCTATCATGACATTATCATGTTAAAATTTATGTAATAAAGGTAAAAGATATGTGATTTTAAATTGAATTAATTGCATGTAATCTCCAAATGAAATTAAACATATTTTTCATCATCCTTTCAATAATGCATTAAATTACATACTCTATATCCCCATTTCAAGACATAATACTACAAAGCATCTTAAGCCCATGTAAGAAATTCCTTTTCCACATTATGTGTCAGTCACCTAACACACTACATGAGTTCATTTACCACCACTAATTAACTAAGATTATTTTCACCATGGAATGTGATTCTAGATATTTCTCAAACTAATGCACCTAGATAATGTTCTCAGAGATGAATTATTGTAAAATTGTGAGTGTCAAACTCCATCTAAATATAATTTAAAACATACCCCTTGTTTCACATCACCCATTATGTGGATACTCACCATCCTTCATATCTAAACACACCGCCCATGGTGATGTTTTCTAGCCACAATATTTCACCTCCAATCAAAGACATATTCCCTGAAAGGCTTTTGATGAAAACATGATGGGTCTTATATTTTTTAACATGGTCAAAATTCAACCCTTGTTTGTATTTCCACACCCTTGGTTGTGAAATTGGGGAACCTAATTTTGAAATGTGGTCATCATTCATCCTCATCCATCCCATCACCCCCTTGTATTCTAAATCCTGAATGACTCTATTTACTTCCTCCATCTTCTACTATGTTTGGGTTCAACCCAACACCCTAGGAATTATCCCATTTAGGTAATTGTGTATGATTATAAATAAAGGTAGATATAAAAAGTCATACACTTCAACCAACAGTTTCCTATTCAATATACTCCTAAAGATCAATGGATAATTCCAACCTTGATTTTTTTCATATGGAACTCCCATATAAGGGATTAAACATCTATTTATCCATTTCATCTCACACTAAGAATAACTAACTTTATATAAGGTGTTTATATTTTTTTGTCTTATTAATATGATCAATATAAATTAATAATGATAAATTTTCCTATATTGAATTGAAATAAATATTTAATTTCCATAATGAGTAGGGTCGTCCACTAGGTGGAGCTTCTCAATTATCCAAAACAAAAGAAAAAATTAAACTCCATAAGGCTCAACCCGAAGATCAAGCACTCCAACTCAAACAACCTCTATGTTTTTTCCAATAGGGTCCTCTATAACTCAGCTAACCTTAATGCTTCCTACTAAATCATAGGATGAACCTAATTTTCACAGATCTACACCAAAACTTATTCAACCCTTTACTCCACTACTAAATAGACTTCGTCTTCTACTTCAACCTCAACAACTTCTAGCTACACCCTTAGATGAATGGTCATCTACCCCCTCTTAGAGATGAATGACTCATGTTTATGTGTTTATTCCTTCATTCAATAAACCTATTTATCCATCACATGGAGCACCTTAGTTCAATTACATTTCCGCACAAACAAGGTGGCCTCAATATTTTTCCACCCATCCCATACATGTTTTGTAAGGCACTCCCAATCTATAGTGTGAATTCCATAGATGTCCATGTCACTTGTTCTTTGGCTCACAATCTAGTGGTAAAGGGACACCATTCGGTATTTTATATTTGTCCATAGAGTTTGGTAAATGTTCTTCCACACACCCCAACATGATCTATATTGGATGATCCAGTTCTCCTTATCCAAATTGGAGTCGGGGTCCCCAAATTCATTAGGTGGCATAGGCATAAAATTAGGGAATATCAGCAGAACATCAGTTGTGGGGTTATCTGAAGGAATATTATCTTAAGTTATAGGATATATTCCTATCATAATGTAATATTTTCCTATATTTGGGGATTATTCCACTAACATAGAAACCTATGGTATAGGATCAACCATCATGGTATCCTCGTTCATCACCACCTCAGCTATAGCCCCCTAAAGCTTGACCATCATAGGATTCATAACCATAATTTCCTAGGATGTAGGTCCCTTAGGATTAACCACCATAGTAACTTCAGACATCACTTCCACAGCATTAGGTTCCTTCGTCCCAACCACTGTATCATCATAAACCTCCTTCACTAGGGGAGTAGACATGGTTTCCCTATTGTGGCCAAAGAATCGGTCATCACCACCTTGGGTATATGCCTTGGTTTCTTAGTTATATATGTTGGTAGTTTGATCTAAAGCATAGGTTTAACTTCCATAAAAACACAAGGATAGATAATCAAAACATGTTGGGGTATACAATGGGGGTAACGGTTAAAAACAAAAAATACTTACAAGAGTCTTACTGGATGGATATTTCGGTAAGGATATTCACTGAAAACCACACCAATGTTAATATTTATACAAGAGTTGATGCCTCAGCTACATGGGGTATCTCCTAAACCATATTCATTAGATGTATTTAAAATAAACAAACATGTCATCAAAATAATCACTGACAAAATCCTAAAAATAAGTTGATCAAAGTGATGTTACCAGATGGAACACGGGATTTTAGAGCTACCACCTTAGTCGCAAGAATAACCTTGGTGTAAAATGGATTCATTCCTATTATAGATATACCCTAAGGAGTCCATAATCCCACTCATTCAAGGATTAGGGTATTCTAATCCTTTATCATATGTTTATAACATAACACCACTTCCTATGTGCCCATGAATTCCTAAAAGAGTGTAAAAGTATTTTTAAAATAATTCAAATGTTTTATTAGTTGGGCAAGAAATATGAAGTTAAAAATTTTAGCTAATATATAGTACGATCACATACCTTAGGGGAGTCTAGGTGGGAATCACTCCCCCAATATTCCTCTTTGACCTAACCCTCTTAGATAGTTGTGTTTGTAGATTATTGACCCTCAAGAGGGTCTCCAATAGAAGGAATATGAAGAAGAATATTCACACATTACATCATGGGATTCTGTATTCTATGAAAGTGGAACATATCTTCCATCATTGTAAAATTTTAAACAACCTTGGGCCAAGGATCATGGAATCAAGACCATTAATGTACCATCCTGATATATTTTATGCCCTCATAATAAATATGAAACCATATCCTGTAGAGTGCATTTTGTTGTATGTATATCCACCATATCTCCCCGGAATTTGGGAAAACAACATCCCCAAGGATATCCGGGTGGCACAACCACTTCCCTATATCCTCAACTTGTGCCCTCATAATCTATTCAGAGGTTCGACCTTCCTCTCGAAGCCATTTTCCTAGAAGATGTGGGTCTAGTTCTATTATTCCTTTAGAAAATGAAGTAGGTAAAAAAAGTGCACTTCCTTCTATACTATTTCTTCTTACATGGTGATCCATGCCTACTTCCACTAGCCTCGGACCCCATGGCTACTGGTCCCCTTCCCCAGATTCTAATTGAGTCACCACTCACCTTAGAATCTCCCTAGGATACATGCTCTCCCATATCAATGTATACTCTAAGAATATCCTATAAACAGTGTTAATAGTAAGAAACTCATTCATTACTCTAGTGTAAATCCCCTAAAACATCCTTAAAATCCAATGGGGAACCGAAGGGTGGTGATCAATTCATACCTTGGTGAACACCCTCGCGGTGAGCCTATAAAGACACCAAATATTCATGAAAAAATAGTGTGGGGCTTATGATTCACATAAAACATTAAAATCTAGCTTGGCCACCTATACCCCACCTCAAAAGGTCCGGAATTGTGTCCACTAATTGATTTTCCATGTGAAATCTTCCATGAATACCCCCATTGGAATTTGGAATCAGTGGAATATGAAGAAAAACACATTCTCGATCCTCTCTAACTAGCATACTGGATCCATAATGAGATATTTACTCCTAACGATGTTCAGAATTTATTGCTTGAAGTTTTTTTGGGAGGGGAGATTGAGTTTTGGTATTTTTACGCCCATGTGTAAGGTTACCCGACCATAAAATAAGTAAAATGTGTTGCACTTGCGAATGGGGGCCTTCCTCTTGTTGATGTGCTAAAACACCTTATACAATTTTTTCAATGCCTGCATTACTTGGTTGATTCACCTAACCATGTTCATCACTGACTCCATAATCAATGTTATTGGCTACATCCCTTGAACATATCATTTAATGGGATAAACAACCAACTAATGAGTGATGCAATGAAGCTCTCCCACATGACCATAATAGAAATAGACTTCACACTATACCTCAACATTAACCATTAGCTCACCTCCATAATCATATAATATAGGAAATCCTTCCCAAACTATAATTCATTCTATAAAAATAACGGCCTCCTTATATGCCTTGTCGTAGTATCCTTCATACCTATGATTAACCACATATTGAAAGGGACACCTTTAATCCCTATATTTCTCTCATCCTCCCCTTACATCAGAGGTAATAAATGCCTTATTATTGTTGGAATCGACTTTGGATCATCCCAAAAATCTTCATTAGGGAATATCTTATCATACATATATCTCTAAATAATGACCCCTATGATCAATTGTAGATATCATTAGATTATGAAAACCTCTCCATGATATAGATGAAACAAGTTGGTTCATAGTGTTTACCTTATCCAAAAAATGGGAATAATGTCTGGGTGGTGGTAAATATGGGATCATGAGGACTATGTTGATTTGATACGAACACCCTTTTCAAATCCACCAAAAATTCATCCCATGACTAGGATTCCTAGTATTTCCTTGATCAATGGTCCAAGAAATTGTTGGCCTGAAAAAAATACCAACCTATAACTTACCCTATAGAATGAACTTAAGAAATTTCTTGAAGATTGTTTCTTAATTATTACGGATATATCTACAACGAGATATTACTTATTTATGTTATTCACATGATTTTTCAATAAATAAATAGTAATTTATCCATGGACTTTCTCATAATGAAACTTTGTAGAACTATTCCCCTAGTAATTCATGGGAGAGCGTCTAAACTAGTAAGCGAGATCATCTCGATCGACCCTAGGTATGTACACATTATACCTTATCCAAAATTAATATAATGATATCCTCTTATATAGTAGATATTCCGATTATTACTCCTTCATAAATTTTTCAAGAGTATCATTATTCAAATCTATATGGAATAACAACCAAATCATAAGGTTTCTAGACATCTACCATATTTTTCTGTCATAACTTCAATGATTTCAGCAGCCATCTTAATGAAAATGAAAATTTTCAGATTTTGGATTGCAAATGTATTGTTCAGGAAGGTCACATTCGAGAATAATTTTTTTTCATGAAATAATTTTCACAGAATATTGAATCATGTATGTGAAAATTTTCATGAGAAGTAATGATCATGATCACAGAACAAACATGATGGTCCTGAGTTTTGTGAAAATGGAGAAAGGGATTATCATACATGAAAATATCATGGTCCCCGTTGGGACCACCACTCTATTTATAGGAACATGAATCCACATTTTTTTTCTAAATATGGATCCCAGATCACCAGTTTTGGGAAATTGTACCTTATAATTATACCATCCTCTCCCGCATTGGATCCCATTCTTAGTGGGGCATTTATTGATGCAAAAAAACCTCAAAAGAATATATATCAACGAATACAAGGATGGTATGAAGAAAATAGAAAACTAACTAGGATTCAAATCAACTAAAGGTTTTATATTTTTGATATTTATAACCTCTATAAACAAATATAGCTACTCAAAATTCCTCTAGCCACCATGGATGTTTGAGGTAGTAATGATCATGGAATGTTTGTCTGGTCGCGAAGAAAACCTCAACAGTGAAAAACTTCAACAAAACACATTTTTGAGGAAGTACCATTTGTAAAAAAAATCTCATAGCCTCTGAGAAATATATGAATACCTCCCCCATAAAACTTTTACAGGGAAGCTACATTTGGAATTCTGAAAAATTCTTTAAATTAGTGAAACACAAACCATAAAAAGCATAATAGAAAATGAATTTTCATTGGTAGATATATTTTATGAACCAGTCTCCCATGTGTTGTTCAAAATAAGATCCACGAGAGATATATATATCATGAAGGTATGTGAAAACTTCATTAGATTATTTCCTTTCGTAGATATTAGGGTTCCACGATATATTTATCCTTCATGAAATCTTTTCCCTGGGAACCAAGACATTACTCTAAGGCAAGAAAACATTTTTCATGAAAGATATTCCTTCATGAGCCCCTTCCCATTGTTACACACTCCACCTTCACAATGCTACAACATTCATGAAACACATGTTCCCATACTCCCCATGGTTTCACCGTTATATAGATACAACTTCCCAAAAGTTGAGCTATTGGGTTCCTTGTACCAATCCAAACCTATTTCATTCACACCAGGATCTTTTGTGCAACTGGTATCATTGACCCCCTTGTATGAACCCTTTCTACTACCATATCCTTGATGGTTTCATAACAATTTTATCCTAATAGTGGGTATCTTAATTACTCTTTATTATAATCATTGGAACCATAATGTCGAGACCCTTGTTCACTAATTCACCATTATAGTATTTATGCCATGTTCCACGTTGAGGTGTCTGTGTAGTATCGATGTAAGTCCCAAAGGGTCCATTATTAAGAAAAAACAAGTTTCCATTCCCTTTATATGAGGAATAATAAATTATACCCATATACTAATAGGATATGGACTCCCCTGGTATAAGTACTCACCACGTCTAAGTTGAAATACATTAAACTACATATCACAACATTATAGTCATACCACATTAAACTGCATGACAACATCCTCAGTACATGATTCCAAAATGCATTCATTCTCTGTGTGATGAATACAATATAACCCATGTATGAATTGAAAAGGATGGAATATCACCTATTAGGTATCCCATATGTTTTATCCTCACACCATCTCTTAATGAAGCTCTTTATGTTACAATATAATCCTTTCCACATGACGTTAAACATCTTGGTGTAGTTCCTTCACATAACCATAAAATTAAGCATAAAGCTTCATGGGTATTGATCCCTATAACATAATAGGTTATGTAGGATGCCTCCTTAATATTTAGTAATAATAAACCAACATATTTGGGTTACCTCCTTGACGTTCAATACTAATACCCTAACATCACCATTAAATTATCACATATTCCTCCTTGAAGGCAGTGACCCTAATGTATATTATATTTCCCCCTTTGTACACACTTCTATCCTAAAATTATGGTCATATTCCCCCATGGGGACACACTTTCAATCATAATTACTGATCATCTTCCTCCATGGGGACACCCATAACCTCTCACCAACACTATTTTGTGATCATCTCCCCCCATCAGCACACACATAACCACTCACCCACCCTAATGTCTGATCATCATCACCCATGTGGAACCACTAAACCACTCAACATTCCAAACCCATGGACCCCAATAGACATTGATGTTTCTATGTGATGCCAACCATATAGCCTAGTAAATAACAATCTTATATGGGAAACGTATCCACAAGACTTTAAACCAGTGACCAATGATTCCAGAAAATACCATAAATATGTGACCCCAACACATGTATCATGGTATCTACGTCATGTAAATAACATGTATTTCCTAAGGAAATGAGTCTCAGATTCCTAACACACCAAGTGTTAACTACCACATTGCTGACATGGGATGTCTTGTGTTCCATGCCCAAGATTACTCACGTATGAAAATCCCAAACACAGAAATGGGAAGGATTTATAGGTTCCCAATATGCATTGTATCTAAATATACTCAATGATTTCCAACATTAAAATTCTCCTCAATAATAAATTATTTACTTATCAATATATAAGTGGTGCAATTAATTGGTGTCCACCTTGAGAAGGCCCCCAGAATAATTTACAAAAATATGACTCAAATATATGAGGGGATCCATACAAAGAAACTAGTAGCATGGGGTAATACATTGAAGGAGTAACCAAAGTACAATCATCCCATTTTGATCAAAGACCTAACATTGAAAATCTTGGTGGTGACGTCTTCCTGCTATTATAAATTTGGAATACGAGGCACACAAAAGTGTATCGCCACCTCAATGCATGCCCCGGTAGAAAGTGTCATAAAATAGTAGCCCTCAAATTATTAAAATATTTATTGAAAAATACATTTATGTGTATACCAAACTAAATAATATTTTATTATAAATTTATAAGATTAAAAATGAATAATTAAAAACATTAAATAATATATTCATTTCCATTAAACTGAATATTATAAAAAATGAATGATTATTTATTTTATAAAACTAATAAAACCTCATTTCCAAAAATAATTGTTTTCTATTTAATATTTTAATTTAACATGAAATATGTTTTTTATAAAAATTTTATTAATACTTGATTTTGATAAAATATTATAATTCATATAATAGATTTCTAAACTATTCGTTTTAAATAGAAAAATTATATTAATTAATAATTTATACAAAAAAATATGATGATGGGGGAAATTGGAAGAAGACAGGAAACAATGATGGAATCATCTAAAAACTAAGAAATATGAATGTTTTTTATGAAAAATAGAAGGAATTTAATTTTATTACCATATAGATCTATAAAACCATGCATTGATACATAATTTTATAAATTTTGACACAATGAAATCCATAATCATTTAAATTATTTGAGTTAAAATTAATTTTTGCTCATCTCTGTCCATTGGTAAAAAATAAAAGATAAATGGTGAATCATGAACTGAATTAAAAAAAATCTATTCGGGTCATAGATGATATATTTCACTTGTTTACTCAATGTATGAGACACTGTATTTATTGTTGGTTCTACAATAAAAAACACACCCCCGCATTCTCCATCAATAAAAGAGTTTTAAAAAATGGTGATTAATTATCTATAAATATTTAATTTCATATACCATAATCTTTTTTATTAACAATATTAACAATACACTACTACATATTCAACTATATTTAATGCAACCCTTTATCAGTGCTGAAAATGTAGATAAATTGATAATTTTATTAGAGCTACAAAATTATGATAATGGAAATGCTTTGTCAATTATTAAAAAGTGATAATAAAAAGGTTCCATTTATGATAAAATTATTTTCCATTAATAATGGGATTCTTTATTAATTATTTTTCTAGTGCTAATAACGGATTACATTTATCTGGATCATGTAATCATTGATAATGTATACTATATTGAAAAAAAATTATATACCCATTTTTATATGTTGTAAAATAATATTTAAAAAGTAGAAAATATTGTGAAATATTAAGAAATACCCTATACCCGTGCTAAAAAACAATAGTTAAATGGGGTTCCTTTATCAATTCTATTTAAAACCCCTCATAAAGGTCACATTTATCAGTGATTTTTTAGGATGCATAAATGGAGTCCTTTATAATTACTATTTTAGTGTAGATAAAAAGGTATATTTCATTAAAAATATCATTATAATCATATATTCATAAATACATATATTCATTTTGATATAAATATGTTATATTTTATTATGTATGATTTATTTAGGACCATATATTCATTTATAAATTATATAAATAATATTTAGATAAAATTGATTATAAAAAAATTAAAATTAATATTTATTAATAATTATTAAATTCTTATTGAGTAATAGTAATTTAATTATAATTAGATGAAATAATAATTTAATAAATTGATTAATAATCTATGATAAATTCAAAAAATTGATTTAATTTCAAACAAACATAATTTTTCATGAAGGTTTTCGTCTAAGATCTACCACATATAAAATCAAAGTATACAAAATGTTTTATGATATGGGGATATAAGGAAACTAATTATATCCTTTTTCAGAGGAAAAAAAATTCCTAGAATTTCTTCAAAACTATATTTTTTGTGTGGGTGCTTTAATTTTGGAACATTTACTGAAATTTCATCCTTTATTAGGGATTTTTATATTCTTTTTTTAGTGGGACAAAATTTATTCATAGTTCTTAAATGCATATGTATATTATGTTATCTAACTTTTACATTCACATATTTTATAGTTAATTATAATTAAATATGAAAAAATTAACATATTTATATAATATTATTCAATTTTAAAATAAATATTTAAACATATAAAAACAGTTTTTATTAATATATTAACCATATGTGGAAAATATTTTTTATAAATTTTACTTAATATCTTTTTCATTTTACATAATTGATTTTTATTTTTATGAATTGATATGGTGGATGAAAATATGTTCATTTAGATGTATACATATCTTCCATATGAGTTGTTATAAGTACATGAGGTTTGATGGGTTTACATGTGTAGGGTGCACCACTAACATCACATTCCAACACAACCTATTATTATATCATACCTATTGTGTTCAAGTATTTATGGGATCATTGTAACTCATTATACATTTTTTGATCATAATCACATTGTATCCCTCACATGGAGATGTAGATCTGAGACTCACACATTTCACTTCCCAGAGATAGATAGTTAGAGATAACCATCACCCTAGAGGATGTTTCATTTATTCATGGTCTAACTATTTATGGTTATATAATTATTGATCCCACCCATAGAGACTAGTGTGAGCATGTACATAGATTTGTATGTATATAAATTGAGTATGATGACATAGCTACATTTGAATATAATATATCAACGAGATTACATGACATGCACTACCCACATTTACCCACTAATTCTAATAATAAGACTGTCAGGCATTACATATGTGCATATATATTTTTCATCATTGGGGTGATAGTAGTGGTGATCGCTCATGATATCATGTTTTATTGATGTATTTGGTGATGTTTGAATTATTATATTAGGCTTGTAGAAATAGTTTTGAATCGCCATTCTATTCATAAAAATATAGATCAGTATGCACTATATATTGAACATACTATAGTGATATTAATAGATATGTGATCCTACATTAGACGTTGACATAATAGAGCATCCCTCCCCTGTACACTATTATTTTTGGACCCGAGTATCCCATATATGTGCTACTTAATGATCTTAATGGATATTGGTATGATCTCTTTTCTTCAATGTTTTCGAATCACAACTGACCCACTATGGTCTTCCTGGTTAGAGATAAGTTGAGTGTGACACCACAATCCAACCTCAAATAGGATAAGGGCTAGTGACCATTGCTATGTTGGAATATATCACACATATTAGAACTTATTCTAAGTACAATCACACACATACGTATCCAAATACCAATACAATGATAAAATGGATGTTATAGATGATACCATATGGTATTCATAACTTCTATCCCATAATTAGTGTATGAAAGAAGTACAAGAAATCTTAATAGACCAAATACATGTCTACCAAAACTGGAATAGTCAAACTAGCTAATAAGGAGAATACTACTATCAAATTAGACACCTAATACAACATCTATCTATCTATCAGAAAAATATGCTTCACAAACTCTTATTTCTCGTAGGACTTCATAAAAAGGTTATTCATCTTAATAAGAAAAATCATGTGTGGGAAGATCCCATGTAGGGGTTAGTATAACAATACCAAGTAAGACACATTGAAATAACTAAACAAAAAAAGTGTGTAGTCATATCAACATCACAAGGGAGTTTTAATAATAATATGACACATAAAAATAATAATAACAACCCATACATATTTATAAAATACTTTCAGTCTGAAGTGGTCTCAATGATACTAACAGTCACATAATTCGGATCAAAGATTTTAGGTAATGCTCACTCAAGAATATCTACTCCATGATCCATGTTGTCATTGATGATGATAATTTGAGATACCATGACTTTCTTGCCTCTCCAAATATGATGTACTCACTAGAACTCAGAATATATTGATACATAAATAGAGTATCACTCACAGGGCTCATGGGAGACATTGTAAACACAATCTATAATAACCCTCTATCTAGTGGGTTATATTCCCATGTATGTTGGTCATTATGATTCTGAAAACCCTGCTTAGGGAAAAAAATATTATAGTGGAATCAACCACATGACTCAAATAGGGATTAATGAAAAAAAAATATTCAATGAATCTCCCATAGAGAGGATCAAAATCTTACATTGAGGATATAATTTCACAGTGTAACCATGTAGGGATGAACATAGGGAATAGACTCAACCACTATTTGTATAATTTCAAGTGAAAGAGGACATCAACATTCACTGAATAATGTACATGATGTGTATTGGGAGTACATGACATTTTTTGTCTTCCATGTGTATTCTCATGTTTTGTTGTCTCACATGCCTTGTATTCATCCACATAAATTTTGTGCCCATTTAGTATATATTGTATGTTGATGTGAGGATGGTACTCAACATTCTAGAAGCCTATGGTTGGGTATATTTCCACATTCCCATGTACATTGGATTGTGACCATATACTATGGTCATACCTATGCACATATCCTTGTCTGAGTATCGGTCCATTCTTGTGTACTTGAGTTTTTCCTGTGTGCCTGGTCGTGTTTGAGTATCAGGTTGTGCCCGTGTACTATAGTCATGCTAGTGAGTTTGGTTGTATCTGTTTCCATGTACCCTCTAGGATATACACCAAGACACCATCATTTTTTTACATAGTCTGTGACATTTTTCACATGGAATGTGATATTTATCTATGTGTGTTAACCCTAGAACCATGAGGGGGGATACACAACATGTTTTCCTAGTACAATAAATGGTGTAGTTGAGTTTTTTTCTTGATTCCTATGAACTATCACACATTTTTTTATAGTCCTTCTTCATCTGATCATTATACAATAACACCTAGAAAATGTGAATATGATTTTTACCAATCTTGACATTACTGATGACATGTTTCTGACCACATCCTATGCTTTGTAAAGGATCCTCGTCGTACTATGACATTGTTTCTTGTGAAACCAAAAATTGTGATGTCTAAATTAGAAAGAAATTGATCTCCTTTTATTATATACCATCATCCTAACATTGATATTTATCTTTAAACAAGGGTTATTATTTTTAAATTTTATTGGTTATCCTCGATTTTTTATCAAAAGGAATTGAATAAAGTTAAAATAATAAAATAAATATCAAATCACTATTTCTAGAAAGATAAAACCATACCTTATAAACATGATCGACCCCTATATAAAATAGATAAAAGTATTGATTCACATTCATCTTCGGATAAAAAATAGAGATAAATCCACACAAAAAAGTTCTTTACATTGAATTTGGATCTATCACTAATGAATAGTAGTTAAAACAACTCAAGAATAATAGTTCTCCATTTTCATCGTTGGTGAGATCCACAAACATGATTGTTGTTGGCTATCCTTATGGTACAATGATAACTGATCCATGATCCTGATGTCTATCAATTCCCCTCTATGATCTCCTCTAAATCCTCAAGGTTAGGTGGATAACCCTATAATTTTGATATATATTGGATTTTATGGAGGTATCTAGGTTATCAGAAATTAAAAAATTATTATTTAATTAAATTGCCATTTAACATTTCACCCATGACATCATTAAAACCACCACCAAATTCCGAAAAGATTATCTCATTCTAAGGGTAGAACCAACATTTCAAATTTAATAGAAATCTATGATTTCCCTTCCATGTGACTATTTGGGAGTAATTATATTATATTAAGAAAACAATTCATGCCTGATATTATGTATTAAATATTTTTATTATGTCAACATTGAGGCTCACCAGGCCTCAAAATCTGACATCGTCTTAGTTACTGGTTTATATGATTTTTCATAGAAAATTTAAATGTATTGTCAAGGGAATATATGTTTATTTCACTATCCCCATGGTTTTGATTTTCATCAAGAAAATAAAAAATCATTCTAAAAAGAGGAGGGTGTTGTGATTACATCTCGTTCTACCACTCTAAGGTAGTCTTCTAAAGATTTTCATTATGCCACCAAACATGAACCTAATAAAACACTTTACCATGAAGGGTACTCTCTCAGTAGTTATCAATAACAATGTGAAAGTCCAAAAGGTCACATCATCCTCAATGTCCATCTCATCTGGGATGAAATACTGGAATATGTTTTGCACATATCTCCTCATTTATGACATGTGGAGTAAATTATGCACCCAGTCAAACAATAGTTTTATAGTAAAATGGTAAAACACCTCAATATACTAATAGGGTATCTAGAAAATGATAATATGAATCTAGTGGATAACAATCTACCCCAAAAAAATATATCTATCCCACAACATGAGAGACTCTAAAAAATTGTTCCCTTCATTGTCGAACATAAATGTCTTCCACTAAGGGCCCATATACGACCCTGATGGCTCTGGGCAGTCCTCATCCACCCCTGGATGAACTAAATATTCCCTACAATCACTATAACCAACTCTAATACTTCATTAACTTTGCACCACTATCTATGACTACTACAATATTCACCTGTAGTGCCTCTCATACATGGCATGCAATGGTTCAATGCTTATGGTGAAGTGGTAACTATTGTGATATACAAACCTACACAAATGGTAGATATTCCTCCCATCTATTTCCCAAAACTAATATGCTATCCTAAATTATGTTCTCTAAAACCTAGAATGGCCAATATACCGATCCATGTACCAGGGGTAATCACAATGTTCTCAGCCACACTGAATCTCAAATTCTCCACTAAGATCATATAGTCTTCACCTACTGATAGATGATACATAAATAGTTTATCTCGAAAAATTTTAAAAAAACTTACATTGCTACCCAACCTATGCCAATGTATCCAAGTACATCCTAATCTCTCCTAAATATACTGCTAATGGAATTAATAAATCATCCTCTACATCTCAACTCATTGCATGCATGGTGTCATCATCCACCCCCATATAAGAATGAAATGTTTCCCACATTCAAATTATATATCAGGAACATGTCTAATGGATATCTTGTAACACAATATCTCATTTTTAATATCTCTGAGATGTGTATTTCTGATATATTATAGATGAAAATGGTTATCAACCATCAATTATCGATAAAAAAATATCCTTCTATACTATAGAAATATTCAATGAGGCTAACTGATTTGACACCTCATTCATTAATTTTGAATAAGAACTCATATTGAGAGAATCTGGCAATATATTCCCCTTCATGAGAGTATATAATATCTCAAAGTCATAATATTATAGGAATTATACCCCTCTCCTCACGATCAAGATAGGATCATTTTAAATTCATATATGCTTGAGACTCTTGTGGTTATAATAGATGATAAACCCATCACCCATAAGGATGTCTCAGCACTTCCTCAGTGGAAAGACAACTTATGCCTGCTATAAATCATGGTTCATATAGTTATACTCATACAGTCTTAATTTTTGAGAACCATATTCAATCACTTCCTACCTCTTTATGAGTACACATGAGAGTCTGATCCCTAAGGCACCGCATAACACTACACACTCAACTCCCTCCTATAGAAGTCCCAAGATGGGGGTGTTAACCATCATCTGATGCATCTGTAGAAAATCCTTATGGAACCTTTTCATTCGTATGAATAGTTATACCAAATAATTCAATGAATCTAAATATGCTGATATGTTTTAGGAATTGAGCATGAATCTGATGTATTATCCTATAAACCCATGGATTCTCACACTACCATCTTGGTCTTGGGTGTATCCCATGCTGAAAATACCTCAACCCTTTTAGTTAAAATATTATTCCATCAACTCAGATGAAATATCCTAGGATGTGGACCTCTTAATTATAGAAATATTTATTTGAGAGAGTTACATAATGTTGGTTCTCACAGAGCATGTCCAGGACCATTCTCAAGTGTATCGCGTACTCCTCGGATGCCATGTATAATATATTGTCATTGATGAAGAATTATATGGACCAACCTAAAAATGATAAATGGTCATGTTCATTTTTCCATTTTACAATAATAGGGATTTATCAATACATAAAGGTATCACCAAATACTCATAAAGACCATAGAATCCTCAGAATGTCGTCTTTAATATATCACCATTCCAAACATGCGGCTGGTAATAACCCGATTTGAGGTCATTCTTCATGGACCATCTTTCACTTCTATACAAATCATAGAGTTTTATTATCTTTTTTAGTGGTTAAATATTCTTTATGGTCACTTTTATCATTTGATGGTAATCCTAAAAAAACATCATGTTCCAATCTTTCATCCTAATGAACAACATCGGGACTTCCCAAGATGAAACACATGGTCTAAAATATCACTTCATTTATAACTCCTCCAACAGTACTGTCATATCAAGATGTTCTATGGGTTCCATATAATATGATGGAAAATATATCAGGTTAATCCCCCGGATTATGTCTATGCTGATGTATAAATCTTGGTGGGGAGGTAAGCATGTCCCATCCTCCGGAAAGACGTCCCTATACACATCCACCACAATAGGGAACTAAATTCACCTAACATACAGTACTCAAATGGTGATATCATCCATCTATTATGTATTCATTTTTATCCCCCTATTCATGAGCATATCGTACTCTTCCAAGACCTCCTTATCTTCAATGAAGGAATGTATTATCCCAACATCACAAAAAAATTACATCCCACACCTAAATTAGTCAATCTAGGAATGAACGGTAGATATATTTTCTATACATATGATTATGTTGTATGTTATCCTAATGGTTCAAAAAAGGTCCCATGATAATATCCCTTTTCTAGGTGTTAGGTAACACTGTCAAAAAACTTGTGTGATTTTCGAATCCATTCTAGTAAGAGTCTCTGACTATAAAGGTTGAGTAACATGCTCCACCCAAGAGATTTAGATTTCAAGAAATTTTTGTTTCAAAGAAAGTGTGTGTCTCCCATATTTCTATAAATACAACAGATAAATTATATAACACAAAAATTGTAGCTAAAATATCTCCTATATCCTTAGGGTCAAAAACCTCAAGCACCTTGGATTGTCTATATCCATATCCACCAACTCTATGAGCCCATCATAGACCACCTTGTGGATGTGGTGGTGGTGGAAACTGATCAATGTACATGACACCTCATGTTGTTATCCTACATACACCGTCATTCTCACCACCTAGTGGACCTCCCTACTCTGACCACTTCCTCTACATGAGTGGTCCATTGACTGTCTCTCTGCCTATAGCATGATGGATGGGAAAATATTATGTGAAATGTACTCTTCCATAATATTCGTAATAGTTCCTCTTCATTGTATGGATGATTTATCACTATGTTCCTCATTAATAATTAAACATCATGTTTTTTACTTGTATCACATGCTTTCATCATGTGGGTATTATTTTCCCAAGATACCATGATATTGATAACACGAAAGCTTATTATATGTGGTTGAACATTATACATCATCATCTAGTACCAATGGAGACATGTATGGCTCGGTTTAACATGATTCCTCAACTTGAACCACTATAGGTGGTTCAATATACTTTTTACTAGGTATACTTATGAAATTTTGTTCATTTTGGTGGAAAACCACCTCGCGATCAGGCCCCTTCAAGTTGGCATCATCCCTCATCAGGACATACTCTCAACTCTACTACAAAAACCCCACTAGATTTTATCATGGAAACAAATTGCAAGGAAACAAGACAAAACATGATCAATGAATATAGATAGAGAAATGACTCAATAAGTACATGGAAACTACAACTCATTTCATTGTGATGCATGATCCAATTTTTACCCATGCAACTAATCCATATATGTAATGATTGATCAGAAGAATATAATGCACGAGCCATGCTACCACTGATGATGCTAATCCAAGAGGTCATTCCCAATAGGACACACCAATGAAAAATTAGTCACTTGAACTCATAATAGATCAATATGGAGATAATGGATCACTCAAATGGATTTTTTGGGACACCAAAAACCGAATCCATGCTATCCTTCTATGTAGGGGTCAAAATCTCACGTATGTTGGTCTTGACGATTCTGAACATCCCACAAATGGAAAATGATATTATATTGGATCCAAACCAGTGCCTCATAGTGGGATTCATGAATGATCTATCCATGACTTACCCATAAATCATATCAAAATATAGTGATAAGGATTTTATTTTACACCTACCCATATTGGGATGAATGATGGGAACAAACTCAACCGATAAAATTTAATACTAAATTGAAAGGCGGCAACAAAATAGCCTATGAAAATTACATGGAATGTATTGTCTGTACATTGTATGTCTGGTCTGCCCCAGGTCTAATAATTTCTTTGCATATAACATGAAATGTATTCTTCTATATACATGATGTGTCCATTGAGGATAAATGGTGGGAAGGGGTAGGAACGACAATCAGTGTGTTGCCTACCCATACCTTTGTACATTTGGATTATCCCATGTACTATGATATTTATTATAAACTTAGTCGAGCCTAAGTATCTTGAAATGCTTAGGTACTCTGGTCATGCATGAGTTCCTAGCAATATCAGAGTATTGGGCCATTCCCGTGTACTCTGGTTGTACCAGTGTGTCTAGCCATGATACTACCTGTGTACCCTCAAGGATAGGTGCAAAGATTCCAGCACGATGTCACATGTTGTGTGACATGTGTCCTATAATATGTGATAATTATATCTATGTAAAAACCTTATCATTTTAGTGTGGGGGATACAATTTATGTGTTCTTTGGAAAACATACCTTGTAGTCAAATGTTTTCAAGAATCTCGATAACTCATGCTTTTACACCCATGAATTCCTTATGCAGTTAGCCAACAATCATGCATGGAAAAATTTAATCTATGAATGACCTGAATTTATATTTATGGTGACAAGTTATTATACACATCTTTTTTATGGGAAAAGATCATCATCGAACCATTCTATCGACACACATCAAACCATAAATGAGGATATATATAAATATGAATTTGATCATTCCCTTTTCTTCACACACCACAACATTATCATCGACCTCTATCTAAAACTCATGTTAATGAATTTTGTTTCTCTAGATAACTATTGTGTAATGATCACTCACTATGTGTTAATTTAACATTTACCCAAGTAAAACACTAATTATAAGAACACATTGAAAGGGAAGAGAAAACCACAACAAATAAATGTGATAAATGAATCATAGTTATGATACAAGTTGGAATCAATTCATTATTTTAGGGTGATGAAAAAATTGGAAATAATCAAAGAAATATCAAATTCTTGTTTCTAGGAAGATAAAACCATACTTCCACAACACGATCGACCATGAGTCAAACTGTTATAAAAAATGATTCGCATTATTCATTGGATAAAAAATAATGTTAAATCCACAAAAATAAATATCCCAACGAAAATTTGGATCTCTTTCAAATGAATAAATTTTATTCGTTTTCATTATTGGAAATATCCAAAAACTTTTTTCATTTGTGATCCTTGCAGAACCACGATCATTGATCCACAATCCGGATGTATGTCAATGCTCCACCATGCTCTCTTCCCAATCATATGGATTTTTTTGTTGACACTGTGATTTGTCTTTAAACCGGATTATATAATGGGAGCTACGTCATGAAAAATAAACCAATATTAAATGAATTATTTAATTTAGAATTTAATATTTCCCCCATGACCACACCAAAACTATCCACTGATCATCAATAAAGATTATGTCACGTTTATTATAAATCACAAATTCAAGATTCAACGACAGTCTCAGATTTCTCAAAAGAATCTTATTTTGTGATTTATTCATTTATTTTAGGAAAAATGCATGTGGGTGATATCATATATTTTTTATTTTTTATAATCATTACTGAGGCTCATCAGGCCTCAAGATCTCATGTCGCCACAGTACTTCTCCTTGAAAATGTTTTTTAAAATATTCCAAAGTATTACAAGTCAAAACCTAATATGTTATAATTCTGATGAAAATATGAGTTATATTATATTGAATTGCATATTACTTACGACATTTAATATTTTATGTTATATGTGGATTCGTACATAACAACATATATGGGAACGAAGACATAATTGGGAAGTATGTCATCTCATGATTTATAGTCATTTACCTACTAATGTATGTATTATATATGGTAATTAATTTTAGAATATTTTATGTTTCTAAAATTTAAAAAAAATCCACAGTCACATATTATTTTAGATATCTAGTAAGACGTATTGGTCTCTTTGAATGGAATCCTTCATACTCTATTACCGAGATAGATGATGTTAGGGTTGTAGGACCTCTCAGTTACTTTCATATTATTGAGTGCCACCAGCCTAATAGAGTTCTGTGTTAGTTTATATGTATTAACAAATTTCCAAAACATCAAGACAGATACCAATTTGTCATTCCCTAAAGCTAACATGGAGGAATGATCTCAACTAAAGGTGGTATCATGCATATTATATCAAAGTATGGGATAGACATATGAAGCTTTGTATTAATGGAAAACTTACAATACATTTCTATCAACAATAGATTCTTGATTATTCACCATGTAATAGACTAAAATCTATCCTATAAATTTTTAGACATGGTGGGGGGATCCTGGATTTTTTATGATACCAACATTACATTATCTTGTTTTTTTATTGTTTTTCAAGTACGACATGAATTATTTAATAACATACATGACTACCTCATATTATCTAGATATCTAAACCTGGGGAGGGAAAGATATTCTGTCAAGAATCATACCATGCTACAAAATGTGACATGTAACTATCACTTGGTGTTTTACATGATAGTATATGAAATCATCCACTAGAGAGAGAAGATTTTCCTACTCTGAAACCTCCATCTGTAGATGATGATGTGGATGGTTTGTGATGATGATAATGTAGACCACATCTAGTAGCACATCTGTCCTCACCTATTCCACTAAAATAGGATGCTCTTTTAGCTTAAATTCCTCATCATATTTATTATGTGTACTATCATGCTTGAGATATACATCAACTATCAGAATATTCATAATATTTTTATGGTGTAGCAGATCCGAGCTCCTTTTAGATTTCATATACACAAAAAAAAATATTTACTGAACCAACAGCAATATAGTGGATTTATTATGGGATGGTAGTTTTTTCCACTTACGTAGTGCGATAAATATCAAGTTGTTCATTATCAGATCTCAATATACCTATGTAGAAGATGCCCCTCCCCCTTGTGAATCTTAAAAAAAAGTTGCAGACCATCATGGATATTTTATATGAAGAAGATCCCCCTCCGGGTTATTATAATCCACATCATTGGGTAATTTGATGAGTTGAATATCGTCATCCCATTCACACTCCAAACTTTGTGATGACCCCCATTTGTGACATGGATGAAAATTAATTATAAATATTAATTTCAGATGTTCTCCATGACATAAATTATTTAAAATTTCAAAGATTGTACAATATTTGTTTAAATGATCTAATTAATTTAGAATCATTATTAAACTAGTTAAATATAATAAATATATTTTAAGAAAATTAACATATATAGAATATAATACTTATAATATTTATTATTTATAAAATATATAACCCTTTAATTTTTTGAATTAAATCATTTATGTATAAAAAATGATCACATATACATAAATAAAATACTTTTAAGAAATTAATTTAGGTATTCTTAAATTAGGTTTTTTTGAAAAGTGTTAGATGGTTTAATACAATTGGCATTTATTTGTGAAGAAATGTGTTGAAGTTGTCTAGACATCTGATAAATGATATTCTTTAAAACCTAAACTCATTTGTGTTTTTTTAAATCCATATGATAAAACACTTAGTAACATTATGTATAGAATATAATAATGTTATATTTATGTAATGTCAATACCACTTAATATTATTTTTACATTATTATGAATTATTTTCTATATAATTTCAACAAAATTATTACAATAATTTTACATTATTATTTACTGTCAACTAATCATCATTGTTGATAAGGAAATTTTATTATAAGTATTATTCATTTTTAATTATTATTAATACTATGTGTTGAAAATTAAAATTATTAATATATTAATAAACATTACATAATATTAATGATTACTATAATTATTAATTATTTATATCTTATTATTTTTCATTATATACATACGTTAAAATTTGAAAATAATTATTACCTACTATTAAATACTATTAATAACTATTTGAATCATATAAATAATTAATATTTATTGTTTATTTATTTTCATTACTTTTTTATAAGTTAATATTAATTATTAACAATATTATTTTATAACCTATTTTTTTATCATTATTATTTATTTATAATTATTGACAATTATTACTAATGAATATTAATGATAACTGATTATTACATATTATTTGTAACTAATAAAAATTGAAATTAATAATTATAAAAAATATTTCAATTTAATTAAAAAATATATAAAATTAATATATTCATGTTTTTAGTAATGAATAATTATTACTATTGGTAATTACTATTTAATAAAAAAATATTTATAATTATTATTCATTACTATTAACTTTATTTACAATTGAAAATTTATTATTTATTTACTCATTGTTAGTATTTTTGAAATATTACTATAAAATACTATTTAAAAATAGAAACTAAAAAATATAAATTATTTACCATATAAATTTATATGATTACTAAAATCATTTAATTAATAATATCTTCATCAATATATTCATAATTTAGTCATGGGTAGAGTGAAGATATTTAGACTCCAAAGATAGAGAGTTATGGGAACCTTAAGAAAATTAAATTCCAAATTATATTTAATTAATTATTCTATTAATACCCATAGATGAAATGTGATTACATTAGACTACAATTTGGTATGACATGACATGCACCAATATTTTATGGCTTGTCATTCTCCCCTCTATGCCCCATCCCACCAAGTTGATGTATCTTTTTGGACTAATTTGAATCAATAGCCTGATTTAAACTCTTGATACCCATAAATCAATACTTGAAAACCAGGTATCCATTCATATATTGTAATGCCCCATGAGTTTTAAAACGTCTCTCATTGTTCCCCATTCTCCCACTGTATGTTGTCCATGATGCAACACCGCCACCCCAGATTAACCACCACTACAACAATATGGTGCTTGTGTCCCACATTTCTATCATTTTGGGTTTCTGAATGAAATGTGATTTGTGTATATTGAGTTGGAAGTCTCTCTCAGAACTTCATTGCATGGTTCATGACTTTTGGGTAGTTGATCATGGAGGAGATGGGCTTCTTGCTCTCCTGGGCAGGTAACAAAACACCTTTATCAAATTACGTACAATAATATTTTTCCACTTTCATTCTTCCCCATAAGCCCAACCCTCAATATTATAGTATATTATTTGGTTAATTTGAATGAATATCGTGGTTTAAACATAGGATTATCATCGGTTGGTACTCCATTAAAATTTTTTCATTCATAGATTACAACTCGTAGTTGAGACCATAAATGATTAGTCCACCAGTGAAGTGATGATATAGATATAAAATAGTGTGAATAAAATATGGAATGAAATGTACACCATATGTAATGTGGAAAACCCCCAAAAAGGAAATGGGTAAAAAAACACAGAATGATACAAAGATCATTATTGGTAATAGTGGGTACACATTATCCAACTATTTTAAGGAGAAAAATATTATATATATCTCTCTTGAATATGTGGGGAAACTACATCCTAAAATAACCTACATATAAATGAAGAAGTGAAAGTTATTGAGATTATTGGTGAAGTTGATCAGAAAACCATTGGGTGAAATCCACATATATGGGAAACGTGTCACCCTTCTAATCTTCCTCTGCTGGATAGTTGGTCAGTTTTCCAACTCACTGCATCTTCCTTCCATGTTTTCTTTCCTTGACAGAATAACAGGAGGCACCAATCATGAATAAAAAACATATGACATATCTCTACACCTCATTTATATTTTCCAAACATTGCTAATCATGTATCATCAACGACACTCGAGGATCTACTCCATCTGGACTTATCAAAGTCAATACCCCTCAACATAAATTTTTTTAGATTTTCATCACTATGAATTTTCATTATGTTCATGTTTCCATCATTCTCTACATGTCACAAAAAGTGATACCATACCCAACTTTTCTTCCTCAGGGAATGAAAATATTGATCCCTTTCAATGTTCAAGGAGATCTAACTAAAAGAAAACAATGGAATATTCTAATTTATGTGGCTGAGATCCTCCAACAACCTTCTTAACCAAATTACCACTTTTAAAACTTCTTTATCAACCATGAAATTCTCGTATGTCAGGGATTAATCCAAAACTAAGTGTAACATTTAAATCAAGTTCACATAACCTCCTCTAAGAGTAATCATATGACCAGTAGTAGATTTCTTATAGTAAGAATCACCATGAAAAAAAATATATCCTCTAAAAAAATAATTTGATCCCCAATGGCCTAATGTAGAATCTATGGTCTCCTTGATGTGTCCCAAGATCTTCATCACTCTATTCCAATGCTCCCACCATATATTTTCTATGTACCAAATAACTATTCCCAATACATGTGTAATGTATGGTCAAGTACATACCATGGAGAACATTATACTCCTGACTTATTATGAATAGAGTACTCAAGACATCTCTATCCACTCTATTTCACTTATAGGATTTATCAGAGAGGATAAATTGAAATTAGAAGGTAGAGGGGTAGAGTTTTTATTACAATCTTGCATGTTTAAGAATTTCAAGAATTTTTGTATGTAAATATTCTAAGATATCAAAATATTCCAATTATTTCAATCTCAATAAATCTACATCACCAAAATCATGTTTTTTGGTCCCAAATCCTTCTTATTTAACTCCATGGACAACTATGCCTTCATCTCTTGGATTAGATCATTGTTGGTGCCTTCTTTCTACATGTCATCAACATATAACAAAATAATGATTAAATGATTACCTTATGAACACCTAAAATATGTTTTTGTATCTGAATGAAGTATGTTGTGTCCAAGACTCATGTAATGGGAATAAAATTTCCTATACCAACACCTCAAAGACTTATTGAGAATGTATAAATATTTGTTCTACATAAAAATAAATTTCTATTTTCCTTATTTTCTAAACACATCATGTTGTAGAATTTGGATCACATCATCGAGATAAATAGGGAGAATATAATTCTTCATGTCTAGCTACTAGTATTAAATTTTTATGTTGCACCCATCTCAAGAACTACATGAAAAATCATCAATTTCAAACAGTATAAAATATTTATTTGAAATCAATATCTTTCTTATGGGCATATCCTCTGACCACCCATCTTGTGTGATATCATTCAATTTTTATTTTTAATATTAAATTTTAGTAATGGCCCATTTTTTATTGTCTTCCTTTTATGAGGTAACAGAACAAGATACCAAGTCTTTCTCTTCTGTAGGTATTCAAGTTACTCCTGCATCACCACTATCCATGAGGATACATCTATACTCTTAGTTTCCTCTAAAGAAGAGTATGGATCTCAATAATTGATAACTAAGAAGTAAAAAATATTTATTTAACTTATATAACAGGACTTCCATATTAGTTCCCTCCCACCATGAATTGAAAACTATGCTCCATACTCAATCAGTACTTGATTTTCTTTATATGTTAATGCCTTATAGGAAACCGGTTCATTCTTCTATTTTCCCTCCACCTAGTATTTTTTGGATTCTATATTCTCTTTATCCATGTGTCCAACAATTATAATTTTCACATTGAATTCAATAAAAATTAAATATCCCTCTATAATAAATTTTGGTAGTGGGGTCCCACAAAAAATACCAACTCATGCCATCACCATATCCCAAGAAGACACATTTCCTGGATCATGAATCCAACTTCGATCTTTCCTAGTCCTTAAAAAAATAATTTATAAGTATTACAGAATAAAAAAAATGAGAATAATTTTTAGGTTTATGAATTTACATTTCCATTGGTGTCTTCAAATAAATCAAAATTTGAGGAGATCATTTCATCACATAACATGTGGTTTTCACTGCTTATACCCAAAATGTTTTGGAAATTACTGTCATCTTCCACTTCCTCCTTCTTCTATCAAATAAGGTTTTTTCCATCCTCTCTACCACTATATTATTTTGAGGTGTGTACACCACCGTGAAATATCTCTTGATTCCTTCCTATTGAAATCGTATCTAAATCATCTAATGTAAACTCCACACCATTTTCTGTTCTTAAAACCCAATCTTGTTTGTAGATTCAATCTCCATATTCACATTGAATGTTTTGATGACTTCAAAAACATACACTTTACTCTTGGTTGTGTACCCACAATGTCTATTGGAATAATCATCAATGAATTATACAAACTACCTTACTCCTCAAAAGGATATAATTAGTGATTTATAAATGTTAGAATAAGTCAAATCTAAGATCTCATTGATTTGGGTTTTTGATGTCCCAAAATTTAACCTATATTCCATGATAAAAAAACAATGCTCACAAAATGGTGAGGATATCTTTATAATCCCATGCATATGTTTCTGTTCTAAAAAAATAGTAGGCCTCATTCTGAAAAATGGCCATGATTTTGATTCCATAATAGCATCAACACTTTCATCAAGGTAGCTAATGTGAAAAATATATCCACCACCTTGTATGTTTCACCCAAAAACATGTATAGATTGTATGATATCTTCTCTTACATCATCACCAAGTTACAACCCGTCATAATTCTAATCACCCCTTTCTCTGAAAGTGTCTTTAATCTGATATCATCAAATTTTCCTAAAGAAAAATTGTTCTTCTATAGGCCCTTAACATGTATTACTCCTTTATTGGTTTGAATAATAGCATCATGCATCTTCAGATTAAGGGATCCGACTCAAACGACCTTAAGGGTATGATCTTTAACCTTGTACCCAAGTCCTTCCAAAATTGTTTTATAATAATCATACTGTTCTCCTCATGATTTCATGTTCCATGTTGCGTTGGAGTTGATTATCCATGCATCATTGACACACAACCTACTTCTCATCGTCATTTTCTCTTTATTGAAAAGTATATCTCCATTCCCAAAAATAATCAAAAAATTTCCATGAGATCTCCATTCACTACTATTATTAATCAAAAAAATCCTTTTTATGATCCCATTAAATCCATAATTGTCACATGTGGAATTCTTTTTCTTACTGGATGATTTGGACATAACCTGATTTTGGATCCCAATGAAACCATCCTCTATCATCCTTCTTCTATCTATAGATAGAACCACTTATTAGTTCAAATTTGGGTGTCTATCACCTGTGATGCTGAATTTATTTTATTCTTCTAGGACCATAGCTGTGACATCATTTAAGAGAATCATATCTATCCAGATATTTTTGGTGTGGTTGATAATGAGAAGTACATATGAATCTGAATAACTAAGGATAAAAATAACTTCACATTAAGTATCAAATATTTTATATTCTAATATGTGATCTTAGAGAACAGGTTATTATGGGTGTTGATGTGGTAGGACACCTATGATGACTCAACCATTCAAAGAGTGTACAATTTTCTCTTCAGAAGCCTTTTTTCATAGTGACTTGGCCTCGTACAGCTTCGTCAAAGTATCTCATATTTCCATCACAATATTTTTATCCACAATGCATGATAGGACCATTTTTGAAAAATCCAAATCGAAGTTAGTAATATAATTATGTTCCATTCTATTCTATTTCACTTCCATCACACCCTTCAGTTTTCTCTAATTGAATGTACGCAATTATCCTTCTACAACACTACATGCTTCATTATTTTCCACAAACAAAAATTATTCTCATTGAATTTATCAATCGTGAATTTTTCCACAATCTAGACATGTTGTTAGTCTAGAACCTCCTCTATTTCATAAAAATTTATTTAATAATATAAATATATTTTTGATGAGAAAGATAAACTAGAGTAGAGATTATATTGAACACTAAAATTTTTAAATAATTATTAATATCCATACAAGTGAACAAAAATGGCCTAAAACCTTAATCTAAAACCACTTGTTGGTAGAGTTAATGATTGGTATACTGGTTCAGAGATAATAGAAAGATAAAATAATGCGAAAAATCATGAATAAATTGATTCCTGTTGTAATGTGGAAAAATCCTCCAAGTGAAAGCGATAAAATCCCATAGGCAAATAGATGGATCACTATGGGTAAAGGTTCCTAAACAATACAAAATTATTACTAGGGGAAACACTCATAAATACCCCTGTTTAATATGTAGGGAATCTTACTCTAAAAATAAAACACATATAATTGGTGAAATTCCAGTTATTGTGATTTATGGTGAAGGTGATTACAATATTATTGGGGGATATCCCTTCTTATAGGCTGACTCTCCCATTATGATCTCTCTCCAGATGATGGTTGTTAGGGGTTTCCACCCACAACATCTACTAGCCATGCTCATCTCTCTTGACATAAAAAGGGGGTAACACCAACCAAGATTAAAAAAACATTTGACACCCACACGCATTGCAAAGTGTCTCCCACTACACCACCTTCTCCGAATATGGGTAGGCTATAGTGAGGCCTAGACCCATAGATAAACCACCACCAAATTGTTTTGGTACATGAACATCATATTTCTATCTATTTAGTATTTTGGATGATATGTTCTTGATCAAGTCGAATGTATTTTTTTGTACTTTGAGCTAGATCACTATAAATTATATTGCTCACCTACCATGAAAACTAATAGATTTGATCAATATTGGGGGGGTCGGGGTTATAATTTTTTTTAAATGAGATAGCGTTTGGGGTATATTAAAAAAGGTATTTAAGATTTTTTAACCCTTTTCTCGTATCTCCACTCACTGGGACTCAAGAACGGGGTTCACATTTCCTTCAGAATTTTTAATTAAAAAATCATCAATAGTAATAAATACTAATTTAATATAAATATATATTTATTAAAAAATCATTAATATAAATAAAATATAAATACCTATTAATATATATTAATTAAAAAACTAAAAATAATAATAATAACAGTGTTCATGGAAATGATGATCAACTGGTCTGATTCCTAGTGCACTGGTATATCGCAAGTACTGATTGATTTTAATTTTTGCAATAGATCCATACATCCAAAAAAAATCATTATGAATATGTAAATATATTAATATCTCCACATTACATTACTAATTCATTCCACTTATTATCTTTTATAATAAAATGATGTAAAAAGATCATGGAAAAATGATATCAGTTTATAATTAAGAAATATGTCATCCATTATTTCACACTTAGTCATGTGATCCATATTCAGTGTAGAAAAAAATATGCTTTTATTTCATAAAAAATGTAGTCTTCTACCAACTAATCATGATACCATATGAAATGATAACTCTGGTACATATCATGAAGGTTAATGCAATTTTATTTTAGGATTATGATATTAAATTTCACATGAATATTTTATTAGAACAATCATCATATAACTCATGCACTTACATTAACAAATTTCTCAATAAAATTAATGTGCAATAAAAAGGATAAATAGTATTTCAGGGAATGTTCTACAGTAATTGGATTTGATTCTAATGGATAATCTAATTCTGGAAGCAACTTTATATTTCTTCATTTTCCTCCTCATCAAGGGAAAAGCTCATAAACATATTTATAATGGTGAATCTCTTCAATAATGGTCTTCAATATGTGACAATGTGAATAATACACCAAAATTATTCTTCAAATTATGAATGCCTATATTTGAATACATATATAAATTCACAGAGGATTATCTTCTTCAATATTTATTCTCTGAGATACCAAAAATATTATAAAAAATGATTAAATCTTATTTATACTTATTTTCTTGGATGTGCAAACACATTCTTAAAATTCCTTAATGATGACCCTCATTAAAATTTTTATTTTAAATATAATTGATTTATCATTCAAGCATGATACCTTCTTCATAATTATGATCATGTATTGATATCATTCACTACTTCTCATGTTCTCCCCTTGATAACATGGTTCTACATTAATTCCAGACATCATAATAACTGATAAAATAAACAATGATTTAGGAAATATGGTGGATCTTCCTTAATTTTTAATGTGAATAGTAAGGTTGAGTTATTTTCTTAATGATGTTTGTTCAATTACTCTTATATTCATGATTTCACATCTGAACATCTGAATATATGTTTGGAAATATATTGGTGTAGACTGTATCTCTTTACACTACATTATTACTTTTTTGGAGTTTTTTCCCTTATTATCCTTCATGGAAGATGAAATATTAACACTCTTAAATATTGTTTATTATTCTAGAAGAATATGAAATCAATATTTTCCACAATTTCCATAATTTTATCACATGATGGAGGTATTTAATGTTTAAAATATTCTAGTGAATATTGTGTACGAGAAGAAAATGTCTAATTCATTTATAAATTTTGAATATGTATTTTCACAAAATTTATAAAATGAACTTCTAATTCCATACATCCCATATTGTGGTTTTTTGGATATTTAATCATAATCACCTCTCCTTCATAAATGTTGAGACCCAAATCTTGACGAACATGGAAATTACATTACATTTGCAGAATACATAATACATAACAAAAAAGACACAAAAGGATCGTAATAGTTTAGTGTCTTTGGAAACTCAGAATATAAACAACTAATCATGTTGGAAGATCTTCAACATCTCCCATAACGATCTTCCCCTTTTTGTTTCCTTACCTAAAACCTTTCTTTATTTCCTGGGGAAAATAAAACATAAAAAGGGTGAGCTTGAATGCTTAGTAAGGGTAAGCATGGATAAAATAAAAAAAATCATATACATTTGAGCTTAAAAACATGAACATAATGTTTAAACATCAAAATCATGAGCAATGACATATAACATGGAAGTACATAAGGCATAGATCATAAAGAAACATTAATCATGATAAAATAGCATGGGAGAAAAACATGTAATTGTGGAAACTATTCAGCACATGTCATGATTTCCATAGTAGCCAAGGCATTGCTTCCAAGACCATCTTAGTGGACAAAGTCCCTTTCTGAATCGAGTTCACTCCTCGTTTCAGTCCTGTAACACTGAACCATATTAACTTACCATTCCAGAAATTTCTATCTCATGAGATATAAATGTTTACCCAAGGCATTGGAGGGAGATATAGGTCCCACAAATCTCATAATGAAATCATTCTTACTTGTGCCACAACATAAACATAAATCATTCATCATAACCCAATGAATAAAATGGGTTTCATAAACATCATTCCATCATCACATAATCCATATAAAATAAATGGACATCATTTCATAATAAGAAAAGTGAAACCATGTAAATAATAGAAACTTTATACTTGAACCATACACATATGAAATAATGTCATCTTAGATGTAAAATGGTTTTGATAAAACACTTGAAATGAATTCTTGAGGAAAATATTCTTTCTTCTTCAAAATCAATTTCTTTTCACAAAATGTCATGAAATTTTAAAAGAAAAATATTTTGTTTAAAATAGTCATGAAATCTTTTTGAGGAAGCTTCATGAAAATAAGGCTTTATAAAACCTTAAAAACAAGTTCGTGTCGTATAAGTTAAAAAAACATTCTTCTCGTACTTTTGCCACAAAAGTCAAAAAGTACCTCGTAACGTAAATAAAAGAATGATTCCTTACATACCATGTATTAAAATCCAAAAATGGGTAAAAATGACTATAAACATACATGAAAACACTTTTATAAAACATGGACATGGACGATAAAAATAACCCCAGTAAATACTTACGAATAAGCAATCTCGGATAAAAAATGAGATTTGCAAAATTATCCCTTAACTTAGGTCTGATATGCTTCGTACATATCCAAAACTCATGTATAATGATTTAAATAATTTCATTTACTTATTACAGAATCATATTTATTGTTATTATATCATATATGGTTCACTTATGACTTTATTTTACCCGTTCGTTTGTAAATTCCATGTTAAAGAGCGTTTTTTGTAAAATCGTTTCATTTGTCGTCCGTGTTTTGACTTGTAATTATTCATATGATTACTTAGGTCATGATTACTTAATTAAAGAATATAAAACATGATTTATATAATAAATATTCAGAATATACATATATATAATAGATCAGTAAATGGAAAGAAATACACCGTTCATGGAGACGGTAGGTTGTACGTACGCATGAACGTTGTTTTCGTTTCCTTATTGAGTTTAATGGAATTAAGTAGATGACATACATATATATATATATATATACATAAATCCAGTAGCTTTATAATGTCATATATTTCATTATTATTGCTTATATATACTTTATAATCATTCTTAAATGGTTAACATGGAGAATGAATCTCATCGCGTCGTGGAGACGGTAGTCCGTACGTACGCACAAGCGATGATATCGTTTCCATAATTATTGAATTGAATTGTAGTGGATGATAAAATATATCAGAATCATTATGATGTTATAATAACTATGTATATTTATTCTTTACACCATAATACCCATCCACGTAAGGTGTTGGTGGAAAAACAGATTACACCACGGCGTGGAGATGGTATTTCGTACGTACGCACGTGCGGTGATTTTTTTCCGTAGGATGGATAGAAGGTGAAATGGGGTTGTTTAATATTTATAATAACATATCAGTATATTAGTGATACTTATTTTATTACTTTATAATGAAACAACTAAAGAAGAAGAAGTTGAAGAAGAATGGAGTTTGAAAGAATCGGTAGAATAAATTACATCTTCTTCGATACGCCTCTTTGAAACCTCCTCTTAGGGAACTAAGATTTGTCTTTGAAGTAGACCAGGACCTATAGGATGTTTCTAGGGATGTGGATAAGATACTTTGGCAGGGGTTGTCCGAGCTTGAAGTCTCAATGTGGTGTGAGGAAGAGAGGGAGGAGGTGCCCTTTTATAAGGGAGGAGAGGGGCGCCTTTGGAATAACTAAAAATATTATTTTATTATAAAGCCAAATTCGATATTAAATAGATCCAAATTGATTTATTTCGACGCTAAGGTGGGGATATTTCGAAATACCCTCATCCAATAGAATTTAGAAAAGTTTAGGTTCCTATTTTAACCTTATCATTAAGATTTAACATTAAGTTAGATAATTTTATTTTTACCGTGTCTTTTTGTGTTCTTACACTATATGGTTAATAAACTTACTATAAGAAGCCAAACGAACCCCAAGTTGTTTATTATTAATATATATAACCTTATCTAAGTCATTTTTCCAAACCTTATATTTTTAGGAATAAAATAACAATTAATAATATAATATTTGTTTTAAAAACTATTTTATGTCAATTTTGACACTATTTAGTAATTGATTTTTGTGAAAATCATAAAAGAATGATTAGTTCGAAAAAAGTTAATTATAAAAATAATAAAATGTCATATTAACCTAGAAAATTAGTGTAATTCGTAAAAAGTCTCAAATTACATTTATTTTTGTATTTATAACATCAATTATGTCAATATTTAATAAATAAGATAATTACTGCATCATCATTGTGTCATAAATAAATTAAATTATATAATGTCTAAAAATTAAAAATAAAATACCATTATGTAGGAAATAGTTTTATATTTCTAATGAATATTTATAGTAGAATTCATCTTATGTATAACCCTATATTAAAAATGATATACTTATTAAACTTTGATTTTAACTATTTTTACCCTTCTTTAAATAAATTAATATTAAATGTCCTAATCCAATCCAAATGGGCCTAAATGGTCATCTTTTATTCCTAAGGTTGTTTTTGGTCGAATTACACTTATCCAATAGAATTTTGACATGTGTTAGGGTAATAATAATATCATTTCTACCCTTAATTACCCTATTTACTTTTAACCGTGGTAAAAAAAGTAAAAAGTTACTATTTACCAAAAATTATTTTCATCTCATTGAACCACATTTTACTTACTGACATCAACCGTGTCTCTTGTATGTTTGAAATTCCACTCATAGAAGCGGTAAAATTATGTTTTATGAAAAATCCATTTTTTTAACTACCACTTAGTGGTTTTACTATTCATCAAAAAATGAATGTTTCCAGAAAAATACCAAAAATTAGGCCCAAGCTATATTTGATATTATGAACTCAAAAATGATGTCTATTTTACCAAATTCAAAACATATCAGTTGAATTAATTAATTTAAAAATTAATTCCCGTCGTCAAAACAAATAGCATGTTCTTAAGAGATAATAACTATCAAAAGATTGACACTTGTTTATGTCTGTTTTAGATGTGAAATTACATCCAATGACCAACATTGTATTAAATTGTGAAAATATCTTCTAAATATACTTTAAAACCAATCAAATTAATAATTTATCACTATTAATTATTTCGATTAAAAAGGTTGTTTTTAATTAAAATTTAGTAATTTTCACTATTCATCAGAAAATGAAAGTTATCCGAAAAGTACCAAAATTTCACCATAAGCTAATTTCGATATTACGAATCCAAAAATGAAGTCCATTTTGAAAAATAAAATTTACAAAATTTCAAAAATTTGATAGTACTATTCATAACGGCTAGTTTTAAAAATATTTTAATAGCATATCGTTGTTTAGTGAAACTCGGTATTGCGTACTACACATGCTATCGAGGAAGGTCGCGATTGCGCGTAATTCAAGTCAAGTCAAAGATGCGTGTTGTGCAAGCTCCTTTTGGTGTAGCGTACAACACAAGACCTTAATGAAATGAAAAGGAATATTTTTCATAAAATCTTGGGGTGTTACATTCTACCCCCCTCAAAATGAATTTCACCCTCGAAATTCGTCGGGGTTATAAATGGTTTACTCCTCGAAAGTTTCTTTAATAGAAACCCACATCATAAAAAGGAATACCATAACCAATCTTTAAAATCAAATGTATGAAACGTAACGGTTACCCAAATAAACTAATCACTAGGTTTCCACATAGATGAAAATATGGATATGGAAGAGAAATCTAACCATCATGTTCTGATGGAGAGTGGTAGAGAACATGGCTATAGAAAAGCCAGCAATCACAAATCCATAGATTTTTTATGATCTAAGGTACCATCTGATTCATCAGATATAAGGGCACTAGGACAACATTTTTGGTTTTCAAGATCATTTCCCTAAAGTTGATGAATTAAAAGAAATACTTACATGATTTTGGTAAAATCTCACTGTTGTTTGTGCCTTGAACAATTTCCACTTCATCTCTTAAAGAAATTAAGTTTAATTTGTTATTCGTGATGTGTTAGTAGATCATGTGATAGAATGATGGGTCATTCCATCTGTCTCAAACAAAAGGTTATAAAAGTTATCAAAAATACATAAGTCCATCTATAGTGAGATTAATCATATATGGTTCCTAAAATGGACTTATACTTCATATATCATACTGCTTAATATAATAAATCTAGTTTCTACTAAACAGGGACTTCCTGTAGGCCAGTGGTAGGCGATAAAGACAAGTCGCACTTCGGTTGTCGGTTCGATTCCCACAGCCTTATCTGACGCGATGGGTTGTCGCCCGTCCTGTAGGTTGTCCTTTTTCTAAAACTAAATTACTATAACATCCCATCAGTAATATTTAAAAAAGTTTAATCCTTGAACAATACTAACTTATGTCCAACATAATCCATTCCAATCTTTAGGCTTATCTAAAATACTTCGGTCCAATCTCATAGTATAAAGAAAATGATTACTTGGAATGTCACATAACAATAACATGAATTCCATCATTTATCCCCCATATATCATAAGATATATCTTGTTGGTCAAATTACAAACATGTGAATACCTTAATCATGTATTATCTTGAAGAATGAATACCCATTGAACCTCAGTGAAAACATGAATGCAGTTAAAAGTTAACATTTTTCACATACCAAAATCCTACAAATTCTATATAATCAAACCATGATATTACTTAGTCCTTATATCAATCATGAGCTAATGAATACAATCAAACATCTCATTATCTTCTTATTCCTTCATTATGCACATATCATCTACTTTCCAAAAATATCTGAATAACCTTCCATGGTTACTGGTATCATTCAACATATACTTTCAAATACTTTAGGAAAGACAATAATGTAACAATCCATAGATGATTCTTTATTCCATAGTACCATACATTATTCTTTATAAACATAGAATCATTCCACTAGCTTCTTAAACCACTAACTGAGCTTCATCATTTCTTTTATCTCATATTTCATTTGTAGTCTCCTCATCATCATCCACATAAATACTACTCATATGACCATGCTGATTCTGTTCATGAGATTTTCCCTTAGGGCATTGGTTGGAACAATGCCCATACATTCCACATTTAAAACATCTAATCATTTTTTATGTCGTAGCAACACCATTATCCTCATTATCCTTGTCCATGGTATTAACTGAACCTTTTCCTTTGCACTTACTGGCTTTGTTTCCTTCTTTCCCACACCCAAAGAATCTTCTAGTTCCTTTGAAACAATCTACTTGATGCCTCTTCCCACATGAATTACATAGGGGAAATTGAACTTTTTTTCCTCTATGATCATCATGAAACTCTATCTCTCTCTTATTATCTGAGTCGGGAAACTTACCAAAGTTGAGATTATTGATCATATTATTTGATTTCTGATTAGGCATAATAACGATATTTGGACTTCCAAATCCCGTTTCATTTTGTTGCTCATGAAGAATATCATTCCACTGTATGTCATATCCTCTATTATCGTGAATCTTCATGTTTCCAGCCATTTTCTAAAATCCAAAAAGAATAGAGTGAGAGGAAAAATCATGCTAAGGAAAACAACATAGTAAAGGGGGAGTACCCTCAATATATAACATCTTAGGTTAAATTCTAAGATCGTTAGTGCAATTCTAGGACTATAACCTATACGTATACTTAACCTTAGAGACATCCCTAGACATACCTTAGAAATATCTCTAGGGATCTCACTAACGTTTTCACATCCTAGTATCCAAAGGTTGACTAAACATTTTCTCAGATACCAACTGTAGAGACCCAAGGCTTGACGTACATGGACATTACATTACTTTTGCGGAATACTTAATACCTAACAAAAAAGACACACAAGGATTGTAACAGTTTAGTGTCTTTGGAAACTCGTAATATAAACAACTAATCATGTTGAAAGATCTTCAACATCTCCCATAAAGATCTTCCCCTTTTTGTTTCCTTACCTAAAACCTTTCTTTATTTCTTGGGGAAAATAAAACATAAAAAGGGTGAGCTCGAATGATCAGTAAGGGTAAGCATGGATAAAATAAAACAAATTATATACATTTGAGCTTAAAAACATGAACATAATGTTTAAACATCAAAATCTTGAGCAATGACATAAAACATGGAAGTACTTAAGGAATAGATCATAAAGAAACATTAAGAATGATAAAATAGCAAGGGAGTAAAACATGTAATTGTGGAAACCATTCAGCACATGTCATGATTTCTATAGTAGCCAAGGAATTGCTTCCAAGGCCATCTTAGTGGACAAAGTCCCTTTCTGAATCGAGTTCACTCCTCGTTTCAGTCCTGTAACACTGAACCAGATTAACTTACTGTTCCAGCCATGTCTATCTCATTAGATATAAATCTTTACCCAATACATTAGAGGGAGATATAGGTCTCACCCATGTCATAATGAAATCATTCTTACTTGTGCCACAACATAAACATAAATCATTCATCATAACCCAATGAATAAAATGGGTTTCATAAACATCATTCCATCATCACATAATCCATATAAAATAAATGGACATAATTTCATAAGTAGAAAAGTGAAACCATGTAAATCATAGAGACTTTATACTTGAACCATACACATATGAAATAATGTCATCTTAGATGGAAAATGGTTTTGATAAAACACTTGAAATGAATTCTTGAGGAAAATATCCTTTCTTCTTCAAAATCAATTTCTTTTCACAAAACGTCATGAAATTTTAAAAGATAAAGATTTTTTTTAAAATAGTCATGAAATATTTTTGAGGAAGCTTCATGAAAATAAGGCTTTATAAAACCGTAAAAACCTGTTCGTGTCGTATAAGTTAAAAAAACATTCTTCTTGTACTTTTTCCAAAAAAGTCAAAAAGTACCTCGTAACATAAATAAAAGAATGATTCCTTACATACCATGTATTAAAAGCCAAAAATTGGTAAAAATTACTTTAAACATACATGAAAACACTTTTATAAAACATGGACATGGGTGATAGAAATAACCCTAGTAAATACTTACGAATAAGCAATCTCGGATAAAAAATGAGATTTGCAAAATTATCCCTTACCATAGGTCCGATATGCTTCGTACGTATCCAAAACTCCTGTATAATGATTTAAATAATGTCATTTACTTATTATAGAATCATATACATTGTTATTATATCATATATGGTTCACTTATGACTTTATTTTACCCGTTCTTTTGTAAATTCCATGTTAAAGAGCGTTTTTGGTAAAATCGTTTCATTTGTCATCCGTGTTTTGACTTGTAATTATTCATATGATTACTTAGATCATGATTACATAATTCCAGAATATAAAACATGATTTATATATTATATATTCAGAATATACATATATATAATAGATCAGTAAATGGAAATAAATACACTGTTCATGGAGACGGTAGGTCGTACGTACGCATGAACGTTGTTTTTGTTTCCTTATTGATTTTAATGGAATTAAGTAGATGACATACATATATATATATAAATAAATCCAGTAGATTTATAATGTCATATATTTCATTATTATTTCTTATATATACTTTATAATCATTCTTAAATTGTTAACATGGAGAATGAATCTCATCGCGTCGTGGAGACGGTAGTCCGTACGTACGCACGAGCGATGATATCATTTCAATAATTATTGAATTAAATTGGAGTGGATGATACAATATATCAGAATCATTATTATGTTATAATAACTGTGTATAGTTATTCTTTACACCATAATACACATCCATGTAAGGTGTTGGTGGAAAAACAGATTACACCACGGCGTGGAGACGGTATTATGTACGTACGCACGCGTGGTGATTTTGTTTTTCGTAGGATGGATAGAAGGTGAAATGGGGTTATTTAATATTTATAATAAAATATAAGTATATTATTGATACTGATGTTATTACTTTATAATGAAACAACTAAAGAACAAGAAGTTGAAGAAGAAGGAAATTTGAAATAATCGGTAGAAGAAATTACCTCTTCTTCGATACGCCTCTTTGAAACCTCATATTAGGGCACTAATATTGGTCTTTGAAGTAGACGAGGACCTCTAGGATGTTTATATGGAATTGGAGAATAGAATATGGTAGGGGTTGGCCGAGCTTGAAGGCTCAAAGTGGTGAGAGGAAGAGAGGGAGGAGGTCCCCTTTTATAAGGGAGGAGAGGGGCACCTTTGGAATAACTAAAAATATTATTGTATTATAAAGACAAATTAGGTTTTAAATAGATCCAAATTGATTTATTTAGAATATAAGGTGGGGATTGGTCTAAGGACTCTCATCCAATAGTATTTAGACAATTTTAGGTTCCTATATTAACCTTATCGTTTAGATTTAACATTAAGTTAGATAATTTTACTTTTACCATGTCTTTTTGTGTTCTTACACTATAAGGTTAATAAAATTACTATAAGAAGCCCAAAAAACCCCAAGTAGTGTATTAATAAAATATATAACCTTATATAATTCATTTGGCCAAACCTTATATTTTTAGGAATAAAATAACAATTAATAATATAAAATTTGTTTTAAAAACTATTTTATGTGAATTTTGACACTATTTAGTAATTGATTTTTTGGAAAATCATAACAGAGTGATTAGTTCTAAAAAAGTTAACTATATCAATACTAACATGTCATATTAACCTATAAAATTAGTTCAATTCATGAAAAGTCTCAAATTACATTTATTTTGTTATTTATAACATCAATTATGTCAATATTTCATTAAAAAGATAATTACTGCATCATCTTTGTGGCATAAATAAATTAAATTATTTAATGTCTAAAAATTACAAATAAAAAACCATTATGTAGAAAATCGCTTTAGCATTCTAATGAATATTTATAGTCGAATTTATCTTATTTATTACCCTATATTAAAAATGTTATACTTATTAAACTTTGATTTTACTATTTTAACCCTACTTTAAATAAATTAATAATAAATGTCCTAATCTAATCCAAGTGGCCCTAAATGGTCATAATATATTCCTAAGGTTGTTTTTGGTCTAATTACACTTATCCAATAGAATTAGGACATGTGTTAGGGTAATAATAATATCATTTTACCCTTAATTACCCTATTTACTTTTAACCGTAGTAAAAAAAAGTAAAATATTACTATTCACCAAAATTTATTTTCATCTAATTGAACCACATTTTACTTACTGACATCAACTGTGTCTCTCGGATTTTTAAAATTTCACTTACAGAAGCGGTAAAATTATGTTTTATGATAAATTCATTATTTTTAACTACCACTTAGTGGTTCCACTATTCATCAAAAAATAAAAGTTTCCAGAAAAATACCCAAAATTAGGCCTAAGCTATATTTGATATTATGAACTCAAAAATGATGTCTATTTTACAAAATTCCAAACATATCAGTTGCATTAATTAATTTAAAAATTAATTCTCGTCTTCAAAACAAATAGCGTGTTTTTAAGAGATAATAACTATCAAAAGATTGACACTTGTTTATGTCTGGTTTAAATGTGAAATTACATCCAATGACGAACATTGTATTAAATTGTAAAAATCTATTCTAAATATAATTTAAAACCACTCAAATTAATAATTTATCACTATTAATTATTCCAATAAAAAAGGTTGTTTTTAATTAAAATTTAGTAATTTTCACTATTCATCAGAAAATGAAAGTTATCCGAAAAATACCAAAATTTCACCCTAAGCTAATTTCGATATTCCGAATCCAAAAATGAAGTCCATTTTGAAAAATAAAATTTACACAATTTCAAAAGGTAGTTATTACTATTCATAACGGCTAGTTTTAATAATATTTTAATAGTATATCGTTGTTTAGTGAAACTCGGTATTGCGTACTACACACGCTATCGAGGAAGGGCGTGATTGCGTGTAATGCAAGGCAAGTCAAGGATGCATGTTGTGAAAGCTCCTTTTAGTGTAGCGTACAACACAAGACATTAATGAAGATAAAAAGAATATTTTTCATAAAATCTCGTGGTGTTACAATAAATATATATTATTAACTCAAATTCTTGTTCAGGAAACATAATTTTTTTAATATTGATTCATGTTTCACGATCTTCTAAGATTTTACATCCTATTTCAAATCATTGAGATCAATAATATTTTTCAAGATTTATTCAAGTTAATTGTTCTTTTCATCCAAAGTATGTTAGAATTTCATATAATTAGTATTATTAATATTTATTAATGAATTTAATAATATTATTTATTATATATATGAAGATAATAATACTATGTATTAATATGAATAGAAATTAGTAATTGTTGGTTTTGGTTGATAATTTGACAGTAGTAAAGAACTTATTAAAAAAAGAACAGAACTCTATAAATGATAATAGTAAGTAACATATTATGTGTATCATAAATCTATTATCCACCTATTTTACCCGTGCATTGTGGATGCTCCTGTTTCCCATAGCCAAGCATACACTGGATATGTCCACACCATATCTATATATGTCTCCGCTCTAGTGTATGTTTCTCCTATATATCATCATCGATAGCCACCTCTAGATCCTCGTGTGTGAAAGGAGGTGGATGTGCAGTCTCAACACCTATACCTTATCCTACATCTAAGGATAGTGAGTTCTAGATAGAACTCTCACCGACATGTGATGAATATAGTTATTGTGCTACGGATGTCTTCATAATAAAGAGTAGTAAAGAATCCATCTTTGTATAGTAAATATCTATATCTGCCTCTAGATTTGACTAATAATCTATATGAGCATCTAACTGATCATGATGAACACCCTCCATATATGGAACATCAGAATCCATAATAAAGTTTTCGCCCTTGGTACATCTATATGATTCTTAGCAGCCTCAGTATTCTCAACATCATTTGGACGATCAATTAAAATTCAATGGTATATCTCATCCATCAAAGGAATCAAATATTCCATAGAACAGTAAAAATATGTCTATTAAAATATGACTCTCTCCACTGGATCAGATATGTAATGTATACGATTGATATGAACATCCTACGAAAACAAATTTCACTATTAAGTAATGTTAATAAAAAATATGTTCAACAGTGGATGGAATAATGAATACCAACTAATGAAGGCCCCATTCGTGTCATATCAAAAATATGACTAGTGACCTACAGTTCCAGAATGCATAGATGATCTAATAAATTAAAACATATTATCCTTCCCCTCATAATCCGGACTACTATCGTGTTTCCCTTTGATCAATATATGTTGTAAGGTTTCTCTTCTATTCAATGTCTCTCTTCCCCGATGACTTCAAGGAATGCCATGAATGTAACTGACTGGGAGGGATAGAAACTACATGAAGGAATCTGAACAGCCTCGTAGTTCTATGAGTCTAATGCCACTAAAAAATATTAAAATGAATCAATGGAACCATGGAGGAGCCGGTATAAGGTATCACCTTACAATAATCTAGAATACTCTGGATGATATCATCAGAATATATCATCCATGTAATCTGAAAGAAAAAAATAATAATCAATTAATAAATAATGTAATGTACAATAAATAATAATGACTTAGCTATATAAATAATAGTCACTAATATCATCTGGTCGAAGCATGTCCAACATATGTTTGTAGGTATAGAAATCATGTCTGGCAGTATCTAAATGCCAATGTGCCTGAATCCACCTATAGATAACATTATTATAGTTCCATTTCAAAATAAGAAGTTATACAATTATGTTGTACAATACAAGAAAGTAATAACACACCATTATCCTTGTGGGGACTCTACTACAATATCTATAGGAAATGGCATATGGGGCATGTAGAGTGAAGAGAGGGATGTGCTCCCATACCCACATCTATATAAGAACAATAAATCATGTGATATGTATCTTATAAATGCAACATGCAATTAATAGTGCCATGTATATATATTAAAGGCAATAAGACCCCAACTATATAGTCATGCCTCGTCTAAATCCTCTTGAAAAGGAAAATACATCATATTTATAAATATAGTCGAGTGATCCAAAAAAACCATGCCACCAATCAGCCTCAAAATATATGCACCTGCAAATCGCAGCATGGTGACTTCATCATCATCCTATGAAAAATGTTTTAAGTTTTAGTATGACTAGGGAATTCCTAATCTACCATCGATGATGGAACTTTCATCGGTGTGGACCTTTATACCCAGTAATCTATAAACAAACTCAAACCAAAATTCTCCAACTCATCCTGTCACAACAACATCGTTTATGGGGAGGCCCAACAGAATGGGAACTTCATGTAGTGTAATAATCACCTCCCCCTCTATAATAGGTAATGTATGTGACTCCGAACTCTATCTCTCAATGACCACAACAATGAGTTGATGGTCAAAAAAGGAGATGTCGCGCATTTCTATGCTATATAACCCAGTACGACGAAGATGGGGGTGATAACAGGAGGTGGTGTGGCATGATGGAAATTATTTGATCTATTAAAACTCAAAGGATGAATATGATGTTCCTCTAAAACCAATATTGAAACATTAGTATCCTAGGTAGTGAGCAATGGAGGATCTAATATTTGCACAAATTATATCATTATTTCATTTTTTATATTGAATTCAATACAAATTGTAAAAAACATTCAAAAAACTACCACAAGAAAAATAAGGTATACAAATATATAGGGGTGGTGCTTTTGGTTATGTTTGTTAATTTATTATTTTATTGATCTCCAGTGAAGTTAAATTTATTCAAAAAAATTTATATAAAATAGCAGTGATGACAAACCCACATTAAACATGTGGATGCATGATACATTAATTTACATTGTATGTTAATTTTTTTTCATAGTTATAGAATCACAAAATTCTTTCTAAGAAAATCCAAAAATGAAAAAAAACTAATATTGAAAATGTTAGAAATAGAGAATTCGGAAATCAGATTATTCATTACTAAAACATCCACATACAAAAAAAACATACATTCATAATAAAATATGTAGACTCGATCATGGAAGACGGGATGTGGAGCCATGTCCTTCCACTTGGGGACATCTCGTAAGAGTATATCCTTCTATGTGAAATAAAATTATACATCATAGTCACCCTCGACATTACCGAGGAAAATCCATTTCATTTCTGATTCGATTAGAATTTTGTCATCCTTGGGGGCACAACTTGTTATTAGGAGTCCAATAATTTAAAAAATGACAAAAATTGAAAAAAAACATAATAAAAACAAAATCAACTTATGAAATGTGGAAATCTTAGGGATGACAGTTGGCTGATCAACAGGAAATGAGATTGAATTAGAGTCTCCACCGTGCATCCAATATGCGCTGTAACAGTTAACCAAGGTGATCGTGTGATACATCGGGTCAACATAGGGATCCCCTGATATATTTACCAAATTAAAAAATTAAAACAACATGTGAATAGGGATATATCAATGCATGAATGTTTCCACAATAACAATAACTATTATCCAACATGACCCCAAGCACTTGAACACAGGTGCATGTAGCCCGATCATTTCACTCTATTACCTAAAATCTCATCTTTTCTCTATGAAACGTTAGAACACTCTTTCTTGAATCCTCATTCTATATCTGTTCAAATTCATTTTAGAAATTCTTAATAAAACACATAACTTTTTCTATACTCTATTACGCAATTTGGGACCAGTCAACATATTATTGAACACATATATAAAATTTATCATTCACTTACACTATGATCATGTGTTTTCTCACACCCTTGAGAACCCCATTTATGCACTCAACTATATTATTGGTCATATGGCCATACCTCCTACCACCATCATATGATCATGACAATTGTTTCCTTTAAAATAAATATCATATATTCATGCAATTCTTTATTATTCCTACGAATCTCTTCAACATAAATATAAAACCATTCTTCTTGGAGCTTATATGTTGAAACCATAATAGAATAATGTATTAAAAGGGATATAAAATTTTCTTTAAAAATGTATGTTTAGAAAAAACAAACCAAAATTGGGGATCACCTTCTTTAAATTCTCATCTCTGAAATTCTTACACACATTAGTTTCCATATGTCTAATATATATCACTGATAAGTATTCGGCTGAGTCCATGAAACCTCATCTCTATTTAAAACCTCTGTAATCGCTCGAGGAAGATAATATATCAAGAAAACTCCCTGGTTTTGTGTGACATGAATACTTACACATTCAAAAAACCATCTCCTCGGTTCAAAATTATCCTTTTCAACAATAGCGAATGCATGTGTTAGAGGAACATGATTACCAACATGTGTGGCAGCAATGTGTAGAACACATGTACACTTTCTCTAATGAAAAGTGCCATTGACCTAAATGAATTTTTTAAAATAGAAAAAATCAGGGAATCATGGAATGAATGCCCAAAAAATTAAATTGGACTTCACATTTGATCGAACAACATGGTCATGGTTAGAAAAATACTAAACAATTCCCAAATGAAAAAATTCTGATTGTTGAGAGAAAATAATTCAATAGGTTGGTGAAACATTACATAAGATTCATCCCAATCACCGTATATTTTTACAATTTCCTTTTGTTTTGCATTCGAAGCATTATTTTAAGATATCATGTAGTCAAAAAATTAGGATTCTATCCAGAACAAGGGAAACATGAATGTCCTAACATGTTTATATCATATCAACAATAACAATGGATATAATCTATACATCCTGTGAATACTGGTCCTATAACAAGATTTGATGAGTACAAGTGTGTGGCCCTTCTAATTTCATTATATTCCAACATGCAAAAAACTATCATAAATTTCCCTTAATCAGAATTTACATTTTAGCCCATATTTTTCTCATCAAATGGGATATTTTTCCTTATTTGACTCATCAACAACAAATGTGAAATGCCATTCTATGTGGTATTATTTCATCATATTTTTCATGGAATTTTTACTTTCAAACTCCTACCCGACATAGATGGCATTATCATTTGATGAAAATATATTCCCGATAATTCTTTGGAATTCAGAAGTATGTGTAATGACATACCAATAAAAAAGTTGCTCACATGGCATTCCTTCAACTAAAGAACTCTATACTAATAGAAGATTACCACTAATCGGTGGATGTTGTGAATGTTTGTCTCTCGAAGGAACCTTAAAATGTTCATTCCCCGCATCATTGGGTGGTTATTTCCAATCTCTCATAAGAACTCAAAAGGATCATTCCTCACATCAGCCTCACCCATATCATCTCTTAACGCATCAATAGATTTTTATTCCTCAAATAAACATTAATTCACTATATCAGTAGTACAAAAAGGTATGTCATCAATAATTACTTCCAAATTCATATCATCATCTTTATAATTTGGTTATATCACATGATTCATGTGAGGATGAGGTAATGAATAAGACTATTGTGAAGGAATGACTTCCACAGTGCTCAATAAATAGGGTTTTTTAGTAATCGGTTTCACCACATAAATATCATAAATCACCACATAAAATTATATCTTCCCAATACAACATTATTTCTTAAATAATAATGATACCTCCATCCAATCCTAATCATCGACTAGAGGGTACTCAGTGTTCAATAAAAATTAAAGATATTTAATATGTTGATATCTTATTGAATTAATTGATTGATAATCCTTCATTTTAATCCCAATATAAATCTTATTGTGAACATCATAAAATTTCAGACATCCATGATGATTTTACACTCTTACAGGTGGAAAACTATAGCTAAAACCATTCCTGATAGAAACTACCTCACTGTTTAAATATATTCTGGCAGACATCATTATTTAGAAAATAATATTTAATAAAATATTATATAATAAATTAAAATTTTATATTATTTTAATTTGATAAGATTGAATATTTAACATGATCTTGAGACTTTTCTATGGATTAGTTTGTCACTATTAAGGTATAGTTATGGTGATATTATTACCGAAGAAAATTTATTACAACATTGTATATTTTTATACCACATATCAAATGTTTCAAAAATTTTATTTACTTATAAATAAATAACCATGATATGAACTTGAGGCATATTATGGATTAGTTTATCATTATCTGATAAAATAACTAAAATATATGGGTGGACTCCTAGAGTCTCTATTATCAAATATTCCAGAAACTCTCGGTCTCCTGTCAAAAAGAAATGCCTCTTATTGAACGCCTCTTGAGGAACACATGTTCTCGAACACCTCTTCGGGGATGCCTCTTCAGGATCCCCTCTTGTCAGCCGCCTTTTATCTGCAAATTTACTCACATGCTTTTGATGGGGTCTATGGTATGAAATACATAACTCTTTTAAGAGAACACACAGGTCCTTACATACGTAGTGAGAAATGATTCGCAGATCGACTGTGTGGAAAAGAAAATTCAATTATTAAAAATTATATAACCACTTACACAAAAAAACATTCAATTTAAATTATGCATTGACAATTCGTCATGAAATATTCTTGAAATGTTTTTTGGAATACTTATTATGATCTACATATTAAGTATCGTTACTTATTACTAGATAAAATATATATTAAATATCTACTCATATTTTTGAAAAAAAATAACTTTTCAATTTGTGTGTATAGATATATTTATTATAACGAAATTTAATAAATTTAATTAAAACTAATATAATATACACTTACATAATAACTATTACAATAATGAACACTTACGATATTTTTAATTTCATAAAATGGAAAATAAATATCATATTTTTTTGTCATTACACTACTTTCAAAAATATAAGTAAATATATCTTATAACTTTTTACATGAAATAATAATTATGTAAAGTTAATATAATTCAAATTTATTGGTAAAAATTATTAACAGTATTAAATAAATGTAATATAACTCATACTTACAGGAAAAAAATTAAAATAAAATAAGCATTTGTTATTTTTAATTTAACAAAATTACATATATATAATTTTTTATGGAGTATTTATAATTTACATTAATTAATTAATTAATTATATTTCATATATTATTAATTTAAATAGTAATTATTTACAAAGAATAAAATCAAAAATTATTATTTATAGAAAAAAATTATAACATTAAAAAAAGAATTTTCAATATATTTTATATTATATTTAAATATTAAACTTAATATACCAAATAATTTTTAATTCATTATATTGATAGTGTATAGAATATTATAATATAAATTTATATTACTTTTTATATAAAATATTTTAAATAAATATAAATATATTCAACCCACTTTTTAAATTAAAATTATATGCATTTTTTAAAAATTATTATCTTTCTAATGTATTGAATATTATAATTTATATTAATATTAATTGAAAAATTACATATTTTATATATATATAAATATATTCAACTTGCTATTTAAATTAAAAATTTATACATTTTTTAATAAAAAAATATTTCCCTAAAAGTAAATTACATTTTGGACACACCATATTAAAATTCCTTAAATATTCCATATGAATTATATCATAAAACAGACAATACCTCCATCAAATATTAAATCATACTAAAGACACTAATTTATACACATCAATTATTAAATAAATAAATCATACAAAAAAATAATTTTACATAATCAAACAATTAAAATATTACATATAAATTTAACCTTCATAAAGGTAGAAAATATATGTTGACAAAGAAATAATGGAGAGAGTGGAAATAGAATTCAGAGGTGAACAATTAGATTTAGGGGGATCAATTAATAGAAATCAGTAGGGATGATTCATGAACAGAGTTCGTGCTACTCTGGTGTTAGAGAGAGATATGTGAACCTCATTCACACATCTTCCTTAGATAGAAAAAACGTGAATGGGTTTCATGCATCTTCGGTCCCTTTTTTGAAAAATGGGGTACCCTATCCCTTAAAAAATTCAAAACCCCATTAAAAAACCCAATGTAAGGCCCAAATTGGATCCCCCGAGTACTCTCATCGATTAAATGTGTCTCCAAGAACACCCTATTTTCATTGTTCATGATATATTGGTCGTTGATCTGGGATAGGGTGGGTTCCTAGCTATTGTGGTGTGGAAACTATGGGTGGATATGTCAAAAGGAATCTCATTTAGTGGTGTAAAGGTCCTCCTGATGGCCTATCATGAAGTTACATCCTATGGAACCATTGGATAAAAATGATTCCCATCACACTATCTTACAGGTGGTTGATTATTGTGGTGGTGGGGTCCTATCTCACAAGGGGTGGAAATGATGGGACTATATACATATCCTTGATGGTATGTAAAGGACCGTGATTGAGGTACCTTTAGGGCCAAAATCATAGAGTATTTGTCTTTCCAACTCACCCAAAGGTTTTTTCCAAACTAAAATATTTGTCGTTACTTGGTTTTCCTCAGTTAGAGTGTCTTATTATACCAATTTGAATGAATCCCGGGGTTGAAATTGGGAATACCCATAGGTGGGTATTCAGTAACCCAGTTTCCCTTCTGGGATTACAACCCACATGGATTGTAAAGCGTCTACCCCATCTCCCTCTCCCTCCATAGCAGAAGTGGCAGCACCTCTGCCTTTGATCACCCACCCCCACATCTAGTAACGTAGTCCTTGACACTATATCCTTTGGTGGTTTGGGATGAGAGGTGATGGATCCAGTGGGGAGAGCTGACATGAACACTGAAATGGAAAGATCATTGTAAACTCCAAAAATCTCCTTTTTGTTAGAATTTTTTGATTTTTAGATTTTAATATGAGAGCGTTATTTCTTTAAAATTTTTAAAAGATAGAGAAAAAAAGTATGAAATAGTTTGAAAATGAGAGATTCATGGAGAAGATTTTGAAAAAAGATTATATTTTTCTAATATTTTGCAGATGGGTGGTGCACACATCAACAGTCACCCCATCAATCTATTGTTGCATAGTTTGTGACATCCTTGACATTGAACATGTATCAATTTCTATCTTGAATCTCTATGGGTGGAAAGAATGGGTGGATACTATATAATGCATCCCCATAATGCTGTAAAGGTCATCATGGTTCCCGCATCACCATTGGTTAACATTGGAACCAAGCACACAATTATTTCATAGGGGTCACTGATCATGGAGGGGGTGGGGTGATGGCTTTCTAGAGGAGGCACCGAAGGACCAATATCATCCAATGAATCCCCAACGTCATAAAGGATATCTTCGTTCCCATTCATGGAGTTATCTCTAGAAAATTTGTTTCTTAAAAATGGCTCCCAGAACACCACTTATATGTCCTTGGAGACTTATGGGAAGAATATTATTATAGTGTTGGGGTCCTGGATCTCTAGTGGTGGAAATGAAAGGACTACATCATCACACACATCCCTTATGGCATATAGGTCCAAAATAAAGGCTCCTTGGGTGGCCAGGTCATCGGGTTGTCCCCCCTCTCCCCACTCCTCCAGTATTTCATGTTCACAATACCATAGATGCTGCACCACTTCCAATGCTCATCAACCACCACATCCTATTGATATTGGGTCATGGACATCTTTCTCGGCCTTCTTGGGTTTTGGATCAGATGTACTAAACAAATACAGAAACCCATTCCCAATCCTTTAGGAATGACTACTTATATAATCTCATTTTCTCATTGAAACGTACAGTTTATTATTTCCTATTGACCGGTCAAAGTTTCGGTGCTCTGCTAATGTGTATAGAAGCACTCAGGTCGAATCCTCAGCGATGATACTTTCAAATAGTTGTGTGTTTTTAGTTGATTTTATTTTTATTAGGGGGTTTGTTTGCAGAACTTAATTTAAATGATTGATTGTATATGTCTTCAAAACTATATTTTTTGTGTGGGTGCTTTAATTTTGGAACATTTACTGAAATTTCATCCTTTATTAGGGATTTTTATATTCTTTTTTTAGTGGGACAAAATTTATTCTTAGTCCTTAAAAACATATATATATTATGTCATCTAAATTTTACATTCACATATTGTATAGTTAATTATAATTAAATATGAAAAAAAATTAACATATTTATATAATATTATTCAATTTTAAAATAAATATTTAAACATATAAAAACAGTATTTATTAATATATTAACCATATGTGGAAAATATTTATTATAAATTTTACTGAATATCTTTTTCATTTTACATAATTGATTTTTATATTTATGAATTGATATGGTGGATGAAACTCTGTTCATTTAGATGTATACATTTGTTCTATATGAGTTGTTATAAGTACATGAGGTTTGATGGGTTTACATGTGTGGGTGCACCACTAACATCACATTCCACCACAACTTATTATTATATCATACCTATTGTGTGCAAGTATTTATGGGATCGTTGTAACTCATTATACATTTTTTGATCATAATCACATTGTATCCCTCACATGGAGATGTAGATCTGAGACTCGCACATTTCACTTCCCAGAGATAGATAGTTAGAGATAACCATCACTCTAGAGGATGTTTCATTTATTCTTGGTCTAACTATTTATTGTTATATAATCATTGGTCCCACCCATAGAGACTAGTGTGAGCATGTACATAGATTTGTATGTATATAAATTGAGTATGATGACATAGCTACATTTGAATATAATATATCAACGAGATTACATGACATGCACTACCCACATTTACCCAAAAATTCTAATAATAAGACAGTCAAGCATTACATATGTGCATATATATTTTTCATCATTGGAGTGATAGTAGTGGTGATCGCTCATGATATCATGTTTTATTGATGTATTTGGTGATGTTTGAATTATTATATTAGGCTTGGAGAAATAGTTTTGAATCGCCATTCTATTTATAAAAATATAGATCAATATGCACTATATATTGAACATACTATAGTGATATTAATAGATATGTGATCCTACATTAGACTTTGACATAGTAGAGCATCCCTCCCCTGTACACTATTATTTCTGGACCCGAGTATCCCATATATGTGCTACTTAATGATCTTAATGGATATGGTATGATCTCTATTCTTCAATGTTTTCGAATCACAACTGACCCACTATGGTCTTCCTGGTTATAGATAAGTTGAGTGTGACACCACAATCCAACCTCAAATTGGATAAGGGCTAGTTACCATTTCTATGTTGGAATATATCACACATATTAGAACTTATTCTAAGTAAAATCACACACATACGTATCCAAATAACAATACAATGATAAAATGGATGTTATAGATGATACCATATGGTATTCATAACTTATATCCCATAATTAGTGTATGAAAAAATTATAAGAAATCTTAATAGACCAAATACATGTCTACCAAAACTGGAATAGTCAAACTAGCTAATAAGGAGAATACTACTATCAAATTAGACACCTAAGACAACATCTATCTATCTATCAGAAAAATATACTTCACAAACTCTTATTTCTCGTAGGACTTCATAAAAAGGTTATTCATCTTAATAAGAAAAATCATGTGTGGGAAGATCCCATGTAGGGGTTAGTATAACAGTACCAAGTAAGACACCTTGAAATAAATAAACAAAAAAAGTGTGTAGTCATATCACCATCACAAGGGATTTTTAATAATAATATGACACATAAAAATAATAACAACAACCCATACATATTTATGAAATACATTCAGTCTGAAGTGGTCTCAATGATACTAACAGTCACATGATTCGGATCAAAGATTTTAGGTAATGCTCACTCAAGAATATCTACTCCATGATCCATGTTGTCATTGATGATGATAATTTGAGATACCATGATATTCTTGCCTCTCCAAATATGATGTGCTCACTAGAACTCAGAATATATTGATACATAAATAGAGTATCACTCACAGGGCTCATGGGAGACATTGTACACACAATCTATAATAACCCTCTATGTAGGGGGTTATATGCCCATGTATGTTGGTCATTATGATTCTGAAAACCCTGATTAGGGAAAACAATATTATAGTGGAATCAAACACATGACTCAAATAGGGATTAATGAAAAAAAATATTCAATGAATCTCCCATAGAGAGGATCAAAATCTTACATTGAGGATGTAATTTCACAGTGTAACCACGTAGGGATGAACATAGGGAATAGACTCAACCACTATTTGTATAATGTCAAGTGAAAGAAGACATCAACATTCACTGAATAATGTACATGATGTGTATTGGGTGTACATGACATTTTTTGTCATCCATGTGGATTCTCATGTCTTGTTGTCTCACATGCCTTGTATTCATCCACATAAATTTTGTGCCCATTTAGTATATATAGTATGTTTATGTCAGGATGGTACTCAACATTCTAGAAGCCTATGGTTGGGTATATTTCCACATTCCCATGTACATTGGATTGTGACCATATACTATGGTCATACCTATGCACATAGCCTTGTCTGAGTATCGGTCCATTCTTGTGTACATGAGTTTTTCCTGTGTGCCTGGTCGTGTTTGAGTATCAGGTTGTGCCCATGTACTATAGTCATGCTAGTGAGTTTGGTTGTATCTGTTTCCATGAACCCTCTAGGATATACACCAAGACACCATCAATTTTTTACAAAGTCTGTGACATTTTTCACATGGAATGTGATATTTATCTATGTGTGTTAACCCTATAACCATGAGGGTAGATACACAACATGTTTTCCTAGTAAAATAAACGGTGTAGTTGAGTTTTTTCTTGATTCCTAGGAACTATCACACATTTTTTATAGTCTTTCTTCATATGATCATTATACAATAACACCTAGAAAATTTGAATATGATTTTTACCAATCTTGACATTACTGATGACGTGTTTCTGACCACATCCTATGCTTTGTAAAGGATCCTCGTCGTACTGTGACATTGTTTCTTGTGAAACCAAAAAATGTGATGTCTAAATTAGAAAGCAATTGATCTCCTTTTGTTATATACCGTCATCCTGACATTGATATTTATCTTTAAACAAGGGTTATTATTTTTACATTTTATTGGTTATCCTCGATTTTTTATCAAAAGGAATTGAATAAAGTTAAAATAATAAAATAAATATCAAATCACTATTTCTAGAAAGATAAAACCATACCTTATAAACTTGATCGACCCCTATATAAAATAGATAAAAGTATGGATTCACATTCATCTTCGGATAAAAAGATAGAGATAAATCCACAAAAAAAAAGTTCTTTACATTGAATTTGGATCTATCACTAATGAATAATAGTTAAAACAACTCATGAATAATAGTTCTCCATTTTCATCATTGGAGAGATCCACAAACTTGATTGTTGTTGGCTATCCTTATAGTACAATGATCACTGATCCATGATCCTGATATCTATCAATTCCCCTCTATGATCTCCTCTAAATCCTCAGGGTTATGTGGATAACCTTTTAATTTTGATATAAATGGGATTTTGTGGAGGTATCTAGGTTATAAGAAATTAAAAAATTATTATTTAATTAAATTGTCATTTAACATTTCACCCATGACATCATTAAAACCACCACCAAATGCCGAAAAGATTATGTCATTCTAAGGGTAGAACCAACATTTCAAATTTAATAGAAATATATGATTTCCCTTCCAAGTGACTATATGGGAGTAATTATATTATTTTAGGAAAACAATTCATTCCTGATATTATGTATTAAATATTTTTATTATGTCAACATTGAGGCTCACCAGGCCTCAAAATCTTACATCGTCTTAGTTACTGGTTTATATGATTTTTCATAGAAACTTTAAATGTATTGTCAAGGGAATATATGGTTATTTCACTATCCCCATGGTTTTGATTTTCATCAAGAAAATAAAAAATCATTCTAAAAAGAGGAGGGTGTTGTGATTACATCTAGTTCTACAACTCTAAGGTAGTCTTCTAAAGATTTTCATTATGCCACCAGACATGATCCTAATAAAACACTTTACCATGAAGGGTACTCTCTCAGTAGTTATCAATAACAATGGGAAAGTCCAAAAGGTCACATCATCCTCAATGTCCATCTCATCTGGGATGAAATACTGGAATATGTTTTGCACATATCTCTCATTTATGACATGTGGAGTAAATTATGCACCCAGTCAAACAATATTTTTATAGTCAAATGGTAAAACACCTCAATATACTAATAGGGTATCTAGAAAAAGATAATATGAATCTAGTGGATAAAAAGATACCTCAAAAAAATATATCTATCCCACAACATGAGAGACTCTCAAAAATTGTTCCCTTCATTGTCGAACATAAATGTCTTCCACTAAGGGCCCATATACGACCCTGATGGCTCTCGACAGTCCTCATCCACCCCTGGATGAACTAAATATTCCCTACAATCACTATAACCAACTCTAATACTTCATTAACTTTGCACCACTATCTATGACTACTACAATATTCACCTGTAGTGTCTCTCATACATGGCATACAATGGTTCAATGCTTATGGTGAAGTGGTAACTATTGTGATATATAAACCTACACAAATGGTAGATATTCCTCCCATCTATTTCCCAAAACTAATATGCTATCCTAAATTATGTTCTCTAAAACCTAGAGTGGCCAATCTACCGATCCATCTACCAGGGGTAATCACAATGTTCTTAGCCACACTGAATCTCAAATTCTCCACTAAGATCATATAGTATTCACCTACTGATAGATCATACATAAATAGTTTATCTTGAAAATTTTTAAAAAAACTTACATTGCTACCCAACCTATGACAAGGTATCCAAGTACATCCTTATCTCTCCTAAATATACTACTAATGGAATTAATAAAGTGTCCTCTACATCTCCACTCATGGCATGCATGGTGTCATCATCCACCCCCATATAAGAATGAAATGTTTCCCACATTCAAAATATATATCAGGAACATGTCTAATGGATATCTTGTAACACAATATATCATTTTTAATATCTCTGAGATGTGTATTTCTGATATATTATAGAAGAAAATGGTTATCAACCATCAATTGTCGATAAAAAACTATCCTTCTTTACTATAGAAATATTCAATGAGGCTAACTGATTTGACACCTCATTCATTAATTTTGAATAAGAACTCTTATTGAGAGAATCTGGAAATATATTCCCCTTCATGAGAGTATATAATATCTCAAAGTCATAATATTATAGGAATTATACCCCTCTCCTCACGATCAAGATAAGATAATTTTAAATTCAGATATGCTTGAGACTCTTGTGGTTAGAATAGATGATAAACCCATCACCCATAAGGATGTCTCAGCACTTCCTCAGTGGAAAGACAACTTATGCCTGCTCTAAATCATGGTTCAAATAGTTATACTCATACAGTCTTAATTTTTGAGAACCACATTCAATCACTTCCTACCTCTTTATGAGTACACATGAGAGTCTGATCCCTAAGGCACCACATAACACTACACACTCAACTCCCTCCTATAGAAGTCCCATGATGGGTGGTGCTCACCATCATCTGATGCATCTGTAGAAAATCCTTATGGAACCTTTTCATTCGTATAAATAGTTATACCTAATAAGTCAATGAATCTAAATATGGTGATATGTTTTAGGAATTGAGCATTAATCTGATGTATTATCCTATAAACCCATGGATTCTCACACTACCATCTTGCTCTTGGGTGTATCCCATGCTAAAACTACCTAAACCCTTTTAGTTAAACTATTATTCCATCTACTCAGATGAAATATCCTAGGATGTGGACCTCTTAATTATAGAAATATTTATTTGAGAGAGTTACATAATGTTGGTTCTCACAGAGTATGTCCAGGACCATCCTCAAGTGTATCGTGTACTCCTCGGATGCCAAGTATAATATATTGTCATTGATGAAGAATAATATGGACCAACCTAATAAATGATAAATGTTCATGTTCATTTGTCCATTTTACACTAATAGGGATTTATCTATACATAAAGGTATCACCAAATATTCATAAAGACCATAGAATCATCAGAATGTCGTCTTTAATATATCCCCATTCCAAACATGTGGCTGGTAATAACCCGATTTGATGTCATTCTTCGTGGACCATCTTTCACTTCTATACAGGTCATAGAGTTTTATTATATTTTTTAGTGGTTACATATTCTTTATGGTCACTTTTATCGTTTGATGGTAATCCTAAAAAAACATCATGTTCCAATATTTCATCCTAATGAACAACATCGAGACTTCCCAAGATGAAACACATGGTCTAAAATATAACTTCATTTACAACTCCTCCAACAGTACTGTCATATCATGATGTTCTACGGGTTCCATATAATATGATGGAAAATATATCAGGATAATCCCCCAGATTATGTCTATGCTGATGTATAAATCGTGGTGGGGATGTAAGCATGTCCCATCCTCCTGAAAGACGTCCCTATACACATCCACCACAATAGGGAACTAAATTCACCTAACATACAGTACTCAAATGGTGATATCATCCATCTATTATGTATTCATTTTTATCCCCCTATTCATGAGCATATCGTACTCTACCAAGACCTCCTTATCTTCAATGAAGGAATTTATTATCCCAACATCACAAACAAATTACATCCCATACCTAAATTAGTCAATCTAGGAATGAACGGTAGATATATTGTCTATACATATGATTATGTTGTATGTTATCCTAATGGTTCAAAAAAGGTCCCATGATAATCTCCCTTTTCTAGGTGTTAGGTAACACTGTCAACAAACTTGTGTGATTGTCGAATCCATTCTAGCAAGAGTATCTGACTATAAAGGTTGAGTAACATGCTCCTCCCAAGAGATTTAGATATCAAGAAATTTTTGTTTCAAAGAAAGTGTGTCTCTCCCATATTTCAATAAATACAACAGATAAATTATAAAACACAAAAATTGTATCTAAAATATCTCCCATGTCCTTAGGGTCAAAAACCTCTAGCACCTTGGATTGTCTATATCCATATCCACCAACTCTATGAGCCCATCATAGACCACCTTGTGGATGTGGTTGTGGTGGAAACTGATCAATGTACTAGACACGTCATGTTGTTATCCTACATACACCATCATTCTCACCACCTAGTGGACCTCCCTACTCTGACCACTTCCTCTACATGGGTGGTCCACTGACTGTCTCTCTGCCTATAGCATGATGGATGGGAAAATCTTGTGTGAAATGTACTCTTCCATAATATTTGTAATAGTTCCTCTTCATTGTATGGATGATCTATCACTAAGTTCCTCATTAATAATTAAACATCATGTTTTTTACTTGTATCATATGCTTTCATCATGTGGGTATTATTTTCCCAAGATACCATGATATTGATAACACGAAAACTTATTTTATGTGGTTGAACCTTATACATCATCATCTAGTACCAATGGAGACATGTATGGCTCGGTTTAACATGATTTCTCAACTTGAACCACTATAGGTGGTTCAATATACTTTTTACTAGGTATACTTATGACATTTTGTTCATTTTGGTGGAAAACCACCTCGCGATCATGCCCCTTCAAGTAGACATCATCCCTCATCGGGACATACTCTCAACTCTACTGCAAAAACCCCATTAGATTTTATCATGGAAACAAACTGCAAGGAAACAAGACAAAACATGATCAATGAATATAGATAGAGAAATGACTCAATAAGTATGTGGAAACTACAACTCATTTCATTGTGATGCATGATCCAATTTTAACCCATGCAACTAATCCATATATGTAATGATTGATCAGAAGAATATAATGCACGAGCCATGCTACCACTGATGATGCTAATCCAAGAGGTCATTCTCAATAGGCCACACCAATGAAAAATTACTCACTTGAACTCATAATAGATCAATATAGAGATAATGGATCACTCAAATGGATTTTTTGGGACACCAAAACCCCAATCCATACTATCCTTCTATGTAGGGTTCAAAATCTCACGTATGTTGGTCTTGACGATTCTGAACATCCCACAAATGGAAAATGATATGATATTGGATCCAAACCAGTGCCTCATAGTGGGATTCATGAATGATCTATCCATGACTTACCCATAAATCAGATCAAAATATAGTGATATGGATTTAATTTTACACCTACCCATATTGGGATGAATGAAGGGAACAAACTCAACCGATAAAATTTAATACTAAATTGAAAGGCGGCAACAAAATACCCTATGAAAATTACATGGAATGTATTGTCTGTACATTGTATGTCTGGTCTGCCCCAGGTCTAATAATTTCTTTCCATATAACATGAAATGTATTCTTCTATATACATGATGTTTCCATTAAGGATAAATGGTGGGAAGGGGTAGGAATGACAATCAGGGTGTTGCTTACCCATACCTCTGTACATTTGGATTTTCCCATGCACTATGATATTTATTATAAACTTAGTCGGGCCTAAGAATCTAGAAATTCTTAGGTACTCTGGTCATGCATGAGTTCCTAGCAATATCTGAGTATTGGGCCATTCCCGTGTACTCTGGTTGTAACAGTGTGTCTAGCCATGATACTACCTGTGTACCCTCAAGGATAGGTGCAAAGATTCCAGCACGATGTCACATGGTGTGTGACATGTGTCCTATGATATGTGATAATTATATCTATGTAAAAACCTTATTGTTTTAGTGTGGGGGCTACACTTTATGTGTTCTTTGGAAAACATACCTTGTAGTCAAAAGTTTTCAAGAATCTCGATAACTCATGCTTTTACACCCATGAATTCCTTATGCAGTTAGCCAACAATCATGCATGGAAAAATTTAATCTATGAATGACCGGAATTTATATTTATGGTGACTAGTTATTATACACATCTTTTTTATGGGAAAAGATCATCATCGAACCATTATATCGACACACATCAAACCATAAATGAGGATATATAAATATGAATTTGATCATTCCCTTTTCTTCACACACCACAACATTATCATCGACCTCTATCTAAAACTCATATTAATGAATTTTGTTTATCTAGATAACTATTGTGTAATGATCACTCACTAGGTGTTAATTTAACATTTACCCAAGTAAAACACTAATTATAAGAACACATTGAAAGGGAAGAGAAAACCACAACAAATAAATGTGATAAATGAATCGTAGTTATGATACAGGTTGGAATCAATTCATTATTGTAGGGTGATGAAAAAATTGGAAATAATCAACGAAATATCAAATTCTTGTTTCTAGGAAGATAAAACCATACTTCCACAGCACGATCGACCCTGAGTCAAACTGTTATAAAAACGGATTCACTTTATTCATTAGATAAAAAATAATGTCAAATCCACAAAAATAAATATCCCAACGAAAATTTGGATCTCTTTCAAATGAATAAAGTTTATTTGTTTTCATCATTAGAAATATCCAAAAACTTTTTTTCATTTGTGATCCTTGCAGAACCACGATCATTGATCCACAATCTGGATGTATTTCAATCCTCCACCATGCTCTCTTCCCAATCATATAGATTTTTTTGTTGACACTGTGATTTTTCTTTAAACCGGATTATATAATGGGAGCTACGCCATGAAAAATAAAACAATATTAAATGAATTATTTAATTTAGAATTTAATATTTCCCCCATGACCACACCAAAACCATCCAATGATCATCAATAAAGATTATGTCATGTTTATTATAAATCACTAATTCAAGATTCAACGACAGTCTTAGGTTTCTCAAAAGAATATTATTTTGTGATTTATTCATTTATTTTAGGAAAAATTCAAGTGGGTGATATCATATATTTTTTATTTTTTATAATCATTACTGAGGCTCATCAGGCCTCAAGATCTCATGTCGCCATAGTACTTCTCCTTGAAAATGTTTTTTAAAATATTCCAATGTATTACAAGTCAAAACCTAAGATGTTATAATTCTGATGAAAATATGAGTTATATTATATTGAATTGCATATTACTTATGACATTTAATATTTTATGTTATATGTGGATTCGTACATAACAACATGTATGGGAACAAAGACATAATTGGGAAGTATTTCATCTCATGATTTATAGTCATTTACCAACTAATGTATGTATTATATATGGTAATTAATTTTATAATATTATATGTTTCAAAAATTTAAAAAAAATTCCACAGTCACATATTATTTAGGATATCTAGTAAGACGTATTGGTCTCTTTGAATGGCTTCCTTCATACTCTATTACCGAGATAGATGATGTTAGGGTTGCAGCACCTCTCAGTTACTTTCATATTATTGAGTGGAACCAGCCTAATGGAGTTATGTGTCAGTTTATATGTATTAACAAATTTCCAAAACATCAAGACAAATACCAATTTGTCATTACCTAAAGATAACATGGAGGAATGATGACAACTAAAGGTGGTATCATGCATATTATATCAAAGTATGGGATAGACATATGAATCTTTGTATTAATGGAAAACATACAATACATTTCTATCAACAATAGATTCTTGATTATTCTCCATGTAATAGACAAAAATCTATCATATAAATTGTTTGACATGGTGGGGGATCCTGGATTTTTTATGATACCAACATTAAATTATCTTGTTTTTTTATTGTTTTTCAAGTACGACATGAATTATTTAATAACATACATGACTACCTCATATTATCTAGATATCTAAACCTGTGGAGGGAATGATATTCTGTCAATAATCATACCATGCTACAAAATGTGACATGTAACTATCAATTGGTGTTTTACATGATAGTATATGTAATCATCCACTAGAGAGAGAATATTTTCCTACTCTGAAACCTCCATCTGTAGATGATGATGTGGATGGTTTGTGATGATGATAATGTAGACCACATCTAGTAGCACCTCTGGCCTCACCTATTCCACTAAAATAGGATGCTCTTTTAGCTTAAATTCCTCATCAGGTTTTTTATGTGTACTATCATGCCTGAGATATACATCAACTATCAGAATATTCATAATATTTTTATGGTGTAGTAGATCCGAGCTCCTTTTAGATTTCATATACACAAAAAAAGATTTACTGAACCAATAGGAATATAGTGGATTTATTATGGGATGGTAGTTTCTTCCACTTATGTAGTGGGATAAATATCAAGTTGTTCATTATCAGATCTCAATATACCTAGGTAGCAGATGCCCCTCCCCCTCGTGAATCTTAAAAAAAAGTTGCAGACTATCATGGATATTTTATATGAAGAAGATCCCCCTCTGGGTTATTATAATCCACCTCATTGGGTAATTTAATGAGTTGAATATCGTCATCCCATTCACACTCCAAACTTTGTGATGACCCCCATTTGTGGCATGGATGAAAATTAATTATAAATATTAATTTCAAATGTTCTCCATTACATAAATTATTTAAAATTTCAAAGATTGTACAATATTTGTTTAAATGATCTAATTAATTTAGAATCATTATTAAACTAGTTAAATATAATAAATATATTTTAAGAAAATTAACATATATAGAATATAATACTTATAATATTTATTAATTATAAAATATATAACCCTTTAATTTTTTGAATTATATCATTTATGTATAAAAAATGATCACATATACATAAATAAAATACTTTTAAGAAATTAATTTAGGTATTCTTAAATTAGGTTTTTTTGAAAAGTGTTAGATGGTTTAATACAATTGGAATTTATTTGTGAAGAAATGTGTTGAATTTGTCTAGACATCTGATAAATGATATTCTTTAAAACCTAAACTCATTTGTGTTTTTTTAAATCTGTAACTCCCCGAGATTTTATAAAAAATATTCTTTTTAATTTCATTAATGTCTTGTGTTGTACGCTACACCAAAAGGAGCTTGCACAACACGTATCCTTTACTTGCATTTCATTACATGCAATCGCGACCTTCCTTGATAGCGTGTGTAGTACGCAATACCGATTTTCACTAAACAACGATATGCTATTAAAATATTATTAAAACTAGCCGTTATGAATAGTAATAACCACTTTTTGAAATTATGTAAATTTTATTTTTCAAAATGGACTTCATTTTTGGATTCGGAATATCGAAATTAGCTGAGGGTGAAATTTTGGTAATTTTCGGATAACTTTCATATTTTGATGAATAGTGGAAATTACTAAATTTTAATTAAAAACAACTTTTTCAATCGAAATAATTAATAGTGATAAATTAATAATTTTAGTGGTTTTAAAGTATATTTAGAATATATTTTTACAATTTAATACAATTATGGTCATTGGATGTAATTTCACAATTAAACGACTTATAAACAAGTTTCAATCTTTTAATAGTTATTATCTCTTAAAGACGCGCTATTTGTTTTGACGACGGGAATTAATTTTTAAATTAGTTAATGCAACTGATATGTTTTGAATTTGGTAAAATAGACATCATTTTTGACTTCATAATATCAAATATAGCTTAGGCCTAATTTTTGGTATTTTTCTGAAAACTTTCAATTTTTGATGAATAGTGAAACCACTAAGTGGTAGTTAAAAAACTGAATTTTTCATCAAACTTAATTTTACCACTTCTGTGAGTGGAATTTCAAAAATCCGAGAGACACGGATGATGTCAGTAAGTAAAATTTGGTTCAATGAGATAAAAATAATTTTTGGTGAATAGTAACTTTTTTACTTTTATTTACCACGGTTAATAGTAAATAGGGTAATTAAGGGTACAAATGATATTATTATTACCCTAACACGTGTCCAAATTCTATTGGATAAGCGTAATTCGACCAAAAAGAATCTTAGGAATAAAATATGACCATTTAGGCCCACTTGGATTAGATTAGGACATTTATTATTATTTAATTTAAAGAAGGGTTAAAAGAGTTAGAATCAATGTTTATTTACTAAAACATTTTTAATATGGGGTTATACATAAGATAAATTCTACTATAAATATTCATTAGAAAGCTAAACATATTTCATACATAATTCTATTTTATTTTTAATTTTTAGACATCAAATAATTTAATTTATTTATGACACAAAGATGATGCAGTAATTATCTTATTAATGAAATATTGACATAATTGATGTTATAAATACCAAAATAAATGTAATTTAAGACTTTTTATGAATTAAACTAATTTTCTAGGTTAATATGACATGTTAGTATTGATATAAGTAAATTTTTTCGAACTTATCATTCTGTTATGATTTTCAAAAAAATCAATTACTAAATAGTGTCAAAATTGACATAAAATAGTTTTTAAAACCAATATTATATTAATAATTGTTATTTTATTCTTAAAAATCTATGGTTTGGCCAAATGACTTATATAAGGTTATATATATTAATAATAAACAATTTGGGGTTATTTTGGCTTCTTATATTAAGTTTATTTACCTTATATGGTAAGAACACAAGAAGACACGGTAAAAGTAAAATTATTTAACTTAATGTTAAATCTAAATGATAAGCTTAAAATAGGAACCTAAACTTGTCTAAATTCTATTGGATGAGAGGATTTCGACCCATTCCCACCTTATCCTCTAAATAAATTAATTTGGAGCTATTTAAAACAGAACTTGACTTTATAATAAAATAATATTTTTAGTTTTTTCAAAGGTGCCCCTCTCCTCCCTTATAAAAGGGCACCTCCTCCCTCTCTTCCTCACACAACTTTGAGCCTTCAAGCTCGGCCAACCCCTACCAAATTCACTTATCCACTTCCCTAGAAACATCCTAGAGGTTCTGGTCTTCCTCAAAGACCAATTTTAGTGCCCTAAGAGCAGGTCTCAAAGAGGCGCTTCAAAGAAGAGGTAATTTCCATTACCGATTCTTTCACCCTCATTTCTTCTTCCACTTTTTCTTATTAGGTTGTTTCATTATGAAGTAATAACATCAGTATCACTCATATACTTATATGTTATTATAATTATTAAACAATCCTATTTCACCATCTATCCATCCTACGGAAAACGAAATCACCGCGCGTGCGTACGTACGGAATACCGTCTTCACGCCGTGGTGAAATCTATTTTCCACCACCACATTACTTGGATGGGTATAATGGTGTAAATAATAACTATATATTATTATTTTAAAGTGATATTGATTCTGAAATAGTATACATACACTCCAATACATTCCCATGGTCATGAGAATGATATCATCGCTCGTGCGTACGTATGGACTACCGTCTCCATGACGCGATGAGATTCATTCTCCACTTTAACCATTCATGAATGATTATAAAGAATATATAATAATTAATAATGAAATATATGACATAATAATGATACTGGATTTATGTGTATATATATGAATTTCATCTACTTAATTCCATTCAACTCAATAAGGAAACGAAAACAGCGTTCATGCGTACGTACGGCCTACCTTCTCCAAGAACGGTGTATTTCATTCCATTTACTGATTTATTATATATATGTATATTCTGAATATATATATATATATAAATCATGTTTTATATTCTGGAATTAATTAATCATGATCTAAGTAGTCATATGAATAATTACAAGTCAAAACAGGGACGACAAATGATACAATTTTACCCAAAATGCTCTTTAACATGGAATTTACAAAAGAACGGGTAATATAAAGTCATAAGTGAACCATATATGATATCATAACAATGAATATGATTATTTAATAATTAAATGACATTATTTAAATCATTATACAGGAGGTTCGGACACTTACGAAGAAAATCGGACCTAAGGTATGGGAAATATCACAATCTCATTTTTATCCGAGATTGTTTATACTTTAGTATTTACTGGGGTGTATTTTATCATCCACATCCATGTTTCCACAATTTGTAATATTATTTCCATCCTCTTAAAATTTTTTAAATACAATTTTACCCTTCGGTGTGTTTTTAGTAAAACATATGAAAGGAATCTTTTTTCGTTTTTCATACGAGGTACTTTTTGACTTTTCCGAAAAAAGTATGAGAATAATGTTTTTTTAACTTATACGACATGAATGGAATTTTAAAACATTATTTCCAAGAATATTACTTTATAAGTTTTCAAGTTTATTTTTAATCAACTTCTATTAGTTTAAAATTGTATGACATGTTAAGAAAGGAAATTGTTTTTGAAGTAGAAAGGATATTTTCCTCAAGAATGAAGTTCAAGTGTTTTATCAAAATTATTTTCCACCTAAGATAATAAAGGGTTCTATTTTTATCCCTATTATTAAATTGAATTGAGTATGTTGTGATGAAATTATTTTTATGAATTCCTTTATCGTATATGAATTGTTTTATGAGGTCATGATGTTTAAGATTCCAATTTTTATTACATGGGTTATGCAATGATGTATGGTTTATGATTTTGTCGCACACATAAGAATGGTATCATTATGAGATGGGTGGGACCTATATCTCCCTTCAATGCATTGGGTAAAGATTTTATATCTCATGAGATAGACATGGCTGGAATGGTAAGTGATACCGGTTTAGTGAAACAGGACTGAAACGAGGGTGACTCGGTTCAGAAAGGGACTTTTTCCACTAAGATAGTCTTGGCAATGAGTCTTGACTAACATGAAATGATTATCTATGATTATGTGTGAATGAAACAAAGTTTAATGTTTTAAGTTATGATTATTGTGATTACATTTCACTGCCATGAGTTATCCCAGGTTATGAAATTATGCTCTCTTTTACAGTTTAAGATTTCCAAAAGTTATGTGCTTATGTATATGATGTGATTGATATTTCTTTTGTTTACCCTTACTGAGAATTTGAGATCACCCTTTTATGTTTACTTTTCCCCAGGATATAAAGAAATGTTTTAGGTATAAAAAAAGGAAGATCTTTATGGGAGATGTTGAAGATCTTTCACCAGGATTAGAAGATTATATTCCGAGTTTCCAAAGACACTAAACTATTATGATCCTTGTGTGTCTGTTTTTGTTGTGTAATAAGTATTCCGCAAAAGTAATGTAATGTCCATGTATGTCAAGCTTCGGGTCTCTACAGTTGGTATCAGAGGAAAGGTTTAGTCAACCTTTGGAAACTAGGATGCGAAAACGTTAGTGATATCTCTAGAGATATTTCTAAGGTATGTCTAGGGATGCCCCTAAGGATAAGTATACGTATAGGATATAGTCCTAGAACTATGGTAACGATATTAGATTAAACCAAAGATGTTAGATATTGAAGTTACTCCCCCTTTATTATGATTTTTGCCTCTCACACTATTCTTTTTGGGTTTTAGAAAATGGATGGAAACAAGATGATTCACGATAATGGAGGATATGATGGACAATGGAATGATATTCTTCATGAGAAACCAAATGAAATGGGATTTGGAAGTCAAAACATCATTATTATGTCGAATCAGAAATCTCATAATATGATCAATAAAGTAAAATTTGGTAAGTTTCCTGACTCGGCTAATAAGAGAAAGATGGAGTTTCATGATGATCATAGAGGAAAGAAAGTTCAATTTCCCCTATGTAAATCATGTGGGAAGAGGCATAAAGGAGAATATTTAAAAAGAACTGGAAGATGTTTTGGGTGTGGAAAAGAAGGACACAAAGCCAGTAATTGCAAAGGAAAAGGTTCAGTTAACACCAGGGATGAGGATAATGGTATTGCTACGACATCAACAATGGTTAAATGTTTTAAATGCTGAATGTACGGGCATTATGCAAACCAATGCCTTAAGGGAAAGTCTCATGAAGAGAATCAGTATGTTCGTATGGGTAGTATTTATGTTGATGATGATGAAGAGACTACAAATGATATGTGAGATGAAAGAATTGTTGAATCTCGGTCAATGGTTTAAGAATGTAGTGGAATGATGACATGTTTATCATGTGTATTGTTGTATAAGTAATCTCATGGTACTATGGAATAAAGAGACATCTAAGGATTGTTACACTGTTGTCTTTCCTTGAGTTTTGAAAGTGTATGATTAATGGTACCAGTATCCATGAAAGGTTATTCAGATATTTTTGGAATGTAGATGATATGTGCATAATGAAGGGATAAGACGATAATGAGATGTTTGATTGTATTCATGAGCTCATGATTGATATAAGGACTAAGTGATATAATGGTTTGAGTATAAATAATTTTGAGGATTTTGGTTTATGGAAAGTGTTAACTTTTAACTGCATTCATGTTTTCACTAATGTTCAATGGGTATTCAAGAGAATACATGATTAAGGCCTTTGAATGTTTGGAATGTGACCAACAAGACATATCTTATGATATATGGGGATCAACGATGGTATTAAATCTCTAGTAATCATTTTCACTATATTATGAGAGTGGACTGCAGTATTTTGGATAAGCCTAAAGATTGGAATAGATTATGTTGGACATAATTTAGTATTGTTTAAGGATTGAACTTTTGATATTATTTATGTGATGTTATAGTAATGTAGTTTTAGAAAAAGGACAACCTGCAGGACGGGCGACAGCCCATCGCGTCGGACAAGGCTGTGGGAATCGAACCCACAACCGAAGTGCGACTGGCCATTATCGCCTACCACTAGGCTACAGGAATTCTCTGGTTAGTAGAAACTAGTTTTATTTTATTAAGCGGTATGATATATGAAGTATAAGTTCATTTTTGGAACCATATACGATTAACCATAAGATGGACTTATAACTTTTGCTAACCTTTTGTTTGAAAGAGATGGAATGACCCATCATTCAATCACATGATCTGCTAACACATCACAAATGACAAATTTAACTTCATTTCTTTAAGAGATGAAGTGGAAATTGTCCAAAGAACGACAACCGGTGAGACTATACCAAAATCACGAAAGTATTTCTTCTAACTCCAATTTCATCAACTTTAGGGAAATGATCTTGAAATCCAAAAATGGTGTCTTAGTGATCTTATATCTGATGAATCAGATGGTACCTTATATCATCACAAATTTATGGCTTCGTGATTTCTAGATTTTCCATAGCCATGTTCTCTACCACTCTCTATTAGAACATGATGGTTAGATTTCTCTTCCATATCCATATTTTCACCTATGTGGAAACCCAGTGATTAGTTTATTTGGGTAACCGTTACGTTTCATACATTTGTTTTTAAAGATTGGTTGTGGTATTCCTTTTTTCGACGTGGGATTCTATTAAAGAAACTTTCGAATAGTAAACCATTTATAACCCCGACGAATTTCGAGGGTGAAATTCATTTTAAGGGGGGTAGAATTTAACACCCCGAGATTTTATGAAAAATATTCTTTTTAATTTCATTAATGTATTGTGTTGTCCGCTACACCAAAAGGATATTGCGCAACACGTATCCTTGACATGCCTTTCATTACACGCAATCGCGACCTTCCTTGATAGCGTGTGTAGTACGCAATACCGAGTTTCACTAAACAACGATATGCTATTAAAATATTATTAAAACGAGCCGTTATGAATAGTAATAACCACTTTTTGAAATTTTGTAAATTTTATTTTTCAAAATGGATTTCATTTTTGGATTCGGAATATCGAAATTAGCTAAGGGTGAAATTTTGGTAATTTTCGGATACCTTTCATATTTTGATGAATAGTGGAAATTACAAAATTTTAATTAAAAACAACTTTTTCAATCGAAATAATTAATAGTGATAAATTATTAATTTTAGTAATTTTAAAGTATATTTAGAATATATTTTTACAATTTAATACAATGATGGTCATTGGATGTAATTTCACATTTAAACCACTTATAAACAAGTTTCAATCTTTTAATAGTTATTATCTCTTAAAAACACGCTATTTGTTTTGATGACGGGAATTATTTTTTAAATTAGTTAATGCAACTGATATGTTTTGAATTTGGTAAAATAGACATCATTTTTGTGTTCATAATATCAAATATATCTTAGGCCTAATTTTTGGTATTTTTCTGAAAACTTTCAATTTTTGATGAATAGTGAAACCACTAAGTGGTAGTTAAAAAAACTGAATTTTTCATAAAACATAATTTTACCGCTTCTGTGAGTGGAATTTCAAAACTCCGAGAGACACGGTTGATGTCAGTAAGTAAAATATGGTTCAATGAGATAAAAAAAAATTTTGGTGAATAGTAACTTTTTTACTTTTATTTACCACGGTTAATAGTAAATAGGGTAATTAAGGGTAAAAATGATATTATTATTACCCTAACACATGTCCAAATTATATTGGATAAGTTTAATTCGACCAAAAACAAGCTTAGGAATAAAATATGACCATTTAAGCCCACTTGGATTAGATTAGGACATTTATTATTATTTAATTTATAGAAGGGTTACAAGAGTTAAAATCAATGTTTATTTACTAAAACATTTTTAATATGGGGTTATACATAAGATAAATTCGACTATAAATATTAATTGGAAAGCTAAAACTATTTCATACAAATGGTATTTTTTTTGTAATTGTTAGACATCAAATAATTTAATTTATTTATGACACAAAGATGATGCAGTAATTATATTATTAATGAAATATTGACATAATTGATGTTATAAATACCAAAATAAATGTAATTTAAGACTTTTTATGAATTACACTAATTTTCTAGGTTAATATGACATGTTAGTATTGATTTAAGTAAATATTTTCGAACTTATACTTCTGTTATAATTTTCACAAAAATCAATTACTAAATAGTGTCAATATTGACATAAAATAGTTTTTAAAAAAAATATTATATTATTAATTGTTATTTTATTCCTAAAAATCTATGGTTCGGCCAAATGACTTAGATAATGTTATATATATTAATAATAAACAATTTGGGGTTCGTTTGGCTTCTTATAGTAAGTTTATTAACCTTATATGGTAAGAACACAAGAAGACAGGGTAAAAGTAAAATTATTTAACTTAATGTTAAATCTAAATGATAAGGTTACAATAGGAACCTAAACTTGTATAAATTCTATTGGATGAGAGGATTTCGACCCATCCCCACCTTAGCCTCTAAATAAATCAATTTGGAGCTATTTAAAACCGAACATGACTTTATAATAAAATAATATTTTTAGTTATTCCAAAGGTGACCCTCTCCTCCCTTATAAAAGGGCACCTCCTCCCTCTCTTCCTCACACAACTTTGAGCCTTCATGCTCGGCCAACCCCTGCCAAATTCTCTTCTCCACTTCCCTAGAAACATCCTAGAGGTTCTGGTCTTCCTCAAAGACCAAGTTTAGTGCCCTATGAGCAGGTATCAAAGAGGCGCTTCAAAGAAGAGGTAACTTCCGTTACCGATTCTTTCACCCTCATTTCTTCATCCACTTCTTCTTCTTAGGTTGTTTAATTATGAATTAATAACATCAGTATCACTCATATACTGATATGTTATTATAAGTATGAAACAATCCTATTTCACCATCTATCCATCCTACGGAAAACGAAATCACCGCGCGTGCGTACGTACGGAATACCGTCTCCACGCCGTGGTGAAATCTATTTTCCACCACCACATTACTTGGATGGGTATAATGGTGTAAATAATAACTATATATTATTATTTTAAAGTGATATTGATTCTGAAATAGTATACATACACTCCAATACAATCCCACGATCATGAGAACGGTATCATCGCTCGTGCGTACGTACGGACTACCGTCTCCACGACGCGATGAGATTCATTCTCCACTTTAACCATTCATGAATGATTATAAAGTATATATAATAAGTAATAATGAAATATATGACATAATAATGATACTGGATTTATGTGTATATATATTAATGTCATCTACTTAATTCCGTTCAACTCAATAAGGAAACGAAAACAACGTTCATGTGTACGTACGGCCTACCATCTCCATGAACGGTGTATTTCGTTCCATTTACTGATTTATTATATATCTGTATATTCTTAATATATATATATATAAATCATGTTTTATATTCTGTAATTATGTAATCATGATCTAAGTAATCATATGAATAATTACAAGTCAAAACACGGACGACAAATGAAACAATTTTACCCAAAACGCTCTTTAACATGGAATTTACAAAAGAACGGGTAATATAAAGTCATAAGTGAACCATATATGATATCATAACAATGAATATGATTATTCAATAAGTCAATGACATTATTTAAATCATTATACAGGAGATTTGGACACTTATGAAGCAAATCGGACCTAAGGTAAGGGAAATATCACAATCTCATTTTTATCCGAGATTGTTTATACTTTAATATTTACTGGGGTGTATTTTATCATCCACATCCATGTTTCCTCAATATGTAATATTATTTCCATCCACTTACAATTGTTTAAATCCAATTTTACCCTTCGGTGAGTTTTTAGTAAAAGATATGAAAGGAATCTTTTGTCATTTTTCATACGAGGTACTTTTTGACTTTTCCGACAAAAGTACGAGAATAATGTTTTTTTAACTTATAAGGCATGAATGGATTTTTAAAACATTATTTCCAAGAAGATTCCTTTATAAGTTTTCAAGTTTATTTTTAATCAACTTCTTTTAGTTTAAAATTGTATGACATGTTAAGAAAGGAAAATGTTTTTGAAGTTGAAAGGATATTTTCTTCAAAAATGAAGTTCAAGTGTTTTATCAAAATTATTTTCCTACTAAGATAATAAAGGGTTCTATTTTTATCCCTATTATTACATTGATTTGAGTATGTTGTGATGGAATTATTTTTATGAATTCCATTATCGTATATGAATTGTTTTATGAGGTCATGATGTTTAAGATTCCCATTTTTATTACATGGGTTATGCAATGATGTATGGTTTATGATTTTGTGGCACACATAAGAATGGTATCATTATGAGATGGGTGGGACCTATATCTCCCTCCAATGCATTGGGTAAAGATTTTATATCTCATGAGATAGACATGGCTGGAATGGTAGGTTATACCGGTTTAGTGAAACAGGACTAAAACGAGGGTGACTCGGTTCAGAAAGGGACTTTGTCCACTAAGATAGTCTTGGCAATGAGTCTTGACTAACAAGAAATGATTCTCTATGATTATGTGTGCATGCCACAAAGTTTAATGTTTTAAGTTATGATTATTGTGATTACATTTCACTGCCATGAGTTATCCCAGGTTATGAAATTATGCTCTCTTTTACAGGTTAAGATTTCCAAAAGTTATGTGCTTATGTATATGATGTGATTGATATTTCTTTTGTTTAACCTTACTGAGCATTTGAGCTCACCCTTTTATGTTTAATTTTCCCCGGGATATAAATAAAGGTTTAGGTTTAAAAAAAGGAATATCTTTTTGGGAGATGTTGAAGATCTTTCACCAGGATTAGAAGATTATATTCCGAGTTTCCAAAGACACTAAACTATTACGATCCTTGTGTGTGTGTTTTTGTTGTGTAATAAGTATTCCGCAAAATTAATGTAATGTCCATGTATGTTAAGCTTCGGGTCTCTACAAAATCCATATGATAAAACACTTAGTAACATTATGTATAGAATATAATAATGTTATATTTATGTAATGTCAATACCACTTAATATTATTTTTACATTATTATGAATCATTTTCTATATAATTTCAACAAAATTATTACAATAATTTTACATTATTATTTACTGTCAACTAATCATCATTGTTGAAAAGGAAATTTTATTATAAGTATTATTCATTTTTAATTATTATTAATAGTATGTGTTGAAAATTAAAATTTTTAATATATTAATCAACATTACATAATTTTAATTATTACTATAATTATTAATTATTTATATCTTATTATTTTTCATTATATACATACGTTAAAATTTGAAATTAATTATTACCTACTATTAAAAACTATTAATAACTATTTCAATCATATAAATAATTAAAATTTATTGTTTATTTATTTTCATTACTTTTTTATAAGTTAATATTAATTATTAACAATATTATTTTCTAACCTATTTTTTAATCATTATTATATATTTCTAATTATTGACAATTATTACTAATTAATATTAATTATAACTGATTATTACATATTATTTGTAACTAATAAAAATTGAAATTAATAATTATAATAAATATTTCTATTTAATTAAAATATATATAAAATTAATATATTCATGTTTTTAGTAATGAATAATTATTACTATTGGTAATTAGTATTTAATAAAAAATATTTATAGTTATTATTCATTACTATTAACTTTAGTTACAATTGAAAAATTATTATTTATTTACTCATTGTTAGTATTTTTGAAATATTACTATAAAATACTATTTAAAAAAAGAAACTAAAAAACATAAATTATTTTCCATATAAATTTATATGATTACCAAAAACAATTAATTAATAATATCTTCATCAATATATTCATAATTTAGTTATGGGTAGAGTGAAGATATTTTTACTCCAAAGATAGAGAGTTATGGGAACCTTAAGAAAATTAAATTCCAGATTATATTTAATTAATTATTCTAGTAATACCCATAGATGAAATGTGATTACATTAGACTACAATTTGGTATGACATGACATGCACTAATATTTTATGGCTTGTCATTCTCCCCTCTATGCCCCATCCCACCAAGTTGATGTATCTTTTTGGACTAATTTGAATCAATAGCCTGATTTAAACTCTTGATACCCATTTATCGATACTTGAAAACCAGGTATCCATTCATATATTGTAATGCCCCATGAGTTTTAAAACGTCTCTCATTGTTCCCCTTTCTCCCACTGTAGGTTATCCATGATGCAACACCGCCACCCCAGATCAACCACCACTACAACAATATGGTGCTTGTGTCCCACATTTCTATCATTTTGGGTTTCTGAATGAAATGTGATTTGTGTATATTGAGTTGGAAATCTCTCTCAGAACTTCATTGCATGGTTCATGACTTTTGGGTAGTTGATGATGGAGGAGATGGGCTGCTTGCTCTCCTGGGCAGGTAACAAAACACCTTTATCAAATTATGTACAATAATATTTTTCCACTTTCATTCTTCCCCATAAACCCAACCCTCAATATTATAGTATATTATTTGGTTAATTTGAATGAATATCGTGGTTTAAACTTATGATTATCATTGGTTGGTACTCCATTAAAATTTTTCCATTCATAGATTACAACTCGTAGTTGAGACCATAAATGATTAGTCCACCAGTGAAGTGATGATATAGATATAAAATAGTGTGAATAAAATATGGAATGAAATGTACACCATATGTAATGTGGAAAACCCCCAAAAATTAAATGGGTAAAAAAACACAGAATGATACAAAGATCATTATGGGTAATAGTGGGTACACATTATCCAACTATTTCAAGGAGAAAAATATTATATATATCTCTCTTGAATATGTGGGGAAACTACATCCTAAAATAACCTACATATAAATGAAGAAGTGAAAGTGATTGAGATTATTGGTGAAGTTGATCAGAAAACCATTGGGAGAAATCCACATATATGGGAAACGTGTCACCCTTCTAATCTTCCTCTGCTGGATAGTTGGTCAGTTTTCCAACTCACTGCATCTTCCTTCCATGTTTTCTTTCCTTGAAAGAATAACAGGAGGCACCCATCATGAATAAAAAACATATGACATATCTCTACACCTCATTTATATTTTCCAAACATTGCTAATCATGTATCATCAATGACACTCGAGGATCTACGCCATCTGGACTTATCATAGTCAATACCCTTCAACATGAATTTTTTTAGATTTTCTTCACTATGAATTTCCATTATGTCCATCTTTCCATCATTCTCTACATGTCACAAAAAGTGATACCATACCCAACTTTTCATCCTCAGGGAATGAAAATATTGATCCCTTTCAATGTTCAAGGAGCTATAACTAAAAGAAAACAATGGAATCTTCTAATTTATGTGGCTGAGATCCTCCAACAACCTTATTAACCAAATTACCACTTTTCAAACTTCTTTATCACCCATGAACTTCACGTATGTGAGGGATTAATCCAAAACTAAGTGTAACATTTAAATCAAGTTCACATAACCTCCTCTAAGAGTAATAATATGACCAGTAGTAGATTTCTTCTAGTAAGAATCACCATGAAAAAAAATATATCCTCTAAGAGAATAATTTGATCCCCAATGGCCTAATGAGGAATCTTTGGTCTCCTTGATGTGTCCCAAGATCTTCATCACTCTGTTCCAATGCTCCCACCATATATTTTCTATGTACCAAATAACTACTCCCAATACATGTGTAATGTATGTTAAAGTACATACCATGGAGAACATTATACTCCCGACTTATTATGAATAGAGTACTCAAGACATCTCTATCCACTCTATTTAACTTATAGGATTTATCAGAGAGGATAAATTAAAATTAGAAGGTAGAGGGGAAGATTTTTTATTACAATCATTCATGTTTAAGAATTTCAAGAATTTTTGTATGTAAATATTCTAAGATATCAAAATATTCCAATTATTTCAATCTCAATAAATCTATATCACCAAAATCAAGTTTTTTGGTCCCAAATCCTTCTTATTTAACTCCATGGACAACTATGCCTTCATCTCATGGATTCGATCATTGTTGGTTCCTTCTTTCTACATGTCATCAACATATAACAAAATAATGATTAAATGATTACCTTATGAACACCTAAAATATGTTTTTGTATCTGAATGAAGTATGTTGTGTCCAAGACTCATGTAATAGGAATAAAATTTCCTATACCAACACCACAATGACTTATTGAGAATGTATAAATATTTGTTCTACTTAAAAATAAATTTCTATTTTCCTTATTTTTTAAACACATCATGTTGTAGAATTTGGATCACATCATCAAGATAAATAGGGAGAATATAATTCTTCATGTCTAGCTACTAGTATTAAATTTTTATGATGCACCCATCTCAAGAACTACATGAACAATCATCAATTTCAAACAGTATAAAATATTTATTTAAAATCAATATCTCTCTTATGGGCATATCCTCTGACCACCCGTCTTGTGTGATATCATTCAATTTTTATTTTTAATATTAAATTTGATTAATGACCCATTTTTTATTGTCTTCCTTTTATGAGGTAACAGAACAAGATACCAAGTCTTTCTCTTCTGTAGGTATTCAAGTTACTCCTGCATCACCACTATCCATGAGGATACATCTATACTCTTAGTTTCCTCTAAAAAAGATTATGGATCTCAATAATTGATAACTAAGAAGTACAAAATATTTATTTAACTTATATAACAGGACTTCCATATTAGTTACCTCCCACCATGAATTGAAAACTATGCTCCATACTCAATCAGTACTTGATTTTCATTATATGTTAATGCCTTATAGGAAACCGGTTCATTCTTCTATTTTCCCTCCACCTAGTATTTTTTGGATTCTATATTCTCTGTATCCATGTGTCCAACAATTATAATTTTCACATTGAATTAAATAAAAAATAAATATACCCCTATAATAAATTTTGGTAGTGGGGTCCCACAAATAATACCAACTCATGCCATCAGCATATCCCAAGAAGACACATTTCCTGGATCATGAATCCAACTTCGATCTTTCCTAGTCCTTAAAAAATTAATTTATAAGTATTACAAAATAAAAAAATTGAGAATAATGTTTAGGTTTATGAATTTACATTTCCATTGGTGTCTTCAAATCAATCAAAATTTGAGGAGATCATTTGATCACATAACATGTGGTTTTCACTACTTATACCCAAAATGTTTTGGAAATTACTGTCGTCTTCCACTTCCTCCTTCTTCTATCTAATAAGGTTTTTTCCATCCTCTCTACCACTATATTATTTTGAGGTGTGTACACCACCGTGAACTATCTCTTGATTCCTTCCTATTGAAATCGTATCTAAATCATCTAATGTATATTCCACACCATTTTCAGTTCTTAAAACCCAATCTTGTTTGTAGATTCATTCTCCATATTCACATTGAATGTTTTGATGACTTCAAAAACATACAATTTACTCTTGGTTGTGTACCCACAATGTCTATTGGAATAATCATCAATGAATTATACAAACTACCTTACTCATCCAAAGGATATAATTAGTGATTTATAAATGTTAGAATAATTCAAATCTTAGATCTCATTTATTTGGGTTTTTGATGTCCCAAAATTTAACCTATATTCCATGATCAAAAAACAATTCTCACAAAACGGTGAGGATATCTTTATAAGCCCATGCATATGTTTCTGTTCTAAAAAAATAGTAGGCATCATTCTGAAAAATGCCCATGATTTTGATTCCATAATAGCATCAACACTTTCATCATGGTAGCTAATGTGAAAAATATATCCACCATCTTGAATGTTTCACCCAAAAACATGTATAGATTGTTTGATATCTTCTCTTACATCATCACCAAGTTACAACCCATCATAATTCCCATCACCCCTTTCTCTACAAGTGTCTTTAATCTGATATCATCAAATTTTCCTAAAGAAAAAATATTCTTCTATAGGCCCTTAACATGTATTACTCCTTTATTGGTTTGAATAATAGCATCATGCATCTTCAGATTAAGGGATCCGACTCAAACGACCTTAAAGGTATGATCTTTAACCTTGTACCCAAGTCCTTCCAAAAATGTTTTATAATAATCATACCGTTCTCATCCTGATTTCATATTCCATGTTGCGTTGGAGTTGATTATCCATGAATCATTGACACACAACCTACTTCTCATCGTCATTTTCTCTTTATTGAAAAGTATATCTCCATTCCCAAAAATAATCACAGCATTTCCATGAGATCTCCATTCACTACTATTATTAATCAAAAAATCCTTTTTTATTATCCCATTAAATCCATAATTGTTACATGTGGAATTATTTTTCTTACTGGATGATTTGGACATAACCTGATTTTGGATCCCAATGAAACCATCCTCTATCATCCTTCTTCAATCTATAGACAGAACCACTTCTTAGTTCAAATTTGGGTGTATATCACCTGTGATGATGAATTTATTTTATTCTTCTAGGACCATAGCTGCGACATCATTTAAGAGAATCATATCTATCCAGATATTTTTGGTGTGGTTGATAATGAGTAGTACATATGAATCTGAATAACTAAGGAGAAAAATAACTTCACATTAAGTATACAAGATTTTATATTCTAATGATGTGATCTTAGAGAACTGGTTATTATGGGTGTTGATGTGGTAGGACACCTATGATGACTCAACCATTCAAAGAGTGTACAATTTTCTCTTCAGAAGCCTTTTTTTCATAGTGACTTGGCCTCGTACAGCTTCGTCAAAGTATCACATATTTCCATCACAATATTTTTATCCACAATGCATGATAGGACCATTTTTGAAAAATCCAAACAGAAGTTGGTAATATAATTATGTTCCGTTATATTCTATTTCACTTCCATCACACCCTTCAGTTTTCTCTAATTGAATGTACGCAATTATCCTTCTACAACACTACATGCTTCATTATTTTCCACAAACAAAAATTATTCTCATTGAATTTATCAATCGTGAATTTTTCCACAATCTAGAAATGTTGTTAGTCTAGAAACTCCTCTTTTTCATAAAAATGTATTTAATAATATCAATATTTTTTTGATGAGAAATATAAACTAGAGTAGAGATCATATTGAACAATAAAATTTTTAATAATTATTAATATCCATACAAGTGAACAAAATTGGCCTAAAACCTTAATCTAAAACCACTTTTTTGTAGAGTTAATGATTGGTATACTGGTTCAGAGATAATAGAAAGATAAAATAATGCGAAAAATCATGAATAAATGGATTCATGTTGTAATGTGGAAAAATCCTCCAAGTGAAAGCGATAAAATTCCATAGGCAAATAGATGGATCACTATGGGTAAAGGTTCCTACACAATACACAATTATTACTAGGGGAAACTCTCATAAATACCCCTATTTAATATGTAGGTAATCTTACTCTCAAAATAAAACACATATAATTGGTGAAATTCCAGTTATTGAGATTTATGGTGAAGGTGATTACAATATTATTGGGGGATATCCCTTCTTATAGGCTGACTCTCCCATTATGATCTCTCTCCAGAGGATAATTGTTAGGGTTTTCCACCCACAACATCTACTAGCCATGCTCATCTCTCTTGACATAAAAAGGGGGTAACACCAACCAAGAATAAAAAAACATTTGACACCCACACGCATTGCAAAGTGTCTCCCACTACACCACATTCTCCGAATATGGGTAGGCTATAGTGAGGCCTAGACCCATAGATAAATCACCACCACATTGTTTTGGTACATGAACATTATATTTCTATCTATTTAGTATTTTGGATGATATGTTCTTGATCAAGTCGGATGTATTTTTGTGTACTTTGAGCTAGATTTCTATAAATTATATTGCTCACCTACCATGAAAACTAATAGATTTGATCAATATTGGGGGGGGTCGGGGTTATAATTTTTTTTAAATGAGATAGCATTTGGGGTATATTAAAAAAGGGATCTAAGACTTCTGAACCATTTTCCTGTATCTCCACTCATTGGGACTCAAGAACGGGGTTCACACTTCCTTCAGAATTTTTAATTAAAAAATCAACAATAGTAATAAATACTAATTTAATATAAATATATATTAATTAAAAAATCATTAATATAAATAAAATATTAATTCCTATTAATATATATTAATTAAAAACTAAAAATAATAATAATAACAGTGTTCTTGGAAATGATGATCAACTGGTCTGATTCCTAATGCACTGGTCTATCGCAAGTACTGATTTATTTTAATTTTATCAATAGATCCATACATTCAAAAAAAATCATTATGAATATGTAAATATATTAATATCTCCACATTACATTACCAATTCATTCCACTTATTATCTTGTATAATAAAATGATGTAAAAAGATCATGGAAAAATGATATCAGCTTATACTTAAGAAATATGTCATCCATTATTTCACACTTAGTCTACATGATCCATATTCAGTGTAGAAAAAAATATGCTTTGATTTCATAATAAAATGTAGTCTTCTACCAACTAATCATGATACCATATGAAATGATAACTCTGGTACATATCATGAAGGTTAATGCAATTTTATTTTAGGATTATGATATTAAATTTCACATGAATATTTTATTAGAACAATCATCATATAACTCATGCACTTACATTAACAAATTTCTCAATAAAATTAATGTGCAATAAGAAGGATAAATAGTATTTTAGGGAATGTTCTACAGTAACTGGATTTGATTCTAATGGATAATCTAATTCTGGAAGCAACTTCATATTTCTTCATTTTCCTCTTCATTAAGGTAAAAGCTCATAAACATATTTATAATGGTGAATCTCTTCAATAATGGTCTTCAATATGTGACAATGTGAATAATACACCAAAATTATTCATCAAATTATGAATGCCCAGATTTGAATACATATATAAATTCACAGAGGATGACCTTCTTCAATAGTTATTCTCCAAGATACCAAAAATATTATAAAAAATGGTAAAATCTTATTTATACTTATTTTCTTGGATATGCAAACACATTATTAAAATTCCTTAATGATGACCCTCATTAAAATTTTTATTTTAAATCTAATTGAGTTATCATTAAAGCATGATACCTTCTTCATAATTATGATCATGTATTGATATCATTCACTACTTCTCATGTTCTCCCCCTGATAACATGGTTCTCCATTAATTCCATACATCATAATAATTGATAAAATAAACAATGATTTTGGAAATATGGTGGATCTTCCTTAATTTTTAATGTGAATACTAAGGTTGAGTTATTTTCTTAATGATGTTTCTTCAATTAATCTATTATTCATGATTTCACATATGAACATCTGAATATATGTTTGGAAATATATTGGTGTAGACTGTATCTCTTTACACTACATTATTACTTTTTTGGAATTTTTTCCCTTATTATCCTTCATGGATGATGAAATATTAACACTCTTAAATATTGTTTATTATTCTAGAAGAATATGAAATCAATATTTTCCACAATTTCAATAATTTTATCTCATGATGGAGGTATTTAATGATTAAAATAATCTAGTGAATATTGTGTACGAGAAGAAAATGTCTAATTCTTTTATAAATTTTGAATATGTATTTTCACAAAATTTTTAAAATGAACTTCTAATTCCATACATCCCATATTGTGGTTTTTTCGATATTTAATCATAATCACCTCGCCTTCACAAATGTAGAGACCCAAAGCTTGACGTAAATGGACATTACATTACTTTTGCGGAATACTTAATACATAACAAAAAAGACACACAAGGATCGTAATAGTTTAGTGTCTTTGGAAACTTGGAATATAAACAACTAATCATGTTGAATGATCTTCAACATCTCCCATAACGATCTTCCCCTTTTTGTTTCCTTACCTAAAACCTTTGTTTATTTCTTGGGGAAAATAAAACATAAAAATGGTGAGCTTGAATTCTTATTAAGGGTAATCATGGATAAAATAAAAAAAAATCATATACATTTGAGCTTAAAAACATGAACATAATGTTTAAACATCAAAATCATGAGCAATGACATATAACATGGAAGTACATAAGGCATAGATCATAAAGAAACATTGAGCATGATAAAATAGCATGGGAGCAAAACATGTAATTGTGGCAACTATTCAGTACATGTCATGATTTCCATAGTAGCCAAGGCATTGCTGCCAAGACCATCTTAGTGGACAAAGTCCCTTTCTGAATCGAGTTCACTCCTCATTTCAGTCCTGTAACACTGAACCAGATTAACTTACCATTCCAGGCATGTCTATCTCATGAGATATAAATGTTTACCCAATGCATCATAGAAAGATATAGGTCCCACCAATCTCATAATGAAATCATTCTTACTTGTGCCACAATATAAACATAAATCATTCATCATAACCCAATGAATAAAATTGGTTTCATAAACATCATTCCATCATCACATAATCCATATAAAATAGATGGACATCATTTCATAATAAGAAAAGTGAAACCATGTAAATCATAGATACTTTATACTTGAACCATACACATATGAAATAATGTCATCTTAGATGGAAAATGGTTTTGATAAAACACTTGAAATGAATTCTTGAGGAAAATATTCTTTCTTCTTCAAAATCAATTTCTTTTCACAAAATGTCATGAAATTTTAAAAGAAAAATATTTTGTTTAAAATAGTCATGAAATATTTTTGAGGAAGCTTCATTAAAATAAGGCTTTATAAAACCATAAAAACCCATTCGTGTTGTATAAGTTAAAAAAACATTCTTCTCGTACTTTTTCCACAAAAGTCAAAAAGTACCTCGTAACGTAAATAAAATAAAGATTCCTTAAATACCATGTATTAAAAGCCAAAAATGGGTAAAAATGACTTTAAACATACATGAAAACACTTTTATAAAACATGGACATGAATGATAGAAATAACCCCAGTAAATACTTACGAATAAGCAATCTCGGATAAAAAATGAGATTTGCAAAATTATCCCTTAACTTAGGTCTGATATGCTTCGTACATATCCAAAACTCATGTATAATGATTTAAATAATTTCATTGACTTATTACAGAATCATATTCATTGTTATTATGTCATATATGGTTCACTTATGACTTTATTTTACCCGTTCTTTTGTAAATTCCATGTTAAAGAGCGTTTTTGGTAAAATCGTTTCATTTGTCGTCCGTGTTTTGACTTGTAATTATTCATATGATTACTTAGGTCATGATTACTTAATTCCAGAATATAAAAAACGATTTATATAATATATATTCAGAATATACATATATATAATAGATCAGTAAATGGAAAGAAATACACCGTTCAAGGAGACGGTAGGCCGTACATACGCATGAACACTGTTTTTGTTTCCTTATTGAGTTTAATGGAATTAAGTAGATGACATACATATATATATATATATATCCAGTAGAATTATAATTTCATTTATTTCATTATTATTGATTATATATACTTTATAATCATTCTTAAATGGTTAACATGGAGAATGAATCTCATCGCGTCGTGGAGACGGTAGTCCGTACGTACGCACGAGCGATGATATCGTTTCCATAATTATTGAATTGAATTGTAGTGGATGATACAATATATCAGAATCATTATGATGTTATAATAACTATGTATAGTTATTCTTTACACCATAATACCCATCCACATAAGGTGTTGGTGGAAAAACAGATTACACCACGGCGTGGAGACGGTATTCCGTACGTACGCACGCGCGGTGATTTTTTTCTTTAGGATGGATAGAAGGTGAAATGGGGTTTTTTCATATTTATAATAACATATCCGTATATTGGTGATACTTATGTTATTACTTTATAATGAAACAACTAAAGAAGAATAAGTTGAAGAAGAATGAAATTTGAAAGAATCTGTAGAAGAAATTACATCTTCTTCGATACGCATCTTTGAAACCTCCTCATAGGGCACTAAGATTGGTCTTTGAAGTATACCAGGACCTCTAGGATGTTTTAGGGGAAGTGTAGAAGAGACTTTTTCAGGGGTTGGCCGAGCTTGAAGTCTAAATGTGGTGTGAGGAAGAGACGGATGAGGTGCCCTTTTATAAGGGAGGAGAGGGGCACCTTTGGAATAACTAAAAATATTATTTTATTATAAAGCCAAATTCGGTTTTAAATAGCTCCAAATTGATTTATTTCGAAGCTAAGGTGGGGAATTTTCAAAATACCCTCATCCAATAGAATTTAGACAAGTTTATGTTCCTATTTTAACCTTATCATTAAGATTTAACATTAAGTTAAATAATTTTATTTTTACCGTGTCTTTTTGTGTTCTTACACTATAAGGTTAATAAACTTACTATAAGAAGCAAAACGAACCCCAAGTTGTTTATTATTAATATATATAACCTTATCTAAGTCATGTTTCAAAACCTTATATTTTTAGGAATAAAATAACAATTAATAATATAATATTAGTTTTAAAAACTATTTTATGTCAATTTTGACACTATTTAGTAATTGATTTTTGTGAAACTCATAACAGACTGATTAGTTCTAAAAAAGTTAATTATAACAATAATAACATGTCATATTAACCTATAAAATTAGTTTAATTCATAAAAAGTCTCAAATTACATTTATTTAGGTATTTATAACATCAATTATGTCAATATTTAATTATTAAGATAATTACTACATCATCATTGTGTCATAAATAATATAAATTATTTAATGTCTAAAAATTAAAAATAAAATTCCATTATGTAGGAAATCGTTTTAGATTTCTAATGAATATTTATAGTCGAATTGATCTTATGTATAACCCTATATTAAAAATGATATACTTATTAAACATTGATTTTAACTATTTTAACCCTTCTTTAAATAAATTAATATGAAATGTCCTAATCTAATCCAAGTGGGCCTAAATGGTCATATTTTATTCCTAAGGTTGTTTTTGGTCGAATTAAACTTATCCAATAGAATTAGGACATGTGTTAGGGTAATAATAATATCATTTTTACCCTTAATTACCCTATTTACTTTTAACCGTGGTAAAAAAAAGTAAAAAGTTACTATTTACCAAAAATTATTTTCATCTCATTGAACCACATTTTACTTACTGACATCAACCATGTCTCTCGTATTTTTGAAATTCCACTCATAGAAGTGGTAAAATTAAGTTTTATGAAAAATCCATTTTTTTTAACTACCACTTAGTGGTTTTACTATTCATCAAACAATGAAAGTTTCCAGAAAAATACCAAAAATTAGGCCCAAGCTTTATTTGATATTATGAACTCAAAAATGATGTCTATTTTACCAAATTCAAAAAATATCATTTGAATTAATTAATTTAAAAATTAATTCTCGTCGTCAAAACAAATAGCATGTTCTTAAGAGATAATAACTATCAAAAGATTGACACTTGTTTATGTCTGGTTTAGATGTTAAATTACATTCAATGACCAACATTGTATTAAATTATAAAAATATATTCTAAATATACTTTAAAACAACTCAAATTAATTATTTATCACTATTAATTATTTCGAATAAAATAGTTGTTTTTAATTAAAATTTAGTAATTTTCACTATTCATCAGAAAATGAAAGTTATCCGAAAAGTACCAAAATTTCACCCTAAGCTAATTTCGATATTTCTAATCCAAAAATGAAGTCCATTTTGAAAAATAAAATTACAAAAATTACAAAAATTGGTTATTACTATTCATAACGGCTAGTTTTAATAATATTTTAATAGCATATCGTTGTTTAGTGAAACTCGGTATTGCGTACTACAAACACTATCGAGGAAGGTTGTGATTGCGTGTAATTCAAGTCAAGTAAAGGATGTGTGTTGTGCAAGATCCTTTTGGTTTAGCGTACAACACAAGACATTAATGAAATTAAAAGGAATATTTTTCATAAAATCTCGGTGTGTTACATTCTACCCCCCTTAAAATGAATTTCACCCTCGAAATTCGTCAGGGTTATAAATGGTTTACTCCTCGAAATTTTCTTTAATAGAAACCCACATCGTAAAAAAGAATACCATAACCAATCTTTAAAAACAAACGTGTGAAACGTAACGGTTACCCAAATAAACTAATCACTGGGTTTCCACATAGATGAAAATATGGATATGGAAGAGAAATCTAACCATCATGTTCTAATGGAGAGTTGTAGAGAACATGGATAGGGAAAAGCCAGCAATCACAAATCCATATATTTGTGATGATCTAAGGTACCATCTGATTCATCAGATATAAGGGCACTAGGACAACATTTTTGGTTTTCAAGATCATTTCCCTAAAGTTGATGAATTAAAAGAAATACTTACATGATTTTGGTACAACCTCACTGTTGTTTGTGCCTTGAACAATTTCCACTCCATCTCTTAATGAAATTAAGTTTAATTTGTTATTCGTGATGTGTTAGTAGATCATGTGATAGAATGATGGGTCATTCCATCTGTCTCAAACAAAAGGTTATAAAAGTTATCAAAAATACATAAGTCCATCTATAGTGAGATTAATCATATATGGTTCCTAAAATGGACTTATACTTCATATATCATATTTCTTAATATAATAAAACTAGTTTCTACTAAACAGGGACTTTCTATAGGCTAGTGGTAGCCGATAAAGACCAGTCGCACTTCGGTTGTGGGTTCGATTCCCACAGCCTTATCTGACGCGATGGGTTGTTGCCCATCCTGCAGGTTGTCCTTTTTCTAAAACTAAATTACTATGACATCCCATCAATAATAATTAAAAATGTTTTATCCATTAACAATACTAACTTATGTACAACATAATTCATTCCAATCTTTAGGCTTATCTAAAATACTTCGGTCCAATCTCATAGTATAAAGAAAATGATTACTTGGAATGTCACATAACAATAACATGAATTCCATAATTTATCCCCCATATATCATAAGATATATCTTGTTGGTCATATTACAAACATGTGAATACCTTAATCATTTATTCTCTTGAAGAATAAATACCCATTAAACCTCAGTGAAAACATGAATGCAGTTAAAAGTTAACATTTTTCACATACCAAAATCCCACAAATTCAATATACTCAAACCATGATATTACTTAGTCCTTATATCAATCATGAGCTAATGAATACAATAAAACATCTCATTATCTTCTTATTCCTTCATTATGCACATATCATCTACTTTCCAAAAATATCTGAATAACCATCCATGGTTACTGGTATCATTCAACATCTACTTTCAAATACTTTAGGAAAGACAATAATGTAACAATCCATAGATGATTATTTATTCCATAGTACCATACATTATTATTTATAAACATACAATCATTCCACTATCTTCTTAAACCACTGACTGAGCTTCATCATTTCTTTCATCTCATATTTCATTAGTAGTCTACTCGTCATCATCCACATAAATACTACTCATATGACCATGCTGATTCTCTTCATGAGATTTTCCCGTAGGGCATTGGTTGGCACAATGCCCATACATTCCACATTTAAAACATATAATCATTGTTGATGTCGTAGCAACACCATTATCCCCATTATCCTTGTCCATGGTATTAACTGAACCTTTTCCTTTGCACTTACTGGCTTTGTGTCCTTCTTTCCAACACCCAAAGCATCTTCTAGTTCCTTTGAAACAATCTACTTGATGCCTCTTCCCACATGATTTACATAGGGTAAATTGAACTTTTTTCCTCTATGATCATCATGAAACTCTATCTCTCTCTTATTATCTGAGTCGGGAAACTTACCAAAGTTGAGATTATTGATCATATTATGAGATTTCTGATTATGCATAATAACGATGTTTGGACTTCCAAATCCCGTTTCATTTGGTTTCTCATGAAAAATATCATTCCACTATATGTCATATCCTCTATTATCGTGAATCTTCATGTTTCCAGCCATTTTTTAAAATCCAAAAAGAATAGAGTGAGAGGCAAAAATCATGCTAAGGAAAAAAACATAGTAAAGGGGGAGTACCCTCAATATATAACATCTTAGGTTAAATTCTAAGATCGTTAGCACAATTATAGGACTATAACCTATACGTATACTTAACCTTAGAGACATCCCTAGACATACCTTAGAAATATCTCTAGGGATCTCACTAACGTTTTCGCATCCTAGTATCCAAAGGTTGACTAAACATTTCCTCTGATACCAACTGTAGAGACCCAAGGCTTGACGTACATGGACATTACATTACTTTTGCGGAATACTTAATATATAACAAAAAAGACACACAATGATCGTAATAGTTTAGTGTCTTTGGATACTCGGAATATAAACAACTAATCATGTTGAAAGATCTTCAACATCTCCCATAACGATCTTCCCCTTTTTGTTTCCTTACCTAAAACCTTTCTTTATTTCCTGGGGAAAATAAAACATAAAAAGGGTGAGCTCGAATGCTCATTAAGGGTAAGCATGGATAAAATAAAACAAATCATATACATTTGAGCTTAAAAACATGAACATAATGTTTAAACATCAAAATCTTGAGCAATGACATAAAACATGGAAGTACTTAAGGCATAGATCATAAAGAAACATTAAGCATGATAAAATAGAATGGGAGTAAAACATGTAATTGTGGAAACCATTCAGCACATATCATGATTTCCATAGTATCCAAGGAATTGCTGCCAAGACCATCTTAGTGGACAAAGTCCCTTTCTGAATCGAGTTCACTCCTCGTTTCAGTCCTGTATCACTGAACCAGATTAACTTACTATTCCATCCATGTTTATCTCATGAGATATAAATTTTTACCCAATGCATTGGAGGGAGATATAGTTCCCACCCATCTCATAATGAAATCATTCTTACTTGTGCCACAACATAAACATAAATCATTCATCATAACCCAATGAATAAAATCGGTTTCATAAACATCATTCCATCATCACATAATACATATAAAATAAATGGACATCATTTCATAAAAAGAAAAGTGAAACCATGTAAATCATAGAGACTTTATACTTGAATCATACACATATGAAATAGTGTCATCTTAGATGGAAAATGGTTTTGATAAAACACTTGAAATGAATTCTTGAAGAAAATATCCTTTCTTCTTCAAAATCAATTTCTTTTCACAAAACGTCATGAAATTTTAAAAGATAAAGATTTTGTTTAAAATAGTCATGAAATATTTTTTATGAAGCTTTATGAAAATAAGGCTTTATAAAACCGTAAAAACCCGTTCGTGCCGTATAAGATAAAAAACATTCTTCTTGTACTTTTTCCAGAAAAGTCAAAAAGTACCTCGTAACATAAATAAAAGAAAGATTCCTTACATACCATGTATTAAAATCCAAAAATTGGTAAAAATGACTTTAAACATACATGAAAACACTTTTATAAAACATGGACATGGGCGATAGAAATAACCCTAGTAAATACTTACGAATAAGCAATCTCGGATAAAAAATGAGATTTGCAAAATTATCCTTTACCTTAGGTCTGATATACTTCGTACGTATCCAAACCTCCTGTATAATGATTTAAATAATATCATTGACTTATTATAGAATCATATTCATTGTTATTATATCATATATGGTTCACTTATGACTTTATTTTACCCGTTCTTTTGTAAATTCCATGTTAAATAGCGTTTTTGGTAAAATCATTTCATTTGTCGTCCGTGTTTTGACTTGTAATTATTAATATGATTACTTAGATCATGATTACATAATTACAGAATATAAAACATGATTTATATATTATATATTTAGAATATAAATATATATAATAGATCAGTAAATGGAAAGAAATACATTGTTCATGGAGACTGTAGGTCGTACATACGCATGAACGCTGTTTTCATTTCCTTATTGAGTTTAATGGAATTAAGTAGATGACATACATATATATATACATAAATCCAGTAGATTTATAATTTCATGTATTTAATTATTATTTCTTATATATACTTTATAATCATTATTAAATGGTTAACATGGAGAATGAATCTCATCGCGTCGTGGAGACGGTAGTCAGTACGTACGCACGAGCGATGATATCATTTCCATAATTATTTAATTGAATTAGAGTGGATGATACAATATATAAGAATCATTATTATGTTATAATAACTATGTATAGTTATTCTTTACACCATAATACACATCCATGTAAGGTGTTGGTGGAAAAACAGATTACACCACGGCGTGGAGACGGTATTATGTACGTACGCACGCGTAGTGATTTTGTTTTCCATAGGATGGATAGAAGGTGAAATGGGGTTGTTTCATATTTATAATAACATATCAGAATATTAGTGATACTGATGTTATTGCTTTATAATGAAACAACTAAAGAAGAAGAAGTTGAAGAAGAAGGAAGTTTGAAATAATCGGTAGAAGAAATTACCTCTTCTTCGATACACCTCTTTGAAACCTCCTATTAGGGCACTAATATTGGTCTTTGAAGTAGACCAGGACCTCTAGGATATTTATAGGGAAGTGGATAAGAGAATATGTCAGGGTTTGGGCGATCTTGAAGGCTCAATGTGGTGTGAGGAAGAGAGGGAGGAGGTGCCCTTTTATAAGGGAGGAGAGGGGCACCTTTGGAATAACTAAAAATATTATTGTATTATAAAGAAAAATTAGGTTTTAAATAGCTCCAAATTGATTTATTTAGAAGCTAAGGTGGGGATTGGTCTAAACCCTCTCATCAAATAGTATTTATACAAGTTTAGGTTCCTATTTTAACCTTATCATTTAGATTTAACATTAAGTTAGATAATTTTACTTTTACCATGTCTTTTTGTGTTCTTACACTATAAGGTTAATAAACTTACTATAAGAAGCCAAAAAACCCCAAGTTGTGTATTATTAATATATATAACCTTATATAAGTCATGTGGCCAAACCATATACTTTTAGGAATAAAATAACAATTAATAATATAATATTTGTTTTAAAAACTATTTTATCTCAATTTTGACACTATTTAGTAATTTATTTTTGTGAAAATCATACCAGAGTGATTAGTTCGAAAAAAGTTAACTATATCAATAATAACATGTCATATTAACCTATAAAATTAGTGCAATTCATAAAAAGTCTCAAATTACATTTATTTTGCTATTTATAACATCAATTATGTCAATATTTCATTAATAAGATAATTACTACATCATCTTTGTGTCATAAATAAATTAAATTATTTAATATCTAAAAATTACAAATAAAATACCATTATGTAGAAAATATCTTTAGATTTCTAATGAATTTTTATAGTCGAATTTATCTTATTTATTACCCTATATTAAAAATGATATACTTATTAAACTTTGATTTTAACTATTTTAACCCTACTTTAAATAAATTAATAATAAATGTCCTAATCTAATCCAAGTGGGCCTAAATGATCAGAATTTATTCCTAAGGTTGTTTTTGGTAGAATTACACTTATCCAATAGAATTAGGACATGTTTTAGGGTAATAATAATATCATTTTTACCCTTAATTACCCTATTTACTTTTAATCATGGTAAAAAAAGTAAAAATTTACTATTCACCAAAATTTATTTTCATCTAATTGAACCACATTTTACTTACTGAAATCAACCGTGTCTCTCAAATTTTTGAAATTTCACTCACAGAAGCGGTAAAATTAGGTTTTATGAAAAATTCATTATTTTTAACTACCACTTAGTGGTTTCACTATTCATCAAAAAATGAAAGTTCCCAGAAAAATACCAAAAATTAGGCCTAAGCAATATTTGATATTATGAACTCAAAAATGATGTCTATTTTACCAAATTCAAAACATATCAGTTGCATTAATTAATTTAAAAATTAATTCCCGTCGTCAGAACAAATAGCGTGTTCTTAAGAGATAATAACTATCAAAAGATTGACACTTGTTTATGTCTGGTTTAAATGTGAAATTACATCCAATGACGAACATTGTATTAAATTGTAAAAATATATTCTAAATATACTTTAAAACCACTCAAATTAATAATTTATCACTATAAATTATTCCAATTAAAAAGTTTTTTTTTAATTAAAATTTAGTAATTTTCACTATTCATCAGAAAATGAAAGATATCTGAAAAATAACAAAATTTCACCCTAAGAAAATTTCGATATTCCGAATCCAAAAATGAAGTCCATTTTGAAAATTAAAATTTACACAATTTCAAAAAGTGGTTATTACTATTAATAACGGCTAGTTTTAATAATATTTTAATAGCATATTGTTGTTTAGTGAAACTCGGTATTGCGTACTACACACGCTATCGAGGAAGGTCATGATTGCGTGTAATGCAAGGCATGTCAAGGATGCATGTTGTGCAAGCTCCTTTTGTTGTAGCGTACAACACAAGACATTAATGAAATTAAAAAGAATATTTTTCATAAAATCTCGTGGTGTTACAATAAATATATATTATTAAGTCAAATTCTTGTTCAGGAAACATAATTTTTTTAATATTGATTCATGTTTCACGATCTTCTAAGATTTTACATCCTATTTCAAATCATTGAGATCAATAATAGTTTTCAAGATTTCTTCAAGTTAATTGTTCTTTTCATCCAAAGTATTTTAGAATTTCATATAACTAGTATTATTAATATTTATTAATGAATTTAATAATATTATTTATTATACGTATGTAGATAATAATACTATGTATTAACATGAATAGAAATTAGTAATTGTTGGTTTTGGTTGATAATTTGATAGTAGTAAAGAACTTATTAAAAAAGAACAGAACTCTATAAATGATAATAGTAAGTAACATATTATGTGTATCATAAATCTATTATCTACCTATTTTACCCGTGCATTGTGAATGCTCCTATTTCCCATAGCCAAGCATACACTGGATATGTCCACACCATATCTATATATGTCTCCTCTCTAGTGTATGTTTCTCCTATATATCATCATCGACAGCCACCTCTAGATCCTCGTGTCTGAAAGGCAGTGGATGTGCAGTCTCAACACCTATACCTTATCCTACATCTAAGGATAGTGAGTGCTAGCTAGAACTCTCACCGACATGTGATGAATATAGTTATTGTGCTACGGATGTCTTTATAATAAGGAGTAGTAAAGAATCCATCTTTGTATAGTAAATATCTATATCTGCCTCTAGATTTGACTAAGAATCTATATGAGCATCTAACTGATCATGATGAACACCCTCCATATATGGAACATCAGAATCCATAATAATGTTTTCTCCCTTGGTACATCTATATGATGCTTAGCAGCCTCAGTATTCTCAACATCATTTGGACGATCAATTAAAATTCAATGGTATATCTTATCCATCAAAGGAATCAAATATTCCACAGAACAGTAAAAATATGTCTATTAAAATATGACTCTCTCCACTGGATCAGATATGTAATGTATACGATCGATATGAACATCCTACGAAAACAAATTTCACTATTAAGTAATGTTAATAAAAAATATGTTCAACAGTGGATGGAATAAAGAATACCAACTAATGAAGGCCCCATTCGTTTCATATCAAAAATATGACTAGTGACCTACAGTTCCATAATGCATAGATGATCTAATAAATTAAAACATGCTATCCTTTCCCCACATAATCCGGACTACTATCGTGTTTCCCTTTGATCAATATATGTTGTAAGGTATCTCTTCTATTAAATGTCTCTCTTCCCCGATGACTTCAAGGAATGCCATGAATGTAACTAACTGGGAGGGATAGAAACTACATGAAGGAATCTGAACTTCCTCGTAGTTATATGAGTCTAATGCCACTAAAAAATATTAAAATGAATCAATGGAACCATGGAGGAGCCGGTATAAAGTATCACCTTACAATAATCTAGAATACTCTGGATGATATCATCAGAATATATCATCCATGTAATCTGAAAGAAAAAAATAATAATAAATTAACAAATAATGTAATGTACAGTAAATAATAATGACTTAGCAATATAAATAATAGTCACTAATATCATCTGGTCGAAGCATGTCCAACATATGTTTGTAGGTATAGAAATCATGTCTGGCAATATCTAAATGCCAATGTGCCTGACTCCACCTATAGATAACATTATTATAGTTACATTTCAAAATAGAAAGTTATACAATTATGTTGTACAATACAAGAAAGTAATAACACACCATCATCCTTGTGGAGCCTCTACTACAATATCTATAGGCAATGGAATATGGGGCATGTAGAGTGAAGAGAGGGATATGCTCCCATACCCACATCTATATAAGAACAATACATCATGTGATATGTATCTTATAAATGCAACATGCAATGAATAGTTCCATGTATATATATTAAAGAAAATAAGACCCCCAACTATATAGTCATGCCTCATCTAAATCCTCTTGAAAAGGAAAATACATCATATTTATAAATATAGTAGAGTGATCCAAAAAAACCATGCCACCAATCAGCCTCAAAATATATGCACCTACAAATCGCAGCATGGTGACTTCATCAGCATCCTATGAAAAATCTTTTAAGTTGTAGTATGACTAGGGAATTCCTAATCTACCATCGATGATGGAACTTTAATCGGTGTGGACCTTTATACCATGTAATCTATAAACAAACTCAAACCAAAATTCTCCAACTCGTCCTGTCACAACAATATCGTTGATGGGGAGGCCCAACAGAATGGGCACATCATGTAGTGTAATAATAACCTCCCCCTCTATAAAAGGGAATGTATGTGACTCTGAACACTATCTCTCAATGACCAAAACAATGAGTTGATGGTCAAAAAAGGAGATGTCACGCATTTATACGCTATATAACCGAGTACGATGAAGATGGGGGTGATAACAGGAGGTGGTGTGGCATGATGGAAATGATTTGATCTATTTACACTCAAAGGATTAATATGATGTTCCTCTAAAACCAATCTTGAAACATTAGTATCCTGGGTAGTGAGAAATGGAGGATCTAATATCTACAAAAATTATATCATTATTTCATTTTTTATATTGAATTCAATACAAATTGTAAAAAAAAAATCGAAAAACAACCACAAGAAAAATAAGCTATACAAATATATAGGGGTGGTGATTTTGGTTATGTTTATTAATTTATTATTTTATGGATCTCCAATGAAGTTAAATTTATTCAAAAAAAATTATATAAAATAGCAGTGATGACAAACCCACATTAAACATGTGGATGCATGATACATTAATTTACATTGTATGTTAATTTTTTTCATAGTTATAGAATCACAAAATTCTTTCTAACAAAATCCAAAAATTAAAAAAACTAATATTGAAACATGTTAGAAATAGAAAATTCAGAAATCAGATTATTCATTACTAAAACATCCACATACAAAAAAAAATATACATTCATAATAAAATATGTAGACTCGATCATGGATGACGGGATGTGGAGCCATGTCCTTCCACTTGGGGACATATCTTATGACTATATCCTTCTATGTGAAATAATATTCTACATCATAGTCACCCTCGGCATTACCGAGGCCAATCAATTTCATTTCTGATTCGATTAGAATTTTGTCTTCCTTGTGGGAACAACTTGTTATTAGGAGTCCAATAATTTAAAAAATGTCAAAAATTGAAAAAAAAACATAATAAAAACAAAATCAACTTATGAAATGTGGAAATATTAGGGATGATTGTTGGCTGATCAACAGGAAATGAGATAGAATGAGAGTCTCCACCATGCATCCAATATGCGCTGTAACAGTTAACCAAGGTGATCGTGTGATACATCAGGTCAACATAGGGATCCCCTGATATATTTACCAAAGTAAAAAATTAAAAAAAACATGTGCATAGGGATATCTCAATGAATGAATGTTTCCACAATAACAATACCTATTATCCAACATGACCCCAAGCACTTGAACACAGGTGCATGTAGCCCGATCATTTCACTCTATTACCTAAAAGCTCATCTTTTCTCTATGAAACGTTAGAACACTCTTTCTTGAATCCTCATTCAATATCTGATCAATTTCACTTTAGAAATGATTAATAAAACACATAACATTTTCTATACTCTAGTAGGCAATTTGGGACCAGTCAATATATTATTGAACACATATATAAAATTTATCATTCACTTACACTATGATCAGGTGTTTTCTCACACCCTTGAAAACCCCATTTATGCACTCCACTATATTATTGGTCATATGGCCATACCTCCTACCACCATCATATGATCATGAAAATTTTTTCCTTTAAAATAAATATCATATATTCATGCACTTATTCATTATTCCTACGAATCTCTTCAACATAAATATCTAACCATTCTTGTTGGAGCTTATATATTGAAACCATAAGAAAATAATGTATTAAAAGGGATATAAAATTTTCTTTAAAAATGTATGTTTCGAAAAAACAAACCCAAATTGGGGATCACCTTGTTTATATTATCATCTCTGAAATTCTTAGACACATTAGTTTCCATATGCCTAATATATATCACTGATAAGTATTCGGCTGAGTCCATGAAACCTCATCGCTATTTAAAACTTTCTGTAATCGCTCGAGGAAGATAAGATATCAAGAAAACTCCCTGGTTTTGTGTGACATGAATACTTACACATTCAAAAACCATCTCCTCGGTTCAAAATTATCCTTTTCAACAATAGCGAATGCATGTGTTAGAGGAACATGATTACCAACATTTGTAGCAGCAATGTGTAGAACACATGTACACTTTCTCTAATGAAAAGTACCATTGACCTAAATGAATTTTTTAAAATAGAAAAAATCAGGGAATCATGGAATGAATGCCCAAAAAATTAAATTGGACTTCACATTTGATCGACCAACATGGTCATGGGTAGACAAATACTAAACAATTCCCAAATGAAAAAATTCTGATTTTTGAGAGAAAATAATTCAATAGGTTGGTGAAACATTACATAAGATTCATCCCAATCACAATATATTTTTACAATTTCCTTTTGTTTTTCATTCCAAGCATTATTTTAAGATATCTTGTAGTTAAAAAATAGGATTCTATCCAGAACAAGGGAAACATGAATGTCCTAACATGTTTATATCATATCAACAATAACAATGGATATAATATATACATCCTGTGAATACTAGTCCTATAACAAGCTTTGATGAGTACAAGTGTGTGGCCCTTCTGATTTCTTTATCTCCCAACATGCAAAAAACTATCATAAATTTCCCTTAATCATAATTTACATTTTAGCCCATATTTTTCTCATCAAATGGGATATTTTTCCTTATTTGACTCATCAAAAAAAATGTGAAATGCCATTCTATGTGGTAATATTTCATCATATTTTTCATGGAATTTTTACTTTCAGACTCCTACCCGACATAGATGGCATTATCATTTGATGAAAATATATTCCCGATAATTCTTTGGAATTCAAAAGTATGTGTAATGACATCCCAATAAAAAAGTTGTTCACATGACATTCCTTCAACTAAAGAACTCTATAGTAATGGAAGATTACCACTAATTGGTGGATGTTGTGAATGTTTGTCTCTCGAAAGAACCTTAAAATGTTCATTCCCCACATCATTGGGTGGTTATATACAATCTCTCATAAGAACTCAAAAGGATCATTCCTCACATTAGCCTCACCCATAGCATCTCTTAACGCATCAATAGATTTTTATTCCTCAAATAAACATTAATTCACTATATCAGTAGTACAAAAAGGTATGTCATCAATAATTCCTTCCAAATTCATATCATCATCTATATAATTTGGTTCTATCACATGATTAATATGAGGATGAGGTAATGAATAAGACTATTGTGAAGGAATGACTTCCACAGTGCTCAATAAATAGGGTTTTTTAGTAATCGGTTTCACCACATAAATATCATAAATCACCACATAAAATTATAGCTTCCCAATATAACATTGTTTCTTGAATAACAAAGATACCTCCATCCAATCCTAATCATCGACTAGAGGGTACTCGGTGTTCAATAAAAATTCAAGATATTTAATATGTTGATATGTTATTGAATTAATTGATTGATAATCCTTCATTTTTATCCCAATATGAATCTTATTGTGAACTTCATAAAATTTCAGACATCCATGATGATTTTACACTCTTATAGGTGGAAAACTATAGCTAAAACCATTCCTGATAGAAACTACTTCACTGTTTAAATATATTCTGGCAGACATCATTATTTAGAAAATAATATTTAATAAAATATTATATAATAAATTAAAATTTTAAATTATTTTAATTTGATAAGATTGATTAATTAACATGATCTTGAGACTTTTCTATGGATTGGTTTGTCACTATTGAGGTATAGTTATGGTGATTTAATTACCGAAGCAAATTTATTACAAAATTGTATATTTTTATACCACATATCAAATGTTTCATAAATTTTATTTACTTATAAATAAATAACCATGATATGAACTTGAGGCATATTATGGATTAGTTTATCATTATCTGATAAAATAACTAAAATATATTGGTGGACTCCTAGATTCTCTATTATCAAATATTCCAGAAACTCTCGGTCTCCTGTCAAAAAGAAATGCCTCTTATTGAACGCCTCTTGAGGAACACATGTTCTCGAACACCTCTTCGGGGATGCCTCTTCAGGATCCCCTCTTGTCGGCCGCCTTTTATCTGCAAATTTACTCCCATGCTTGTGATGGGGTCTATGGTATGAAATACATAACTCTTTTAAGAGAACACACAGGTCCTTACATACGTAGTGAGAAATGATTCACAGATCGACTGTGTGGAAAAGAAAATTCAATTATTAAAAATTATATAACCACTTACACAAAAAAACATGCAATTTAAATGATGCATTGACAATTCATCATGAAATACTCTTGAAATTTTTTTTGGAATACTTATTATGATCTACATATTAAGTATCGTTACTTATTACTAGATAAAATATATATTAAATATCGACTCCTATTTTTGAAAAAAAATACAACTTTTCAATTCGTGTGTATAGATATATTTATTATAACGAATTTTAATAAATTTAATTAAAACTAATATAATATACACTTACAGAATAACTATTACAATACTGAACACTTACAATATTTTTAATTTCATAAAATGGAAAATAAATATCATATTTTTTTTCATTACACTACTTTCAAAAATATAAGTAAATATATTTTATAACTTTTTACATGAAATAATAATTATGTAAAGTTAATATAATTCAAATTTATTGGTAAAAATTATTAATAGTATTAAATAAATGTAATATAACTCATACTTACAGGAAAATAATTAAAATAAAATAAGCATTTGTTATTTTTAATTTAACAAAATTACATATATATAATTTTTTATGGAGTATTTATAATTTACATTAATTAATTAATTAATTATATTTCATATATTATTAATTGAAATAGTAATTATTTACAAAGAATTAAATTAAAAATTATTATTTATAGAAAAAAAATTATAACATTAAAAAAAGAATTTTCAATATATTTTATATTAAATTTAAATATTAAACTTAATATACCAAATAATATTCAATTAATTATATTGATAGTGTATATAATATTATAATATAAATTTATATTACTTTTTATATAAAATATTTTAAATAAATATAAATATATTCAACCCACTTTTTAAATTAAAATTATATGCATTTTTAAAAAATTATTATCTTTCTAATGTATTGAATATTATAATTTATATTAATATTAATTGAAAAATAACATATTTTATATACATATAAATATATTCAACTCGCTATTTAAATTAAAAATCTATACATTTTTCAATAAAAAAGTATTTCCCTAAAAGAAAATTACATTTTGAACACACCATATTTAAATTCCTTAAATATTCCATATGAATTATATCATAAAACAGACAATACCTCCATCAAATATTAAATCTTACTAAAGACACTAATTTATACACATCAATTATTAAATAAATAAATCATACAAAAAAATTATTTTACATAATCAAACAATAAAAATATTACATATAAATTTAACCTTAATAAAGGTAGAAAATATATGTTGACAAAGAAATAATGGAGAGATTGGCAAAAGAATTCAGAGGTGAACAATTAGATTTGGGGGGATCAATTAATAGAAATTGGTAGGGATGATTCATGAATAGAGTTCATGCTTCTCTAGTGTTAGAGAGAGATATGTGATCCTCATTCACACATCTTCCTCAGATAGAAAAAACGTGAATGGGTTTCATGCATCTTCGGTCCCTTTTTTGAAAAATGGGGTACCCTATCCCTTAAAAAATTCAAAACCCCATTAAAAAACCCAATGTAAGGCCCAAATTGGTTCCCCCAAGTACTCTCATCGATTAAATGTGTCTCCAAGAACACCTTATTTTCATTGTTCATGATATGTTGGTCATTGATCTGGGATAGGGTGGGTTCCTAGCTATTGTGGTGTGGAAACTATGGGTGGATATGTCAAAAGGAATATCAGTTAGGGGTGTAAAGGTCCTCCTGATGGCCTATCTTGAAGTTCCATCCTATGGAACCATTGGATAAAAACGATTCCCATCACACTGTCTTGCAGGTGGTTGATTATTGTGGTGGTGGGGTCCTATCTCACAAGGGGTGGAAATGATGGGACTATGTACAGATCCTTGATGGTATGTAAAGGACCATGATTGAGGCACCATTACGGCCAAAATCATAGAGTATTTGTCTTTACAACTCACCCAAAGGTTTTTTCCAAACTAAAATATTTGTCGTTACATGGTTTTCCTCTATTAGAGTGTCTTATTATACCAATTTGAATGAATCTCGGGGTTGAAATTGTGAATACCCATAGGTGGGTATTTAGTAACCCAGTTTCCCTTCTGGGATTACAACCCACATGGATTGTAAAACGTCTACCCCATCTCCCTCTCCATCCATAGCAGAAGTGGCAGCACCTCTGCCTTTGATCACCCACCCCCACATCTGGTAACGTAGTCCTTGACACTATATCCTTTGGTGGTTTGGGATGAGAGGTGATGGATCCAGTGGGGAGAGTTGACTTGAACACTGATATAGAAATCTAATTGTAAACTCCAATAATCTTTTTTTGTTAGAATTTTTTGATTTTTTGATTTTAATATGAGAGAGATATTTCTTTATAATTTTTAAAAGATAAAGAATAAAAGTATGAAATAGTTTGAAAATGAGAGATTCATGGGGAAGATTTTGAAAAAAGGTTATATTTTTCTAATATTTTGCAGATGGGTGGTGCACACATCAACAGTCACCCCATCAATCTGTTGTTTCATAGTTTGTGACATCCTTGACATTGATCATGTATCAATTTATATCTTGAATCTCTATGGGTGGAAAGAATGGGTGGATACTATATAATGCATCCCCATAATGCTGTAAAGGTCATCATGGTTCCTGCATCACCATTGTTTAACATTGGAACCAAGAACACCATTATTTCATAGGGGTCACTGATCATGGAGGGGGTGGGGTGATGGCTTTCTATAGGAGGCACCAAAGGACCAATATCATCCCATGAATCCCCAACGTCATAAAGGATATCTTCGTTCCCTTTCATGGAGTTCTCTCTAGAAAATTTTTTTTCTTAAAAATGGCTCCCAAAACACCACTTATATGTCCTTGGAGACTTATAGGAAGAATATTATTGTATTGTTGGGGTCCTGTATCTCTAGTGATGGAAATTAAAGGACTACATCATCAAACACATCCCTTATGGCATATAGGTCCAAAATAAAGGCTCCTTGGGTGGCCAGGTTATCGGGTTGTCCCCCCTCTCCCCACTCCTCCAGTATTTCATGTTCACACTACCATAGATGCTGCACCACTTCCAATGCTCATCAACCACCACATCCTATTGATATTGGGTCATGGAAATATTTCTTGGCCTTCTTGGGATTTGGATCAGATGTACTAAACAAATACAGAAACCCATTCCAAATCATTTAGGAATGACTACTTATATAATCTCAGTTGCTCATTGAAACGCACAGTTGATTGTTTCCTATTGACCTGTCAAAGTTCTGGTGCTCTGCTAATGTGTATAGCAGCACTCAGGTCGAATCCTCAGCGATGATACTTTGAAATAGTTGTGTGTTTTTAGTTGATTGTATTTTGATTAGGGGGGTTTTCTTGCAGAGCTTAATTGAAATGATTGATTGTATATAATTGAGTTAAATAATTGATAAATATTGGGGTGAGCTCATCATTAGGTAGTTAAGCTTGTGTTATCCATGAGCGTTTCTTTATATTTCATTTAAATTAACACCCACTTCACAAGTTGACGTCGATTATAATTCCTAAGTTTTAAAGCTTTAATCCAATCCTTAACATAATTAGGATTCTAATCTCAATCAGTAAATGTTTATGGAAGTGTATTTTTGGTTCCAATAATCCATGGAAACCACATGATAAACAAAATACATCATTAATCCATGACATATTAATTCCAACGTACACAATGTTAAATTAACGAATACTCATCGAGCAAATACTCTCAATAACATAACATCCCTAAATTATAACTCACCCCAATTAGATATTTACTCATCCATTTGGGTGTTTAATAATCTGGTTATAATTATTATGATTATAAATTAAGAAGAGTATAACAAGAAAGGGATAAGAAAAGAGTGGTACGTCGACACACACACACACACGAACAATGATGATAATTAAAAACAAACCTTCAATTGAATGAGGAAGCAAAATAAGGGAAGGGGATTCAACTGAATATGAACTATTTTATGAACATTAATATTTATCTTCAAATGTTGGATGAGAATAAGAGATATTGAAGAAGAAACTTGCATTGAAACAGAATTACAAAAGAAATAACTTACAAAATTACAAAAACGAAGAACACGAAAGCAAGTGAAAAAAAAGAGAGGAGGAAAGGTCTCTCAAGTGAAAACATGAGTTTGTAAGATCCTCCTAAGCCTTTGTAAAGGCTTTGTTCGGGAAAATATGATCTCCTCTCTTCTTAAATGCCAACCCCTCTCAGGCAGTGAAGGGGAGAATATTTATAGCCCAAGGAGTGGACTGTTTTTATTCCTAGTCATTCCTTCCACTTGTATCACCAAGTTCGCTATTCCGACAACCAAATCTACAAATATTTCCTTATTCAAATTCATATATAATAAAGTTGGAAGACTACTGTAAACATTTGGAGGCAGTTGGACAAGTTGAGAAAATTTTATAGCGGTTTTATTAAACAAAGGTAAACTGTCCATTTCTATCCATGCTTTTTTTATGTCCAAAATGTGAATGGATTTTGGAACAGGATAATGCCTTTAAATCCGAATGGATTTTTCAACAAAGTCAGTCGACTATATCTCCTCTTTCACAGTAGAAACTCTCAGCTCGATTTTATTCTTGCATCATGAGATATGTCATGAATACTATACTGACTTTATTTCTCATCCAGAATGGTGGGCTGGACTTCAAAGCTTCATTTGAGCCAATTTTACTTGAATTTGGGACTTTCAATTTTTATCCAAGATGACATGTAGTGTCCTCAGAATTATGGTGGAGATTTAAGGTTTTTGGACTTCTGTATTGAGCCCTGTAAATCAATCTTCAAGGTTGGTCTAGTTTGTTCACAGATTCTGTAGGTCATCTTGTGTGGTAAATGTGATCCTTCAAATGGAAGAATTAGCCCATGATCCCTTCTAATGAAATGTTTTATATTGAATTAGGAATCTTAATAAATAGGAACCATAGAATTCTGATTAGTAGGGTGAGATTTATAAATAAAATGGTAAACTGACTCAATTGGACTACTTCTAAAAATGCTCAAAAATTATACTTAATATTAAAACATTAATATTTCACACAAATTATGCACATTTCATATAAATTCAGTAAATGGAGTATATATTAAGACATGAAAATATTAATAACATAAACTCCCCCACACTTAGTATTGTGCATGTCCTCATGTTCAACTAATATAAACACATGACATAATCATTTTCACTCACCAACAAATATTAAAATTTTGTTTTCTCCAATCAGGGGAGGTTTAGACTATTTCACTCATCCATTTTGAATTACACCAAAAGTTGTTATAGAATCAATGTTCCAAAAATAATTCATTTTTTCATGCTCAAATTTAGAAATGCAAAATGTGGGCACTAAAAACTCACACCTCTCAAGATGATAAAATTTATTTGTGGAGGTTCACTCTTTCACCAACCAAAAGTAAAAAATCTTAGATTTTGAAAGAGCTCTCAGCTTACAATCCCTATAAAAAGTGCACAAGAATTGAGAGGACTTTTTAAGGGGTTTTTCTGTGGCTATGGGATGGTAGGAATATAATGTCCAAGAGAGAAGAAGAGGGGAAAACACCAACACAGAAAAATCAATGCACATTTTTTTTTAAATAAAACATGGAAGGAAATGAAAACACATATTTACAAGGGAATTATTGTGTGAATAAAGACACAATAGAGGAAGAAAATAGGAAGGGGATGAGAAGATGAAATATTTACAAACCACAAAACTTCTCCCAATGATATAAGAATATAATGCAAGTGTTCTATTTTTTCTTTTTTTCCTTTGTTTTTTCGAAATTTGACCTGGAAACAGATCTCACACTCATATCCCAACCCATGTTTGATCTCCTCCCAACATTAATTGTAATAGTTATAACAAGATCAAAGGTTGAGAAAGAGTGATTTTTGACCTACCCAAGACACAACCCATTTTTGCAATTTTTTTTTGATTTTTTTTCATTAGTATTGATTTTTTTTAACACTTTTCAAAAACAATTACAAAATTATATAAATGGAAGTACATTACATTCCCCAATACACACTGAATGAAAACCTCTCCCCCACACTAAAATGGATGTTTCCCCTCAATCAGATGATAACTCGTTGAAAATCAATAATAGGGTACCCAAACAATGAAATCCATTCCCCCCCCACACTTAAATTTCAAAAAAAATGCAATGAAAATCCATGTTGATATTGGGTGGGATAAAGAATTAGGCTTTTAATGTGGCTATCAAAGAAAATGTTTTAATAGGCTTGAAGGGGCTTCCAAAAGGAGGATTAATGTAAGGTAAATTGGAGGCTATTTGGCTATTGTGATTCTCATGTGGTTCAGAAAATACCTCTCTCATATTAATTCACACTAAAGTAGGAAATTCAGCTCGAAGGTCCACACACTCAAGACTCACAAATGGGGGTGAAAACACACATTTTGAAAAGATGGTCGTAGGTGCCCTAGGCATGAAAGGAAATGTTGTTCCTCATGGTTTGGTAAAATCATTTTCCAAATAAAAATTTGAGCATTAAAATTTGTTAATTTTGACACAAAATTCTATATCCAAAGTCATGATGAAAACACAAAATTTTTGAGATGAAACCATGTCTATTAAATCCCCAAAATGGTTGGACAAAATTTCAAAACTCGATGGTGAGTAAGAATGACTCTTTTTTTGTATTTTTTTAAGTAATTGTGTTTGTTGTTTTTTTAAGGTTTTTATAAAATAAAACCCCACACAAGAAAGAGAAAAAAAAAGGGTTTGATGAGTATAGTGGTAAAAAAAATGAAAGAGAGAGGAAGAAGAAGAAAGAGGTAGAGAGAGAAAGAGATAGAGAGAGAGTAAAAGGGAAAGAGGTGCCCCCTGGGTTGGATTTGGTGGGTCGCCGTCTCCATCCAATGGTGGGTTGACTGGAGAAGTTGGGTATCCAATGGAAGTATATGATGACTTAGGATTTTGTGTCCTCTCACAGTGATGCTTTAACCGATATCCATTAACCGTGAATGTCATTTTGGAGGAGGGGTCTTGGACTTGCACTACACCAAATGGGTAAACATTAGTGATAATAAAAGGACCTTCCCAACGAGAATTAATCTTACCTGGGTGAAGAAGAAATTGAGAATTTGAAGAGCATTACCTTTTCACCTTCATGAAATACTTTCTCCGGATGTGTTTGTCATGTAGTACCTTAGCCTTCTCTTTGTACATATTGGAATTATCATAGGATTCAAGTCGAAGCTCCTCCAGTTCAGCCAATTGCAATAATCTTTCTTCACCAGATTTTTCATAATCAAAATTACAGGCTGTCATAGGCCAAAAAAGATATATGTTGGATTTCAACTGGTAGATGACATGCTTTACCAAAAACTAGCCTAAAAGGAGACATCCTAATGGGTGTTTTATAGGCAGTTCGATAATCCCAAAGTGCTTCACCAAGTCTATCAGGCCAGTCTTTTCTGGTGGGTTTTACAATTCTTTCAAGAACTCTTCTCACTTCTCTATTAGAAAGATCAGCCATACCATTTGTTTGGGGGTGATATGCAGTGGAAGTTTTATGAACAACCCATTTATTTTTCAAAATAGATTCCATGGTTTTATTAAAAAAATGGGTTCCTAAGTCACTTATCAAGGCACGAGGTGTGCCTAATATATAGAATATTTGGGTCTTTAGGAACTCACTAACAGTATGTGAATCATCATTTCTAGTGGGTTTTTCCTCGACCCACCGAGAAACATAATCGCCGCAAGAATGATGTATGAGAATCCATTGGAAGGGGGAAATGGTCCCCTGAAATCCATACCCCAAATATCGAAGATTTCCCAAAAGATTAAGGTATTTTGGGGCATTTCAATTATTTTGGAGATTGTGCCGAACTTTTGGCAAGTGGGACATGATTGAAAGAACTCATGTGAGTCCTTGAAGAGTGAGGGCCAGAAGAATCCAGATTCTAGGACCCTTCGGGAGGTCCAATGTGGTCCAAAGTGGCCACCTCTGGGAAGTGAGTGATAGAATTCTAATATGGAAGAATGTTCATTTTCATCGACACATCTCCTTATTACCATGTCATCCCCAGTTTACCAAAGATTATTTTATTCCCAAAAATAGTATTTTGAATAACTTTTCAACTTCATTTTTTGTTCTTCTGAAAACGTTTCAGGAAAAACACCACAAACCAAGTAATTTACAATTGGGGAATACCACGGTATTTTTGGAGTGAGAGATGAAATGTGCTTAGTGGGGAATTCAGGATCAATAATTTCTGAATGAGATGAATTAGAAATTATACTCAAGTGATCTGCCATAGTGTTTTCTTTTCCAGATCTATCTTTGATTTCAAGGTCAAACTCTTGGAGCATTAGGATCCATCTTATTAGCCTCAGTTTGGAATCACTTTTCCTGAGTAAGAACTTAATAGCAGAATGGTCTGTGAAGATTATGATTCTGGCACCTAAGAGATAGGGCTGAAATTTATCTAAGGCAAAAACAACTGCTAAAAGTTCTTTTTCAGTGAAAATGTAGTGATATTGAGTTTCATCAAATGTTTTTTAGGCATAATAGATGACATGAGGGAGTTTTTCTCCTCTTTGACCATGAACAGCCCCAACGGCTCTATCAAAAGCATCACACATCAACTCAAAGGGTAAGGACCTATCTGGGGGTTGGATTATTGGGGCAGACATAAGAGAAGTTTTGAGTTCAATGAAGGCTCTCTTGAAAAACTCATTCAAATGGAAAGTGAAATCATTTTGGAGTAAACAAGTGAGTGGGAGGGAAATTCTACTAAAGTTATGGATGAATAACCGATAGAAACCAGCATGACCGCGGAATGAATGGATGTCTTGAACAGATTTGGGTTTAGAAAGTGACTGGATCACTTCAATTTTGGCAGGATCGACTTCAATACCATCTTTTGAAACTATGTTCCCTAGAACAATCCCATTTGTAACCGTGAAGTGACATTTTTCAAAATTTAACATAAGGTTACACTTGACACACTTTTGGAGGACAAGAGAGAGTGAATTCAAACAAGATTCAAATGATTCTCCATAAATAGTGAAGTCATCCATGAAGACTTTAATGCAGTGTTCAATGAATTCAGAAAAGATACTCATCATACACCTCTGTAATGTTGCGAGAGCATTGCAAAGTCCAAAATTCATTCTTCTATATGCATATGTTCCAAATGGGCAAGTGAAAGTAGTCTTTTATTGGTCCTGAGGTGAGATTGGGATTTGAAAATAGCTGGTGTATCCATCAAGAAAGCAATAGTGTGACATTCTGGAAAATCTTTCTAGCATTCGATCAAGGAATGGAAGAGGGTAGTTATCTTTTCGTGTTTCAGCATTCAATTTTTGATAATCGATGCATACACGCCATTTGTTATTCACTCGAGTTGTGACTACCTCCCCATGTTCATTTGTGATAACAGTTATCCAACCCTTCTTTGGTAATACCTGAATTGGTCAAACCCATTCACTATCACTAATTGGGTAGATAATACCAGCTTGATGAATATTGGTGATCTCTTCCCTAACTACCTCAAGGATGAGTGGATTGAGTCTTCTTTGTGGTTGTCTAATTGGTTTGGATGATTCTTCAAGATGGTTTTGATGCATGCAAAGGGCAGGGTTGATTAATGGTATGTCATCTAGGGTCCACCCTAAGGCCTTTTTTCCTCTAACACCTGAACAAGTTTGAACTCTTCGGCTTCAGTAAGTGAAGCAGAGATAATGACAGGATATGAGTGATCATGGAAGAGGAATGCATATTTATGGTGTTCAGGAGGAGGTTTTATATCAGTCTCATCTTTCACTTTTGGTCTAGAGAACTCCGAAATAGAATATGGGACTTCAGTTGCTTCAGGTTCATTTTCCTTAATACAATCCAAGGTGGAGCAGTTTTGATCATAGTTGAGATGGGATTCCAGAGAGTTTTCAAGATGCTCTAAATTGATGGAGTCTACGAATGAAAGGTCCACATCAACATCACCATTTATGATTTTGTTAATCACGGTGTAGATTTCACAAGATCCATTATCATTAGAACATGAGGAACATGGTGGATTGGAGATCGATTGACTCTTAGAAGTGTCCTCAAAATCATGGATTGAGAATGCAGAGTGATCCTCATATGGGTATCGCATGGCTTGGAGAATGTTGAACTTGAGAAGTATGTCACCGAATTCCATGGATAAGATGCATGAATGGACATCAATCTTGGTTCTCACAGTCATGAGGAATGGTCATCCTAGAATTAGGGGAGATCGAGAAGATTTCGTCTCACCTTCCATGTCAAGAACATAGAAATCAGCAGGGAAGATAAGATGATTGACTCGTACAAGGACATCCTCAATTATTCCCTCAGGACTGGCTGTGCTTCATTTGGCTAACTGAATGACAACACCTGTTGGATGTAAGGGACCTAGACCAAGGTTGGAGAATAGGGATTTGGTCACGACATTAAATGAGGCTCCTAGGTCTATGAGTGCATCATCAAAGTTCGAACATCCAATTTGGAAAGGAACCGTAAGGGTCCCAGGATCTTTGCACTTTATTGGAATAGACTACTAGGTGGAAACATTTTTGAAGGTCCTATGTTGCCTCTTCTGGGTACACAACTCCTTGTGAAACTTGGCATATATATAAATTTTTTTTATGGCATCTAAGAGGGGAATGTTGACTTCAACATGTCTAAACATGTCGAGCATTTCAGGATTAGGTTCAAAGGGCATCCTTGGTCTAGAAACGGCTTGAGGAAAAGGAATTGGGTTGCTAAGTGGAATTGAAGGAGGTGAGGGAATGGTTTCAGGTTATTTCTCAAGTTTATTTTCCTTTTCATTTTCTAGGTCAACATTCAAAGGAGGGACAGAGGACTTATCTTGAGGTATAGAAAGTTACTTTCCCGATCTAAGTGCCATTGCACTTACATTTCCCTTGGGGTTGGGTAATGGTTAAGCTAGGATTTGGGAAGAATTGGATGGTTGATGCTGAATAAGGTGAAATGCAAGTTGACCGATTTGGGTTTCAATGTTCTTAAGACTAGAATGGGTAAATGAAGAAAGATCTTCCATTGCAATTTCCCATGGTTTCTTTGAAGAAGAGGCTTATCCCTTTTTGGGATTGCTGTGATTTTAGTTCTTGGGAAATCGATTGAATTGGTTTTGGAATTGGGAAGTCTCACTAGGATAATGGAATCCAGGAGGAGGATTGTTCCTTTGAGGTTGAGGAAGAAAAGGATAAGGTTGTTGGAAGTAACCAACACCTTGACCATATTGGAACCGGTTTGGGTTTTGAGGAGGGAATTGAGGGGGGTGAGATATGGGATTACCATACCTAAGGCCTTGTTTATTAGTAGAAGAGAAGGGATCAGAGTGAGGTTGGTTAAAGTTCCTAAAAAAATGACCTGATAGTTGAGGATTGGTGTTTCGCTGAGCATATGCTGCATTGAACTCCATTGGTCTAGATGAATCAAATTTATCCTCTTGAAGTTGTGTACATGTGTCAGTTGGATGAGATGGAGAGCTGAAGATTCCACAGTTTTTGATAGGTCTAGGAAGCATTGATTGCGGAGAAGATGAGGTTGGGGATTTGGTAGCCACAGCTAGCTGTCGCACAAGACCTGTAAGTTCACTCATCCACTCGGTCATCTTGTTCACCTCAATTGATTGATTATCTTGGTCTTGTTTTACTTGAGCATGTTCTCGAGTATTGAATTTTTGTGTGTTTGCATCCATGTTACTTATGATATCTCTTGCAGCTACATGAGTTTTATCAACAAGAGCACTTCCACTTGCAGCATCTATGAGAGTTCTCTCCATAGCCAATAACCCCTCATAGAAGTATTGGATCAAGAGTTGGTCAGGGATTTGGTGATGTCGGCAGGTTTCCACAAGCTTTTTGAACCTCTCCCAGTACTCATTGAGTTATTCACTTGGGAATTGACGGATACCATTTATTTCCTTTTGAATAGAAGCAGTACGAGAAGCAGGAAATAATTTCTCTAACAAGAGTCGCTACATGTCATTCCATGTGGTTATGGAACCAGGAGGTAGGTAGTAGAGGCATGACTTATTAGTGTCAACTATCGAGAAAGGTAATGCTCAAAGTTTGATTTGTTTTTTAAAAACCCCTTGAGGCATCATGGTAGAGCACACTACATGGAACTCTTTAAGGTGAAGATGTGGATCCTCACTGGCTAGCCCATGGAAATGAGGAAAAAGATGAATCAAACCCGATTTGAGTTCAAAGTCAGCTTCTATGTTTGGATATTGAATACCAAGAGGTTGGTAATTCATATCAGGGGAAGAGAGTTCTTTAAGGTTTTGTTCCCTAGGATTGGCCATTTCAAATTCAACTGGTTAGATGAGGACTGGTTCTTGAATTATTGGATTATCTCTTATGTTCCTCCTATGTTGGCGAAGTGTTTGCTCAATTTCATGGTCAAAAAAATCCAAGGGATTGTTTGGAATTCTACGGGGCATTCAAAGAGATTTTAGAAGAAAGAGGGAGATGGGTTTTTCTTTGTATTTTTTCAGTTTATGATTTTTAAGAGTAGATGGGTTTTTCTTTGTGTTGTTTTTTCAATTTTTTATAAAATATTGTTTTTTTGGATTTTTTTTTAAAATAACCAGAAACTAATGACTATATAAAGCACCATCCCCGGAAATGGAGCCATTTTAAATGCACGGCCGATTGACGCCTATCGACTGGTCAAAGATTCGGTGCTCTGTTAATGTGTATAGCAGCACTCGGGTCGAATCCTGGGCGATGATACTTTGAAATAGTTGATTGTTTTTAGGTGATCATATTTTGATTAGTGGGGTTTGTTTGTGGAGCTTAATTGAAATTATTGATTGTATATAATTGATTTAACAAATTGATAAATATTGGGGTGAGTTCATTATTAGGTAGTTAAGCTTGTGATATCCTTGAGCTTTTCTTTATATTGCATTTAAATTAACACCCACTTCACAAGTTGACGTCGATTAGAATTCCTTAGTGTTAAAGCTTCAATCCAAGCCTTAAATTAATTAGGATTCTAATCTCAATCACTAAATGTTTATGTTAGTTTATTTTTGGTTCCAAAAATCCATGGAAACCACATGCTAAACAAAATATTTCATTAATCCATGACATATTAAGTCCAACGTACACAATGTTAAATTAACGAATACTCATCGAGAAAATACTCTCAATCACTTAACATACCTAAATTATAACTCACCCCAATGAGATATTTACTCAGCCATTTGGGTGATTAATAATCTGGTTATAATTATTATGATTATAAATTAATAAGGGAATAAAAAGAAAGGGATAAGAAAAGAGTGGTACGTCGACACACACACACGAACAATGATGATAATTAAAAACAAACTTTCGATTGAATGAGGAAGAAAAAGAAGGTAAGGGGATTCAAATGTATATGAAATATTTTAATAACATTGATATCAATCTACAGAAGGTGAATGAGAATAAGAGATATTGAAGAAGAAACTTGCATTGAAACAGAATTACAAAAGAAAGGACTTACAAAATTACAAAAACGGAGAACAAGAAAGTAAGTGAAAACAAAGAGAGGAGGAAAGGTCTATAAAGTAAAAACATTACAATGGAAGAGTCTCCCAAGACTTTTTCAAGGATTTGGTCGTGCCAATATGATCTCTTCTCTTCTGAAATGCCATCCCCTCTCAAAGAGATAAGGTGATAGTATTTATAGCCCAAGGAGTGGACTGTTTTTATTCCCAATCTGTCCTTCCACTTGAATCGCCATGTTGGCTATTCCGAAATCAGAATCTCTATATATTTCCTTCTTAAAAGTTGTATATAATAAATTTTTCCGAATTCTGTAAAAATTTGGAGGTAGTACGACTAGTGGAGAAAACGTTATTGTGGTTTTATTAAACAAAGGTAAACTGTCCATTTCTATCCATGCGTTTTTGATGGCCAAAATGTGAATGGATTTTGGAATAAGAAGATCCCATCAAATCCGAATGGATTCTTCAACAAAGTCATCCACCTATATATCCTCTTCCACAATAAAAATGAACAGCTCGATTTGATACTTATATCATGAGATATGTCATGAATACTATACAGATTTTATTTCTCTGCCAGAATGGTGGGCTGGACTCTAAAGCTTCAGTTGGCCTCATTGTACTTGGATTTGGGCCTCGAAATTTTTATCCAAGATGATATATAGTTTCCCCATAATTAAGAAGCAGAGTTAAGGTTTTTGGACTTCAGGATTGAGCCCAGTAAATCAATCTTTAAGGTTGTTCCAGTTTGTTCACAGATTCTGTAGGTCATCATGTGTGGTAAATTTGATCCTTCAAATGGAAAAATTGGTCCATGATTCCTTCTAATGAAATGTTGTATATTGAATTAGAATTCCTAAAAAATAGGAACCATACAATTTGGATCAGTAGGGTGATATTTATAAATAAAATGGTAAACTGACTCAATTGGACTACTTCTAAAAATGCCAAAAATTATACTTAATATTAAAACATTAATATTTCACACAAATTATGCACATTTCATATAAATTCAGTAAAGGGAGTATATAATATGACCTTAAAATATTAACAACATCACCCATGCCCATGTTCCCTCCAATGTAATTAAGGATCTATAAAAATAATCTAACATGAAGTGGATTCCACTCCAATACGAGACTGATTATATTCCACTAAGCCCAAAATAAATCGCGGATGTTATCTTTGGCACAAAAAACCGCATAATATTTGGGTTAAAATATAAAAAAACTATGTGGATAAAATATATTATATTTTACAAATATTATGTAAAAAATTTACATATGAATATATATATTATTATTTTGTTTATTTATTTTGTTATATTGATCAAGGGTGGGAGAAAAAAGAAATAATCCTAAATAGTTGTGTATTGGGAGGCTCGAAACTCGGGACTCTAGAAATACCACCATAGGGCATAAACACTTGTCTATACCCATGGGGCTTGTACATATATTATTAAATATGATTTATTGAATATGCAATTTGTTTTAAAAAAATAAGATTTCAATAACTGTTGAACTGAAAAATTAAATATATGTAATAAATATATATTATGAGTGAATATTATTATTAGGGTACCTGTTAAATTTTCCGTGTTTATTTATAGAATGTATCCATTGATGTGTACCAAAATAATTTATGGTTGAAAATGAACAGATATAATTAGATGTCAATAATTAAAAAAGTTAATTAATATAATAAAATCAAATCCATTAACCTGTATAATAAATGAAATATTTTTTATTTTATTAATCAAATAAAACATGAATTTCTAAAATTGTGGTTTTACATTTAACATTTGATTTCAACATGCAGTATGATTTTTAAGAAAATTTCATGAATCCTTGATATCCCAAAAATAATTGAAATCATATTTTAGGTTCCTAAACTATTCCATTTAAGTAGAAAATGAAGTTTGTATACTATCGTATTCAAAAGTGAATTTACAAGGGTGAAGGAAATTAATAATGGAATTATCTAAAAACTATGAAAAATTAATGGGTTTTATGAAATATTGAGTGTATGTAATTTTATTACAATGCAGGGTTATATAACATTGTTTTAATACCAAAATTTTCTTATTCTCTCCTGCTGAGATTGTTTTTCCTGGTATGTTTTACTATGAATTGGGTTTTTTGAGTTTCACCTTCGTGAAGGTTCTTTCTGTCGATGACCTCACTTCCGGAACGCATTCACGATGACTGAGGATTCCATGTCCTCCTCGAAAAAAGTGTTTATGGGGACTGAATTATCTCTGACATCCACCATTATTTGTGCTTCCTCTCCACGAAGGCATTTTCAGTGACTAGTCTTCCAGAAATTGAACATGATCTTGACCCTGGATGTTGATTGACGGATCGAAAAATTCATGGTTCTATGGATCTTGGTTGATTGATCAAAAGATCTTGATCTTGGATTGACAGATCTCGATGCATCCACCTTTTCATCAACTTCGTGGAATCCTAGTTTCCTCGATAGATATTGTCACAGTGTCTCGGTATCTAATTCCCTAATATAAATTTCCATTTTTCCAGCATCCCACCTGGATGACGTTTGATGTGACTGAGTTTTTCTGGCGTTGTGGTGTCGTTGAGACTAAAATTTTCTGACATTTCCATTTTGGTGTGGTTATGTTTTTTGGCATTTCCATTTTCCTTGTTGAAATAGTGGGATCCCTAGACCCAACTATGTAGTACTTTGATGACCATATCATGTGTAAATTGAGTTATACATGATGTCATCTTACCATTATAGTCTATAATTTTCTACATCTATGATTATAATGGTAATTTTTAATGATTAGTTACCATATAGAGAGGTTATAGAATATCCCAGGCTATAATGAGAACCTTGTGATACAATGAAATTAATCATAAATTTATTTTATATAGTCTAGATACATCTTAATGATAGGACACAGTAGATGTTTGACTATCTGCTGCTGGAGGATCATAAGCATTGAGACTTCTTCTCCTGATATCCGCACTTGGTGAACTCTAGTAGTGAGATAATGGGTACAAACCTTTGAATAAAAACACCACATGATTTGGGTGTCATTAGTGGTTTCTATCTACCAACATGTGTGTTGGTATCCTTACATAAGACCATTAACAATTTCTATCATCTGATGGCGTACTTTGATGAATGATAAATACCAAGGTATTGAAATCATGGCGAGGTAGCTTTTTTTGGGTGTGTTGTTGGTGGCATGACATTGGATGATTGGTCAAGAAAGGATTTAGTGCTTCCATTTTAGGAAGTTGTATATCTTAGTCCTAGTTGATCATGATGGTTCTGCCTTCATAAGTCATCGGATAATGTAGTGAAAATGTAAATACATCTCAGTATATTAACAAATAATAAAGCAAGAAAAGGGCGATGACACGTGTGTGTGTGTCCTGCCTTATGAGATATTTAATGACAACGAGATTATAGTAACAGTTAGTGTTCATAAGTTGGTTGTCGTTGCAATGAAAATCCTCATCTCTTTAGGTGGAATGATGGGTTTCTTGATGCCACTCTTGGTCTCTAGTTTTTATTCACTACTATCGAGATAATGGCCTATAGGATCACACACAATAGTGTATTCAAGAATCCACCCTATTTAGTTGAATAGTTATATGGAAATGGTGGGACCCACAATGGGTATTTAGTGTTTTCCAAGTTATTGATCACCATACGAATTAAATAAATTCATTAATATTCATGTTATGGATATTTGGGATTGAATTTATTTAATATATATACAAGTCTAGTAAATAAGAGAAAATAATAATCTAATGAATATAAATTTTATATTCAAGGTTTATTTAATATTAAGTCGGATAGCAAGTCGAGTTGATTGGATAAATTTTTATCATCTAATATTATATATATATTACATGAATGTTATAAAATAATAAATTTTATTGACGCAGTTTAGTTTTTCATAAATATTTATTTAGTAGAAGTCGAAAAAAATGGTGGGTTGGGGAACCAATCCGGGTAATTATCAATTCCACTATAAATAAGAGAGGAGGATCTCTCCCTTATGTTTCTATTCACTATTAATTCAGTTTCATGGAAATAAAGTTGAGAGAATCTCTCTCCTACTTCTCTCTAAGGGGAGTAGCACTCGATCCAATGTTTCGGATCAGGATCTCCCTCAAGCATTGAAGGAATATCGATTCGGTGATCATCAGGACATCGAAAACATCATCAGATGGCTTCTCTGGAACCAATAATTCTATGTTCGATGCTCCCACTAGTTTTTGAATCATGTGTAGATGATCTAGAGGGTTTGTTCTTTGGATCCTTCAAGAAATGGTCATCATTGAGGAGTTGTAGTCGACCGCGGCTTCAAATTTGAAACTGGTGCATTTTCCTTTTATTATGTTCTCCTTATAATTTATGTGAGATCTTCGAACCTATCCGGGACTCAAATTATCGATGACGACAAGTACCATCATTCCGTCAATGAAAATTTTAAAATCCCTAGCTCATCGGCTTCTGCTGCGGGCCCCAGATACTATCTGTGGTATCAGAGATATCACGTATATTTTCTAAGCCTATAAAATTTAATTTGCATTAAAATTCAGTAGAGGGTTCAAAAACAGTATGATGGGTTCAAACCAAGTGTTGATCTGATATTGAATGACCAAATTATATGAAATTTAAATATTTAAATTGGATCAAATTTGTGGTTTGATCATGGGTATTATGTATTTATTCATTATTAATGATCGATCATCTTTATATCGTTTATCAGATATGATTAAAATTATATACAAAATTATAAATTTCATCATTTAATAATTTTCATAATATTTTACTATTATAATGATATTTATTTTATTATAATAATAATATATTAATAATAAATTATTATATTATTATTATAATTTTTTTATTATTAAATTTTAATTCAATTAGAAAATCCTTTAGAAAGAAAAATTGTGTGTGGAAAACACAGATGAAGAAACAAAATCGGGGGAAAAGAGGACATGTCTTAAATATAAAGAGGGGAGACTCAGAAAACTTAAAGGTAGGGTGGGGACGGCTTGATGGAAAATAAAATATAGAAAAAGCTTTGTAGGGGGTTTTACCGGACTGCCTCTTCTCCTCGGTGCAACCCTAAGGCGCCAGAATTGCAACCCTTGCTGGCTTTACCCTTGCCGGAACTGCCGCCCAGCCTACAACTCAGCTTCCTCCTCCTTTTCGGCCTTGCAGGCCAGCTGTCCCTTGCCCTCTTAGCCTCCTCAACACATAGCATCCAATTGCCTCCCCTAGGCCGTATCAGGCCTCAGTGCACCGCAGCTGGTCACACTTTCCCAACTACTGCGAGCGGCACTCGCCGGACATTTAGACATTACACTCAGGGTGTCAAGCCGCTCAGGCCTTGGCCATTCCTGGACACCCCGGCCACCTCCCATGGCTGAGTTCCTCATAGTCGACTCCCCTCAAAGGCATTCACCAGATCCAGCATCCCCCAACCCGTCATGTTGAACCGAACGGACGTGAGCGCCACAACATGCCACCCCGCGAGCCTCTGTCGATCTGGCCCTACTCTGGACAGATCCTGAGAAGACACCCCATGGCCTTGCGCCTATCCCCTCATGCCTGATAGGCTTCAACACCAAAATTATGCCACCTGACCCCTCCCCTCAATGATGCGCCACCCCGAGTGCCCTCGGGATTTGCATCTGGGCTCCTGCAGTGGCACGACTCGGCCACCACCCTCCTTCACTGCCATGCACTCGTCCCAAAGTTTCTATTACATTGTCTATAAGTTTTTACGACAAGAAAAAATTTCCCCAAACCAGTATGGGCAGACTACTCCATCCTGGGTTTGGTCAGATCGGCCTGCCCATTTTGGCCCTACATTGCCTGGATTGGCCATGCATGGGTTTGGCCCGGCCCGTACAGGTCATGAAACAATGTTTCTGGGATAGGAAATTTAAATTAATCAAAATAATTAATTTAATTAATTTACTTTTTGTATCTAAATTAAATTTATTAAAATTATTTTTGGTTAATTATTTAGTACCCAAATGAAAAATTAATATAATTTTATTATTAATTTGAATTTAGAAATAATTATTTAATTTTGTCATTAAAATTAAATTTATTAGAGGACCGATAAATAATTAAATTATTTGATTTTTTTAATTCATTTAATTTAATTTAGATAATAATATTACTTAATTAATGAATTTTAATTTTATCACACTTTATTATACCTATATTCTAGTCTTGAGGATCGACCCATGTATGTTTCTTTTTATTTAATTAATTATTTTAATTGCGTGCGATTCTTGTAATTAATAAGACGATGGTCCATGTATCATCTATTTCACTAAAAATGTATAATGGAATGCGCACCCAATTTACTTAATGTACATTTATACCCCTAGTCCCCTCCCCTTCACGTGAGTATATTTGTATTCTAGAAGAAGACGATAAACGGCGCAGACCCTGCTAAGATGACGCGGTGCACGTTGATCAAGATGATGTAAGATGACATGTGGATCCTTCCAACATGAGGTAATACTCCAAGAGGTGATGTGGACCCTGCCAAGACAATGTGATACTTTGAATGAGAAGCGAACATAAAAGACGAGGGAAAGTTGCATGAAGAGTCATGCATCGACTCAGGAATGATTCCCCTAGGTCGTTTAGATGATCAAGACCAGTCAGGTATCTATTAAACATTCTGCATTTATTTATTATTTTATGCATTTTAAAATAGCTGGGGAAATACATAAAATAATAGATAATAAAATTCAAAAATAAGTGGTGTTTATTTTTCTATTAAAGTTCAGTTGTGAGTGTGAAATGAAATGTGAAAAGGTTTAATAGAAGTGGATTACATTTGTTGGGAGAAAAATAAAAAAACCCTCAAAGTAATATCGAGTCACCGCTACCTTCTACAATTCATGTTTGAACAAAACTTGGATTTTAGGGTGTTCGTAATCCCATAGATGATGGCGCCTCTTACAACCGAGGAGTTCTTATTAGGTTGTTAGGTAGACATAACTAAAATGGCATCAAAGAAATTGTCATATCTAGATTATAGTAATTTTTGAGGCAACACGTGAGTAAATATAGTAATGATTTTAGAAACGTGGACTTCACTCAACAGATTAAGGAACCACAAGTTAATGTGGATGGCCAGCAAAAATCCTACCTTGGACCCTCCGAGTAGTGGTGTAGCCATAGCATGTATACTATGAGGGTGGTTCAAGGAAATTTCCCACAGGAATACTCGAAATATTTAGTATTCTGATTTTACTATAAAGGGATCCTAGATTTAAAAAAATTAGTGGTAGACATTTAATGATTAAATTAATCAATAATGTCACTTTTGGTAATGAACATTTTATGTACATTTTTTGAAAGTTTATTTTTATAGAATAGAAAGCAATAACACAAGTAAAACTACCCTAATGATTGTACAATGTTAATGTCCAAACAAAATGATATTCCATGTGTAGTATAGGTGCTTGTGCACATTACTACTATAACAAAAATTCACGGTGCTTGTGTCCAAACCTGTTAAGACACCATAATAAATGACGGTGTAAAATTTATTTTAGGATACTCATGGGTTAAGCATATGATGGTTCAGTCATAATTCTATCATCAACATCTGATGTTAGTTATGGTCGCTACATCCTGACATCAATGATGATACATGTAATATCCTCTCCAAGAAGATTCCAAGGAGAAAGGGAAGAATGATTTGAATACGATGATTTCCCTTGGTTAGAAAAATTTGAAATAAAGTTCACAATATTTCATGAAATCTCATTATTATACCTTTTACACCCAATTACTCTTGTTTTGTTTAAGGATACAAATGAATAATATAGAGTAAGCATTACATTACCTTTATGTTATGGAACGCCAAGTAATAAGAATATTAAAGATAACACTATCTTTTGTTCTTATGAAAAACATATTGAATGACAAGGCGAAACATCCTATGGAAAATTACACCAAAGGCACATTCATCATGTCCTTAAAAGAAATGATGTTGGTTATTTAATATGAGGTTATTCTCATCACATATTGAAATAAATTTATGGTAGTTAAAAATAAAATAAACTAAAATACAAGAATCAAGTAACCGATTCTCATTCTGGTATATTAATCAATAAAAATGTTTTTAACATACTTCTTGGGTATTGAATACAATATTCCAATAACATATGTGTATTTAAATACATTAACTATGATATTATAAGAAAATTATAAGATTAAGGTGTCTTCTCCAAGAAGTTATGAAAGGGTGATTCCGAAGATAGCGGTGAGAAACACATAACTTATAATTGTTGAGTGATTGATTTAAATTGGAAAAGTTGTTGAGTATAACCAAAAAAATTATCTCACATTCCATTTTGGACATAATGATACATTATTCCATGTTTTCTAATTAATGTTGTTTTTTCTATAACATACTCAACAAATAGTTTAAACATACATGAATCAAAAGAAATACAAGATGAATATAAAATGTAAGACCTACCTAGTTGTGTAAATATTATTCTTTGTCATGTAAAACTAAAATTGGATGTTAAGAATATACCAAGTTTGGTATTTAGGCATGTTACATCTAAACACCTATGGTATAATTGACATCTAAAATTTTTACAAATAAAACATTAAAAATAAAGGTATTCCACAAAGCGTTCGTGGAAAGTTCAACCAGAGAGCGTGAAATATTTCAAAGGTAACCTATAGGTAAAGATACTTCATAATATTACATTATGTTATTAAGGAATGTAATAGTGTATTATTATTTTTTTAAGAAGATATGAGTTGCTTCAGATTGTAATTCTAAAGAATATCTTCATGAAATATTCATCGATCATGATAATGTAGCTTGGAGTAATTCTTAAATGCATGTTACCTTATCTACCTCACAATATACATGTTCACAAGGAGGATCGATGGTAAGGTCTTACATGTTGACATTGATCAAAAAATGGTGCCTGGAGAAATTCCAAAATGCACATTTTATACATAAAATTTCTGATGTATGGAGTATCAATGTTACAACATGAATAAATATCCATTATATTTCATGATGATCTCTGAAAATAATAGCATAAACCCATAACCAATATTCCAAATAATATGAAAAATGGATATCATACGAGTCAAAGTATGATGATAATCCATTATGGAATACCTTGTGTGTTTATGATTCAAAGACTTCATTAAGGAAAAACAAATAATAATGCATCAAGCTAAAAATATGGTGCATCTAGGTTATTATCCTAACAGTTGCATATGATATTACATAAACACATAAGATAGAAAATATGTAGTCAAGTATTTGACAACCATTCTTTATATGGTTAAACATCTCAATCAGAGAGAGTGTGAGCTGAATTGACCTGAACATAGTAAATGCTTGAGATGCACTAATGGTTGGCATAAGAACAAGTTCAAAAAGTATATGTGGAATAGGATTATTCTAGTGACACATACTGCATAATAATAATGAAACCATCATGATGGTTTTATGTTCACTGTGGTTGGTGATACATTATTCATTGAGATTAATAATTCCTACAAGTATCCAGTATATGGAAATGAGCTAAGATTGGAAAGATCCCCTAAAATTCCATTATGGATTCCATGTATCAAATTGAAAATGGGCTTATAAATTGAATAATACAGTGGTTATTAAAATGAGATTATATATTGATGGTACAATCCTACTTCCAATAATTCTAGATTGGTTATACCAATTTAGTATACGATAATCCATTAGAATTTCACTTTTCATAATCCATCATCAAAGATCATTATATTGGTCATTGAATATCAGGATCATATTTCATGGAAGGTGTCTATATAATGCAACCATAAAGGGATGATGATTTCATATGATTCCAATAAGGGTTACCGGTTACTGAAATCAATTTATGGATTAACTTAAGCTAAAATATCTTAGTGAATTCTTTTCAAATTAATCTTTTCCTTGTGTCTACCAAAGTGTAACACCCCGAGATTTTATGAAAAATATTATTTTTAAATAATGTCCTATGTTGTATACTACACCAAAAGGAGCTTGCACAACACGCATCCTTGAATTGTCTTACATTACACGCAATCACGACCTTCCTCGATAGTGTGTGTAGTACGCAATACCGAGTTTAACTAAACGAGATATTATTATAATATTATTATGAACTAGCCGTTATGAATAGTAATACCCAATTTTTTAATTTTATAAATTTTTTCTTTATAAATGTACTTCATTTTTGGATTCGGAATATCGAAATTAGCTTAGGGTGAAATTTTGGTACTTTTCGGATAACTTTCATATTCTGATGAATAGTGAAAATTACTAAATTTTAATTAAAAACAAATTTTTTAATCTAAATAATTAATAGTGATAAATTATTAGTTTGAGTGGTTTTAAAGTATATTTAGAATATATTTTTACAATTTAATACAATGTTGGTCATTGGATGTAATTTCACATTTCAACCAGACATAAACAAGTGTCAATCTTTTGATAGTTATTATCTATTAAGAACACGCTATTTGTTTTGACGACAGGATTTAATTTTTAAATTAATTAATGTAACTGATATTTTTTGAATTTGGTAAAATAGACATCATTTTCGAATTCATAATATCAAATATAGCTTAGGCCTAATTTTTTGTATTTTTCTGGAAACATTCATGTTTTTGATGAATAGTGAAACCACTAAGTGGTAGTTAAAAAACTGATTTTTTCATAAAACATAATTTTACCGCTTCTGTGAGTGGAATTTCGAAAATATGAGAGACACAGTTAATATCAAGGACTAAAATGTGGTTCAATGAGATGAAAATAATTTTTGGTGAATAGTAACTTTTTACTTTTTTTTACCACGGTTAAAAGTAAATAGGGTAATTAAGGGTAAAAATGATATTATTATTACCCTAACACATGTCCTAATACTATTGGATTCATGTAATTCGGCCAAAAACAACCTTAGGAATAAAATATGACCATTTAGGCCCCCTTAGATTAGATTAGGACATTTATTATTAATTTATTTGAAGAAGGGTTAAAATAGTTAAAATCAAAGTTTATTTACTAAATCATTTTTAATATAGGGTTATACATAAGTTAAATTAGGCTATAAATATTCATTCGAAAGATAATAATATTTCCTATATAATGGTATTTTATTTTTAATTTTTAAACTAAAAATAATTTAATTTTTTTATGACACAATGATGATGTAGTAATTATCTTATTAATAAAATATTGACATAATTGATTTTATAAATACCCAAATAAATGAAATTTGAGACTTTTTATGAATTACACTAATTTTCTCGGTTAATATGACTTGTTAGTACTTATTTAGTTAACATTGTTCGAACTAATCATTCTTTTATGATTTTCAAAAAAAATCAATTACCAAATAGTGTCAAAATTGACATCAAATAGTTTTTAAAACAAATATTATATTATTAATTGTTATTTTATTCCTAAAAATCTATGGTTCGGCCAAATTACTTCTATAAGATTATATATATTAATAATAAACTACTTGGGGTTAGTTTGTCTTGTTATAGTAAGTTTATTAACCTTATAGTGTAATAAAACAAGAAGACATGGTAAAAGAAAAATTATTTAACTTAAAGTTAAATCTAAATAATAAGGTTAAAATAGAAACCTAAACTTGTCTAAATTCTATTGTATGATATAATTGCGACCCCTACCCACCTTAGCTTCGAAATAACTCAATTTGGTGCTATTAAAAACCGAATATGACATTATAATAAAATATTATTTTTAGTTTTTCCTAAGGTGCCCCTCTCCTCCCTTATAAAAGGGCACCTCCTCCCTCTCTTCCTCACACCATTTTGAGCCCTGATGCTCGGCCAACCCTTGCCAAATTTTCTTCTACACTTCCCTAGAAACATCATAGAGGTCCTGGTCTTCTTCAAATACCAAATTTAGTGCCCTAAGAGGAGGTCTCAAAGAGACGCTTCAAAGAAGAGGTAATGTCTGTTACCGATTTTTTCAACTTTATTTCTTCTTCCACTTCTTCTTCATAGGTTTTTTCATTATGAAGTAATAACATCAGTATCACTCATATACTGATATGTTATTATAATTATGAAACAACCCTATTTCACCATCTATCCATCCTACAGAAAACGAAATCACCATGCGTGCGTACATACAGAATATCGTCTCTACGCCGTGGTGTAATCTATTTTCCACCACCACCTTACTTGGATGGGTATAATGGTTTAAATAATAACTATATATGATTATTGTAAAGTGATATTTATTCTATTATAGTGTACATACACTAAAATAAAATTCCAAGATCATGGGAAAGATATCATCGCTCGTGCGTACGTACGGAATAATGTCTCCACGACGCGATGAGATTCATTCTCAATGATTAACAATTCATAAATGATTATAAAGTATATATAATAAGTAATCATGAAATTTATGACATAATAATGATACTGGAATTATGTATATATATATTTATGTCATCCAATTAATTCCATTCAATTCAATGAGAAAACGAAAACAACATTCATGCGTACGTACGGCCTACCGTCTCCATGAACGATGTATTTAATTCCATTTATCGATCTATTATATATATGTATATTATGAAAATATATTATATATAAATCATGTCTTATATTATGTAATTAAGTAATCATGATCTAAATAATCATATGAATAATTACAAGTCAAAACACGGACGATAAATGAAACGATTTTACCCAAAACGCTCTTTAACATTGAATTTATAAAAGAACGGGTAATATAAAGTCATAAGTAAACCATATATGATATCATAACAATGAATATGATTATGTAATAAGTCAATGACATTATTTAAATCATTATACAGGAGTTCCAGATATGTACGAAGCATATCATTCCTAAGTTAAGGGATAATTTTTCAAATCTCATTTTTATCTGAGATTGCTTATTCGTAAGTATTTACTGGGGTTATTGTTATCATCCATGTCCATGTTTCCTAAAAATGGTTTATTGTATGTTTAAAGTCCTTTTTAACAACTATGACTTTTACCCAATGGTATGGAAGGAATCTTTCTTTTATTTACCCTACAAGGTACTTTTTGACTTTTTCAACAAAAGTATGAGAAGAATGTTTTTTAACGTATACGACATGAAAGGATTTTTACGGTTTTATAAAGCCTTGTTTTCATGAAGCTTCCTCCAAAATATTTCATGACTATTTTCAACAAAATCCTTTTCTTTTAAAATTTCATGACATTTTGTGAAAAGAAAATGATTATGAAGAAAAAAGGATATTTTCCTCAAGAATTCATTTCAAGTGTTTTATCAAAACCATTTTTCATATAAGATGACATTATTTCATATGTGTATGTTTCAAGTATAATGTCTCTATGATTTACATGGTTTCACTTCTCAAATTATGAAATGATATCCATTTCTTTTATATGGATTATGTGATGATGGGATGATGTATATGGAACTCATTTTATTTATTGGGTTTTTATGAATGATGTATGTTTATTTTGTGGCACATGTAAGAATGATTTCATTATGAGATGGGTGAGACCTATATCTACCTCCAATGAATTGGGTAAAGATTTATATCTCATGAGATAGACATGGCTGCAATGGTAAGTTAATCTGGTTCAGTATTATAGGACTGGAACGAGGAGTGAACTCGATTCAGGAAGGGAATTTTTTCACTAAGATGGTCTTGGCAGTAATGCCTTGGCTACTATGGAAATCATTACATGTGATTAATGATTTCCACAATTACATGTTTTATTCCCAAGCTATGTTATCATGATTTATGTACCATTATGATCTATTACATATGTACTTCCATGTTTTATGTCATTGCTCAAGATTTTGATGTTTAAACATTATGTTCATGTTTTTAAGTTCAAATGTATATGGTATGTTTTATCTTATCCATGATTACCCTTACTGAGCATTTGAGCTCACCCTTTTTATGTTTTATTTTCCCCCAGTATTAAAAGAAAGGTTTTAGGTAAGGAAAAAAAGTGGATGATCTTTATGGGGGATGTTGAAGATCTTTCACCACGATTAGAAGATTACGTTCCATGTTTCCAAAGACACTAAACTATTACGGTCCTTGTGTGTCTTTTTTGTAATATATTATGTATTCCACAAAAGTAATGTAATATCTATGTAAGTCAAGCATCGGGTCTCTTCTGTTGGTATTAGAGGAAAGGTTTAGTTAACCTTTGTAAACTTGGATGCAAGAACTTTAGTGAGATCCCTAGAGATATTTCTAAGGTATGTCTAGGGATATCCCTAAGGTTAAGTATAATTATAGGTTATAGTCCTAGACTTACGGTAATGATATTAAAATTAAACCTAAGATGTTAGATATTGAAGGTACTCCCCCTTTATTATGTTGTCTTCCCTAGCATGATTTTTTCCTCTCACACTATTCTTTTTGGGTTTTAGACGATGGCTGGAACCCGAAGGAACCGTGTTGATCAATGCAATGGACAATGAAATGATTGTACTCATGAACAAACAAATGTTATGGGATATGGAGTTAAAAATATTATTTCTATACTTACACAAGCTATTAGTCATTTCGGACTTCCAAATGAGCAGAGAAGGGAACAATATTCTATTGAGTCCTTCATGAGGCAACGTCCACCTTCATTCAGTGGGTCTTCTGATCCACTTGTTGCTGAACAATAGATCAGTACCAATGAAAAGATATTTTCAGTTCTTCAAAGTTCTGAACATGATAAAGTCATATTAGCCGTATATCGTTTGGCAGGTGAAGTTGATCAGTGGTGGAATCTTATCAAGAATACGAGGCCAAGAGATGAAATTGAGTCCATGGAATGGGACGAGTTCATGAACTTATTTTTCAATAAGTACTTCACTCATATTCTTCGAACAATGATAGAGAATAAGTTTCTTGAACTAAAGAAAAAGGATGATGAATATGTTGGTGTCTAAGAAGCGAATTTTACAAGGCTTGCAAGGTATGCATCTGGCTTTATCATCCAACCAGAAAGTAAAGTTGATCGATTCTTCATTGGATTAAAACCAAATCTTCAAAGGGAATTAGCTATAAGAGACTTCAGTAGCTATGAAGAAATTGTGTGTTGTGCTATCAAGGTAGAAATGGAAGTTGGTGTTACTTGTCCATCTCATAGTTTTTACAAGAAATGAAAGATGGAGTTCAAGGAGAAATCTCAGAATAATGGTGAAAAGAAGATGAATGATTTCTTATGCTCAAAGTGTGGAAAGAAGCATGGTGGAGACTTTATTAAAGGGACTAGAAAATGTTTTAAGTGTGGAAAAGAAAGTCATCGAGCAGATGACTGTCGAAGTAATGGAAAAAGGGTTTCTAATGATGTGAATAAAGAAAAGACTGTAGAGAACGCACCACCAACACTTAAATTTTTCAAGTGCAATGAAATGGGGTATTATGCTAATAAATTCCCTAATCCAAGGGTTAGTGATGATCGACATGAGCAACCACATAAGGTAAAGGAAAATGGGAAGTCACATGTGATCACCATTGGCGATGTTGAATATGAAAACGATGTGGTGCAATGATTAAGTGTTTATGTAATGGGATTCCAAAATAATGTTGTATATAGTATTGTGGAATATTGGAATATTTATATATTGGTCTATTGTGGTTTTCAATAATTTTTTGGTACCAGTAACCATGGAAAGTGATTGAGATGTTTTTGGAAAAAAGATGATGTGCGCATAATGAAGGGATAAGGAGAAAATGAAATGTTTGACAGTATTCATGAGCTCATGACTGATATAAGAAAATAGTTATATCATGGTTTGAGGTTTTGGTATGTGAAAAGAGTTAACTTTTTATAGCACTCATGTTTTCACTAAGATTCAATGGGTATTCATTTTTCAAGAGAATACATGATTAAGGCCTTATAATGTTTGGAATGTGACCAAGAAGACATATCTCATGATATATGGGGATCAACGATGGTATTAACATGCTTGTTATATGAACTCTTTGGTAATCATTTTCACTATAATATGAGATTGGACAACAGTATTTTGGATAACCCTAAAGATTTTAAATGATTATGTTGGACATAAGTTAGTATTGTTTAAGGATAGAACTTTTTTAGATATTATTGATGGGATGTTATAGTAATATAGTTTTTGAAAAAGGACAACCTGCAGGACGAGCGACAGCCCATCGCGTCAGAAAAGGCCGTGGGAATCGAACCCACAACCGAAGTGTGACTGGCCTGTATCGCCTACCACTGGCCAACAGGGAGTCATTGTTTAGTAAAAAATAGTATTATTATATTAAGTAGTATGATATATGAAGTATAAGTCCATTTTAGGAACCATATCTGATTAATCTCACTATAGATTGACTTATGTATATTTAATAACTTTTTCTAACCTTTTGTTTGAGACAGATTGAATGACCCATCATTTTATCACATGGTCTGCTAACACTTCACGAATAACAAATTCAACTTCATTTCTTTAAGAGATGAAGTGGAAATTGTTCAAGGCATGAACAACAGTGAGATTTTACCAAAATAATGTAAGTATTTATTCTTATTCAAATTCCTCAACTTTAGGGAAATGATCTTGAAAACCAAAAATGTTGTCCTCGTGCCCTTATATCTGATGAATCAGATGGTACCCTAGATCATCACAAATTTATGGCTTTGTGATTGTTGGATTTTTCATAGCCATGTTCTCTACCACTCTCCATCAGAACATGATGGTTATATTTTTCTTCCATATCCATATTTTCACCTATGTTCTCCTACGTGAAAACCCAGTGATTAGTTAATTTGGGTAACCATTACGTTTCATACATTAATTTTTCAATGCCAAGATTTGGTATTCCTTTTTAAGATGTGGGTTTCTATTAAAGAAACTTTCTAGTAGTAAACCATTTATAACCCCGACGAATTTCGAGGGCGAAATTCATTTTAAGGGGGGTAGAATGTAACACCCCGAGATTTTATGAAAAATATTCTTTTTATTAATGTCATGTGTTGTACGCTACACCAAAAGGAGCTTGAACAACATGCTTCGCTAACTTTATTTTCGTTACATGCAATCGCGACCTTCCTCGATAGTGTGTGTAGTACGCAATACCGAGTTTCACTAAACGAGATATTATTATAATATTATTATGAACTAGCCGTTATGAATAGTAATACCCACTTTTTGAAATTTTATAAATTTTATCATTCAAAATGGACTTCATTTTTGGATTCGGAATATCGAAATTAGCTTAGGGTAAAATTTTGGTACTTTTTGGATAACTTTCATATTCTGATGAATAGTGAAAATTACTAAATTTTAATTAAAAACAAATTTTTTAATCTAAATAATTAATAGTGATAAATTATTAGTTTGAGTGGTTTTAAAGTATATTTAGAATATATTTTTACAATTTAATACAATGTTGGTCATTGGATGTAATTTCACATTTCAACCAGACATAAACAATTGTCAATCTTTTGATAGTTATTATCTCTTAAGAACATGCTATTTGTTTTGACGACGGGATTTAATTTTTAAATTAATTAATGTAACTGATATTTTTTGAATTTGGTAAAATAGACATCATTTTCTAATTCATAATATCAATTATAGCTTAGGCCTAATTTTTGGTATTTTTCTGGAAACATTCATTTTTTTATGAATAGTGAAACCACTAAGTGGTAGTTAAAAAACTGAATTTTTCATAAAACATAATTTTACCGCTTTTGTGAGTGGAATTTCAAAAATCCGAGACACACGGTTAATATCAAGGACTAAAATTTGGTTCAATGAGATGAAAATAATTTTTGGTGAATAGTAACTTTTTTCTTTTTTTTACCACGATTAAAAGTAAATAGGATAATTAAGGGTAAAAATGATATTATTATTACCCTAACACATGTCCTAATTATATTGGATAAGTGTAATTTGTCCAAAAACAGCCTTAGGAATAAAATATGACCATTTTGGCCCACCTGGATTAGATTAGCACATTTATTATTAATTTATTTAAAGAAGGGTTGAAATAGTTAAAATCAACATTTAATAACTAAATTATTTTTAATATAATGTTATACATAAGATAAATTCGACTATAAATATTCATTAGAAAGATAAAAAGCTTTCCTACGTAATGGTATTTTATTTTTAATTTTTAAACTTAAAATAATTTAATTTATTTATGACACAATGATGATGCAGTAATTATCTTATTAATGAAATATTGACATAATTGATGTTATAAATACCCAAATAAATTTAATTTGAGTATTTTTAATAATTAAATTAATTTTCTAGGTTAATATGACATGTTATTACTTATTTAGTTAATGGTTTTCGAACTAATCATTTTTTTATGATTTTCAAAAAAATCAATTACCAAATAGTGTCCAAAGTGACATCAAATAGTTTTTAAAACAAATATTATATTACTAATTGTTATTTTATCCCTAAAAATCTATGGTTCCTCCAAATGACTTATATAAGGTTATATATATTAATAATAAACAACTTGGGGTTCGTTTGTCTTGTTATAGTATGTTTATTAATCTTATAGTGTAAGAAAAAAAGAAGACACGGTAAAAGAAATATTATTTAACTTAAAGTTAAATCTAAATGATAAGGTTAAAATAGAAACCTAAACTTGTCTAAATTCTATTGGATGGTATTATTTTGACCCATTCCCACCTTAGCTTCTAAATAACTCAATTTGGATCTATTAAAAACCGAATATGAATTTATAATAAAATAATATTTTTAGTTTTTCCTAAGGTGCCTCTCTCCTCCCTTATAAAAGCGCACCTCCTCCCTCTCTTCCTCACACAATTTTGAGCCACGAAGATCTGACAACACCTGCCAAATTCTCTTATCCACTTCCCTAGAAACATCCTAGAGTTCCTGGTCTTCTTCAAAGTCCAATTTTTGTTCCCTAAGAGGAGGTCTTAAAGAGGCGCTTCAAAGAAGAGGTAATGTCTGTTATCGATTCTTTCAACTTTATTTCGTCTTCCACTTCTTCTTCTTAGGTTGTTTCATTATCAAGTAATAACATTAGTATCACTAATATACTTATATGTTATTATAAGTATGAAACAACCCTATTTCACCATCTATCCATCCTATGGAAAACAAAATCACCACGCGTGCGTACGTACGGAATACCGTCTCCACACCGTGGTGTAATCTATTTTCCACCACCACCTTACTTGGATGGGTATAATGGTGTAAATAATAACTATATATGATTTTTTTAAAGTTATATTGATTCTGTTATAGTATAAATACACTCTAATAAAATTCCACGATCATGGGAACAATATCATCGCTCATGCGTACGTACGGAATACTGTCTCCACGACGCGATGAGATTCATTCTCAATGTTTAACCATTCATAAATGATTATAAAGTATATATAATAAGTAATCATGAAATATATGACATAATAACTATTCTGTATTTATGTATATATATATATGTACGTCATCCAATTAATTCCATTCAATTCAATGAGGAAACGAAAACAACGTTCATGCGTACGTACAGCCTACCGTCTACATGAACGGTGTATTTCATTCCATTTATCGATCTATTATATATATGTATATTCTGAAAATATATTATATATAAATCATGTTTTATATTTTTGAATTAATTAATCATGATCTATATAATCATATGAATAATTACAAGTCAAAACACGGACGACAAATGAAACGATTTTACCCAAAACGCTCTTTAACATGGAATTTACAAAAGAACGGGTAATATAAAGTTATAAGTGAACCATATATGATATCATAACAATGAATATGATTCTATAATAAGTCAATGACATTATTTAAATCATTATACAAGAGGTTTAGATATGTACGAAGAATATCAGACCTAAGGTAAGGGATAATTTTGCAAATCTAATTTTTATCCGAGATTGCTTATTCATAAGTATTTACTGGGGTTATTGTTATCATCCATGTCCATGTTTCCTAAAAATGGTATCATGTATGTTTAAAGTCCTTTTTACCCATTTTGACTTTTACCCAATGTTATGGAAGGAATATTTCTTTTATTTACCCTATAAGTTACTTTTTGACTTTTTTGAAAAAAGTACGAGAAGAATGTTTTTTTAACGTATAAGACATGAAAGGATTTTTACAGTTTTATAAAGCCTTGTTTTCATGAAGATTACTCCAGAATATTTCATGAATATTTTCAAAAAAATCATTTTATTTTAAAATTGCATGACATTTTTTGAAAAGAAAATGATTTTGAAGAAAAAATGATATTTTCCTCAAGAATTCATTTCAAGTGTTTTATCAAAACCATTTCTCATCTAAGATGACATTATTTCAAATCTGTCTGTTTCAAGTATAATGTCCTTATGATTTACATGGTTTCAATTCTCTTATTATGAAATGATATCCATTTTTTTTATATGGATTATGTGATGATGTGATGATGTTTATGAAACCCATTTTATTTATTGGGTTTTTATGAATGATGTATGTTTGTTTTGTGGCACAAGTAAGAATGAATTCATTATGAGATGGGTGGAACCTATATCTCCCTCCAATGCATTGGGTAATGATTTATATCTCGTGAGATAGACATGGCTGGAACGGTAAGTTAATCTGGTTCAGTATTACAGGACTGGAACGAGGAGTGAACTCGATTCAGAAAGGGACTTTGTCCACTATGATGGTCTTGGCAGCAATGCCTTGGCTACTATGGAAATCATTACATGTTCTTAATGGATGCCACAATTACATGTTTTATTCCCTTGCTATTTTATCATGATTTATGTACCAATATGATCTATTCCTTATGTACTTCCATGTTTTATGTCATTGCTTGAGATTTGGATGTTTAAAAATTATGTTCATGTTTTTTAGTTCAAATTTATATGGTATGTTTTATTTTATCCATGCTTACCCTTACTGAGAATTTGAGCTCACCCTCTTTATGTTTTATTTTCCCCTAGTATTAAAATAAAGGTTTTAGGTAAGGAAAAAAAAGTGGAAGATCTTTATGGGAGATGTTGAAGATCTTTCACCACGATTAGAATATTGTGTTCCATGTTTCCAAAGACACTAAACTATTACGGTCCTTGTGTTTCTGTTTTGGTTATGTATTATGTATTCCAAAAAATTAATTTAATATCTATGTAAGTCAAGCTTCAGGTCTCTACACAAAGGATAGTGGGAAAACCAATTTTTTACATGAAAATATGTTTAGAAACATATGGAAAATAGATTATGATCTTTCAATTAGATAAGATCATGTTAGAAGAAATTCTATAGTGATTAACATAAATTAGCAACCTAAGTTCTAAGGAACTTGATCTATTGAAATAGATCCCACAGTTTCTTGGACCAAGTCAATTATTCAAAAAGTGAAAATGTATTGAAAATTTCATGTTAGAATACTTCATGTTCAGAATTGTTATCAATGTCACATGGATTAATCTCTCTAGGTTGACATGTTCGGATCATGGGAAGAGATTAATGTTTTGAGTTGAGTACCATACACTACAGTGATGTATCAATCAAGTTTTTCATGAAATGTACAATAATTGAAATTGTTCGAAAATAATTTAATGTATGTAGATATCATTTGTATCTAGGATCACTACAAGTGATGCAGTAAAAACTATCATCTTGTACTTCATCTAGTAAAAATGATATATACCTGGTAAATAGATCATAAGGTATACTGGTTATGGTTGGACACAAACTATTAATCCTTATATCAAATTGATTTAGGTTCATATTTAATCTAAGGAAATGATACCATCAATCACATAAAATCTCTTGGTATCCATATCTACAAATACTAGGTATGTCGCAAGCTTTTATGGTAGATAAAAAGTATTCAAATGAAATTATTTTCACTATTTATTCGATTCACACCTAGTGAGAAAAGTCTTATCATAATGTAAATTATGATATTCTTACTATCCATGATTATCAATTTTTGAAATTAGACAAAAGTGATATACTTGGTGATACCTTATCTTGAGCAGATGAGGTCATATACATCAGATATTCCATGCAGAAAAAACGTGGCAGGCCCAGAAGTTAAATCCATTACTCAGCATAAGCATGGTCTTAATCATGTGACAATCTAACAAGTGTGGTTACCAAGTTGTATCTTCTTCTAGAGGGAGTGATGAAAATAGTGGGTTTCCTAGACCCAACTATGCAGTTCTTTGATTACCATATCTGTGTAAAGTTTTTATACATGATGTCATATTATCATAATAGTGTAAAATTTTCTATGTCCACTATTATAATTATAATTTCCAAAGATTAGTTTTGGTGTCGAGAATTTATCACAGATCTCAGGCTATAATGAGAACCTTGAGATACTATGACATTAATCTTAAATATATGTTCTATAATTGAGATACCTCTTATTGACTGGACAATGTAGATGTTAGAAAATCAGGTTTTGGGGGCTCATAAGCAATGATCTTTATCTCTTAATTTTTGTACTTGGTTTTCTATAGTTTTGAGATCATGAGGAAAGACCTATAAATAAGAACACCATATGTTTTGGGTGTCATTGGTTGTTCCTATCAACAGACATGTGTATTGGTCTCCTGACATGAGACCATTACTTATGTGTATCATAAAATGACATACTTTTATGCAAGGAAAAAACCATGGTATTGATAATTTGGCAAGGTAGATTCTATTGGTTGTGTTGTTGATGGTATGACATTGGTTTTATGGTCATGAAATGATATATCAATTCCTTGTTTAGGAATCTATATATCTCGGATATATTTGATCAAGATAGTGTATCCTTCATAAGTATTTGGCCAAAGAATAAAAAAGGTAAATCCATATAGATAGATCAAAAAATTATAAAGCAAGGAAAAGGTGATGACACTAGTGTGTGTCCTGCTTTATGAGATATTTAATGATAACTAGATTATAGTACATGTTCATGGTTTGTTGGTTGGTTGATGTTGCTTTTCCAATCCTCACCTCTATAGGGTCCATGATTGGTTGCTAGAATTTTCTCTTGTATTGGGGAGTTTTCTTCACTACAATTGAGAAAATGGATGTAGGTTCACACACAATAGTGTATTCAGGAATCCGCCCAATTCAGTTAAATAGGTATGTCAACATGGTAAGCCCTGCCATGGGGTCCGAATGTTATAAAAGTTATCGATCAACAAATTAATTGATTAAATTAATTAATATTTAGGTTGTGGATATTTGGGTATGAATTTTTATAATGTATTTACATGTCTAGTAAATATGAGAATATATTAATCAACAAAATATTATTATAATATTTAAGGTCCGTTTAATATTCTGTGGGATAGTGAGTCATCATAAATGGCTACGTTTTTATCATATAATATATTTTATATATATTACAATCATTTGATAAAATAATAAATTATATTGACGTCTTTTAGTTCATAAATATTATTTATCTAGTGGACGTTGAAATAAACGGGGGGTCTAGGGAAGCAAAACATGTATTTGTCAGTTCTACTATAAATAAGAGAGGAGGAACCCTCACTAGTGATGCTAATCTCTATTCATTCACTTTCATGGAATTAATGTTGAGAGCCTCCCTCTCCTACTACTCTATAGAGATAGAATCACTCGATCCAAGAGTTCGGATAAAGATCTCCCTCAAGCATCAAAGGCATCTCAATGTGTTGATATTTGGGACATCGAAAGCATCATCATATTGCCACACTAGCACACAGAATTTTCTGATAGATGCTCCTTCATGTTTTTGAAGCATGTGTGGATTATCTAGAGGGATCCTACTTTGGATCCTTCAAAAAATGATCCCCATCGACGAGTTGCAGTTGACTGTGACTTCAAAATTAAAATTGGTATGTTTTTATTTTACTTTGTGATCCATATAATTTACATGAGATCCTCAGACCTACCCCGAGTTCAAATCATCGGTGATGACAAGTTCCGTCTTCATGCGGATGAAAATTATAAATTCCTTGTCCCACTGGCTTCCACTATGGGCCACATATACAATCATTTCCATAGTTTCTTTGTTTCTATGTCTAATTATTCCCTAGATCTGTGTTTCCCTGAAACTATGTTTTCCCCGAATCTTCATTTCCCTACTCAGATCCTGACCATTGCTCTTCCCCTTGGAATTTCCATGAATCAATGGAGGTTTACTAGTCTGTGATCAATTACCTCCATGTTTCATTTCATGTGTCTCTTGACTATTGGAAAATTCTCCTCTAATCATCCAAAAAAATTTCCTTTTCTGAAAAAAATGCTTCATTCCATCTGGAATTTTGAAGGAGTTTCCATACATGAGATTAGATACGGGCACATGGTGTTTGAGTTCATTAATGAGAATGAAAAATAAATTGTTCTCCTAGGGAGACCATGGGCATCTGATAACCATTTGATTTTGATGGAGGATCTACCTCTCAACATCATCCTTTAGGGTACTGATTATGGGAGTTCCATTATATTGAAGATCAAAACACAACATGAGATAGATCGGTGACCGCATCAGTTTCATTATATAATGGGATGGATCAGTCTAAATTTTAAGGGGACTCCCCACCTAGATAAGGGACTTAGTTGATATCAATTAGCCATTTATAATGGGTACCTTCCTTTCCTTTGAAAATTAAAATTTATGGATTTTTTTTATAATAAAAATCCTGATCTTCTATTTCTTCTATGGACACATCGGCCACATAGAGACAAAATTTACATTAAAGATGAATAATGATAAAGGAAATATCTTCATGAAATAGGGCCCCAATTACTATGCTCATAATTGGGGAAATTTTTTAGTTTTAGAATCAGATAAATTAATGGATAGAGACAAACTCTCTAAATCCATAATTGTGCATGTTTCATGTGATGAAGTCAGAACTATATTAATGGGTCCACCAGGATTCCCACTTACCTTTGACATTCCTATCCAACCAAAGGAGGTGGGTAAACCATATTCACATGCTTCCCTCTGGGACCCATGAAACACCATTATCATACATGATTAAATATCATTGGAAATTGAAATTTCAATTTCATTGATGCCTCATGTATTGGTGGACATCCACAAACCACTCTCCAACCCCAAAAGTATATACTAATACAAACCATACCTAGCCTTGCTCCATGATCTTGAGCTCTGATATCCCATTCACAAGCCAAGAGAGGGTATGTAGGGGTTTAAGTTGTCTGGTGCTAAAAAATCACCGGACCATGAAAAAGAACATTATAGGGGACCTGATCTTTGACCCCCCTCACTACAGAATAAAAACTGACCAAAAATTCCCTTAAGAACCAACAAATGTTCAAGAATCTCCCACAGAGATAGAATGAACAAGATGGTGTATTTTTCTATAAATTTAAAGAGGTGGAGGTTGGATTCGACCATCCCCACCTACCCCAATGAGAATCATGTGATGGAACTACCATGGTCTTGGAAACCCAAATACATTTTATATTCTTCAGTGCAGATTCCCCACAAGTATCCCTAGCATGGTTTTTTGTTTGAAACCATGATTGAATGAAAGGAATTGTTTGAATTTTCCACCTAAGTGGGGTTCATAAGCTTCCACCTTGTCACATGCATCAGCCATATAGGAGGTCTCTGCATCCTACAGGAGGTGAATATGGGTATCAAAATTAGAGGTTTCTCCCAAAATCTTATTGAAACCTCAGTTCATCATCCTGATTCACCTACATAGACATTTGTTGGTTTCTTTGGGTGAACCTCACAAAATAACAAGTCGAAGTCTTCGAATATCCTAAGGATGATTAAATTTAGACTTCTGAGACCACTTCTTATGGGAGGATACTTTAATCAGATCCTAATACAAAAATATAGGGGGGGTCTATAGACGAACATCGTCTCATATGAGAGATTTTATTACAGAATTATCAATTCTCGGGCCACTCTGACTTAGGGTTTGTGGCTTTCCCTTTCACTTGGTCCTACTCTTTCTCATAGAACTATCTAATTTAGTAATGTGTGAACAAATTATTTTTCACCTCCGACTGGCTCTCTTCCTCTAATGACTCCCACATATCTCACCTCTCCCAAGCCATGTCGGACCACTGTCTAATTCATATCAACATATATACCAACCACAGCATCCCCAGAAATGATAAACCCTTTACTTTTGATATCTATTGGACGAATGAAATATACTTTCCAACTATGGTCAAATCATGATGGATATCAAATGGTATTAAGGCCCACACCAAAATCCATAAAACTATATCTTCTCTTAAGTAGTGGAGTTATATTTAGTTATAAAAGTTTGATCACCACTAGGAATCCCTTGAAATAATTATTAAAAAAAAGATGGCTCAAATCAATAATATTCTGAAACCCTTTCTAGGATTATGGCCCTAGAATATGAACTAAAATAAATTCTCAGATGAAAATAAATTTTTTTGTTCCATGACTTCCTGTGAAACACACATTATAGAGGGTGCCTCAAATAATCAATATTTCCACCAAAAATTTTCTTGGAGGTTATGAAAGAACATGATCTATTATCTTCACATGATAGAAGGGTGATCTCTCTCAAAGGAGAGTGATATCCTAGACCTTATTCTCATTTTTTTCCAGGACCTCTACTCCATGAGTAATTCTTTAATCCATCAAAAAATTTCCTCTTGCATCTAGCTTGTGGTGACAGATACCATAAATATAAAACCGATAATAAATTTCATAAATTTGGAAAAACTCCTTCCACTTATGAAACTTTACTCCACAAAATCACCAAGCAAGGATGTTTTCAACACCTTATTATATTAAAACTTCTTTCACATTATGGGGCATGATGTTTTAGCTTTAATTAATTATTGTGGTATGGAAATTGTTTCCCCTCATGTGTCAATGAAAATATCATCACCATCATTCCAAAAACATAAAAACCCTCTCGGGTGGATAATTTTAGGCCCACTTGCCTTTTCTAGGGCATCTAAAAAATATTCCCTAAATTCCTAGTGAACCATCTATGCTCCTAGATTCCCTCTATTATCTCAAAACATTAATGTTCCTTTGTACCCAATAATATAATTTCATATAATGCAATTATCTCATAGAAAAACATCCAATTCATGAATAACCAAAATACTACCAAAAGAGGGATCATGGACAAGAAACTAGACATGATTAAATCCTTAAAATTAGTGGAATGGCCCTTAATCTAATTTATTCTTTAAAACATGGTTTTTTTCTAAATTGGTCAACATCATCAAGAAATTCATGTATAATACCTCATTAAAGATTCATATTACTAGAGGTCGTTAATAGAGATTCTCCCCCTCCAAGATCATATGGTAGGAGACCCCCTTTCCCCTTCCTTCTTTGTCCTTATGGATGATTTTTTTCTTCTGTGATTGGGAAAGAAACTTAAGAACATTTTTTCCATAGAGTAAAATCTTGTCGTAGGGTCATCCAATCACCCATATCTTCTTTGCTAATGGCATAATCCTTTTATCCAAGGCCACCTTGGAATAATAAAATCACATCCACCTACCCATCCTACATTGAAAAAAAAGAATCTTTGAATGTGATCATCTTTTCTATGTTTTATGTTTCATTTAGTAAAAAAGTGCCCACTTTTAGGGAGAGGAATCTCCAACAGGCTACCAACATTCAAATGGAATAAAAGCACCAGATGTACCTTGGGATTCATCAAATTTCTAGCTACACCAAAAAAATGAAATTATCTACCACATAATTTAATGAGTGGAAAAAAAATCCAATGGTGTTGCTTCAATAAAATCTCCAAAGAATGAAAAAAATATTCATTTAATGTATTTCTCATACCATCACTTCCTTACCCTCTTCATTTATCAATGAATTCTTATCAATCAACTACACTCATGATTTTTCAAATTTTTGTTGGGACTCAATAATAGAAATAACAAATCCCATTAGATTGATTGGGACAAATTTTGAAAACCCATGCTTTATGGTGGTATGAGGTTTAGGGATATCTTCCACTTCAATAAAATGGTCCTTGCGAAACATCGATGGATATTTTTCAATCATCATGATTCCCTCTATGCAATGTTTATTAGCTATCAATACATCCATAATGATATGTTTTGTAGCTCCACACATGGCCCCTACACTATATTCTTCTGGAATAGCCTTTGGTGTTCACACAAAAACATTCCGAGTGGACTCTCATGGATAATTTAAAATGGGGATTTTATCAATATCTATAAAGATTTCTGTCAGGCCGATGAGGAAGGGAGTTTCACCCCATCGTCCCCTCTAAAGTCCATGAAGTGGAAAAAGTTCTCACTTTATTCAATGAGATCGAATGTGGATGGTGTAGGGAAAATATCTCCTCTAGTTTAAATGAACCGGACAGGGATATTATCCTGAGTATCATTCTTGTGAGAGGTATGGACCAGGATTCGATGTTCTGGAGAAGAGAATCCACCAACACATTGGTGACATTACTCTCCAGAAAACTATTTTGGTGACTCCCAATCCCCCAAAATACCAGTACTTCTAGTGGAAAGAATACACTAAGATCTATCACTCATTAGATTTCCTTGACTATCTTCCTGCAACATATAATAAAATTTCTCCATTCTACTTATTGACACCCAAATCCCCAATGGAAGCAGTCTTCCACTGTCCCAGATCCAGGGAAGTATGGCACACCATTAGCCCTTCAACAGGACACTCTGGGTTTGTCACCCAGCTTCACCACTCTTATATCTAAATGGGATTCTATCCATGAAACCATAGATCATCCATTTATGTTCACTATTTCATGTCTCTTATTGGATAAAAGGAACAACATCATCTTGAACTAGATCCACAACCCACTAACTGCCTAGATAAAGCATTAAACCCATTGGTTATCGACATGGAAACACTATGAGAGACAACATGTAGGCCCAGTCCCTCACATGACCACATAACTTAGTTCCCCCTCCTTATGGTTCTTTGAAAATTAATTTGGATTCATCTCCCTAGGATAGAGGCCTCATTTGTTCTAGTCTGATTTGTTGTGACTCGACCAAAATTATCATTGTGTCCAGAATGTCCACTATCAAGGCATCATTCCCTCCTGTAGTTTCTGAAACGTAGGGGATCATATGTAGAATGAAACATTACTTGGTTCAAGGCTGGGATTATTTTTGGCTTGAATCATACTACCTCTTAGTCATTCACACAATCTTAGTCTCTCAGGCATATCTACAGCAATTTGGGCTACTTATCTTAAAGATCCAGTTACTGCATCACATTTTATTATCTTTCTCCTTATCCTTCACCAAAAGGGTGGAATCATGGTGGCCCATAATCTTTATGCAAGGAGTCTCTCAGATGTTCCTTATGTATGTTTTGGATTTTCCCCAGCTAGTTTTCATTTCTTGTTTTTTCTGATCTTCGTTCTCTTTTAATATAAGTTCATTAGTTCCCCAAAAAATCATATCTCTAATACCAAAATGTATTTTTTTTTTGAAATTAATAATATAATATTTTAAATATTAAAAGTGAAGTAAATTTTTACTTTTATACATACATTTTAGAGAAAAGAAAAGTGAGGTATCTTGAACAGAATCCCTACAATCTGCATAGGGGGTTAAGATGATGTATTTACCCTGTCTATTAAGTGTCGGGAACTTAGTTTTATTTCGGGGTTTCCATAAATAATCCAGAAAAACATTCTCCATTGGAAAAAGAAATTTATTATAGGGGTGGTCAATTTCTTATAAATATTTAAATTTATAGGCCATAATTTCTTTCATTAATATAATGGACCACACACTACTAAATATTGTGTTATATTCAATGCTATAGATTATTAGTGCTAAAAAATTATGATAAAGGGGGAAATTATATCAGTGCTAGACAAAAGAACATATATAGTAAATGATTTATCACTTTTAAAAATATGAACTAATGAGAGGTTTTTTTTGTGAGTTCTTTATTTAGAATTAATAAATAGATGCCTTTATCATTGATTTTTAGCACTAATTAAATCATCCCTTTATCTACCTCATGTTAATTCCAATAAAAGCTACAATATATAAAATATTTTATGTAAACTCATTTATATATTATTAAATATGGTTTAAAAACAACATTAGATCATGTGATATCAAGCACTACACATTATCAGTGCTACAAATCACTGATAAGTGGGGAGTGGTTCCTTTATCAATGCAAGCTAAAATCCTCGATAATGGTAAAATTTATCAAGGTTTTTTTATCATGAATAAAGGGTTGACTTAATAAATGCTACTTTAGTGATGATAAAAGGTATATTATTTGAAAATATATCATTAAATACCATATATTAATATATAAAAACATTTTTATATTGATATCAATATAATATATTTTATTAAAAATTATTTATATTAAACTAGATATGCATTATCACATAATATAAATGATATTTAATGAAAATGTATTATAAAATAAGAAAAATTTAATATTAATTAATAATTTGAAAATTACTAATGTGTAGTAGTAATTTATGAAAAATTAGATGACATAGAAATTTAATAAATTAAGGAACTATCTATGATAAGTTGAAAACAGGACTCTAATTTCAAAAAAAAAACAAATATTTTGATCAGTGTGTCTGTTTGGGAGCTATGATATATCAAACCAAATCTTGAAAAAGAGATATGATGTAGGGAAATAGTAGGACCTATTTGAGAATTTTTAAGGGTTCAAAATGTCCTAAATTGTCTCTAAAATAGATCTTTTTGTCATTGCACCTTTATTTTTTAATATTTAATGTAATATCATATTAGTTTGAGGGGTTATTCTTATCATATTTTAGTGGAGGTTAAATTTATTCTTTGGTATTATACTTAAATTGATATAATAGTGTTTAAATGTTACTATTTTCTAGATTTTAATGTTATTTATATTTATTTATATAAATGTTATTATATATTTTGATAAATAAATCCATTGTACAAATAAATATTTAAAAAAATTTAATTTTTTTAAAAATATATATATATACCAAATGGAAACAATATTTATTTTTCATTTTAATTAAAAAATTTCCATTATACATTACAGTTTATTAATTTTTATCCATTGATATGGTGGATGAATCTATGATTTTTGAGCAGTGTGGATATGTTTCATGCTAGGCGGTAAAAGGTCATGAGGTTCAAGGGGTTTGGATGTGTAGGTTTCACTTCTATCATAACATTCCACACCACCTGCTAATATCCCATACAAATAAAATTTTATTTTTTTTGGGATCATTGTATCTGGTTAAACATTTTTTGAACATCATCTCATTTTTTCTCAACAAGTTGTATTGACGTAAGACTAAAATTTTTAACATTAACAAGAGAGAGAGAGTGTGTGTGAGATGACCATAACAATGGATTATTTTTCATTTATTCTTGGTCAACCTATTCAGGGTGCTATAATTATAATACCCCCTCCCAATAGAGGCTGGCATGAGCTTGTACATCATTTATATTACTATTCATTAAGAAAAATTACATATAAAATGATGAAAACAATCTATACTATGAGATTAATTGACAAGCTAATCACACATATACCTAATGACATAGATGACTAAACTGTCATGTGTCGCACACGTGATCTTATAACACATTGTAGGGATTGTGTGAACTGGTCACTTGAGATTGAATTTCTATATGATATAATTTGTGATACATTAAGACTTTGACCAGGATAGGAGATATAGTTGGGAATCTGCATTCATGGTATAAAAATATAGACCATTATTCACATTATACAAATCATATTACTATGATATTGGTGGATGTTTTATCCTACATTGGATGTGGGCATGAGAGTATATCCCAACCCTGGCCCCTTTTATTGTGGGTACAAAGGGTCCCATTTATGTTTTCTATGATTATATGCATGGAATATGGTATAATAACTCATCTTTACTATTTTATGATGCAGATATGATTTATATTGTAATGTATAATGTATTATTTATACTATATAAAACATTAAAAGTTTTGTCATACACAAAAACATGTTGGGGCACTGAGACATAATTTGGTAGTATCTCACCACATGATGGATATTATTCTATATAATATTGAATGTATATATTATATTACATTTATTAACCAGTTTCATAGTAATATAGTTCACTAACATTAATTAAAAAATATTTTAACAACCTTCATCTATCATTTTAGATATCATGGAAGTTGTATCTTGGTCTCCTTGACCATCTTCCTACATACAATACTACTAGGATGGATAATTCCATGGTTTTAGTGCCTCTCATAATCATTAAATTTATATAGTGATACAAGTCCAATAGATTTATGCATTAGTTTTTACATGTTAAAAAAATTTAGAAAACATTGAGACTACTACAAATGAACCATTACCTAAATAATTCAAGGAAGAAAGATGTCAATTGATGGTGGAATCATGAATATTATATAAACATATGGGAAAATATGTGATGTTTCATATAAAGTGAACATCTATAATGCAACACTATATATCACATTAGCTTGGGTATTCACCATAGTATAGAATGAAATCTAAACTATAACTTAAGGGTCATGGTAGAGTGATATGAGATCTGGTATGTCAACAAATTGACATTAATTTATTTGGTGTATACTTGTTTCAAGTTAAAATTAAAATTGTTATAACATACAAGACTATATCATATTATACAGATATCTAAACCTGAGGGGGGAATGATATTTAATCAAATAGTGTTCTATAATGCAACTGAAGACATTTTACTTCACTTGGAGTGGTATATAATAGAAAATTAAACCATCCACCAGAGTGAGAATATGTTCATACCAAGTAACCTCATCCATCAGATATTGATATTGGTGAACCATGATGGGCATATCATAGACAACATCGAGTTACATGTGTGACCTCTCCTATTCCACTGAAACATGAATCACATAAATCATACATTCTTCATCCAGTAGTTTATGTGTATTGGAAGGCATGATATCAACATATTCTATCAGGATATCCACTGAATTAACATGGTTTAATAGATCCATTATCATATCATATGTTATTTCCATCACTTTTAATTAATGAATCATAATATATCATTGGGACTTATTATGGGATGAATGTTCCTTCTACTTATGTAGTGTGAGAAGTATGAGGTTGTCCATTATGACATCTTGACCTCTCATAGGTAGTGGATGCACCTCCTCCCAATGAAACTCAAATAAAGTAGTATAGATTTGAGGTTCTTGTACATGAGGAAGATCCCCCACCATGTCATCAGACTCCACAAAGCATTGGAGGTTTTTGATTTCGATATGGGAATCCCATTAACACTCTAAACTCTAGGATGTCCCCAAATATGGGAACAAATGAAAATTATTTAATAAAATTAATTATATAGATTCTCCGTGACTTAAATTATTTGGAATTTAAATAATTTTTCCTATACTGATGTTAATGACCAAATAATATGAGAAATATTATTTATCCAAATAATTGTCATAAATATATTTTTATAAAATTCACAGTCAAAAAATATAACAATTACGATTTGTAAAAATATTATCAATATAATCATATAGATTTTATTTTTAAAAAATCATTTATTTATAATGAAAAATTCAAAAATATGTAACAAATGTTTTTTTTAAAAACATTAGTTAAATTTAAGTTAGTTATTTTTTAAAATTGGTAGAAGATTAAACTATTGTAGAATTCCATCATGAAGAAATGCATTATAAACCCTCAACACACTTGATAACTAAAAATATTTGAAACCAAAACTCAGTACTGTTTTATTTTAAAAATCCATTTGAAAATTACTCTTAATTAATTTTTATATAGATTATATTTTTTTATATTTTCAAAATATATCATTATATTTACAATATACCTATTTTAGATAATATTATATATAAATTTATTTGTTTCATTTTCATTATAATTTAAACATAATTACTACATTAATTTAATATTATTATCTAGAGTCAATTATTCATCATTGTTTTTATGTACCCATTATTATTGTTTCTTATTTAACTTTTGAAATTCTAGGATGAATCCCTTTTATTAAAACAAAAATAAAATAATGGAGGATGGGGATAGAAAATGATAAACATTAATCACCATAAACAGAACATTCACTGACCATGATTTTTGAAAATATAGGTTTGAGCATCACGGACATTAATATGTAAATCCCCCCAATTGATCAAACCACACCCACAAACTCTTTCAATTGGATGGAAAAATCTACTTAAATACTTGACATTTTTACAATGTCTATCATAGTCTTTTATTTAATTGAATATACTTTTTGTAGCATCTTTCAAAACCTCCTCTCAGTCAAAGGGATTAGGTGGGAAATCTATGTTAATTTCCCCCTCATTGGGGTCTGAATCTCATGACAAGAATGATTAAACACATATTATCTATAATATTATACAAATAAAATTAGATGATTGAAGCACGTTGAAATGGATTTAAGTATTAACCTGATCTTTGTTTAGGTTTTCACTAGTCGATAACTATGGAGAGGATACAAAATTAAACATTACAAGGATTACATTATTTCCATCAACTCTAGAAGATCCCCTAATTCTATTATCATGTGACGGTGAATAATGTCGCATGAAACATCCATCACACTAATATAAGTTCTTGTGTCTTGATGAAAATACTCAAAAACAACCTAACACATGGAAATATTAATTTCCAATGAAATCATATCCATCCCAAAACCAGATTTGTAAATAAACTAATGTTTCTATACAACCAGACTACATGGTTGTCAAAGGAACTTCATTGTATTTAGTATCTAAAACAATCTACTTCCTAGTACACATATCCTTTAATTTATCTCCAAGAGTTTCATTAGGATCCCTGAAGCCTTTATTAAGAGAAGTTCCATCCATGAAAACCTCCCACATGTTTTACCCACATGTTGTAAGAAGTTGGAGGGAGTCCCCAAATTGGGGGTCCCCTTATTTCAAGATCCATAAGAGACATGTATCAAGGTTCCTTGGAACAAGTACCATCTATTACCTTTTTAGTCACTCTAGTACTCAATGAATTGCTAGTTTTACTTGATAAGGATGAGTCAAATTTCATTTTTTCCTTCCAATTCATTGAAAATAGCAGGTTTTTCTCCTACCATTGTTGATGATCAACATCACATTGGGACTGTAATTTTAATCCAGAATCAAAATGAACTTCATCGCCAGGATCTTTACCAATTACATTAATAAGATTATATATAAAATTAACATTACCCTGAGGAATATCATTTTCATTAGTATGGTTTTCCCATGAGAAATATAGCCTCATTATATGATGATTGTACACCACATCTACCTACATAAAAGGTCCATGATCATTATCAGTCTAAATCCATGACAACTCATTATCTTTATTTTATTGTGTCTGAATCTAAGGTTTACAAAATTTTTGGGCATTATCTTTTTTTTCCATGACTAGTGGTGTCTTCCCTTCCAGCCTTGAAGACTTATCATTATATTTGAAATGGAAATCCTAGTCCAAATGACCCCTTAAACCGTAGGTCTGGTAGGAAGGATTCCTTTGAAAAAACTCTTCTAAATCATCAGAAGAATTACAGACATCATAATATTTATGAGGTTTCTCCTACTCAAAATTCAACACAATATCATCATTTGGGTTTCCAAGCATTAACTGTTCAAACATGGTCCTTATAAATTCAAATTTTATTAATAATTATGACATAATTTCTGAAAAGAACATGTTCTATTTTCATATCCAAGAATATGGGGACTCCAGTTGTTGATGAAATGTCATAATGAATATTCAGATTCCCTAATATCATGTTTAAGCCATGAATCTTAATCCATACTCACACGAATTGGTTCTTGGCATGTGAAAAATTGATGTCAAGGGACCACTCATGGAGGTATATAATTCCAGGATTCAAAAATTGTTATCTAATAACCCATGCAGGGATTGTAGCCTCATCTAAGGGAAAAGTTAAATAAAAAAATCATCTTTTAAAAGGAACACACCTCCAATGTGAAAATCCCCAAATTAATGTGATCCTAAAAATAAAATCCTTCATCTACTATGGTTTATCTCCTTTTGTAAGGTCACACCACACAATGATGAAGTTTCTTTAGAAGTACAACCTCTCTAAATAATCTACTCGATGAGAAAATACGTTTTCCACAAAGCCTTTGTCGATAATCCTACTAGTGGAGGAACTCTTAAGTGAATCCAAGGAACATCCTTCTCTAAAAACCTTCAATTTGGGATGTTATTGATATTATTACAAATAAAAAACTCATCATTATATTTCAAATCATCCACATGGTTTTGATTAATTCATTGGGTAGATGATTCAGTCAAACAATTGAATCTCATGAAGTGTGGTATTTCCATTGTAGCAGGGGAACCCTGCCCAATAATAATATCTTCATAGAAGCACTCCCAGTCCTGGACCATCCTCTTTTGTATCATCAATTGCTTAATCAAATGGAATATACTAACTCATTAGTATTATTTTTTATTAAATGTTGTTAATAATATGAAATGAACATTTGAAATTTAAAATATATTAATCATCGTTACATACATTAATAATTATTATAAATTCTTTATAACTTATTATATATATATATATAAGTAAATTTGAAACTAATTATTTATTATTATTACTAACTAGTTTTAACTAATATATAATTAAAAGTAAAAATTATTTTCATTACATATTTATAAGTTAATATTAATTATGAATAATAATATTTTATAACTTGTGCTTTTATTTATTATTAACATTTATTAATAATTACTTTAATTTATTAGAAAATAATATTAATTATTACTTATTATTACTTAACATAGTTATCTAAAAAATTAAATTAATAATTCTAAAAATTATTCATATTTAAAAAACAATATATTTAAAATTAATATATTATTCTTATTAGATATGAAAAATGGATACTATTTAAAATCAATATTTAATTAATTATATTATCAATTATTATTTATTACTTTTCATATAAATTAATATTTAATAATTATTATTTAGTTACTCATTATTAGTATATTTCATATATAACCATAAATTACTGTAAAGGTAAAAAAATCAATAAAAATTAATATGTAATCTAATATATTAAAATCTCAGAAAATATTTTTTATATATAAGGAGTTGTAGCTTTTAACACCTTTTGTTCAAGTATTTGAGTAAATGAGTTAAGGGACCATACGCCTTGGCTTTTTTAAAAGGCATCTATCCTGTTTTTTAAAAAAACTAACCTAAACTTTTATAAAAAAATATTTTCCTAAAAATATTTTAATATAAATAAACACATTCGTAAATTTTATGCCTATAAAAAACTGCAGTTAAATTTTTTAAAAAAATTAACTTCAAAATGAATCAATATAAAATTATTACATCAAAATGTTTATTTTTTGAGGTTGTGATAATAAAACATTCCGATAAAAAATATTATTAACAAACCCCACATTCATAATAAGTTAAAAAAATTATTCATACATAGGTCATGGGTAAAATTAATATATATGGGCCATAATAATAGAGACATGTGATAAATTTTAAAAAAATCCAGTGATGTACTGCAGATGATTATTTATTTATTAAAACCCATACACAAAATGAAATGACCCCAAACTAAAATTACTATGTTACATGTAAAACAAAAATATTTTTTGGCTTCTCATTCTCCCCATGTTCCCCATCCTGCTATGTTATATTATCTTCACAGAACAATTTGAATTAACCCCAAATTTTAAACATAGGATACCGATTGATTGGTACTCAAAAATCATGTTTTGATTACAATATTTGAACCCCCATGTGTTTCAAAGCATCTCCCCTACCTATCATTCTCCAACTGCAGGGTTTTCACAATGGTGCACCACCACCCTGGGTCAACCACCTCCAAATCATGTTGGTGTTTAGTCCTTAAGTTCCTGTCATTTGGGGGGTTTGGGATGATTTTATGTTAGGATCACATTTAGTATGACCATATTTAGGATTTGGATTAGTGTGGGATGAATTTTTTCACTTTCTAACTTTAATCCATTTTTTTAACTCTGTTACTTATTGATTGAATGGTTATATTTTCTCTTCACATTTAATAAGAAAAAATTAACATAAAACAGTAATGTAAAATGGACACTAGGGTTTCATGATGATGTTAGTATCCCTAAGGATGAATATTCCCTTAATGTATTTTGGTTATTATCACATGCAGACAAAATTCATTTTATTGTTAAAGAAATCTAGAATAAGTTAATGTCCTTGATATCAACTTCTATCACCAACCATGTATAATGAAATGTTTTTATTTGAAGAAAAAGATGCAGGATATCGGTCTTCCCCTCCTGAAGTGATAAACAGTGTATCACATATCTCTTTATCTAGAAAATAAATAATCATATAAACTTCCGTAAATATCATCAATTAAATGTATACCACTACATCAAAAACATCAATCGGTTTTCTCATTTATGAAATAAAAAACTCGTTGCCTCTTCTTTTTCTTCAGTCAAAAAAATATCTGTTATGAAATCGATTATAAATATCAAATTCCATCTAAACAAAATGATAATAAAATGAATAAAATTTTTCCACTCACATGTTATTCTTCTTTTTATATTTGATTGAAAATCGGATATATCAAATTTTAATTTTGGATTCACAATTTTTCATCTTGAAATCATGTGTGTGGAATGTATGAAATATCTTCAATATCTCTAGGATGTATACTATGAATAATTCATGGAATATTAAATCACTTCATTATTCTTTCTACAACCCACAAGGAACCAAATATAAAATTTTATTTACGGAGGAGTGCACTGCTATATTCAAGGACTCATTAAATCAAACATATTTCCTTTTAAATATGTTAAGAGATATTCACATAAAAATAAAAAGAGGGATATTTCTATGGTTAATGTGGCATTTTCTTCAATAATGATCCAATATGTATTTTGGGAGAAGTGGTGATTCCTGGAGATTTTTTATGGATTATGAAAATGAGATTGGATATCAAGATTGGATACTTCACATTGTAAATGTGATGATTTATTGAACTGGTATTCAATGTCAATGACTTTTTCTATGTGGTTCACATTGTTGCAACAGTGTTTTCCGTGCAAAAAGAAAGTAATTGTAAGAAGACAGAAGTGAAGGCCATGAAAGAGTTCTATTTTTTCATGATAATTCAAAAGAGGCCATGAAAAATAGTGTATATTTTTTATGAAGTAATTTTAGGAAGTATATATGAGAAATTATATGAAATATTTTATATAATTATAATATATTCTATGTATTTCATCTATAGGATTATTTAGAAAATTGGGGATAACCATATCCAGCCAAGGTGGCCAGCTCAACCACTTCTATTAGCTAGGATCAACCACATGGGAGCCATCCCACATTTGAGAATCCTTTTTGGTAAGAATGATGATTGTCTATTTCAAGGTTCATAGGATTACACACCTACGAATGCCTATGGATAGACGAGAAAGGATATCTAGGCCACAACCCATTTGTGTATAGGTGTATGTGGGTTCTAATCCCCCACTACCATGGAACAATTAGTAAGTGGAGTGCATTATATTAATAGGAAGCAACAAAACCATGTGGAGTAGTGACATGGGATGGGGACATACTGTTACTATACCCCTATAATAAAAACACACAGAACGAACCTCGTTTGCATGATTTATTTATCATGTCTTCCTCATCACTGTACTTTCATCTTCTACCTCTAAACACCTGAGTAGTTTCATTTCACCAATTTTTTTTCCATGACGGACTATATAACCCAAGGCTTCTACAGTCATTATGATTCTGCGAATATGGGAAGATGAATCCTCTTGAATGATTGTTATTCATTTCATGAAATCATGATATCATGAGTTATGCATATGATTAATGGAAATGATGTTTTAGTGATCTATTCAAGTGTCAACCACACATGGATGATTTTGATTTATACATAAGTAGAATCACACAATCATCATTACATGCATGTGAGGAAGTAGTTCAAAATATAGAAATAGATGAAACCATAAAATTAAGCATAATAACTTTTTTTATCACAAAAATATTCCAGTGTTTTAATATAAATGGAACAAAATATACTTTGGAGGCCTTGATGCGGCATGAAAAGAGGATATATGAGGTTATTTAAAGCATTGATACTCTTATTATATATATCAACTCACTAAGTCATGTACAAGTTTATACCATTCATATTTTATGGGAGATTTTGAGACAAATTATCTTCATGAAATTCCACTATGTGAAGGGCATAGGATCCATGAAGAATATTTCTTCTAAAAATAAAGAGAGGAACTACAACCTCTTAACATTCAAACTTCTCCCTCAAGGGTCTCACGAAGAAACCAATGTCCAAATTAAACAACCAATAATACGATGGAACATAAGAGTATTGTGAAACCTTCATGTTCTCTTGAAATCCATGAGTCAATATGAGATAATGTAAAAAACTACACTATTTATGTGTAATGAAGAGTTTTATAAAGATCATAAAAATATTAATTTCCATGAAAATATTTGAAGGTCATGTAAGTATTTATTATTATATATTGGTCCTTAGGTAATTGAAAAAAGACCAAATACAGTTGTATTTTTAATTATGAACATTCATAAATATAATGAATATCCTTCAAAGAAAATAGGATGATGACAATCCAAACATTAGTGGTAGTGATAATATATATGAGAGTTTAATGATAAATAATTTTCTACTTTGAATGATTTTCTTCCTAATAGTCCCAAATAAGTAGTCAGTTTTAACTATGGCTTATTAAAAGGAATTAATAAATAGACCACTATTCTTGATGAATATTCTGAGAAATTGGAGAAATAATTTGAATAAATAATGAAAAATAATATTAACAACTACAATTAAATTGGTTCTAAATAATTACATATTTTTTATCTTAAATATAGGTGATCTAGTATTAATGATCTGCGGATTAATAAAATTCACGAGAAATAGGATTACTCAAAGAAATTTGAATAAAATCACTATGCATTTGAATAATACTAGTAAGAAATCATTGATTTCAAGAATTCCCAACTGAAGATCAAATAAAACAAGATAAATTTTTTTGACACATTGATATAAGAGAATAATATAATGCAACGTGAAGAATTTTTAATGATCAAGAAATAATGTGAAGATAATTTTTACTTTGGGGAGTTTAATAAATATATTCTAAAATCAAATATCTTATTATTCAATTCAATGAGAAACATTTTTAAAATGATCAAGATGAGTCTTCACAACATGATGAAAGAAGAGCTATTACTTCAAGACCTGCAACCAAAGAGACATATAAGGAGGATTTTTATCCTAAAAGTCCCCAATTTGGTGTAAAGAATAGATTGAAATTATCTAGTGATAAATATCAACTAGTCTTTAAGACTAAGGTATCATAAAACTTATATAATAACATTTGTGATAATTAAATCTCTGTGTATAGTGCATGTTCAAAATCAAAACTTGTGAAAAAGATGGTGGGGAATGTTGATTAAGTGACTACCAGTACATTAGTAGTGAAGAAATAAAAGGGTAAAGGAAATGTTTCCCCAAACAATCCTAGTTTTAGATTGTACGGAAAAAATTAGCAACCATTCCAATCAAGACAGAATATTTTTTCTAAGTAGGGATCGTGATTTATTTTCTACTAAGGGTGTAATGAAATATTTGGGCATAGTGCAACTGATTTTTGGTTTAATTGGTCTATGTGTAAAAAAATTATGGTTACATTAAGGGGGAGAAAATTTTTGAAGAAAAAAACTTCATGTAAAAAAGAGGGTTTATTTATATTACAAATCGATTTGAAAATTTGATAAAACCTTTTGGTATTTGAAATGGTAGTGGTCACAATAATGAGGAATACATGTTTAAGTCATTCAATAATTCCATGAAAACTATTTAGATGATAAGACCACAATAGTTGAATCATCCCATGGGAAATAATTAGGATAAAAGACTTACAATGATAATTCACAAGAATTCTATATGGAATACAGGAAAGCAATCCTTTGGTAAAGACCAGAATAATGATTATAAAAACAAACCTAAGAAGATCAAGAATGGTACAATACTAAAAAGACTAAGTTGTTTCCTTTTTCGGATAAGAGGAAAAACCAAGGATCACTATAACTAGTCCATAGTTATTATAATTAATGAAATGAATATCAATAAAAAAATGCATGAACAGTACATGAACATAAGAATTGGACTAAAGTGTAAAAAACATACTTATGAATTATTGTGGATCGAATGGGAATATTGTGTATATTATAAATGACATACATGTAATTCTATAATCATATTTTGAATGACCAATAAAATTAAAAGAAGCACATGTGAATGAAGATATAATGCACATGCCAATGATTCCCTATAACAAAATCTAATTTCAAAAGCGGTTATTAAAAAATGATTACAAAAGAATCTTGGATGTAAAACATGGAAGGTAAAAAGGGTATGGACATTTAATTAATGATTTTATGGTTATAATTCAATCTCATGAATAAATTCTAATGAATAATCTGTGATTCCTGGGTAGTGAATGTGTCCAAATGTCCAATGTGGAATTGAAGATTCCACATAAAGTTATATCAATTTATAGATATGATTCCATTCTGAACAAAACCTTAAAAAATTAAATAAACTTTATCATGAAGATTTCAACCAAAAATAGAGGATGTATGAAAGGAGTTTATAGGTTGATAATCTATTCTAAATCTTTTTTTTTTTGACTAAAAAACAAATAACATCTACCTTATTCCCATATAATTTGTGTTTGATTATTATTTGTATGTAATTTATGGAGATGCACATAATCAAGAAGAGAATGGAGTAGTAGAAATTTATATTTCTATATCAATAAGATAGAATATTCATTCCATGATTTATTAAATAACTTTATGGGTTTGATCTATCTGGTGATAAATTCAAGAATAATTATTAAAAATAGTAGAGAACAAACCTTATGAGATGATTAAGCTACCTTAAATAATAATAAAAAATTATTCCAAAATCATGGATTTGATCACAAAAATTTTTATTCGCATCAATTAGTATTTTTCAAAATAACAAATGAGAAGATCCATCTTGAAGAAGTGAATATTGAGATCATCCCTTGAGGTAGTGAATCTAATGAAATTTCCATAGCTTTATATTACATCCAAAGCTAAAATATTTGTGACGTACTTGTCAAAAAACTCAATGATAAGCTATGTTGACAAAATATCTTATCCTTATTTTCAAAAAATAGAATGAAACTATGGTCTTAAGGGGAGAACATAAATGAATCAATGAAATGAAATAAAATTGTTAAAGAAGTTATAAGATTTAATAAAAATAACATAACCAGCCATGTATACTTGAATTTTTTATATCTGTGTTCTGAGATGGGTTTTGGAATTTGAAGTTGAACTTTTAAAGAGTATCTTCCTATAAAAAAGGGTAATCAAACAAGTCCCGTATATATTATATTAGTTGGTATCAATAAATTACTATCAACCCATAAATAGTCAAATAGTCCATTGAGCAGTATAAAATTTTTGGCATATTAGGTAGTATCATATTCTTTGTTGAGAATATACGTCATTAACTTATAAATTAGACAATATTTTTTATACACTAGGTTGGACCATGTAAACATAGAGTAGAATTATTTATGGAACATTAATTAAGGAAGAAATGATACAATCTTATCCTATGATATTTTAATTTTTTTAACCAGGTGGAGAGAAGAAAATTAAAATGTTGAGTAGCAAGGGGGTAGATGAAGATCATATGTGGAAATTGGATAACATCGTATGAACATATTGACATGAAATTTTCTACTGGTGTTGAAAAAAATAAAAAGGGGAATATTGAAAATCCTAATTTGTTTTTGTATTGTAAGTTTTTTATTGAGTATATAAATGTGTATTGAATTATATATTCTTGGAATTTCTTTGGTTTTCCCAAGAATTTTTGTGGAATATTTAATATCTATCCCTATGAAGTTCAAAGTCATATATATTATATCTTGGATGAAGTGGTGATTCATGGATGAAGGTTGTGGATTTATTTTAAAAAATTTAATGTCATAAATTAAAAATTTCCAATTATTGTTACATGATTTTTTAAAGAATCCTATTATTCTAAATAAAGAGGTGATTGGGGATTTCATATTTTTACTATGACTATTTTAGTGAAGAATTTGATAAATGTACCCTATCAATGATAAACTTACATGAATGGATGTTTCACACAAAAAACTTTTGTGATGAACAATAACCATGATACTCTGTTGATATCGTGAAGGAAAAACCACGTACCAACTTTTGTGTATGTGAAGAATAAGAAGGGATTTACACTAGGTTTCTAGAAGAAGATTTTTATTAGTGTAATTAATAGAATAAGAGAGATACATTGTGTGATCTGGCCATGTAAAGAATATTACATGAAGGTAGTAGATATACACTAATGTGAGGAGAAGATAACAAAATATACCATGTATACACCATATCCATTACACGAAAATAGTGAACATAAGTTAATCCATGCACGTATTAAACCTAGAATTAAGATATTAATAATAGGGCACACATCCATTGATGAAATTAAAAATTCAGGTCTATATGTGTTGCACCATGATGAAAGTAGGTATTTAATGGTCCATGCATGATACATTGTGTACATGAATGATACATTGCAAAGATTGCATAAAATGATTTAATGATGTTAAATTGTGACTCTGACAATGTAACTTGATATCTCATATTATGTTATCCTCAAATTAGTGTCTGATTTATACCTTCATATAATATCCTTCTCATTCTTGGATCACGCAATGTCTCACTCTTCTTTTCATAAGTATGAAAATCAATTTATTATTCACACAAACTAGGTGAAGAAACCTTCTTCTTATTCATGTTAATAATAGTATTCATGTGGATCTTCATTCACAATATCTATAATGTATCCCATTTATTCTTCATCATGAATGTGTTATGTGAGAACATTTCCTTCATGCATATTCAAAAATGAGAGGGTAATTCCATAAAATGATTCACTTCAATAGTTTATGTTACATTGTGAATTGTTGAATCGCCTCTAGCATATATATAGAACACTAGGATAAGTTAAACAATCAAAAAACCTGAATGGGTAACTCAAATAAACATCTCATGGGTGGATCTTAAATAAACAAAAACAATTATTGGTAACTCAAATAAACTTCCAATAAATTCCTCTTCAAAACATATTGACATAATCCTTGACACCAAATACAACAAAAATAAAAAGTAGGGACTCAAATGAACCTGTGCACACTACTGGATTGAAAGACCATTTAAAAAATTGTCCATACCCTATGATGAATTATAATATATATGATCCATGTTGGGATCAAAACATATTTCTACTATATTATAGTTGATCAACGATGTATCCAAGAGCACCTTCATTGCATACTTCATGGATTTCTGGTCGTTTATCTTGGCTAGGGGTGGGCCATGGAACTCCATGGTTGGAGAAATGTGTGGATACTATATAATTTATCACTATAAACATATAAAGTTACCCTCGGTGGCCTTTCATGATGTTCCTCACAATAGTTCCGTTGGATAACATTGAATCCCAGCACATTGTCATTGCATCAAAATTTCTGCAATGAGGTTTTTTATTTTTATGTGAGATGTGTTTTTTATTATTTGGGGAATTGGGAGGGGCTAGTACACAATGAAGTGACGATGGAGAGATGGATGCTAAAATGACAACATGAAGTGTTATATTTATGAGAAATTCAAGAACCCAATAATAAGTGGCGATGTGGGTTATAATTTTAAGTGATGGTCACCAATTAATCTTGTGTTATTTCCTTAAAAAATACTCCTAAGGGAACCATATAAGGTGGCACACAACCCTTCCTTACCAGTAAATGGGTAATCACCCCCAAATCCCACTCCAAAAATTATCAAGCGCCCACTCGCATTCTCAAGCTTCTTTAATACCCTCCCTTCAAAGGTTTCTTCATGTTTTACTACCACTAAAATTTTGAGGTATTTATATATCTATGATATTTTCTAATACATCAATTAGTTTATTTAATTGTATTTGGAGTTATATTATTATAAAATTTATTTTAATTTTTAATTAATTATATAATTTTGTAGAATAATTTTTATAATACCTAGTTAATTATAATTGATAATTTCTTATCAATTTTTGAATTATAATTACTATGTAATAATTAAATATTTACAATTACTATAAAACACATAGTTATATAATTGTAACTAATAATTATGTAATAATAATTTAACAATATTTTCAAGTTAATTAATAATAAATTAATATCCATTTAATAAGAAAAATTAATTATAAGCATAAATTAACTAAATATGCTCAATTAGTTGATGAATAATTATTTAATATGATTAAAAATTCATATAGTTGTCAATACGAATAATAATTAACATCAATAATTATTAATTGTTAATTAATAAATATCATTAGCAATTAATCTGAATAATAATTACAAATTAAAAATTTTATTTTCTATTTATTAAATAATAGATTAAAATTTATTTACTAAATAAGTAATAATAATAAATATATATGATTTTCAATTAATATGTTTTTCTATATTAATAGTAAATAACAATAATAATTAATAGTTCATTAGAAATTAATTTTTATTTAAATAATAATTAATAAATATCAATAGAGATTACTATGAATAATAATTAAAAAATTTATAATAGAGTCTAGGATAGATCCAAATTCTTCTAAAAAAATTGTCAATAAAATCATAAAAATAAAAGAGGGGGGTGTGGGTTGAAACATTGTACAAAATGCCCTCGTCAATTTAAAAAAATCCCAATGTTTTGGATTTCCCTCTAGAATCCTTTTTCTTTGGATATGGACCACTTCCACAAGGATATCAATTTCTCCTCCACCTCTTGGGTATTTTAGGTGACTCATGATACCCATGAAATGATGAATCAGTAGTGTCATCTAGAATGAAACAAATCCTAAATTGCCAAGATAGCTCTCTAATGTCCAACCTCTGGTTAGAATGATAGATTTCTTAAAGATAAACATATATCAATTTTTGGTCTATGAAGTTGTTAGTATCTAAAGAATATTGATAACATTTTAGTAAAGATTAACTCAACCAATGAATCAAACCATTTGATTAAATCCTCATTAGGGCATTGAGTAACCCTATCACATTCATGGTACTCTAGAAGAGTTTGGACATTAGTGTTCACGACTCATTCCTCTTCACATTTGATACTTAAAACCTTTCCGAATAGATCATAAGAAAATTTCATTAGATCATACAATTGAGAGGGATGTGACTAGTTATTTTTCTCTATTTTCTCATCCCTTATCCTATAAGGAGGAATTACTAATGGTGGTTCCACCTGAATTGGAGTTTCAAGATGGGCATGCAATTTCATATCATCAGATTTGTCAAGAGGTGGTGTATACCTAGATTTTGGGGTGGGCTCATTTGATCAATATTTCCTATGATTAATAATTTTAAATCCTACTTCATCGACAAAGATGATTCTTCTGTTAGATGAAGATACATTCATTCTTACTTGATTTGCAAAATTGATCCCTGTCAGTGATTGTCCCTGTCAAAAATAAGGTCCAATAATGTTGGGAAGACTAGTATTTTTTTTGTGGGTTTATCTTGGACTCATAGGGGGGGGGGAAACTACTAGCTTGGATATTCCATTCCCTTTGGATAATTGACACCCCCTGGAAAAAATGGGTATTTGCAATGGGGAAGGGTCACATCTATAATAGTTTGTCAAGATGGACTATTTACGATGAGACCCTCTTCCCGTCGCAAATAATTGGTTATTTGCTATGGTCATATGGTACCCATCACAAAATGTTTGGAGCGAGTTGTGCGCCAAACTGTGGGAGGGGAATTTATGATGGGAATAAAAGCCTCTCGCAAATACATGGTGGCATTTTTTAGTATTTACTACATGATTTATCACATCACGTAAATAGTATATTGGCATGTATGTATTTGCGACAGTACCCATCACAAATACCTTTTTAACCACTTCCCCTAATTAAGAGGTGGGTTAGTATTTCTAATGGTCCTCGTCACAAATAATCATGTTGCAACTAGCCTAACTTATATATAACGTATCTATTATTTATCTCACTCCACTCATTCCTCTACTCCTCGCTCCCTCTCTACATGTATTTTCTCTCTCAAAAGTTTTCTATGTATAAAATTCTAAATCGGTGCAATATTTGTGGCTTAAATCCCAAAAGATTCAGTTTTAAGGTATCTAGCTTTTTCTTTTATTTTTTTGTTAATTCATTTTATTTGATAATAGTAATAATTGTTGTTAATTAGATGCAATTAAATTAAATTTTAATTAGATAGTCTTACTATTCATTATTTACAAATACCTTTTGTTATTATTAGATAGATTTTAATTTATAGTTATATTAATTGTTATTAATTAGTATTCTTTGGTATCAATAAGAAAAATTATTAATAATTAGTCATAATTAGTAATAATTAGCGATAATTAGTAAAAATTTTCATTAAAAAGTAGTAAATTGAAATAAATATTTATAAATAATTATAATTTCTAACAATTAGTCAAAACAGGTAGAACATTGTGATAATTACAAATAATTAGTTATAAAATTTATTAATTAGTAATAATAACTAATATTTAGGATTAATTATTAATCATTAGTAATCATTAGTAATAATTAGAAATAATTAGCAATAATTTGCAACAAATTGTAATAAATAGTAAGAAATAGTTATAATGTTGAATAATTAGTAATAAATAGTAATAATAAGGAATAATTAGTAATAATTAGGACTAATTTTATAAAATTAAGATAAATTTGTAATAATTAGGGTTAATTAGAAATAATTAAGATTAATTGGTAATAATTAGGATTAATTGGTAATAATTAGTAAAAATTAGTAATAAATAGGAATAATTACTAATTATTAGGATTAATTAGTAATAATTAGGATTAATTAGCAATAATTATGATTAAATATGAATAATTAGTATCATATATGAATAATTAGTAATAATTCTAAATAAATATTATTAATAAGTAATATTTAGCAACAATTAGAAATAATTATTAATAACTATGAACAATTAGTAAGAATTATCAATAATTAGCACTTATTAGTAATAATTAGCAATAATTAGTAATAATTAGCAATAAATAGTAATAATTATCAATAATTAGTATCAATTAACAATAAGTAGATTTAATTGGTAATAATTAGGATTAATTAGTAATAAATACGATTAATTAGTAATAATTATAATTAATTAGTAATAATTAGGAATAATTATTAATATTTAGTAATATTTGGTAATAATTAGTAATAATTAGTAATAAATAGTAATAAATAGTAATACAATGTAATAAATAGTAATAATTAGTAATAATTAGTAACAATTTGTATTAATTAGTAATAATTAATAATAATTAGTTATAATTAGTAATAATTAGTAACCAATAGTAATAAATAGTTATAAATAGTAATAAGTAGTAATAAAAAAACAAATAGTAGTAAATACAAATAAATTGTAATAAAAAGTAATAATTAGTAATAATTGGTAATAATTGGTAATAATTAGTAATAAATAGTAATAAATAGTAATAAATAGTAATAAATAGAAGTAAATAGTAATAATTATTAATAATTAGAAATAATTACTAATAATTATTAATAATTAGTAATAAATTGTAATAATTAATAATAAATAGTAATTAATACCAATAAATAGTACTAAATTGTAATAAATTGTAATAAATATTAAAAAATAGTATGATATAGTATGAAATAGTAAAAAATAGTAATAAATAGGCATAAAAAGGAATAATTAAGAATAATTGGGAATAATTTTGAATAATTATGATTAATTATGAATAATTTGGAATTATTAGGAATGATTTCAAATAATTTTGAATAATTACAAATAATTAGGAATAAATTAAAATAATTAAGAATAATTAGGATTAATTATAAATATTTAGGAATAATTTGAATTAATTGGGAATAATTAAAAATAATTATGCTTAATTTTCCATAATTAAAAACAAATATGAATAATTAGAAATTATTGGGAATAATTTGGAATAATTTGGAATAATTATGAATAATTATGAATAATTTTCATTAATTACTAATAATTATGAATAATTAGGAATAATTCGTAATAACTAGTATTAATTAGAAATAATTAGAAATAATTAGAAATAATTAAAAATATATAGAAATAATTAAAAATAATGTGCAATAATTAGAAAAAAATACTGATAAATTGCAATAATTAGCAATAAGTAGTATTAAGTTGAAATAATTAAGAATAATTATAAAAAATTTGAAATAATTAGGAATAATTATAAATAAATATTTATAATTTATAATTAATTGGCATAATTTCTTGTCGATTGGTGACATTATTTTTTAATGATGGCTCATCTCCTTGGAACTTTCTCTCACTGGAACAACTATGAAAAATATGTTCAAACATATAGATATCCATTTTTGTATTCCTAAGAATGTATATGTGAAAGTCAGAGTATATTTTTCTTACCGATTTTAGTGAGAGAAATTTGCAAGGACATGAGCAGTAAAATCTCTAAATGAAATCTCTAGGAAAAATTTCTCCCATGCATGAATATATATTTTCATATGAATGCGAATAGAGAGAATTACATAGTGGCATCCCTAATTCCATTCCTGTGTATATGAAAATGGAAATTCATAAATCAATGAAGATTTTTCATATTGATTTCAGTTAGAGAATGTTTCAGGAGATGATTCGTCGGAAAAAAGAGATACCACCAATCTGCTGGAAATTATGCTACTAATAATTGGTGGCAATTACTATAGATTATCTGTAATAGCTAATAATGATCAATAATTAGTATAAATTCTTTTAAATTCTTATATATTAGTATAAATTTTAAATTAAATACTGCAAATAACTATGATATAATATAAATAATTATAAATTTGTAGAAAATTGAACATAAATTTATTCTTATTTTTCATATTGTTTTTATTATATCAAATTATTCAAAAAACTATTTATTTCATAAATTTACATAAATATGGGAAAATGAAGTTGACAACAATCACTATTATATGATCATGCTTGGATTAATTAGTGTAGAAATCGAAACTATTCTAGTTTAAATAATGTATATATTGACAACATTTATGCCTTTTACCATTTTTATAATCATAACTAGAATTTGTTTCAAAAGGGAAAATTAAGTATCCTTGTAAAAAAAATGCTCTAATGATGTTTGAAAAATTTGACATTGTTGGAGGTCATCTATTATGTTTTGGTTTTGAACTAGATTATGTTATTTGGTATCAACATTTTGAATTTAGTTCCATAAAATATAGTAATAATTTGGTTCCTGATCCATCTCAATTTCCAGATTATTACATGATGTGACAGGTCCGTATTTTCAACAAACTGAAACTCATGATGTTATTTATTTTACTCCTAAGTTAGAACCATATGTATTTTATTAGTTTTTGAGGTCCATTGAGTAATCCTTATATACTAGATTCAATATAAGTAAATTTGAAGCAGTTTTAAAATTTATGGCTACTAAATCATATAATGGAATATCAAGTAGATGTTTCGATCATATATTCTCTTTTGTAAAACATTTTTACCTGATATAAATGTTTTTTCCTCAAAACTTCTCTGAGAGAAAGAGGATGGTTTGTAATTTGGGTCTTGGTTATTGGAAGAATCATGCATGTTCAAATGATTTTGCCTTATATTATGGTGAAAAATAGTATTTGGATAGTTGTCTGACATGTGGAAAATTGATTAATAAAGAGGCTCTACTAGGTAAGTATGATTGATTACTATAAAATAGTTGAGATACTTCCCACTTACACCCATATTTCATCATTTACTTATATCTACAAATACAAAAAATTGATGTCATAAAAAAAACCAATATTTAAATCAGTAAACTCTTAAATAATCCCTATGATGGTGACTCATGGAATCATTTTGACCATATGAATCCGTCTTTTTCTTTATAATCCCAAAACATGTGATTAAGTCTTTATGTTTCAATCCATTTGGTTCTAATAGAAGTTGGTATTCATGTTGGTCTTCCTTTATTACTCCATTCAATTTACCTAATTGAAAATTGATGAAAGAGCCATATATATTTTTAACCGTATTAATTACATGAAATCTGAAAAAAAAATTGATGTTTATTTGAAACCATTTACTTATGAGTTAAATTTATTGCGGTGTAATGTTGTCAGTACATATGATATTGTTGTGAAATATAATTTCCTACAAAAATATGCATTGATGTGGATAATTAATAACTTACCGATATATAGTGTATTATCAGGATGGAGTAAACGTGGTCCAACGTCATGTCCATACTATATTTGAGACAACAAAATCATTTAGGTTTGTCGATAGAAACAAAATATTTTTTTAAAACTGTCATCATAGATTACTTTCAACAGATCATCCATTTTTAAAGGAACAGTTGTCATTTTATAAAAGGAACAATTGAAAAAGATATACCTCTAATAATGATCTTAGGTACAGTGTTAAAATTATTTTTTTTCTTCATTACCTCCCATAAAATTTGGACCCATAATAAACAAACATAAAATTTAAGGCTTTGGGAAAGAATACATTTGGTTAAAACATGAATTTTTTAGTATCATCCATATTGGTCTGATTTGATGGTATGTCACATGTTGGATGTCATGAATATTGGGAAGAACTATTTTTCTAATTTATTTCATAGAGTTTTTGATACAACAATTAAGACCAAGGATAATGTAAAGACGTGATTATATCTTGTAAAAATATTTCAGCGACTAGAACATGAACTATTTGAAAATGTTAGTTCATAAAAGTTTACTGAGCCAAAATAAGATTATGCATTGTCCAAATAAAATCATTTATTTTTATTTTAGTGGATTTTTGATTTGAGTCATCCAGATGGTTCTGTTTCCAATTTGGGTAGATGTGATAGAGAATGTCATATTACTGGATTAAAAATTCATGAATGTGATTTTATAATGGAAGTGATTCTACTGATTAGATACATTACATGTTTTCAAAAATTTAAGTGATATGAGGTAGCTCAAGAAGATGTTAAGAGAATTTTGGTAATGTAAAATCTAGAAGTATGGGATTACACATCATGTTACTACATTAAATAACATGAAGTCTGGTTTCATAGTTTTTCCTAGAAAGCTTCACGGTAAGGAGTATTTTACACATAATGAAATGGGGATTCATAGTGTGATATAATTAAGGTGTGAAAAATAAAATAATTCATTGAGGTGATACATTTTTTGGTGGAACATAACCTCGAGTTATTACATGATGTGAAAGAGGATTACAAGTCGTCTAATGCCCCAATGTTGTATGTTTTAGGTTTTTAACCAATCTCTTGGGTTTTTATCAAATCTACAGCTACAGAGGCTCTCTCTCAACCCTAGGTAACTAAATGAACCTCTATTAATTTTTTGTGGGATTCATTAATCATGGAATATTCCCTAGATCCCTCCTTCAATCCATAGCAATATGTATTTGATATAATGTAGGATCTACCTCCATTCATTCGGTTTCTTCAATCTATTTCCTTCTGTTTCTCCTTTTACTATATGGGAGTGTGATCTCCATGTTTCTAACAGTGTTTCCTTAGTTGTTGGTTAGTGCACCTATGCCACGACATCCTCAGGTGTATTTAGTTGTTGCAGGAGAAGTGATCATGATTTTTTTATTTGATTCATTCTCATGTGAATAACGTCAATGATTATTGGAGGTAGGGGATTAGATTCTTCTCTATTTACTTATGTGTAATCATAGATCTAGCATGATTTAGCCCTTTGGATTACAATGAAATTGACCTAATAACTATTTGAATGAGATTAAATAAATTGGTATCGATCAAATGTTTTTTTATATAAAATGATAGCAGTTTTCCTATCGATTTTCAAGATAGTTGGTTATCTAAGTCATGCTTGATCTAGCATCTATTTCTTGATGGAAATTAGTGAATAACAAAAATCCAAAATTAATTGAAGAACAATTGGCTTGATGATAAAGATACATGGTTAATTAATGTGGTGGTTGTTGTTATAATTTTATGATACTCAAATTTATGAATGTGTGGTTGTTTAATTTAATTGGTTGATGAATCTAAAGTATGTTGTTGCTTGTTAATAAATGAGTTAAAGGAATGATAAATTAATTGTTTAATTAATTTGGTGATATCTTGCGATAGATTATTCCTTAGGATTCATGTAGTTGGAGCATATGACTAATGAATCGATTAATTCAAGAAGATATAATAAAGGGTTGTGTGATAAAGTTAATGCCTTTATTTAGCATGAGTTTACAACTGCTTCAAAGGGATAAGTTCCTTGTGCTTTGGATCCATGAGTGCTCATTGTGTGTGAATGATGGATGCATTGTTTTAGGGCCAAGAGCTTGTTGCTATTTTTTCATGTTGCTTGTGATGTGATTTGGATAAGAGGCTTGTGGTTGTGGGTGGGGCCCAGATGTGATGTGAGCCTAGGATGGATAATCCTAGAGAGCTATTGTGGTATGTGGGGATAGGGAGTCTCGGTGTTTGTGGTAGGAGTATACGCCAAGAGTGGTGAGATTTATCCATTTATTCATGTCATTGATAGGCAGGACACTAGGTATGATGGAACGGGTTGAAGTCGGGCTTACCTCTGTATGTAAATGTGGTAGATATTGACTCTGTTTTTTTGTTTATCCGCTTTAACTTCCCCACTCCTTGAGAAATATGGTCTTTCCTACTCTCTATCCTAATGCGGTGAAGACGCGTGGGGTATTTCATGTTCTTTCCTTCTTTAGATTCATGAGGATGGATAGGTCTATACTCCTACTATAGGTGTAAAAGACTTGATGGTTAGATCATCTAGTCACCATGTTGATCCACATGTGTGTGGTAGTTTATATTGTTTTTTCTAGAATACCAATAAATATGGAAAGTGGTACCATTTTCAAATAAATTATTAAATGATGTTTATCCCATGTTTTTGGAGCTTGATGGGATATAATGATGGGGTTATAATTTTGAGAAGATGTGGACTCCATTAGGTTATTCCTTGAGACCATGGATCCCTATAAAAATGTTGATTTATTGGAATGTATAAAATTATAATGGTTATCTAATGTTTACAAAATTAATTAACATATAGTGAAAATGAAAAAAAGGATGAAGTAAATTAATATAGATCTTTAAATTGTGGTGTGCTTATAGGATATCTAGTCTTAACAGTGGAAGTCAGGTGTATGAGAGACATTAGGTTCATTTGAGACTAATACAATGTTATTCCCATCGTGTGATTTTGATATATATTATATCATGTAATTTTTGTGTTCCTATAGGCTATTCCACCCTGTTAGTTAGGGAAAATGACACCTTAGATATTTTGAGTCTGAGGGAGTGTTTTACCAAACATCCTGTAGGGAGGATGAATGATGGAAATCCTTCTTGACCCTACTCTCTTCTCTTAGTAGTTACTTATGCTGGTATGAATGACAGTTAGTTTTCCCCATATATGTTTATAATGTTATGTAATGGATTTTTTTTATTTCACACACATATATAGTGGATATATTTTCCTACAGTCTACTATAGAAATAACATGTATAGGTTGTGATGGATTGAGGATCTTTACTTGGCGTATGGGTATTAATGGATTGAGGTATAATACCTGATATATGATACCCATTATGCAGAATATGGTTGCTCCTATAAACTACCTGGTTACTTCTAGTTGTGTGGATGGTGTAGTGCTTTGCCCAGGTGTCTATGGGTAAGACTTTTTGTTACACAAAGTGCATGTTGTGGTGCTCACCAAGGTGTCTTTGGGCCAACCTTTTTGGAGATAGATACTAAGGATGTGCTACATTGGGGCAAGGTTGAAAACCTTCGGGGAAGTGGTATAGGGGTAACCTTGATATTAATTATTATATTATAAAATCTGTAAGTGTTACTTAGTGAGTGTAGCCATGGTGAGGCTAGGAACATAGTATAACTATTTAGGTGATGAGTTAGTTTCACTTGTTGTTTATTGTTGTTTAGAATTTTTATTTAGTTTTTCATGAGAGGATCTAGGGAGGATCCTGCTAAGTATATTTGTATACTCACCCTATGTCATATAAAATTTCTATCAGGTCACATTGAGAAGGTTTGAGATCAGGCTGTTTACTACTAGCATGGGGGTTTTGTAGGAGGTGTTCGGGCTTTGTGGTCACTAGTGTTTAACTTTCTCTTGGTCCTTGTAGTTTCATTTTTAGTTTTAGTAGTTTTCATGAAATTACATATCTATACTTTGTTTTTCATTTATATTATATTATGAGCAAGAATAGGTTGGTGTCTATCTTCTCTCTCTCTTTCAAATGTGTTCTCTTAGAGGGTAATTCCTCTAATAGATGTTTTTACAATATACTCAGTGCTAGTCGCCAACCTAGGGCCTACATGAGGTGGGACTCTAGGGTTGTTATATCTTTTCTCACATTTTCATCCCAGAATGGGTACACTATGTGAGGAATGGGTCATTATAGAGTGGTGTCTATGTCTTTGGTTGAGGTATAGTATGGAGTTTAGAGTTAGGAATAGGTGAGATTACATGGGTTGGTAGAGAAATTATGTTAGTCATGTTCTACTAGTTCTATAAACACTATAAACCATCTCAGAAATATGTGTTTAGGTCCACATGTAATTCGATTAATGGACCTTTATGTTTACATTGGCTACTAAATGATGTGATACTAGTTGCAGGGTAGAGATCTTGGAAGGGATCATGCATCAACATTCTTTTTTACTGTGTTATAATGGTAATAGCTTGGGATAGGTTAACCTAAAATGAATAAAAGAAAACAATCCGTTAATATTTATATCTTCCATTTTAAAGTTTTAGAAGATCTAACTATTTATTCTTTTGCAGGTATGGCTCCAGGTCGACATCCTTGTTAGGTTTTCATAAAATATGTCTAGCAGGTTATGCCTGATGATCACTATAGAATAGAGGTTGACGACAATAAAACATAGAAGAGGAAACTCCATGATTTTTAGTGCTAGAGTCTGTTGAAGTATGATGGATCTATTTTTGATGTAGTTACTAATGAATGGTTTTAGGAGGTTGATATAACATTCCGTTCAATACATGCATAGAAGGAGCATTGGGTATCATTGGTTTTGACAATGCGACATGGGGCAGTGAGCCAGTGGTGTCTCTATTTATTTAAGGATAAAGAGAAGTCCACGGTCTTATGGGAGAAGATTTGATAGCATTTCAGAGCAGAGATCTATTCTTCAACCATGAAGGAGACCAGTTGATAGGATCTCCTTACCCTTCGGTAGGGATGTTCCATTGTGATAGATTTTTTAATATTTTTTAGGAACCTTTTGTGATATTCTTTGGACCAATTTCCAGATAAGGTGGCCATGGAGAGTAATTTTGTGGAGGATTTGTGTCTAGAGATCCATCACGAGGTCATCCAGATTATGCTAAAGAAATATCATGTGGTTCTAGGGAGGTTTTAGTTCATCGAGGGGACGTTATCCAAGACATGATCATTACCAATGTGGATTCATTATAATTCCTCACAAAGCTGAGCTATGGTTTGGGGTTCCCTATTTTTAGGGAAGAAGAGTTTCCTTTTAGATGAGGGTATGTCGCGGCCCTCAGCATCTCATTTCTATTAGGATGGTAGTTCTTAGAACTATTTCAAGGGATTATGTAGTTTTTTTCTTTTGGAGACCAGGGTCATCTGTTGAAATATTTCTCATCCTTTTTTATTAGATAGAGTGTGTCAGGTTTTCTTCTCCAGGTTCCTCCATTGAGGCAGTTCGTGTCTTGGCAACGGTAGTAGGTTGCACTAGTTTTCGATCAGCAGAGAGAATGTGGGGTGAAAATAGGATATCCTTGGGATGCTCCACATCTTTCAAGAGAAGATCACGACAATGGAGGTGGTCATCAATAGGGTCAAAGAGGTTGTGGATCAGTTCAGGGTCAGCTTCATGAGTTAGAGTTTCCAGCACCAGGTTAGCCAGTCGTCATACATAGTACCCTTTTCATATTTTCTACTTGGGTGCATGCCTTTGTTGATTCATAAGAGATAAACTCCTTCATCTCACTTTCCTTTTTCCATTATTTGGTATATGATTTAGAGTTTCTACCAGTTCCCTAGGCATTGACTATGCCGGTTGGATGACAAACTGACTTGTTTTATGTATGTATGGAATATGAGCTAGTGATAAGGTAGCACCGCTCTTGGGGAGATTTCCTATTTTTACAGTTACAAACCTATGATGTCATCCTTCACATGTAATGGTTTTATTTGATGTAAGATATCTTGGAATGCGTTAAGAAGAAGGTGGTGTTATTATATGCTGATGGAGAGACAATGGTGATTTTTGGTGATAGAGACCCTCAGATCGGACATAGGATTGTTTCATCTTATTCATCCTTGATGGATGAGATGATGTTGAATTTTTTGGAGGTTTAACCATCAACGTTTCCCAGGGTCATAGAATAATACCATGATTTCCTTCCTGAAGAGGTTGAAGCATCACCCCTTTAGGTGGAGATTGAGTTTAGGAACGAGCTACACGTAGAAATGTCTCCTATCTCGATGTATTTATATAGGATGGAAACTTATGAGTTTCAAGAGATATGTATATAGTGCAATGTTCTATTTCAATGTGGTTTCATTTAGCCAGTCATCTCACCATGGGGTATACCAATTTTGTTCAAGATGAAGAATGATGGATGTTTGCAATTTCATGTCGATTATCGTCTCTTCAACTGAGTGACAGGGAAGAACCGCTATCCTCTTCCATGGATTGATGAGTTATTCAATCAAATGAAAGGTTGAAGTCACTTCCCAATGATTGATTCATATTCATGACATCATCAGATGTGTATTTAGGAGGAGGATAACATAAAGACTTATTTCTATTGTCATCATGGGAATTATGAGTATGTTGTGATACCGTTCGATGTGAAAAATGCTCCAGCTATGTTAATGGGGTTGAAAAACATAGTTTTCCATGAGTTAAAAGATACGTTCACGTTGTATTTCATAGATGACATACTTATGTACTCTGTGTTTTAGGAGGAGCATACATAGCATCTGTGTGCTATTTTGGGAAGTCTTCATTGACAAAAACTCTCTAGTATGTTGTCAAAGAGTGATTTTTGGGCTCGAGATGTTTGTTTCATTGGGAATGCTGAATATCAGAAGGGGTTATCTATGGAACCATCTAATATATAATCATTTTTGTCTTGTGCAGCCCTGATGATAGTGGTAGAGTTGCGATGTTTCTCTGGGCTTGCAGGATATTACGGTATGTTCATTGCCGATTTTTCATGTTTTGTAACTCCTCTAACAACATTGACAAGAAAGGAACAAGAATTCATGTGTACTGATCCATGTTAGGCTGCATTCAATTATCTGAAGAAGTAGTTTGTCAATAATCTAGTTCGCTGTCTTCTAGAAAAAGAAGTATAGATTGAGGTTTTCTATGATTATTTGAATCTATAGTTAGGTTGAGTTCTAAATTAGTAGATATTGGTTGATTCCTATGGGTCCTGATACTTACCTCCCCATGAAATTAACTATTCCATCAATTTTTTTGAATTGGATACAGTGGTGTTTTCTGTGATGTTGTGAAGAAATTACCTCATTGGAGAGTGTTTTTTAGTCTTCACTGATCTCAATAGCCTGAATTACATTTTCTACCAGCGTGACATGAACTTGTGACAACATAGTTGTATGGAGTTCTTATAGGAATACGACTTTGAAAATTAATATACATAAGGATATGGGATTTTTATAACTGATGCACTGAGAAGGAAGTTGAGTAGCGATGAAATTTTGAATTTGGGGATTCATGGAGAGTAATGGAAGAGCTTTCAACATTACATCTAGATATAGGTGATGTTGGGTGTTTAAGATGACTTTTTCAAATGACAGTTCATTTATATTTGGGGTAGTATGTGGAAGAGTCCCACTTGGGGGATCATGAGGTGGAGGTCTGGAGGGATTGAGTTGTTTTGGGTGAGGCCCATGATGGTTGGTCTGAGAATAAACCACATTTATTGATGTTTTAGGGAATTATTATCATTGCATTGGAGTCGTGTGAGATGTTTCTCATAGAGTCCAATAGTTTTACATCGGTTGTTCATTCTGGCCAAAAAAAGATGTATCAGGATTTGAGAGGTCGGGTTTGGTGGCCTATGTTGAAGTGTGCAGTTTTAGAGTTCATGTATCGATGTTTTGTCTTTTAAGAGGTGATGGCTGATCACGGTGTTCTCGATGGTTTTCTGTATCAATACTATGTTCCTCGGTGCAAGTTAGAGGAAATATTTATGGGATTTGTAACATGTTTAACTATAGTTCAGGGTGGCTATGACAATATATTGGTAGTAGTGGGCCATTTGACAAAGTCATCCAACTTCATAACAATCAAGTAGTCGATCTCATTGGAGTTTTATTAATGAAATATATGGTGGAGGTGGTGAGACTCCATGGAGTCCTGGTGATGATCATTTCTAATCTAGATCATCATTATACCTAAAGAGTGTGGAGAGGTATCCATCTTTATTTTTGTTCTCAACTATGCCTTATCACTAATTATAATCTGTATACAGGAGGTCAGATAGAGAGGACCAACCAGAATCTTGAAGGCATGTTGTGATCTTGTGTCCATGATTTGGAGGTTCATGGATGAGGAACTTACCCTTGGTAGAGTTCACTAACAAAAATAGTTTCCACCCCACTGCAACATCCCGGAACTGGAAGCCAACAAGAGGGGCCCCGTTCCCGGTTTATTAGATGGCCCCAAGCGCATTTCCTTGAATTCCAGAGGCTACTGAATAGAATTGAGGGCCATAGGTGTGATAGTGGGTATACTATTCCCTCATTGGTGGAATACACAGCGGAAAAAAACAAAAGCAATAGCGGAAGCAGTAATAATACTTACAAAAGTAAACAACGGAGGACTGAGAGTAAAGAACAACCGGAGCACCTACATATATAAATGATGCATGGTACATATGTCCAGGAAACCATCCAAACAAATCACAATGCTGGAATACAACAATATTAAATCCAAGTACAAATAAAATTGATAAACAGCTCCATACCATTGCAAGACAAAGCTTGGTCTCATTCTCTCCTTCTCCCCAGCATGTCAAGTACCAGAAGTAGAATGGTTCTTTCCCTTATATATCCCTCCAACAATATAATATTCTTGGTCCCAAAAGCATGAACCAAATTGGGTGTGAGAATCAATCCCATTAAGAAACCACCCCAAGATCTGTTCCAAAAAGTTAGTGAATATATGGCATATAAAATTACAGAAAGCAGTAAACAATTCCACCTATCAATTAAGCAGTTAAACAAACAAGGTACACATTTGGGAAGTACACACAACCATACCCTCTAGTGCTGCCTAACAAGTACAAGAAACCCACTATGCAGTACACTCAGGCTAGCCCCTCTTGTTCAGTAATACGAATTCATAATGATTCTTTATGTAAGCACTCACATTAAATTCCCCTTATAGTATAAGGTAGTCAAGAACTCTATGAGGAAGCACACAAGGTCAATTCCCCTTATTATCCCAAGGTCAATGACTCTCTATGGAAGCTCACCCAGTCAATTCCCCTTATAGCCCAAATCGTTCAAAGACTCTCTGAGGAAGCTCACTTGGTCAATTCCTCTTATAGTCTAGAATGGTTCAAGGTAATTCGATATAAACAATGACACTCTAAGGAATATCACTTGGTCTATACCCTCATTGTCTATAATGCCCAATGACTCTCTGAGGAAGATCACTCAGTCTATCCCCTTATAGTCTATAATACCCAAAGACTCTCTGAGGAATCTCACTCGGTCTATCTCATCATAGTCTACAGTTCTCAAAGACTCTCTAGGAAAGCTCACTCAGTCTATCCCCTTATAGTCTATAATACCCAAAGACTCTCTGAGGAATCTCTCTCCGTCTATCCAATTATAGTTTATAACACCAGGTTCTCACAGCCCAGTGCAAGTCAATGAGCATAAAAATGAAATATGGACAAGGTAAACATTAAGAAATATTTGGCTAAACAGTAAAAAAATCAACAACATGTCAGAAAAAAAACTCTCCATCCTACAATCACTAGGCATGGGAAATATGCAAAACAGGACCAAACGGCCGGAAACATGACATGCATGGGAAAAGCATCAAAAGCACAACAATTCAACCCTCTTCATATCCAATCAACCTCTACGCAAGCCTACAAGCATGGAAAGAAAAACATAGTGGTAAAGTGGTAAACGCCCAATACCCCGTTCAAGGTTATTTACACAATTTCACATAATAATCAAAGAATTTCAACAGAATGGCACAAACCACCTACCTTAAGGGATCCGACAAAACGATCCAAAATAAACCTCACCCACAAATCCAGGAAATCTCTTGACGAAAGAGCACTCTAAATCTCCTTCCCTATCATACACATGCCTTAAAATCAACACCCAAGGAAAATCCAACAATAGATCTATATGCAATAGATTTAGATCTTGACAACCTAGAGAGAGGGAAGAGAAGATGTTAGGAAAACCAAGGAGAAACCAAGAGGAGGGACTTACCCGAGAAGAACTGCCTTCAATCCACCAAGAAACCCCTTCAATTTTCCTCAAAAATGAGTGGGGGAGCACCTTCAACCTTTGAGAACCCAAAATCCCGAGTGAGGCTCGAGTGGGAAAGAGTTTGGAGAAGAAATGAGAAATCCCAAGTGGCCCAAGACTTAAAAACACTAACTTTAAGTGGCCACATGGTTACCCCCGCAAGGTTTGGAAAACTGTGTGCCAACCATTTGGTTGCCACTATCTCACCCAGGGATTTGGAAGGGCATGCCCGCACAATTTCACAAACCGTGCGCTGCCCGTATGGAGCCCTCTGTCAAGGGATGCACGGTTTCCTTAGCTTGCTGCATGGTTTGTTCAGACCATGCGACAACCGTGTTCCAACCATGTGCCACTACACGACCTCCATAATTTCCTCTTTTTTCTCAGAAATGACCAAAAAAGGAAAAAATACCTAAAAATAAGTTCTGGGTTCTTACAAACATCCCCCCTTAAAGAAATTTCTCCTGAATTTCCCAAGAATGGCGGCGCAGAAGGAGAAACCCCAAAAATATTTGACCACTATGCTAGTACATCAGTGTCCCTCTCCCGTGTATCATCTTGTACTCGCTTGTGCTTTCATAGAACTCATAAAAGTGGAATAGACCGGCCACAGAGAAACTTTTTACTGTGATCAAAAATCCAGAGAGGATGCTCCTCGAATGAGGCATCCACCACTATCTCATCCTCCTCAGGTTGCAAGACATGAGACGAGTTTGAAAAGTTACGCTGAAGCTATGAAATGTGGAAGATGTCGTGCATAGCTTGGTACCTCTGAGGTAACTACAACTGATAGGAAACTATCCCAACTCTCTCCAACACATCAAATGGCCCACCGTACCTCAGCAAAAGCTCACCATGTCTCCTGATCGTTCTATGCCCCAACCTCTATGCAACATTTAGAAAAACCTGATCTCCGACCTCATACTCTAGAGTTCGTCTCCACTAATCAGCATAAGACTTCTGAGGAGACAGTGTTGTATCCATCCTCTTCCAAATCAAATCTATATGTTCCATGGTCTCTTAGACAAGACGAGGTCCCAGCATAGCTGCCTCTACTACCTCCAGCCAACATAAGGTTCATCGGCATGGCCTACCATACAAAGCCTCATAAGGTGCCATCTGAATAGTTTCTTGCAAACTATTTTTGTAGGAAAACTTCACTAGAGGTATATCTCTCTCTTAAGAACCTCGATACTCCAGAATACAAGATCGAAAAATATCATCAATCACCTGAATTGTATGCTCGAACTGGCCATCTGTCTGGGGATGGTATGTTGTACTCAAAAGTACCTATGTACCCAAAGCCTTCTGAAGCCCCTTCCAGACCCAAGAAGTAAAACGTGCATCCCTATATGAAACAATGGAGTGGGAAAATCCATGTGGATGTAAAATCTCTTGGATGTACAACTGTACCATCTAGTCAACACTGAAGGTCTCCTTGATTGAAAATAAGTGAGATACCTTCATGAGTATGTCAATGAAAACCCATACTGCATCATTCCCTCAAGGAGAACTCGGAAAACTGGTCACTATGTCCATCGCGACGTTATTCCACTTCCAATCAAGAATGGGTAACTACTGTAGAAGTCCAACTAGCCGCTGATGCTCTTCCTTCACCTGTTCATAGGTGGAACACCTCCTCACAAACCTAGCATCATCTCTCTTCATACCTAGACACCAATACTGACGGTATAGACCATGATAGATCATGGTGACACCAGGATTAACAATCCAAACTAAGGAATGAAAGTCCCACATCAGCTCCTCGCGTATGTCTAATAGCACCCATACGCACCCCAGGAAATGCAAGATCTCATCCTCGCCTATATTCAATCCAGGAATAAGGTCCTATCCTAACACACTTTCCCGCTGGACTAGGCCTTCAGAATCTGAAAATTGTTTCATTCGCACTCGATCAAGTATAGTAGAGGTAACAAATACCGAAGATAGAAATGTATGACCTTGTCTATCATGCACCTTCAAATGCATCTCAGAGAACATAGCCATAAGCTACCGCTAACTGTAGGCCTCTTCAACTACTCATATCTGAGTCCTCCAGCTCTACGCCTCAGCCACTGCGTTGCCTTTCCCAGGAATATATGCAAGCTCAAAATCAATGGATTGTAGGTACTTGACCCACCTTCACTGTCTCAAATTAAGATCACACTGAGTTAAAATGTACTTGAGACTTTTTTGGTCAGTGAAAACCACAAAATTCTCCCCTAGAAGATAATGTATCTAGCAACTTAAGGAATGAACAATAGCTGCCAACTCCAGATCATGCATCAGGTAGTTCCTCTTGTGTGGCCTCAACTATCGAGACCCGTACGCAACGACTCCATCTCCCTACATAAGAACAGCTTATATCCCAACACTAGAAGCATCATAGAAAAAATTATAGCTCTTACCTAGCTCTGGAATGACCAGTATCGGTGTTGACATCGACCTCCCCTTCGGCTTATAAAGGATGACTCAAAAGAATCTGACCATAAGAACTTCACACCCTTTATAGTCAGACCCGTCAGCAGTGTTGCTAAGCGCGAAAAGTCCTGTATGAAGTGGTTGTAGTATCTAGCCAGACCTAGAAAACTACACAGCTCAAAGAAGTTCTTTGGATGCTCCCAAGAAACTACTGCTCTCAATTTATATGGGTATATTAATACTCCTTTCTCTGAGATAACATGACCCAAGAAGTGAATCTGGTCCATCCAAAAGTGGAATTTTGAGAGCATAGAATATAATTGAAGATCTCTCAGTGTACTCAGAATGATCTCAATATTTGTGGTATGGACGTTACTAGAATGAGAGTACACCAAGATATATTCCCCAAAAACAACCATGAAAGCTTCCAATTATGGATGGAACACTCGGTTCATTAGTGCCATGAAAATTGCAAGCGTGTTCGTGAGATCAAACGAGATAACCATATAATCTTATAGTCTATACCTACTCCTGAAGGTTGTAAGAGGTATATTAGATGGTCTAACACACAACTAATGATAACTAGACCTCAAATAGATCTTTGAGAACACTCAGGCTCTTCAAAGATGATCAAAAAGGTCATCAATCCTCAGCAAGGGATACCAGTTCATGAACATCAACTGGTTCAGCTTTCGATAATCCACAAACAGCCTAAGAGTATTTTCTGCATTCATTGCAAAAAGGAAAGGCAAACCCCAAGGAGAAGTACTGGGTCAGATGAAACCCTTTTCCTACAACTCCTCCAACTACTTCTTGAGTTCCTGCAACTCAGGTGTAGCCATCCTATAAAAAGGAATGGACACTGGTGTCACTCATAGAACAAGCTCAATATAAAAGTCTACCTCTTGCTCTGGAGGAAAACCTGAAAAGTCCTCTGGAAAGACATATCTGAAATGATCTACTACTATAGGAAAGTCTAACTATGAAATCCTCTGGTCATACAGATATACACTAGAAATATGGGTTGTAACTCCTCCTAACCCAAGATGCTCTGGACCCGCTCTACTCTCCTGAACATCCCATTCACCCTTATTAAGAAAAGAACCACCCTATGGTGATATTAAACTCACCCTAAAACGATTGAAATCGATTAATGCCTAGAAGGGAACCAACCAGTCCATTCTGAGGATGAAATCATAGCCTGTCATATCAAGGTCATATAGGTTCCAAAGGAAGTGACACCCACCAACCTCAAGAGGGAACTCCATTCATTGACGTACACTAGATGTCCTTACCCCCAATGCAGTTTCTAACGTCAAGATATAGGTAAGGGAAAATATATAGATCCCAAGGCTCTCCATGACAACAAAAGATATAAAGCTATGGGAAACCCTTCTGTCGAAAAGAGAAGTATATAAAACTGAGGCAACTAGAATGGTACCTTGAACTGTAGAGGGTCTGGGATCCTATTCCTACTGGGTCTGCTCCACCGCAATTATCTGGCTTGCTCCACATCCCTGTGACCCTACCTTACCACACTGAGATGATCCAAACTCTTGTCGCTGATAGCCTATCGACTTTCCTACTTGGCCGCGACCTCCACATTAGCTTGAACGACCAGAAGAGCACCAGTTCCCAGACTGGTGAGAAACCATTGGGGCTACTCCTGTAGGAGGATTCATAGAAGAACCCCTTTCACCACCAGTTGGTGAGAATATCTAACAGAAACACTGCAAGTGGCCCATCTTCTCGCAAGATCAGCACTCCATCGGGTCTCTCTGGCACTGCGGCCTAGTATGTCTGCTACTCCTACAATAGTAGCACACCACCTAGCTACCAGAAGATGCATCTCGCCTACTCTGATCTCCTCGTGAAGACTCCCTGCAGCGCTTACTGCTATCAGTAGAACGAATACTAACTCTAGATGTCGAACTGCCATGGCTCACAGCTCCATAATCCCTCATATTGCGCTCTGTGATCAGCACCTAATTGACAATGGCGGATATTGAAGTCAACCTGAATATGTTCTCCTGTGATCAGATTTCATGTTTGAGACCATCCTCAAGAATCTGTGCAAGGAATAACTCATCACCTCCTAAGATAGGTGTGAAACTCTAAAACTCAGTAAATCGAGACGATTACTCCATAACAGAAAGAGTACCCTGCTCCAGACTCATGAACTCAAAGGCTCGATCGACCCTCAAGGTCTTGGGATAGATGTAATCTTAAATGATGTGCCGAAACTCCTCCCACACCAAACTCTGATGGTGCACCGCCTATGAGATCACCTCCCACCACCTCTTTTTAGAGTCTCAGAGCATGTAGGTAGTGAGCTTCACCCTTTTCTCTTGAGGTATCTCTATATGGTCTAAAATCATCAATGTAGCTTCTAGCCATGACTCGTCATCCTGGGGTCCTCCATCCCCTAAGAAAATAAGAGGATGATACTGCTGAAAGACCTGCGTCAATTCTTCCATCGATGGGGCAGGAGGCGGTGCTCCCTGAAAAGACTGCATCATCCTCAAAAATCCCTCTCTAAACTTAGAATCAGCACCTGTGTCAGGAATAACTATTGGCGCCAAGACTGACACAATTGGAGGATCTGTAGGAAGTCCCTAATCAGCCATATCTGGTGTCTGGTCACTGTCTGGAAAATGGCATACAACTGGTGGATGTCTTGGTGGAATGACCCAGGATGGTCAATTGCACACATTAGATTCAATATTATCAAGGTCTAAAAATAGGAAGGACAAGAAATGAGTAGATGAAATAAATAAATCAAGTTTTTTAAAACATGATTAAAAGGAGTTTACTTGAATTATCTTCCCCTATCTGAGTCCTTCAACACGACTTACCCACATGGTTCCCTAAAAAAAATTGCACGATGTGTTCTTTCCAGAAACAGAATGTACTACACAATCTTCTGCCACCCATGATGTTAGTTACACGGCCGGATACAAGGTCCCCACACACGGCATTCACATCCGGTACACGACATGTTCTACCAAGATTTTCACAACCTTATGTCTCTACCCACACAATCAGTGACACGGCATGTAGTCTATGTTTTTCATAATATATGCCACAAAAACTACTCTAGGACCCAGAAAACACTAAAAATGAACATTTAAGTGCCAAATTCCAATCTGTGAGTGCCCATAATCCCCGTGAATCAAATCTGGGCATATTTTACATGATATAACAAAGTGAAGAAGTTAATGATACACCAAATTATGGTCTATGAGGGCCCATAACACCTCAAAAACCAATGTTTGGCATTCATTCAAACAAAACCACACACAAACAATACCCTATCAAACAATGGGTATTTTATCAAGGCATCTATCACAACAACATGCATATTCTACACAACATCTATCAAAACAACAATCAGTTGCTGATGCACCCTAATTGGCTTGGTAAGAATGCATTATATGTGATTTCTAGAAGGTGAATATATGATGAATGAGATGGAATACCCTCATCTTATCTGGCTGCATTAGAAATATAACCTCAATAATATCAGCAGTAATAGCACAAGGCATGTGAATCACCCAATGGTGAAATCGAATCAACTGTAAAATTGAAAAACCATAAATCTAGAAATAATCGAGGTAAATTAGCTCTTCCTTGTACATGGGTTAGCTAATCCTAGGCACATCTTATTAATAATTACCTATTCCATCCTATCCCTGCCTATAGGCTCCAAACAGTAAGTCAAGAGAAAATAATCCTCTGATACCACTTTTAGCATCCTAGACCTGGAAGAAACCTAATGGTGCCCCGTACCCAGTTGTTCACATGGATTCAAGCACATTTCCCAGAATACAAGAGGCTGCCTACTAGAAATGATGGTCATGGGTGTGATAGTGGGGAAACTATGGCATCATTGGCAGAGTACACAGGGGAGGAAAACAAAAGCAATAGCTGAAGTAGTAATAATCCATAAAAAAGTAAAAAGTAGAAGACTAAATGTAAGGAAAAACTATAGAACATACATATATAAATGTTGCATGGTACATATTTCTATGAAAACAGCCAAACACCACACAATGCTGGAATACAACAGTACAAAACCCAAGTACAAAGAAAATAGATAAACAGCTCCTCTGCATCGCATGCCAAATCTTGGTCCCATGCTCTCCTTCTCCCCAGCTAGTCAAGTACATGAAGTATAAGGGACCCTGCCCTTATCAATCCCTGAACAAATATAATCTGTTTGGACCCAAAAGAATGACCCAAACAGGGTGTTAGAATAAATCCCAGTAGGCAACCACCCCAAAATCTGTACCTAACTGTCAGTGAATATATGGCAGGTAAAAGTACAAAAAGTAGTAAACAATGCCACATGTCAACTAGTCAGTAAAACAAACAAGGTAACCCTATATGATGTACACACATCCATCCCCAATGGTCCTACCTAACAATTACAAGCCACCATCTGGTTACTACACTCAGCTTATCCCCTCCGGTTCAGTCAGAAGAATTCATAATAACTCTATAAGGAAGAACTAAAAGTCAATTACCCTTATAGTCTAAGGTAGTCAAGTACTCTCTATGGAAGCATACAAGGTCAATTTCCATTATAGCCCCATGGTCAAGGAATCTCTTAGAAAGATCACCCAGTCAATTCCCCTTATAGCCCAGGTCATTCAGAGACTCTCTGAGGAAGCTCACTCAGTCAATTCCTCATATAGTCTAGGATGGTTTAAGGTAATTAAATGTAAACAAATACTCTCTGAGGATGATCACTGGTCTATCCCCTCATAGTATATAATGCTCAGAGACTCTCTGAAGAATATCACTCGGTTTATCCCCTTATAGTATATAATACCCAATGACTATGTGATGAAGCACACTCGGTCTATCCCCTCATACTCTATAATGCTCAAAGACTCTCTGAGGAACCTCACTCGGTCTATCTGCTTATAGTCTCTAATACCCAAAGACTCTCTGAGGAATCTCACTCAGTCTATCCCCTTATAGTCTATAACACATGGTTCTCACAGCCCTGTCCAAGTAAACCAGCATAACAATGAAATATGGAAAATGAAAATTGTAAGAACTACTTGGCTAAACAGTATAAAACTCAACAGAATGTCAGGAAATCAACTCTCCATCCTACAATCACTAGGCATGGGAAACAGTAAAAATAGTACCAAATGGTCGGAAACAGGACATGAATGGGAAAACCATCCAATGCATAGTAATTCAACCCTATTAATATCCTATCAACCTCTACACAAGCCTATAATAATAGTAGGCAAAACACAGGGGTATAGCGGTAAACACACAATACTCTGTTCAAGGGTATTGGCACAATTGGACATAATACTCAAAGACTTTAAATGGAAAGGCACAAATCACCTACCATTAGTGTTCTGGAGAAAACAATCCACAATCAATCGTACCCAAAAATATGGGCAACCGCTTCATTAAAGTCCACTCTAAATCTCTTTCCCTATCATACAAAATCCTTAAAATCAATACCCAAGGAAAACCCAACACTATATCTATATGCAATGAATGTAGATCTAGAAAACCTAGATATAGGGAAGAGAAGATCTAGGGAAAACCAAGGGGAGGCCAAGAGTAGGGACTTACCCAGGATGAAATGACTTCAATCCACCAAGAAACCCCTTCTATTTGCCTCCAAAATGAGTGGGGGCACCTTCAACCTTTCAGAACCAAAAATCATGGGTGAGGGTCGAGTGGGAGAGAGTTTTGAGAAGAAATGGGATATCCCGAGTTTCCTAGGACTTAAAACCCCTAACTTTAAGTGGTTTCATGGTTACCCCATAGATTTTTGAAAACCATGCACCAACCATGAGGTTTGAACTGTCTCACTGAGGGGTTTCGCACAGCTTTCCTACATGGTTTGACAAACCGTGCACTGCCCGTTTGAAACCCACTATGAAAGGGTGCACGGTTTCTTTGGCTAGCCACATTGTTTGTTTAGACCGTGCGCCAACCGTGTGCCAACCATGCGCCCCTACATGACCTCCATAATTTCATCTTTTTTCTCAGAAATGACGAGAAAAGGAAAACATACTTGAAAATTATGTCCTGGTTCTTACACCACCATTTGTATGAAACCATTTAAGGCCATTTATTAATGAAAATTACATTCTCCATTATTCTAACTAGGGGTTGGAGTGTTACCAGTTCTCAGGCTGGAACTGGTGTAGAATCTGATAGAGATGGTTTAGATGATTTGTGAGCGGATAAAGCTAGCTCTAAATCATCATAAGTCCTATGTTGATCATAGGAGGATACCTCTATAGTTTTTTATTTGGGATCTTATGTTTCTGACAGTGACTCCCCATCATGGGATGTGAAGGTTTAGTCATGGGAGAAAGCTTTATCCCTAGTTTTTTTGGGCCTTTTGAGGTATTGGCTTGTGCTGAAGACAAAGCGTAATGGGTAGCACATCCCCTATAGATGAGCTGCATACATGATGTTTTTAAGGTTTCTTATCTTTTGCCAATATCTTCATGACGACTCTCGAATAATCTATTGGGGTGAGAATGATGTTGATGATGATGATACCTTGAAGGAGTAGCCGGTAGAGATCGAGGTCCTCCAGAAACAGTTTTCATGTGAGCTTGCAATCCCCTTGGTTTTTTTCTTGTGGAAGCATGTTGGTATAGGGGAGATTACTTGGGAATGTGAGTCGCAGATACGTTCTTAGTATCATGAGCTGTTGGATGTTTAGCTATTCTCTTGTAACATTGTTCCTTTTATGTTTGTATACCCTTTCTATTATGATATGTATTTCTCCCTTTTGAGATGCATATCCCCCATGAGAGTGTTTATGAGGTGGTTTTTTTTATTCCTAGTTATTCATTTCTTCCACTACTGAGGTGGTGAACTCCTGTGGTAGAAAAATAATTGGTAGGTATCTCACGGGGTGGCTATTTGGATGGACCCTTTTTGTTTCTTCTCTTGTTTGGTTTCAGATTCTATAGGATGAAAATATTTTGAGAGTTATCTAATGTGAGGTCCTTAAACTACATGGATCGACCCTTTGATGTTTTTGATGATCTTTGTTCGCAGAGGTGGCTTGGAAGATGTTTGGAGATGTTTTGTTAAATAAAATATGGAAGGAGTGTATTTCACGTCTTGTTACAACAATACATGATGGGATATCCTATTTCATAGGTTGTGTTGTAAATCTCCATGATGTGTATAATTTTACTCATTTTGAATAAGGAATTCCTTGCGTGAAATACTTTAGGGTATTAAAAATTTAAAAAAAAATCATTGAAGTCATGCACTTTTTCACGTAACTCGACCACAAGGAATTACACGATGTGAAGGAGGAGTACACGTCATGTAATTCCCCAACACTATATTTTTTATGTTATTTTACAACTTCTTGGTTTTTTTTAAACATATGATTGAAATGGATCTCCCTTATTCATAGGAGACCCTACTACCCTCTATTCAATGTTTCTGGGTATTCCTTCATCGAGAAACATTCCATGTCTCCCTCCTTCAATCTATAGTGATCCTTATTGAATATAAGGTATGATCTACCTCTGTTGTTGAGTTTTCATAGATCTATTTCCTTCTATTTATCTTTTACTTGTAATAGATGATGGGACCCATGTTTCAAATTGAGTTTCCATTGGTTTTTGGTTGGTGTGGTTGTGTCGCGGTGTCCTCGGGTGGATGTAGTTATTGTAGGATAGGTGACCGGGATCCATTTCTTTGATCCATTCTCAAGCTAATAAGGTCATGAATTTTTTATGTTGGGGGTTCGATGATTCCCTATTTAAATACATGAAATCATGGAGCTTTCCTGATTTATCCCTTTCGATCGCAATACAATTCACCTGATAATTATTTGAAATGGATTATAGAAATTTGTATTTGTTGTATGATTTTTCTTTATAATTTGATAAAGTATTGCCTCTTGATTTTGTAGATAGTGTGATATCTATGATTTTCTTGATTTATAATGTCTTTATTGATGGAATTTTTCAATGAATGTAATGAAATAATTAATTGAATAATTATTGGCTAAAAGATACAGAGGCATGTTTAATGAACCTTGTTATTGTTGTTGTGGTTATTTTATTATAATAAAATTGATGCAAGTTATCATATATAATCTAATTGGAAGATTAACCTTGATCATGTTTATTCTTGGTTATAAAAGAGATTAATTAATGATAAATTAAATATTTAATTAATTTGGTGATAGCTTTTGATGGCTTGTTTCTTTATAGGACCATAGATGGAACCGATGAATAATGAATCAATTAAATCAAGATGGATTAAAAACTAGTTGTGTGATATTTTTAATGCCTTTATCATGCCTGAGAATCCAGATTTCATTTAAGGTCCGAGTTCCTTGTTCTTTGGATCCACCAGAGTTTGTTATGTGTGATGTCTAGATTCCTTTTTAGAGATGAGATCCAATTTTTATTGGTTCTCACTACTTGTGATGTGATTTATAAGTGATACTTGTGTTTGTGGGGGAAGGGATTCCCAGATGTGAAGTGAACCATAGATGGCTAATCTTTTATAGCTATTGTGGTACGTGGGGATAGTGAGGCACAAGTTTTATGGCAGTAGTTGACGCCTAGTGTGGTGAGATGCATTACTATAAACTTGTGGGTGTCGATGAGGACACCAGGGATGATGGAATGGGTTGAAGTCGGGCATTCCCATTGATGTGATGGTGGTTTATATTGTATGTATTGTTTTTTTATCTTCTTTACCTTTCTCACTACTTGTGGCTGATGATATTTCATACCCTCCATAAAAACATCAATGACACATGGAGTATGACACATTCTTTCTATGTTCAGCTTATCAAGGATGGATGCTTCTACTCTCCAGCTATAGGTGAGAAAAACATGATGGGTACATCATATACTCATTGTGTTAATCCTATTATGTTTGGTAGTTTATAATCTTTTCTTAGAATAATTGGAAGCAGGATAGTGGTAATGTTGTTAAATAAATTATTAAAAGACATTTAACCCATGGGGTTTGAGCATGCAGTGATGCAATGTTGGGGTTGTTATTCTGAGAAGTTTTGGGCCCAGTTTGGTTATTCCAAGAAGGGATGGTTCCTTTTTTAAATTATATAGTAATGGAATGTTTAATATGACTAAGGTTAATGAATGTTTAATAAAGTAAATAACATAAATTGGAACTGATAGAAATGGAAAATGTAACATCATATATCTCTTTAAATAGTTGTGTTCTTATAGGATAACTAGTCTTAGCAGTGGCATCTAGGAGTCTGAGAGATGTTAGATATAGTGGAGCCTAAGACTAGGTTAGGCCCAAAGTGTGGTTGTGGGATATATTATATCATGTACTTTCTGTGTTTCTATATGCTACTCCACCATGTCGGTTAATAAAACTAACACCTCAAGGATTCCAATCGTTGGGGGTGTTTTACCCACAACCCAGTAGAAAAATAGATGGATGACTTTCTCCCTTTGGCTACTTTCTCTTATCATGGTAGTTACTTGTGCTGGTATGCACGCTGGTTAGTTTTCCACATATATGTGTGTAGAGGGATGTAATGGATTGTGTCTATTTAACACACATGTATTATGGATATAGATTCATACAGACTACTGTATGTATAACATTTATAGGCTGTGATGGCATGAGAATACATACTCAGAGTATGGGTTGTAATGTCTTGAGGTATAATACCTGATGTATAATACACATTATGCAGATTGTGGTGGCTCTTGGAAACAACCTTGTTACGTTTGGTTTTTGTGTATAGTGTACTGCTTTTCCCAGGTGTCTATAGGAAAGCCTTTATGTTTCATGAGGTGCACGTTGTGGTGCTCGCCCAGGTGTCTTCATTTCATCCTTTTTTGGAGAGATATGCTTAGGAAATGTGCCATTGGGGAAAACATAAAACCAGTGGGGAAGTAGTAATAGGTTACACTTGATATTATTTATTATATTATATATTTGTGTATGTGATACTAGGTGATAATAGCCATAGTGAGGTTGGTAACATAGTATACATGTTTAGGTGACCAGATAGTATCCCTTGTTGTTCATTGTGCTTTAGCATGCTTTCTTTAATTTTTTATGATATGATCTATGGAGGATCCAACTATGATTTATATTATACACAACCTACTTCATATTGAATTTTTTCAGGTAACTTGGATCAGGTTTAGGATTAGGATGGTTACTACTAGCTTAGGGGTTTTACAAGATCGTTTTGGGCTTCATGGTCACTTATGTTTAACATTCTTTAGGTTACTGTAGATTTCATTTCAGTATTTGTAGTTTTCAGGTCATTACATATGTGTAATTGGGTTTACTCATATTTTTTATTTTGAACAAGAGTTTTTTGCTTTCTGCCTTATTTATATCATTCACATGTGTTCTCTTAGAGGGTACTTCCTTCCATCAATGTCTTTACTATACAATCAGTTATAGTATCCATCCTAGGGCGTACTAGAGGCAGGACATAGTGATAATTATCTCTATTATCACATTTCTGGCCTAGGAGGGGTACACTATGTTTGGATGGGATCATGAAAAAATAAATTAAAAATATTTAATCAGCCCAAACATGGATTTAGTGGAGTTCATGAACGATTGGTTTCAGATGATAGACATCAGAGAGCTCATACATATGTTCTTCTCGACTGTGATGAAATGACACCATTTTTACTGTGTGTTAACATATATCTTATTTTATAATCTATTTTGGGCTCCAAAAAATTTTTGTGGGGAAATATAATCAAAGGAAACTAAATGGTTCCAAATGGGGCTACTTTGCAAAGCACCCTCTCAATGATGCACCTTCGCAAATCCCTTTACCACCGCAACTAGTTCAAAGTTGAGGCCTTCATTTCACCCACTACAGAGATTAGTGAAAATAGACACCACAATTATGATGAACATGAAGAGAGGCTCTACACCACATAGGGAAGGATGATCGCCTCTGTGAGTCATTGGATATTAACAGAATTCTCTACAACCGCCGCAAAGGGAACAAAGAAAGCCTCTATGTTGCGGAGGGGATTCCGGTTAACATTATGAATCTATGAAACATGAAAAAATATTCCTTTTATAGAGAATCACAAGTTACTTCACAACACACCCTCATACCATCTCCATTTTTCATGCCTATAAATACTCAGCTCCCTTAATTTCAAAGGGGCAAGACCCCGACCTTTTGTCTCCCAAATTCCCAAATCACAATGTTTTCTTTGCTCTATAATCAATGAGGAAAATGAATCATTTGAGGTACATGAGAATTCTGAAAACCCATTTCCATTGATAAGATCTACCCCGTTTTCAAGAAGGGATTCCCTTCTCAATACCTATTGGCCACTACCAAGGAAGGAGACCCCTTTGGGAACTCAGGAATTTTCAAAGCGCCGATGAATTATGAAGTACTCTTACAAAACATGTGTACTCCATTCTTAGGATGAGACACTATGATTCAAAAAGTTTTCCACTTTTAATAGTCACATCCCTTACAAGCCCCAGTGCTCTACGAGCCTGTGAGCTCTACGAATCCATATGCTATGCGAGCCCCTATTCTATACGAGCTCGTGAGCTCTGGGAATCTATGCGCTCTATGATTTGTTGTGCTTTGGGATCCCATGAGCTATAAAAATCCTTGTGATTTGAGATCCCCTATGCTCTTCAAATCCAATGAGCTTTTCAAATCCCCCATCTATTAGGCCTCTTTCTTTGCAAACCCTTCTTCTCTGTGGCCCCCCCAAGCTTGTATGAAGTGATTTCAATGTACCTTGGGTGGTTCGTCATGTTGAATTTCATTGAGACATGCTTCTTTGCATAGGTTCTATAATTGATATTTATTCATTAATAGCCACACTAATTTGAGACCCTCAATGGATCACTCCATAACCTTTCCCCCAAACGACATTGTTGGTGCCTTCCCTTCACTATGGGGTAACGTGTGCTAGTTATTTAGGTCCTAAGGGTGGGGATTGAATCTTCACATTCTGAGATGCAGGACCATAAACTTCCAAGAACATATGTCCCCAATACATGAAATTAAACTATGATCATGACAAAAGTTAAACGTATCGAGAGGACCATGAAGGGGAAGAGTACCAACACATTATCACTCCCCTCTCCCCCGATGTGTATTTCCATGCGCACCTTGGATGGTCCTAATGTATGCCCCTCTCCAACTAGATGGGGTATTTTAGGTATGATGGCCATATCATCTTCATACGTATGGACACCCTCCTATCTCATTGGTCCTCCCTCCTAGATTAAGTCCTAGGATTCCTCACTGGGGTTACTAACCATGCACAAGCCCCATTTTGTTCCTCGTTGATGAACCTTTCACAATGTCATTGTCAGGTGTTTTTTTCCTCTTATTTCTCACACAAAATGTTACTCATGTGGGATATAGAAGGAATTGACCCATGAAATACTCTTTGGGATGCCTTTCTCTGTATTCCTTAGGCCCCTCTCAGTCAAACTACATGGACATTGATCCTTTCCCTCACCGGGGAAGGTATATAAAAAGCCTCCCTAGGTTCAACCCCATCACCCATCGGTCCCGAACACTTCATATAGGCTCACCCTCATCCCACCTAATGTCAAACTATATGACCCTTTCATCCCACATGACATTAAACTGTATGCATTATAACTAAAATGGTTTTGATCCCAGTCTCCTAGATAGAGTATGTAGGACACCTCCCCAAGGTTCAACCCCAATCACTGGTAAACTTCAGTGTACCCTTTTTTAGGTCCCATAACCTTGTTCCACCATGTAGTAGTTTCAGACTAGTTCATGGGAATCAAACCACGAGTATTCCCCACACTCAACCCATACTACACAAACCAAGAGTGTCCCTCTCATGATATTTTGTTAACCAAATGTATGCTACAACATGTTTTTGGGTTGTTCTTCTTTGCGTACACCCCTATACTAACCCCCCATCAAGAACTATTTGGGATTTTATTCCCTACCATGGTGATACCATGGAATAATCTTTGAGGATAAATACCAACACTGTAACCTTCAAAGTGATCCTCGGTTTCATCTGCACGCGTTCTATCCTACGACACTACATCCATGTCCATTATGATTCCACTAGGGACACCACATCCAAGATAAATCATGCCATCATTTGGATGATAACCATGTGTAAGCCAAATTTATTTCATTTCTCCATTGTACCACACAGTCCGCTAACCATGAGTAATCCCCATCATATCATCATGTTTATGTCCATTGTCTACACCACAATCCCATGATTCACCCCTCTTACTAGGTGGGTTTTTATCCCTATCTTCAATACAAGATACGTATGAGGACTCCAGGAGGATCAATCCTTACTAATAGAATAACTTGGTGTCCCCTTTTATAGGACCCAATTTTCCTCTGATCCACCACTTGAGGTGTCCAGATCAGCCTTCATGGTGTGATGTCTTCTCTATATGGGACACACCACCCCAGATCCGCCCTCTTTCGGAAACACGATCCACCACCTAGTAATCCTTCCAGGTGCTCCTTTGTCGGTATGTACCCATCCTATCCACTACCATTGGTGTTCCAATCAGTTTGATCCATCTCTGGTAGAAGTTAAACTCATGGAATACCCCATGTTAAAAATGGGAAGCTGAGGAAAACCTTAGTGACATGCCTATGGAATACAATTTCCCGCACTCAGCATGGGATTCCCTAGACTTCTATGCCCTTGAGATGCCTTATCATAAGGGGAATAAAGCCATATTTACCAGTGTTTTAGCATAGAGACACACCATTGATTCCCAATGTGAATACTCCCCTAATCAAAGGTTATTTCCCAGACTTTACCCCATAGAATTTCCTAACATAAGTTGTGTAATTAACCAGCTTTCACAAAGATATCACACTTGGAAGAGTTTCACAAACCACATATTAATCATTAAGGGAGACTTGGACTAGACAACGAATTTTCAGGAGGAGTCCATGGAAGCATATACTGAAAACCTATCTTCCCATTTCGATCAGGGAGAAAATATAGTTGAATAAGCATTGAATGACACCCGCCATTGGTAGTGGTAATGCAGGGAAACAACCAGCGTGTCCCCATGGACAGATGCATGCCCTGGTGAAAGTGTCAATAATAGAAATAGTGTACCTGACATGAAATTATTCTCCAAAATATGAAGATTAGTCTCATTATAGACATCAACATATAAGTATGTCAACATATTCAGCTATCGGGTGATGTGTCTCGCAAAAAAAAATGTTTTCTAGGCATGAAACTCACCAGGATTTGGGGCAGTTGAACGTTGGGAATCCGGGTCTATGACAACGTCAGTGTGGATCATTCTATACAGACATGGAAGATTTAATGGTGGTGGGGCACTGGGCATCTCTATCATATTTTCTGTACTGATGGTTGAAATTTACAGCTTTTCAGGACCCATGATACAGCTACAGGAAACCAATCACCTCCCACCTGCAGATGTAGGGGTCACAGAAATTCCAACATGGTAGTCCCACATGGCTACATCTTTTCTGCTGCAACTTCCATGACCACTACTATTGGGCTCCCATGTCCCATATCACCCATTGAATATTTCCAATGGAGTTTGATAAATACCCTTGTCCTTTGATATGAATAAGAGGGGGTTATTCTAACATGGGACATGGCTCATCATGATTTGGAGGCTTCCATGCCCCTTCTATGACACCACCCCAATGGGCACGGTAGGGAGCCACTACTCCCCACTTTGAACATAAATTTTTTTGAAGACTATCCCTGGTGTGATCCTATGATGCCCTCCATTTTGTTGACAATGTAATGGATGTACGAGTACCCCAACTAAGAATTCTGCCAGGGAGACATTGAGGAGGGCTCCCACCTGGCCGCATAAATATCACCAACCGGTCCACTATGCCGAGGAGCAAGTGGTTCATACCCCTACACAACGGGCTCTAGTTCGACTGACCTGATGTCAATGTTGGGTGCAAACTCAGGAAGACACCCACCTTGGGGAATCATCTTCCATTGCTTCTATAGTCCAAGCCACCACTCTCTTGTGCTATGGGCCCCTTATTGTTTTCCAAGAGTAGGGGCACTCCCCTGTCCCAAAGTAGGGATCATTACATGTCCGGTATTAAGTAAGGCACAATCCACCTCACATGAAAGTTGAGTTGACTTCCCCAATCACTTGAGAAAGTAGGAAACATCATGGTCTGATCAACGAAGTGGATATCAAGAACAAAGGTCCTCCCTATACAATCATCAGATAGATTGGAGGTCCCCCCTACTCCCATATTTATCATGAAGGTGCTCCCCATGCCACCATCACCAACCCCAGTGGGGGACCTCTCTACATCATTCTCACTCAACATGAAGGTCCTCCTTGTGTTCTCTGTCCGAAGTATGAAAATTTCCCTTGAATACTAAGTTATCATTGTGATGATCCTCCATTCACTGTCACCTAACAACATGGAGGTCCTCCTCGTGTTCTCACTTAATACATAGGAAGCCCTACATTCTTCATCGAAAAATGTTAGGAAGGTATTTCCCATATCTATTATGGTCAAAACCAAGGCCCTCTTCATACAACAGCTACCAGAGCTGGTCTACACAAATGTCCTTCTTGTGATACAGATGACCACAATGGAGGCCCTCCCCATGTTCTATCTATCTCCACTATAGGTCCTCCCCACTGCAATAACCTCAGTAGAGAAGGTCCTCCTCATTGTCCTTTTCACGTTTTCTCGAGTTCTTCTTTCACCACAGTTTTTCAAATAGGAGGTCCTACCTACTCTAGCACCAACCCTAGAGGATGTCCTCCCAAGGTCAAATATTTACCCAACCATGAAGAACCATCACAGAGAAGAAGGGATGGTTTATTTCTGCCATTAAAATAATCCTGAAAAGCCTCAAACCACAATGAAACATGTCCGGTTTTCAGATTCTAAGACAGAGTGTGATTCTATGATGGAACCTACACCTCAATCCTCTTTGTCAGAGGTTGTTGTAGGAATAAGGAATACCAGCCTCATCCTTCCAAAAAGCGAGGATCAATAGATTCTTACATCCCTCTAAGGATACATATAGGAAGAGAAAGATTTGGGCCCTTTTAGGGCTTGACAATACAATCCTCATTACCATCAACAAGAACATTATCTTCCTCAATAAGAAATAATATAGAGTTATTTAGGGGACCAATTGATGATGAAAAAAATCATGACCCAGAGTCAATGACTGCAGCCCCTACACTGGAAGTAGTGTTCTTTAGTCCATCCATTTGGGATGTGGTGGTGCAATAAGTTCTTTCCTCAGAAACTATCCCAAGAATCCACAGTTTTTCATCTCACACAATTTATTCTCCACTGGATGGTCTAACACCATAATTTTTAGCTTCAGTGTTGTTACTAGTCCCACAACCACCTCCAATTGGAGAGTGGGGAATTCTGGGTCAAGATCCCAAGTCTGTGCCGAGAATTTTGTGGGACATTCTAATAGAAGACCATTTCCCAAAGATATTTTGGCCAATTGAAACCAAAAACATCAACATTCTAGAGTCCCTTATCTCGGGAGATTTTATGTGCCTCTTCCAAACCTTACAGATGAAACATTTTTGTATCCATTGTTAGTGGTTAGCCTAACCCAAGAGTCAGAAACACTATGAAGACATTGTCCGGCAATGCTTCTTAGTTGATTCGGCTGAAATTATTGTTTGTCAACACACTACATCTCCATGTTATCATGATACCCTTTAGAAAAAATTTATACATATCTTCTATGTACTCCGCAATGTTATCAAGGGGGATTCCATGCATGTACAGATCCGTGGTTGGGGGTAGTATGTTGCCCTACATTTCAGTCCCATCCTACACTTTCCTAGTTCACTTGGTGATACTGAGGATATGACTATGGTATTTGTCATAGGGAACATGGTTGTTTATAATATTTACCTAGAAGGGTGAATTAGAACAAGGTCTGGAGAAGTGGAACATCTTGTTGGGGCAGTAAAACACCAGATAGATCTTGCATGCACCGTAATTATCCAACAAAAAAACTTTTTGTGAGCTTCCTGCACCTTCTGAGTCATTACCTCTTAGTCAAGACCCCAGTAAAGGAAAAGATAAAATTGGGACTGTCAAATCCTCTGACCCATCTGGCTTAGTGAAAAATGTGTATGATGACACTTAAAATGTTGTGTTACGTCAAAAACTTGCTGAATAAGTGAATATGGTTACAAGATCCTCCATGATTGTGCCACAAAATATAGGCTAGATTGTGGTAATCATATGCAGGTAAACTAGGGTCTAGGGTAGGTACAACCTTGCCCGATGAGGTACCTCCTGGTGACTTTGGCCAACCTGACCATCTAAAGAGTGTAGAGGACGGTGTTTATGGAATGTGCCCATGATATGTGTATCCCAATCCACCTGAATTACATAAAAATATTCTTCTAGACTAGGCCCAGGTTCCCCTAGACACACCACAGATCCTACCAGCCGCTCTGCAGGTAATTCCCTTAGCACCTTTGGTAATTCCTCCAGTATTCCCATGAAACAATGGGCCCTTTAACCACATTGAAGAACGTAACAAAGCGTTGGTGGGAAGGGACCCTCGTCAGGATCATAATCGTCATCCAGATGATATGATGGTAGCACTCATTTCCTACCTTGAGGCACTAAAAACTAGATATGTGGAAATCCCACCTGATGGAAAGTTGTATCCAACAAGGATTGATGATATTCCAGCACCCCCAAGTTTCAAAAATCCTGTCGTATCCCACTATAATGGGATAGGAAATCCACTGCAGCATCTGGACCACTTTATTTCATTGTGTGGAAACATATTGGGAACTTCATCAGAGAAAAAGGATTCCATGATATAGTGTTTTTTACAGACACTAAAAGGGAAAGCATTTGTCTTGTAAAACCAGTTACCCATTGGGTTGTTAGCTGGTTGGGAGGATCTTCAAAGGAAATTTATCTACCAGTTTAGTTCCATGACCGGAATACAAGTATTTTTGACCTCTTCGTGTGAAAGAAGATTCATGGAAAGTGTCTCATGGACACTGTCACCGAGTGGAAGGGCCTCACATATTCCCTTGATATTTAACTAACCCAAGCGCATCCTCTAACATTGTGTGTGGGGATTATGAATACTGAAATAGTACCTTATCTCATCATTCAGAACATTCCAGTTAGGTTTTAGGATTTCTATGACAAAGATCAATGTTTAAAAGAAGCCTTGCCGGAAACCAACCAGGCACATCCATTAACTCATATAGCTCCTTTAAGACAAGATTCCAATACCAAGATAGGAACATTAGCAGATAAAGAGGCCCCTAGGATGCTATAATTATTACAAGAAGAGCCACCTCCACATCTTTACAGAGGCCCACCAACATCGGCACAACCTCCAACTCAATATCACCTACCTCAAAATTAGCAGGCGCCCCCACACAAATGCACCACGACCACCAAGGTGAGATAATTAGGTTCCACCTCCTTGATAGGCTCTGTTGACGCCTCATTAAGGCCAATCTCCCATATCACCTTTCTTGGATCATAGGAATCAGATCTACACTTTTAATGTGGTTTAGGTTCTAGGTTATTTAGGAAGTGATTTGGACTAGGGAATCTTGCGTTTTCAAGAATGCAAGAGGTATGAAGAGGTGGATAACACTGATCACCCCAATTACTACACCTATCCCTGGTTCCATGGACACATCCTCGAATTTTACTTTGTGATTAAAGACTGGCTCCAAGGAAAAACTGATAAAAACATAGTAAGGTTCAGTCCATCCCTGGAATAACTGGAATGTGTGTTTATAAATAATTAAATGGATAGAAAGGTTTAATGGTATAAGGTTTCTAGTCCCGGGTCTCATATATTTGACTACCAGATGGCTCACAAGGAAATGTCCTATTCCCTTTATATTATGCTTGTACATTTCAATTTTCACAATCCCTCAGAATTAATTGTGCTAACTACAACTACTACCTATGAATCAACATCTCACCCTTCTTCCTCTCAAGGTTGAAAGAACCGTAAACACAAGGGAGGACAAAACCCTCTACCTGTTCCAAATTTTTCCCATAAACTTGGCTGTTTCATACCCACAGAGATGGGGATTGCCCTTAGAATCCTACCAACAATAGAGGATTCTTCGAGTGATGCCCAAGGGTATGCCTCTATCAATAACATTAGGCTAGTAAAATCTTACATGGTTCCCAATAATGAAGAGTGTTGGGAGGACCCTCCCAACATCCCCAGTAAATTCCAGTATCGACAAGGTTGTGGGTATGTAAATCACCGGAATGAATTGGTTAGTGCTTCTAACCAAGACATGCATGCCAATGAGACTAAACCGTTGGCCCAAGGCAGAGCTCAACACTTTTATCCTTCTAATCTCATTTCATCAGATCTACCACTTACACCATTTGTATTACCTAATTAGGAAGATCCACCATGACCATTCTATGATTTTTCATGTCCTGACATTGATGGAGCTCATTTATTTGGCCCTAATCCATTGTAAATATACTTTGTTTGGCTAGTGAAGAGTAAGACAATCCCAACACCAATCAGAATCCTCTAGTTTAACCAAGAGTTCCCATCATTCCTCATTCCATAGAGTGACCTAAGTTCAATAGAAGTGTATGTAGAGCATGAAAATAAGATGTCCCCAAGCTTCTTGATAGCATTCCTACGAAACATTCTATCCCAGAGGCTCTCCGTATATCAGCAGATCTGGATGAATCACTTACAGGGGAACTGAAAATAACCCTCTAGTTTGAGAGAGAAGTGCCATCCACCAAAGCCTACCATGTTGAGACAACCAAGCATGCAGAACATCAGGCCATCATCTCTTTCTATAGAGAAGAATAAGTTTCCCCTATACAGGGGCACATCTTCCTGATGTACATCACTGGTTAGTTCAATGGCATGGAGGTTTGTCACTATCTTATCGACACAGGCTCTCAGATCAATATTATCTCTACACAAACACTCCACAAAATTGGGCTATCTAAAATAGATATGTGTCCCTCCCAATTAAGGATTCAACGTTATGATAAGATGGGGAAAACACCTGTTGGCTAGTTCTACCTGAACACCGAGTTTGGTGGCCTAGTTTTCGGCACAGAGTTCATGGTTTTCTTACAAGAAACTTTTTACAACACATTGATGGGTAGACCATGGATCCACCTACATGCAGAAGTCCCTTAATCATATCTCCAATTTCTTAAGTACTCTATTAATGGTCGAATGGATGTAATACAAGGTGATATGTCTCGCATTTCCAATTTTGAAGCATTCTACCTAGATGTCGACTAATACAAGAGAAAGGGCATGAATATTCAGGCTAATGAGGTTGATCAGGCTACGACTGTGGCCAACCCTTGGACATAACTAGATAATTC